>OZ012684.1:92376405-92512349 GCA_963942565.1 Maea johnstoni | reverse complement strand
GTACCAAAATGCAGCATGGACTCAGGGTTAATATTTAAGTACAAACGTATATAAATCAGCAATAAATCTAAAACAACTGATCTGGTTCCTACAATGGAAAGTGTCAAAAGGGTACAGTTCTTATGCTACCCTAATAAAAAGAGCGATATATATCCTTTGAATCGGCTGCCACGATAAGGTGTATTTGTAATTTACAGTTTGGCATGCTGTATAACAGAGCAGTCAGGTGTTTTCTCGTGCTCTGTATGTTCTGGAGACACGTTGTCCATCGGGAAAAGCAGCTGCTAAAATGTAAATACTTTGGTACCACCATTCATCCGCATTTATCGAGTATATTTAAAGGCAACGAGCCATGTCCTTACATTATTGATAAGTTGATAGTAATGCGAGGTGCCGCTAACATGGGTGGCATCGGGTCCTACGAAACGTCATCGATATATTATATTCTCCATGGAGTTACGTGTACCTATCCTACTAATTCAATCACTAGTACTATCAATGTCGGCCGATTTTTCTACTATCATACTGTTCAACGTGTATGTGAAAGGTACATGTAATTGAAATATCTACCTAGTGCTAATGATGTAATTACCGTGCAATACAGTATGTACTGGTATGGTACGAAAAACATTGGGACAGGACTGAACTGCTTACATTAGTTTCCATAGCTTAGAGAAGCTTTATGATGTAGAAGAACGTGATCCAGAAACTGTGTTTGGAGTTGTAGGAGATATTCGTCAGTGAGTGCGTAAACTACCAGAACAAATACATGTACTGTTAATATGCAAGCTTATCTGAAAGCGTTGTACTGTGCAAATGTTGTCGATGCTTATACAATGGTTCGTACTAACGTTGCACTTGTCACTAAACATGTTTGTGGTGAGGCTCACACCCTTTTGTAATGCTACTGTCGATAATAAACATCAATATTTGCAAACGTGTCCATTGTTCCGTGTGTTACTCCGTTCCTTATTTACATACACGTTTTATATAACAGTGCAATAAACATCAAAGCCACGCACTCACCTGCAGCAGAGATTAATCTATTGCGCCACAAGGCTGATGACGTACATACATACATACATACATACATACATACATACATACGTACATACATTCATACATACATACATGCGTACATATATACACAAATAAATACATACATACATACACACATACATACATACATACATACATACATACATACATACATACATACATACATACATACATACATACGTACGTACGTACATACATACATACACACATACATACACACATACATACATACATACATACATACATACATACATACACACATACATACATACATACATACATACATACATACATACACCCACATAAACATATATACATACATACACACACACACACATGCATGCATACATACATACATACGTACGTACGTACGTACGTACGTACGTACGTACGTACATACATACATACATACATACATACATACATACATACATACATACATACATACATACATACATACATACATACATACACACATACATACACACATACATACATACATACATACATACATACATACATACATACACACATACATACATACATACATACATACATACATACATACATACATACACCCACATAAACATATATACATACATACACACACATACATGCATACGTACGTACGTACGTACGTACGTACATACATACATACATACATACATACATACATACATACATACATACATACATACATACATACATACATACATACATACATACATACATACATACATACATACATACATACATACATACATACATACATACATACATACATACATACATACATATATATATATATATATATATATATATATATATATATATATATATATATATATATGTATGTATGTATGTATTATATCGAACACCGAAGCTAGTGCAGCGTGGTGACACGGTGAAGGGCCAAAGCGCTGGACCGTCCAGTATAGGAGGAGCACCAGCGCCAAGCATTACGGTACTCTAGATGGCACATCGGGCATTTGTTTACCCGTAGACTAAAGTTACATTTTAATTTCTGCGAAACGCATGTTGTTTATTCCTATAAACACAAACACACACACACCTGCTGGTACATACAACACAAAAAAATGCATCTTTCTGTATAAAATTAGAGGATTATGGATTATGAGACAACAATCTTAAATGTAATACCCAACGTTACGTCAGCATCAGATACGATTTCCAATAATACCCTCAAATGTGAATTAGATCTGACCACTTTTGTTCACCTCAAGTTCGGTACAGTACTGTTCATATTGTAAATGTTCTGATGATTCATGTTTGATTAGACTAACATGACACGAAACCAGCTCCGTTATACTATACAGTAAGATAAATTGCTTATGCTTTTGTTGATATGTTATGTAAAAAAACAAGGAATACGTATAGAATCGATATGTATTTCAATTGAGTAGCAGAGCGCTACAAGTTATTCGTGAAATGTGTCAATATTTACATGCACGTCATCTCTACTGATATCGACCGGCTTCAGCGGTGACCTACCCTACAGACTTAAGTGGAAACCACCAATGTACGTGTTATCTCGGGTACTGTTGATATGTTATACGCCATAGCCATTGAGCAGCGATATTTCGACAACACCATGGATTATAAATAAATGCTGGTTCTTTTGTAGTTAACGTTCACGAACCTATGCTCGTTAAATAAGAACGATGTACCGCAAATTCTCTAAAGAGTGCAGCGGTATAGTTTAACTTCCGTGAGCTTCTACTGACGGCTTTTTCGTAAACCGTTTGCCTCTCACAATAGGACATAGCATTCGGCAAAAACATTAGATTGGGGGCGTATTTATTTACTATTGTTAAAATGCGCGCATATGCAGAATGGAAATATGGCTGTCATGATGATTGAAGTACAGTTAGCAATGCTACTTCGTACTCCTTTGGGTTTTATTTTCGAGTTCCTTACTTATGTTGCGAATATTTTCCTGTTTATGTTGGACACTTAATCCGTCCTGTTCTTTTGTGTTATTACGTTATTTTTTCTTTAGATGCTACTCTATGTTTGAATATCGAAGTATTATATTGATTTCCTTACTTCTGCTGTATATTTTATTTACGCATGAAGTGGTCAAAAAAAAAAACTACACTATATACTATTTGGTCTATGTTTCTGTGTTTGAGCGGTAAAAATATCAAGCATTATTTCTTGTTACGTCCCCAACCAAATGACTTCACAAATGTTGCTTTATTTTTGCGAATATATCTTGATTCATGGGAAATATCGTGTTGGTTTACCATTGTATATGCTTGAAAGGCAAAGCATACAGTCAATACAGATACGATTTGGTATGATACGAACGATGATATACGATAGGATATAATGGTCTCTATCATTTTTCTCCCAAGCAGTGCTCAATGTGCACTGGATCAGGCAGAGCCAACTGCAAGCCTTTCTTACTTGAACTCGCGAGTTACATACTTGAATTCACCTTGATTACTTCTTGTCATCTTAATCACTTCCAGATATACACCATTTTGGTAGATAACAATGTGCAAATAGTACTTTAACACGTAAAAGTAATTCATAGCGGGTTGCAATTCAGCAGTGGCCGCCATTTTAAACTCTTCCTGCTGTCATGGTATGCCCAACAACGGTTGCCATGGCAATGCCAGTACAGAATTGATATCAGGCTCCTAACAATGAACGTTGTGAACAGCATTGTTAGGATCCCAATAGCGTCCATCACGACAGACAAATTGACCAATCAGATTCAGACTGGGGCTGATGATAAAAAATAGAAATATGGCAATAACAAAACTACCTACTCCCATGATATGGTTGCGTGTATTGCATCCAACCACTACTTAGGTGGAACATGTGCTGCTTGCTACTGTCGCTACGTTGTATGTATGTATGTATGTATGTATGTATGTATGTATGTATGCATGTATGTATGCATGTATATATGTATGTATACATGCGTGCATGCATGCATGCATGTATGTATGTATGTATGTATGTAGAAAAAAAGAAACTGACACAAATGCAACAGTTTGAACATAAATTGGAAAAAGAATCACTAAGAACAAATACAGATTCATTGTACGTATATGCTCATATCAAACAGCCGAGTAACCACCCAGCCAACGCCCATTCGTTCGTTATTTATTTGGTTGTACATTTTATAGATAGCTGTACCAGTGATACAATTATTTTTTTGCCATCTGATCTACACTAAACATAGATATATTCTTTCCAAGTTAACCAACTGAGGACTGCTCCTGGAGTGTCTGATAAGATACCTAGGGCATGATTTACTTTTCAAGTTGACTACACTTACAAATCGTTTTATCATTATTTCGCAGACTTTCGTCATAGAGTGAAATGTGTCTGCAATACTCCACCATGTCATATGTCATATGCAATTTGGATCATTAAGTCGGTTCTACGTTTGGATATAGTGGCAGCAGCGAGGTCATCTGCATATCCCTCAGGGGAGCTTCCTATACTGTTTGGTTGCACAACACAGGCCGGATACTTCTAGCACCCACTATGCCATTGAGTCTTTTACAGCGTTGTGTCATATCAAAGGTTTCGAACGTAACTGTAACCAACACTAGCAGTAGACCATTCGACTGTAACCAACACTAGCAGTAGACCATTCGAAAATATAAGAGCAGATAAATTTTGTTTTTTTCATCAATCTATTGTGGGTTGTCTTTCTAATTTTCTGTTGTACATTTGCAGTTGCTTGCTTAAGGCCAGAATCCTCATGTTCATTGCCTGTTATAGCTGTGTCTCTCCCGGGAAAACTTAAATGAACAAAACGTCAATGGCAACTTTCTTTCATGCATCATCTAATCACAAACGGATTGCAAAATATAAATTTCCTTTTACTTACCAATTTTTTTCAAAACGCATTTTTTCTTAACAACACACACACACACACACACACACACTGGGACATACAACACATACTACATGCATCTTTCTATACAAAAATTGAAGGATTATGGATTTTGAGACAAAAATCTTAAATGTCATACCCTACATTTCGTCAACATCAGATAAGATTTCAAATATTACCCTAAAATGTGAAATAGATCTGAAAATTTTTGTTTTGTTTGAATTTTGGAAGTTTCCCCTCAATTTCAGCATAACTCTGTTCATATTCTAACTGCACTGATAGTTCATATCTTATTTCTGCGATATTAGTCACCTTACCGTTCTGTCTGTTTTTGTATAGCATCTTCTTAGTCAATAAAATCACTGTATCAAGTATGGAGTTCTTATAGGCAGTACCAATTTTTTTTAGAGAATCTGAAATTTTGATCTCATCTTTAAGTACCGTACCTAACATGAATTCAACCTGTCGCCACAATATATGTATTTTCTGACATTCAATAAATGCATGCTTAATTGTCTCGGGTGTGTTATTGCATAGAGGACATTTCGGACTACCCACAATTTTCATTCGAAATTAAAGTTCAATTGTAGAAATTATTCTAAGGAATAATCTAAATTGTAAATACCTGACATGTGTTCAATCAAAATCTCTACCTATTTTCTTAAAAGATTGACTCAGGTTACCTTCCGATATCTCTTGTTACAGACTTTCAGACCATTCGTATTCAAATTTACTTGAAATATACCCATTTCTTGACATTAATCTTCTATAAATACTTGAACAACCTTTTCATTGCCTACTAAGGATCGTAAAGATGAAATATTTGGACTCTCTTTTATAGTGTTATCAAGATTCCCTAAAATATATTTTTTTTTTTTTCAAAGTATTCTATTCAATGAAGTTACATAAAAATCCTAATCCCCTTGTAAATCGTACATACTTACGTACACAATTACTAGTTGATAGGGTAACACATCGAGACCGCTCACATTGGGTTATAAAGCGAGCATTCCCCCCTTGTCTCACAGCGGCTTTCAGTGCCATGCCCTGATCCAGCCCAGGGAATTGCACAGCCAGCTAACAATTCCATAACAGCCTCATTTGAGCACACTGTATTTTGACATTGCTGCAAGAGTTGCGTTGGCTGTCATAGCTGCTCCCTTGGTGCATGTTCATCAGCAAGACAAGGTTTACTTTAAGAGAGGTTGATGTACGTGTGCTGTTATTGTTATCTATAGAGCTCTGCACAATGTTTTGATTTGCGTTTCAGGGGAGTGGTGATCTTCTAACCGTGAAGGAATTGTCCTGCTACTGAAGGAATGATCTCCTGTTGCCAATAACTTTCATGTGGGGCTTGCGAGTTATATGTTTCAGACTATTTTGTACATGCAAGGATACTATTCATATTATGTTGGCTTTGGTATCAATGATGGTGCATCTATTCCTGATGATACAGACAGTCCATTATGGTACCTGAATAATAGGGACAGAAAAGCCTTTTCACTCCGTGTTGTTCTTAGCTATAATTGTGACAGCAAATCTATGACCATTTAATAGCGAGGATGCGCGCTAGTAGCTATTTTTCAGTGAATTGCTATACAGAGAACGTTAAGATTCAACGCAATAGATGAGTGACTCAGACCTTTTTAGAGAAAATGGGCAAATCAGTATCTGAGTCCTGTCTATACTGTTAAGAAAAAGATACACTAATACATTCATTACGTTATAGTCACTTAACAATTCAAAACTGGAGTACTGTTGAAAATGGGTGAGAAAAGATATTCGACCTCATTACAACATTTGTGACTGGGATAAAGTGTTTGGGAATCCCAATTCATCCTTCGTCATAAGTGCTATGATTCTTAACACTTTAATAAAAAAATCTCTATATTAATAGCAAGTTCGAAATTGTGTGTACCATGACTCCTCCGAAACGGCTGCAAGCCTGATGCTGTGGCTTTGCATGCCGATTAGTGTGGGGCTGAAGTTTTGCGATAGCTAGGTTTGAAGGAAAAATAACTCACAGTTTATCTAAATTCGTGAATGCAAATCTTTAGCTGAATTTTGAATCCGCCACAGCAGCCATTTTCCGCCAACAAGCGCACAACACACAACAATGATGCCACATGAACTTTTTTTCTTTATTCGCCGCTGCAACAATGACGTCATTGTTAGCTCATTCTGTAGCATGCTCGAAGCTCATGTGGAAGGAAGGGAGATCGTCTTGACACGGAGCTTTGATCTTTTTTTCGATATTTTAAACTTCTTTAGAAGTTTTTTGAGAGTTAACATAACTTTTGGAATATTTTCTACTATAAGCTACTTCAGAAAGATAATAATCATTGAAAAACAAATTGTTTACAATCGTAAGAATTGATTTGGGCTTCCCGAGAGCTCAGCAAAATATGTCATTTTTATTTGATTATTACTCTGTGATTACTGGGCTTTAGATAACAGATTTTATCTATCTAGAAAGTCCGTAATATGTTCTTTTTAAATATGTTAAAATCGTAATTATAGGCCACGTAATCACGGAGAAATTACTGAATAAAAACGCATTGAATAGACGTTTTGATTTCACAAGATTCTCCGCTAAATATCTCCGTTTTCATTCTATGATTTCTCAATTTTTTCCTGGATCTAAGACAATAAATTTAGAAAAGTGGTAATATATTCTTTTCAAATACATTAAAATCGTAATTGCGGGTCCCGAGTTCACGGGAGAATTATCGAATAAAAGAAAAGTCTTAACTAAATAAAACTTTTGGCACTCTAGGTTACTGTGCTGTTTGTCCATCCGGAACACCGGCACATCTTTGGAAAGAGCATAAAGAGCTCTTCCCTGTGTGCTTATGTCAGCTGATCTTATCTCATAAAACTAAGATGCTTTGTATAAGCCTGTGCTGTGCACGGGTTGCTGCTAGTATACATGAAGAGACAAAATGGTAAGGAAATGCATGTCAACTTAGTTAAATACAATGTTTATCAACAACTTTAGGCTGATAAGACAAAGCAAATCTCAAGTTTTCAAACTATTTTTTAACTGGATTATAGAAGCCGAACACATGCCCGTTAACTATCACAGGGGAATTTAAATACCGCTTTACAACGGTAAGAATATCTCAGTTTTAGGTGTAACTAATTACAAGGGAATGGCTTTGTTGAGTAATTTCAACAAACTATTTAAGATAATCCTTTGGAAGAGAATTGAAAAATGGTGGTATGAGTCTGTCGTCTTATTACATTTCCAGGGTGCCTGCAGAAAGGGTATCTTGCGTACACACAGCCTATCTGCTACACGAGTATATCGCGATCCTTCTCAAGAATAAAAGGAGGGTTTTTGTAACCTGTCTAGACGTATCTAAAGCTTTTGATGGGGTGTGGATAGGGGGCCTCTTTTACAGGTTAAGAGAACTCGGTATAAGTGGCAAGACATGAGCTAAATATCGCACATACCGTTTGGATAAAGACAACATAAAAGAGCAGGCTTCTTGTGCCCATCTCGGTCTTAAGGATGACTCCCTAGCGTAAAATCATGAGAGGATAGTAGAAAATAAGCAAGGGAAGAGAAGTAATAAATGCAGCCGTGGGTTTGGGATTTAAACCAGGGGGGATGACAGTTGACGCTTGTGGCATCCTATTTTGGGCAATGGTCGTGCCAATTTTAACATTCACCACCGAACTATGGGTTTTAAATGACGATGATATTTAAGTATCAGAAGATTTCCAGATGTATGTTGGCAAGCGAATACAGCTTTTCCACTTAACGTCACCTAATGAGACTAGTTATGCAGGTCTGTAGTGGTTTACGTCAAATAATTGTTTTTCAATAGGACAGTCGCATCCAAACGATGCCCCATGCAAGTTATCATTTCAGCAGAAAATATTCCATTTCCATAATGATGTTAACCGATACAGGACAAATGTTTTTAATGATCCATCATATGAAATTCTTAGGATAACAGAAATAAGAGAAGTAAGAGAAGTGCAGTTTTCTTACTGAAGTTACTTTATAGCTCGCTTCGATGCTCTTTGCACCATATTTATTAGGTATTTATATTATTATTTTGTAACACCTGTTTGTACATATGTGTTATTATGTATTAAATTACAATCTGTTCTAAGCATACGTTTGCAATATTACTTTTACAGTCAATAAATTACATACATACAATATGACTATGCCCAAATTTGATGAGAGGTGGAATATACTATATGATTCTTTGAGGCACTTTGAAAATGGATATTGATATACTTTTCTTTTCATTTGCTGTCACAAGCCATCAGCATTTATATTGTCTTTTTTATTTAAACTCATACTTGCTTTGAGGATTATGTGATTACCTGTGGTTGAAATACATTACCATGACGCATATGTACTTATAAAAAGCAATAAAAATCCTCTCTTTGAGAATTAAAAAAGGTCTTGTTTGACGCAAAACAAGACAAAATGGCATATGAATCTAATGTAGCTAGTACTATGTCGGCATTTAAGCAGTGCCATAGTAAGTGACTAGCATTTCTAATCAATGTATCTCGTAATTCTTTCAAGGTGTACGTATTGTTAAGTAAATATATTAGACATAGACTCCTAGAGTTTTCTCCTGGCAATGAACTTTCCCTAATGTAAACACAGGCCTCGTGATTATCTGTGATTACCACAAACAGAATTCTGCACTAGTAAAACAAATCATTGTATAACCTGACAGTAATCGGTAGTATTAAATCATTAAAATGGAAATAGAAACTAATAAAGCTTGTTGGGTTCATTTTTGGGTCAGGTTTTCTTCCACATGTACATTGCATGTATTTGACAATCCAGCTTTTAGAAGATATGTTGCATAAAAGCATTAAGCATCACCAAATGTCCTCCCAGCAGACTATGAGATGCGATGGGTAAAAATATGAAAAGAAAGAACATACGAAGTGTATTCATTTAGAGCTCCTACCCATAATTATGGACCCGGTAGCATATAGTCTTACACAATGGGAAAAACACTTAAAGGGCAAATGCACCATCATGATGATTAAGGTTCAAAATGTGCCTATACGTGTCACCTTTCAAATAAGACCACCCGCAAGTCTGTCCTCCTCAGCACTCCTCAGATATGGCTTATTAAAGTTAGTAAAAAACTGGCTTCAGTCTGGGCATAGAGGCTGACATTACAGGCCAGGGCACAAATTTAAGCTAAATTTTGATTGGTCGAGAGATATCAGTGGCAGTCACTTCCAGCCACTGATATCTCTCAACCAATCAGAAGCATGATTGGCAGTCACCTCCTGCCACTGATTGTGCTTAATTGTGCTTAATTGGCCTGCAATGTCAGCCTCTATGCCCAGGCGCAGGCCAGTTTTTTTTACTAACTTTCATTAGCCATATCTGAGGAGTGCTGAGGAGGACAGACTTGCGGGTGGTCTTATTTGAAAGGTGACACATATAGGCACATTTTGAACCTAAATCATCATGATGGTGCATTTGCCCTTTAATGCAAAAGGGATGTGTGTTGCATTTTTTCAAATATTTGCCGGATTCAAATCATATCACGTTTATGAGTGTTGTTTAAAAAGTGGGAAACATGTTTTGAACTTCTAGATTCTATAACTTCGAAACAAAGTTAATATTTTTTTATCCAAAATGAATGTCGAAAAAGACCATAAGGAAAAGGCCTTTTCTGATTGTATCTCTAGGTTCTCTAGTATATGAATTCTATAGATACCTAAATTCCACGAGTTTCTTCGGTGTGTTGGCTTAGACTGACTACTTTTTACATCTGTCAAGAAACTCTTATTTGTTCTGACAGTCATGCATGAATGGCCAAAATGTTATCCAATTTATGAGTAAACCAAGCTGGGTATCGGAGTAGGCCCGGAAGATTGATGATGCATATGGGATATCGCTTAAAGTAATAAATAACGATAGTAATTTAGTAAACAAGATATTAACTCAGTCACAGTATCTTAACTGATGGATTATCACTGCTAAATTCGTTGAGTGTATGGGAATGAGTGAGGTATTAGCAAAGAGTGTTTATAGAGCTAGCTTATCTAAGTCAGATGATTATCGCCTAAAAGAAATAGCCCATAGTTATAAGACATCTATAAGATGTGATATATTTGAGATTGAAAACATCAATCACATTATTATGCAATGTCCGGCGATGTAAGAATGGAGATTTGCAATGCATGAAACATCACATCGACTAGATGCTAGTATGAGAGGACTCCTTGAGGGTTACCTGATTATGGTCCCTACATGGCTAATAGGAGGAACATTAGAAGATATAGACGAGCAGTTATTGTTACATGTTTGGGAATGCTCTAGAGATGCAATGCATCAAATGTACAAAGGTATCAACAGGTCAAACCAATTTGAGCCATAAGCCATCCTAACTAAATTGAGTGAGCAACAGCTATATACGTCATTGTTTCTTACTCCTTGCTTAGTGTAGAGTAATGTAATTTGTACATTTATTTGTCACTTTGCTTTGTCTTTTCGCTTATATAATGTTCTATATGTATGTTTCATATCCCTGATATGGTCAATAAATAATACAATACAATACAATTTTGATGGAACAAATGACAATGGCTAATTGGGTGGGGTAGGTAAGGCACTCAGGAGCTGTATGGTATAGCATTATGATTGAAGAATGGGGCTTTCATCCCCTTTTGTGTACTTCACCCCGGAGATAAAACATGTTTCCCCATAAAACACGCCTTAGTTATAGTTCAGCTCTGACATAAAGTGGCACTCCTCTCCCATCACTGAATGCTAAGCAATCCATCGACGTCCAGCCTGGGCAGTGGTAACTATAGCACCTACGGTGTTGATTATATATGTAAAGAAAGTGCTAGCGCACGTGTTGCATGCTTAACACTACCATGAATTTACACAGCCTTGCTTCAAGTAACTTACAAATCCTAATATCTTAAAAGGTAGTATAGAAACGATAACTTTAGTTGAGGTATTGAAGTTCTTAATGGAAGAAATATAAGCATATTGGCTTCATTATTTCTCAAATTGATATATTTGATACTGATATGTATTGTGCTCGTGGGAGGGTATAGCCTTGCCTTGACGCCACCACCAGTGGGTAGGTGTGATGTCTCTCACAACCTATAGATGGCAGCACAGTTTTCAGAAGTTGATGTTTGAAACTCAAAAACTGCTCTAGTGTATCCCCCCAATGAGGATTAATCTTGAACTGAGGATACCATCTGTTCAGGGTAGATCAATGAGACTACTCCCAGTTGCGGTGAGAATAAAGCTGTCTTAGGATTGATGAGATATTGTGCCATTCACCGCGGAGAGGATGGCAGTGTAACCTAGTCCTCCAAAGCAGCAACATGATATCTTAATGGCTAAAACTGTCACTCAACCAGCTAAGTGCTGTATCAAATCAAATAGTGATGGCCACTTGAACTTTCCTATTTTCCTCCTAGCAAACCCAATAAGGTATCAAAGTCTTTCTTTATTGTGATTTATAGAATATGAAAGAAAACGTCTCTTAGCAGAGGGGGTGGATTGTTGAGTAGGGCCAACAGCCTATCGATGAGTCAATGTATTCATCACTAACTAAAACTAAAATACACTTTAAATTGGAATAGGGGAAGCTTGTATAACAGAAATCTTTGTGTATTCACGCGTAATGTACAATGCTTTCGAAAAGGCAAATAAACGACAACAGTTGCCAATTAAAATGCGTCCGTGACGGCAACAGATATTAACACTCCTTCAACAATGCAACATGGGTGTTTTGCTACGTTGTTATAAGTAAAAGTAGAAGGTCTGTAACTCCTGATCAATGAAAGGATTAAAAATGATAAATTAAGCCGCTGCTATGCTTACATTCCCAAGTTCTGGGCGTTCGTTTATGTAGAGCAACACGAAACATAACCAGACGGTATCTAACCCAAAACAATGGCGGACACTCCAATTTCCTCATGCACGATGCGATAGGACTACACCATTATCAATGACATATCTGCGGGGCGAAAACACGACTGTCGAGTAAATTTCTAAACAATATAAACATTCCTATCTTGATCAGCTTCGCCTGCTTACCATGTTTGCCGAGCATTGGCACTGATTTAGTGATGAGATCAGTCAATATGTATGCCTGTTTTAATTCTCTCTACACGGATATTGTTCCTTGTTCCAGTTACTGACTCAGTCCGAGTCGTCAATACGCATTCGAGAAATCCACTCGAGAGAAACAAACACAATACACATGATAACAAACCAAAACCTTCGCAGATAAAATTGATATTAATCTAAAATACAGTAAAGATCAAGAGGTTATTTCCATAAACTGTGCTCCACTACAGCTGGCAGGATTTGTCTTCCCTTGGCTTTTACAAATCTTCCAAAAGTCTACCAACTTCGGTAAAAGTGAATTATGTTGTCTACTTGCGCCTAGAGACGGTTTGACAAAAAAAAGTATTCTTGATTCGTACTGAGAGGGCTTCCATCTGTTAGATTTTCGATATATTGACTCATAAGTAGCCGAAATTATTATATTGACTATTGTATTATCTTGAAGTAGATTTGTCAGTTTCGGCATTTGTCAGCATGTTCTTAGAAAGTAACTGTTATAGGCATATGACTCTTTGTCATTCTAGGATGTCATTTACGCACCGATCTAGGTGAGAAAACCCTGTGCCACTCGGGTGCTAGATAGACACCAATGCTCTACAACCACCCCAAGTACACCGGCATTTTGCCAAAAGCACCCATCTTATTACAAAACGCTGTGTTTTATGTGTGTGTCTAAGTAGCACCCCCATCTTTCAAAACACTGGCTCTCTATACTGGTACCCCATAATGTTAATTGTTTTCTTTCCTTGTCAATCCCAATCCGAAACTCGCCTCGGGTTGGATGGTTTAAGCGAGATTATCATTCGAGATCCCCCAATGCCACCAGTTTCTTTGGATTAGGGTGGATCAGACTTACTACGTATATTCTAGTTAAAAAGCTACTTTTTGTGATGACTATTATCCGGATGGAGGACCTTAATGTTATCAAACGTATTTTTTTAGGCTAGACCAAAAATACAGTGTCAATAAATTCAATAGCCCAATTTTTGACATCTTAAATGCCTGTGTACGAATGGGGCTCCTAAACCAGGTTGAAGCGATGGCAAAAGGAACTCTTCCACTAATTGGAAAGGCCAGTTGGTCTAAACTAGTGTGGGAGCAAGCCTGGAACATTGATGATGGTCACTGGTCCTCCCTTAAGGCCATAAATGCTGATAATGATTTGTTGTTTAAGGTACTAGGACAGTCAAGTTACATTACCTGGTGGGCTATCTCTGACAAGCACACTGATTACATGAGGATGTGCGAAATAATGTCAAAAATCGTGTGTAGAGCTAGCCTGTAAAAAACTGATGATTACCGACTGAAAGGCTTAACCCATAGTCACAGGTCCTGCATAAGATGTGATATGTTTGAGATTGAGAACATTAATCATATTCTTATGCAGTGCCCGGCTGTGGAGGCGCAGAGAACTGACATGTACCATGCCCTTTATAGCCTAGATGCTAGGATTGAACCTCTGATGGAAAATAACCCATCTCTTGTTCTGGGCTGGCTGCTAGGTGGCGCCATTGATGTACTGAATGAACAAGTAATGTCCGAGTTTTGGATTACCTCAGGTAGTGCAATTTATCATATGTATAGTGAGGGGATTGCATTTAATAAGCTATATGGACAATAACCAAGCTGTTTAAGCATTAACTGTATATAATGTATGCACCTGTGGGTGCTATGTAGTCCGTTATGTAAACATGTCTGTGCTTCTTATAATTGTTAATGTTTTTCTCATTTGTATTTTATGTTGATTTCCGTTTTGAAAAATGTTTTGTATCTGTATCTTTCATATCTATGGTATGGTCAATAAATAATATAATACAATGCAATTCCCCTCTATATTAAACACATTTGCAGGTCTGTGGTTCCCTGCCGTGTCTTCTCGATCCAGCCATTTTAGTTTCGGCCTTGGAACGAGATGAAGCATCCGTTCTAATAAATCCACCAAAATTGTGACATTAGAACAATTATCAACTACGTGTTGCAAGGGTGAAAATAGTATATAACTACCTATGTGCAAAATGGATTTTTATATCGTAATATAAACAAAGTAAATACTTTTCGAAAACGTGGCCCAATCACTGTCGACGCATGACAAGTGCGGAACTACGGACAATCAATATTCATGAGCAGCTAGTGGTGTTCGCTGGTTTAACTCCGTCACCCGTCACCCGTCACCACGTTCCAGTGGCCGCTTACAACGCATCCCTGAGCGGAAAACAAAGCAAGCTGCAAACAAAGCGACGAATTACTAGATCACAGTTCGTGTGGAATAATGCATTAGAGACTAGTTTTCAGGCACAAGAGGCTTATACGGTCAAACCTGCGGTTCCTCC
This sequence comes from Maea johnstoni, assembly GCA_963942565.1. Classification (NCBI taxonomy): domain Eukaryota; kingdom Metazoa; phylum Annelida; class Polychaeta; order Spionida; family Magelonidae; genus Maea; species Maea johnstoni. Next base: position 92,496,982 of record OZ012684.1, on the reverse strand, counting down.
ACTACCCAATACCCTCACTAGTACTTTTGGCTTTAAAAAGTCATGAAGAGGTACTTAAATGATACTGGATGAACAAAAATTCATGGAGAATATTTTTCAGCAAGATGAAGTAATATCATCAACGGACACCCCCCCCCCCCCCCTCGTATTTATCAGTAGCATGTCTGTTTGCCAAGCCTCTTGAATTATTGATGCATATGTTAGGTAGCTATAAGTGGGTGGTGGCAGGGATATCTGGGTGCTCTGATATTATCTGCCATTAAAAAGAATTCATGGTTACCGTCCGCTCAACGGTACTTTTCTAGTTAGTATAAACTCAAAGAATAAGAGTTGTTGCTTTGTTTTATTTTTTCACTTCCTCCATTTGAGATTCCCAAGGTATGCCTTTGCTAGATATGTACCTCGATGACAGGGCCTTTTTGGAAACTGTGGTGAAAGACTTAATATGTACATATCAGAACAAAGTAACCTCTAGGGATGGGAATGGTTTAGGATATCATCGTTGATTGTTGACCCACAGCATACGATGATTAAGGATAATTGTTTTTGCATCGTTTTTCTAGTGTTATCCAAGCACTGAGGAGTCGGTGACATTCAAATTTCATATTTTCCATTCAATGTAACATTATCCTCTGATTGCAATTTTACTTCAAGCCACCTCCCCGCAGGGCTTGCATCCTTACAAAAATGCTTCACTCATAGTAACTATTGCGGATGATGATTAGATATTATCCAATCTTTCGCAAAGGGCTTTAAACATCACATTTTTCTTGTTTTGGCAGATATGAGAAGCTACGGAAACTATCCAATACGATACTCCGGAATGAGCGCATGTGCCTATTTGGTAACCGAGTGCCCCCCCCCCCCCCCTCCCTTGCGAGAACCCCTGTTTAAAAAGTTCACAAAATAATGATTAGATATTATCCAATCTTTCGCAAAGGGCTTTAAACATCACATTTTTTTGTTTCGGCAGATATGCGAAGCTACGGAAACTATCCAATACGATACTTCGGAATGAGCGCATGTGCCTATTTGGTAACTGAGTGCCCCCCCCCCCTCCCCTCCCCCTCCCTGGCGAGAAACCCTGTGTAAAAAGTTCACAAAATAATGAATATGATCAGACGCTATTGCAAACTACGACCCATATGTGTGAATATGTGGATATTTACGACTTTGATAACATTTAAAGAGATGTGTAGGATATAGGTTTCGCTATTCCACACTTTTTAATAGAGACATGTGCTTAAGATACTGTGTTTTATGTATTCCATTTCTTCTAGTACCACATTTATAGTCCTGATAATGCAATTGAAAGTTGCTCGCAATTGCTGTGTTTTTGACTTTAATGGGCCTTTTGTTCTTTTACATGATACTAAACACTTTTGCATAAAACAAAGTGAATTCCGAGGCCTTAATTAAATGTATCCGAACAAATGTTGAGCTGGAGTAGCAGCGTAAAATGATAAAAGGTAAGATAAACTCGGTCCGCAAAGTGGTGCTTTGTTCTGAATTAGGTCCGAATGGTCTGAATTAGGCGCTTTTATGTTTCTACTCGTGTTCAATAGAGAGCAGCAAACGAGCGTCACTACTCAAGGGACTGTGTCTCGCCTATAGTGTTAAAATCCATTGATGTAACCATTATATTGGATGAGAAGTATGGCCATGAATGCATGCATACTACGTACACAGACAAACACACATACACATACACACACACATACACACACATACATGAATATATATATAAATATATATATATATATATATATATATATATATATATATATATATATATATATATATATATATATATATATATATATATATATATATATATATATATATATATATATATATATATACATGTGTGTGTGTGTGTGTTGTAGTCCCGAACATGTGAGAAAGTTGTCAGTGACTTGGGGGTAAGGCAGTGGATTTCGCCGGGTACTCCGGTTCCTGCACCAGTTACAACTGGCTGGTCACAACTTAGCCGCAACATGACAGGAAATTTGACAAAACCGAAACTCCAAATTCCATATATATTGCAGCATAAAGGTGATTTGATATACATTCTTTAGTACTCAGTGAGAGCTATCCAATGAATACCAACATGACAGGTTATAGATGGTTTTTCAAAAATCTTTGCATCCTTGTGTTTTGGACTATTTTTATTTGAGTACTAATTTATAGTAAGTTATAGTGACACCTGATAATCACTAGAGGTTCCCCGCAGTGTCTGTAGACACAACTCTTAAGGTTGTTCCAGAGTGTTCCCTTTGAGTCATGTAAACAAATGAATGTATGAGACAGTTCCAGAATGTTTTAAGGAACCTATATAAAAGAGATACTCTGTGCAGTTAGGCAGAGGGAGAGATAACATAACTTAATTTGCAGCGCAAACGTTATAGGTATTTGGAAACCTGGCAATATTTGCCTTAGATCTTACTAGATGTCAAGCCTGCATAATTTCAGTTAGAAACGGGAAGCCAGCTAAGTCCAGGTACATAATAACCAATTTACTATTCCTGCTAATGTGGCACGGCACATATTCATGTCTAACCTGTGTTCGCAAGTAGGCCTTTGTCATTTCCGTATGAGCAAATAAGCATTCCTTTTATGTGTTCCAGGTATCAGTGATGTCCTATTAACTCTGTTTATTCACGTTTGAAGGTATAAGAGCTGCATACGGAGAGGAAAGGTCCCACGCAGTCGGGGTCCAAATCAAAGGTAATGGGCGTCATGTGGGCGTAATTATAGATGCGGGAAAAGGGGGCAGCCCTGCAGCACACTTTTTGCAGTTTTAAAACGTTGATATGATAAAGCACGTATGTATCATTACTCGAGGCACGTAACTCAATTAGATACCTACTAAGTGTGAAGTCTTTATAATTCTTTGTGTAATGTCTGTGTTGGTGCTGCACTCTTTTGGTCGATTAGCGGACTATGTTTACATTGAAAAGGCACGTGTACAGTGGAGCTATATCTTGTTGTATGACTAGCTGAGCTACCATTTAAGGGCGTATGAGTATGACAAATAAATCGGCCGTGACTCTGAACATATTTCATCCCGGTCACTGGATGTTTTTGTATATTTATCTTAGAAAACTGTGGTTATTTTATGATATTGCTATCGATTTTTGAACTATATTAGAGGTGTTTAGTGAATCATTAATTATTCACACCTTAAGGATGCCTGCACCAGGTTTTTTTTGCCCTTAGAATTTTGTAATTTTTGGATATGTTGTACCTTGTGGGACAAAACTAGAGGAAATATAAAAAATAAAATTGGCTGTTTGGTCATTTCTTTTGCTAGAGACAAATTTGTGATTTTTGAAAAGTGGCCATTTGAGAGAAAAAGGGCTGCCAAGTCGCACATTTTTTTGATTTTCTGCTCATTCTGCTCATTCTGTAGTTATTGGAGTAGGTCCTCTTTCTGCTTGAGCAAACTGTATTTCAAACCCTATTATATCTTCTGCACAGCGTAAAGTTGAACTGGAGGGGTTGAATCAAAAATGAAAACTTTTTCCTCAAAAATGGACGCAAATGTGGGGCAATTTATTGCAGATAAAGAATTGTAAAAAAAATTAGTCCAGAGATTTCTTTGATTTTTTGATATGTTCTTGCCCTGAGAATTTGCATTCTATTGTGAATTTCTTTCAATATACCAAAAGAAAAGGTGGGTGTACGAGTTACTTTTCTTGCTACAGAGCTACGAGTGATTGGGTACGTTTTATGGCTTTTTGCAAATAAAATTGGCAATGCCCATGGCAACAATAGGGAAATTCCTTTTGTTCGAGTAGTCATTGTAATAACGACGGGTCTTGACTTGTGTGCAATCAGTTAAGAGGTCAACTGAAAGTTCTTATATTCTCAGGGGTGCCCAACTGTCTCATTGTCGCACCAGCCTGCGACAGGGGCTACGAAACATGCGTCAAGTCAAAGGCACTGTTTGACCTGGCAGAGCATGACCAATTGAGCCTATTATATATTTCACTTCGAGTTACCTTTGATATAAATTGTATTTAGAAATCCAGTATACTCGATATTAGGAATAATATCTATTGACTGTTCTTGGTCTTAACTATTGCAATAAGGGCTAATATAGTAGTGCAACCAGGTTACACTATAACCATAGCTATTATCGAACCACGGCCACCATAAATTGCTGTGGTCCAGGACGTATTGACAGTTGCTCGGGAGTGAAATATTTCGACACCCCTGATTCTGTTTAGAGCTATTCCAGATAAAAAAGAACAGAAGGTGAGGGGGAGAGAAAACGCCAATTTTAGACTTTTGTTGATTTTTGAATAATGGTTGTCCAATACGGCCCCCTCTCAAAAGAAAAATAATACTTCCTCAGTTGTTCTGATCCTTTAAACCGCGTTAACCTTTTAAGCAGTAAACATCTTACAATACTCTATTCTGGAGACACCTTTGAGTATTGGACAAACTAAAAACAAATATCATATTTTACTTTATTTTTACCTGACACTACCGCTAATTTTGAAAAGAAATTGGTACAACCGACTTTATTAAATATATAACATCATGACAATACCTGCCTATTCTAAATGGTATCCTAAGGTTTTAACACTGAATGCTTTGGATACAGTGATTTTGACATTCATTGGATTTGATGATTTGACCCATTTTCAAAAAATATGTTTGATCATTCATTTGTGTTTGAAATGGGGTTCTCTTGCTAAACAATAACTTATGTAAGAATGAGCAAATACGTTACCAACCGGGTAACTCCTTTATTTCATCTTATAGAAATCTGCACTACAAGTCCCATTTCACAAACTTTAACCATCTGTGGTGCAAAAACTGACCTGATGACCCGTCATTTTGTTTATGTCTTCTTGTTAAGAGCACTGTATAGAAAGTTTAGACAGATATTGGTGAAAATTCATTTTGGCAATTCTGATTTAAACCAATTTTGGGTTAAACAATTGTTTCTTGAATTCTTTTTTTTGCCCCGTAATTCCTATATAACACCAAAAAGATAATTTCAACATGGCAGACCAGTATTGTAGGCAGTTAGATTATATCGGAAGGGATACATTTAGCAAAGAAGGATACGTACCAGTTGGGAAGAATGAGACGTTCATAACATGAATTACAATAATTTTTCAAAAAATCTATAAAAAGCAGTCGATGACCTGTGAGTAAAAGTTGTTTTTAAGATCACTGTGCTTCACTAATTCGTCATGCAGTTTCCGCAAAATTAAACTGAAATTTCGAAAAGTGTCTTAAGACCTTAACTTGAATGGCGAACAGCACTGCATAACAACGTAATTTATCCACCCTTTCACGCACACATATGGTAGTAAGTCAATATTTTATTATAGAAAATGTTGTTGCTTCTGTATGCTGGGCGGAAAATTAATTGCCATATCCCAAAACAGTACGCTACGGCGCGATAAGTGCCCCATTTATCCCTGATGTTCATGCCACTCATGCCTCTCATGCCTGACACCCGTAATATACGCAACAATGGCACGTCCCAACAATCGAAAACAAAACTGGTGCGGGCATCCTTAACCGATAATCAGAACGTTCACATAATCCACACTTTTAGTTTTGAATTTGCATTTTGAAATCACATTCGTTAATATCACTGTCATTTTAGATGAGTGGTATTCCTACGAGTATAGATAACACATAGATATATTCATAGATATATTTCAAAAGAATGTGCTCTAGTGTTTGTTTATTTGGGTTTAATATTATATCATCTGGCAAATCAGAAAGGAAGTTCCGCTGTTGTGTGCACGGCGAGGTCATGTGCAACGCCTCGCAAAGATTGTAACAAGTGGACACAAATTGCTACAGAGCAAATTTGAGGAAAACGCAATCATATATCACATCTTTAAGTTGCAAGCATCAAGACAGAACCTGATTTCATGTGTAAAGCTTTTTGAAAGTTCACTTAGAATTTTGGTGATATAGTTTGGTTGCTTCGTATCAGTGGTGAATGATAATCGCCAAACTATGTCCTATTCTTTCCTTAAGAGTAATCGGTTGCCGTTACTTTTCAATTTGAATTTTGATAAGCCTTGTTCTTTGAAAGTTTGTAATTGAGTAGAGCACCCTATCTTTTCTATAATTTAACTAAAGTGTCAAAATAATCTGGTCCTCTTGATTAAAATGAAAGTCATATCGCATCATTAGGTTATATCAGTTCGCCAAGCTCCTTTAGTGTACATGCGTTAGGTCTTCAGGTCTACACAGGTAGACACTCGTGGTATATGAGAAGAACGTTTCTCCCACTCTGAGGTGTGTTTTATGGTATTAAGGATAATATAAAAGAGAAGTTGTCCTCAATTGCCTGTCCTCAATGGGGTTAAAGGTCAAACTAGTGTAATTGCCCAATCGGATCCCTCATTTTCAATCACTAGGTCACTGCTGGTGGGTCAAAGGTAGACCTAACAATGACGCACGTGGATTTGAACAAGCGTCACGTACGTGATCTGGCGCCAGTTTCTAGGGAAAACAAACGGTTGTACATCCATTACAAATGTTTCAGGATGACATCCTCCAGACCTCCGTCAATGACAGGATATTGGTGAAAACTGCGGCTTCAAACGAATTATTCCAGATTGCAAACAGATTGAAATTCAATATGCAGAAGTCCCAAGTGATGATGGTGCATAAAAAGAAACTTCCTAAGCTCCCGGACATAAGGATAAACAACCAAGAAATGGGCAGCTGTTCACAGTACAAATACCTAGGTGACAACATAAACTGTAAAAACAATCTAGATGTAAACCTAGAAAAAAGAGAAAAGCAAGCCCACCTCGACACCATGGAATTGATTGCAATCAGCAAGGGAATGAATATCCCAGAAGAAGATATACAAGTGAAACTTATGGAGGTAGTAATAATACCAACGATTTATTACAATAGTGAAACTTGGACCAAAATGCGTAAAAGTGATATAAATAACATTAATAAGATAACCCTAAGATGTCTAAAAAGACTCTTAAAACTCCCTGAAAATACTCCTGGATACTGGTTATATACAGAAACTGGAATAATACTAGCTGAACAACAAGTAACTAAGAAGAAACTTATCTTCCTACACAGAATACTATGTGGGCCTCCAACAAAATTAATCAAACAGGTGTACGATGAACAGAAAAAACTAGATCTACCTAAATGTTGGAATAAGGAGATAAAGATGATCTTGAAAGCAGCAATACAGCCTTGAGAAGTACAGTGATGAGGAGATAGGAAACCTCAGTAAATACAGCTGGAAGAAAATCGTTGATAAAGCAATTAAAGCAAAACTGCAAACTGAGCTTGAAAGAATGTGAAGAGGCTGAAGACACTCTGAGTCATATGACTTGCTGTAGGAAGTATATCCATCTAGCCAGCGACTTCTGTACCGATGACCTATTTAGCAATGAGACAGTGAGTATACACAAAGCCACTATAGCTATCAAGGAATGTATGCAGATACGAGCCCAGCTCCTGGCCAATCAGTGAGCCTCCAGAAATTGGAGAAGGGAAACAAGAAAGAAAATGTCACAACAAACGCGTATTACCATTGTTGAACTAGTGCACAGGTGGCCTTTGGATGACCTAGTTTAGCTAGCTAACTTCATGGTAAAACATGTAAATGTCTTCTTTTTATCGTGGGAGAAACAGGTTCCATCACTCGTGGAAGAAAAGAGGAGGTATCTTGCACTCGTGAGTGATTGTGTGTCTTGGGACTTGCACTCGTGAGTGATTGTGTGTCTTGACAAGACACAAAATTTCTCACGAGTGCAAGATACCTCCTCTTTCCATCCACGAGTGATGGAACCTCTATATCTTTCTTCAAATATGGAGCATATTCCATCCTTTAAATCCTGAAACATTTCTTATGCATTCTGCAAAACCCTTGAGATGAATCGACATTCAGGTTGGGAATATTGCTTAGCTTACTTTGCACTGTAAGCTAATTGATTAGTTTACAAGGTAATATTTTGATAAATCGTGCATTTCCACATTAGAATGTATGCTTAACAAAAAATGAATGATAAATTTGCCCCTACCAACAATGCTTGATATGGACAGATTGGTTTAAACTCGTGTGAAACTACACACACTTCAATGCGGCAATAATGGAAGTCTGCTAAGGTGCCATCTATTGGTAATGTATTGAACTAAATACAAGCGTAAGAGTGCTTGCCTTGGAAGTTTTACATACTTGCGTTTTAAGTCCGCTTTTCCCGACCAAGTGGAAGAAGATACGCGCTGCAAATCGATTTCAGCAGGATAAACGTCTCACATGTTAGTACATCTATGTATGTATGTATGTATGTTTATTTGCCGTAGCACAATCATTACAAAATCACACAGTTTTACAAAATTATAACAAAAGTGAACATGTACAGAGAAACACGGATATGGAACAGATTGTTAGCTGTGTTTATATATATATATATATATATATATATATATATATATATATATATATATATATATATATATATATATATATATATATATATATACTAGTATATATATATATATATATATATATATATATATATATATATATATATATATATATATATGTGTGTGTGTGTGTATTACAGTATTTTCTTTGTTATGTGCTGTGCGCGTATCTCAACCTATACGAGGCACAACAAGCTTTCACTAAGAATCAGCGTTTCATGAATTATTCTCCTGACTCTACCAGAGTGTTAAAACCTTAGTTGCAGGTTTCTCTACATATGGGCTAAGCTTAGTTCTGATCGCTGTACATGTTTTCCAATTTTTGTGGTCTCAGTCATTCTGAGATATATTTCCAGCTCATTCAACTTAAAGAACATAAGTAAATTAGTGTACTTTGCAATCACACCTGTGTAATACATACAGATATAGACCTTTTACACTTCACAATAATATCATTGATGACACTTGCTTAAAGTATATATAGTTTCGTACCATACACAGGAAATTCTTCACCAATAAAGAAAACTCCAAAGATTAGGCTTACAAGACTCTACATCATGTTTCATGTGTAAGCGGCTCAGTCACAATCAGGGTGCAAAACAAGTTTTTAATAGTAACACCACTGAATACCTTATATATTTCATATGGTTATGTATTTTGTTGTCTTCTTAAGATTTCTGGATAGCTGTCATTTAGGGCAATCCGAAAATGTATCACATGGCTACATTTGGTATTAGTACAGGGCCACATGAATAGATAGTAGATATAAAATCTAGCAAAAATGGCTGTTTTTGAGTCTCACTTAGTTTCAATTGGTTGTCAAGTAATATAATTGCAAGTTTTAATGGCAACCATCATGACCAGTACTTCCAGTATTTTCCAACGTTTTTTCTACTTTTTATTTCATTCTGATCGGAGTCATTTCACGGAATTGGGAGCAGTTTTACCTAAAAGACTCTGATAATAATACATTCAGCATTTTTGACCTTTTAAGACTTTGTCTTTGTTGAAAAGAGAGAGAAATATCTATAAATGCCAAAGAGGGTCTCCATTTGGCCTGCTTAAACCCTTTGCAATATGGCATATTTTGTATAGATCAAATAACAAATGCCTTGATTTTGATCAAAATTCAATTTCATGATGAAAAGTGTAGTGTCCGTGACACCATATCATATCTCTAAGTTGTGAGAGGTTGGCAGTCGTTAAGTGTCTCCAGTATGGAGGCCAGAGGTTCTTTTTTGTAAAATATGCAAAGGTGTCTTCACACTCTTTATTACACACCAGCACCAGATGAAAATGTAAAAAGTGCAGTTTTGTAGTGTCCATGACATTTGAAGTTGCTGGTCATTTGATAATGAAATAATTAACATAATTCAAAGGGATCAGTGAATTATCATGTATCTGTATATAAGTAAAAATAATATGCAAGAAAGATCAGGAATATTTTCTCTTAGTACTTGAATTTGTCTTATTTCTTCACTATCATCATTACTAGATGAATGGTTATTATGTCACGGACACTACATATAGACATTGCCCATTAGTCACCCCGCAGAGCACCATGTAAAATCTTTTGGGCCAGATTTCCTTTTCAAAGATGATCAATGGCACCTGGATAACTTATAGTTAATGCCTTATTTCATCTGTAGTATGGTTTACTATTCCTCTTAAAGGTGGCAACACCTTGATACATGCAGAAAATGAGTGACATCACTAAATTACATGCTCCATTGACTTTGGAGGGAGACATGTGCTCTGAAATAAGTGATAAGAAAGGTGTGATCAAAAATGGGAAGAATTAAGTAATTAGGAACCAAACTAGCAAAGCAAACTTAGCAGGAACAGAAGGGAGAGTGACTCGAGGCCAAAAGGCCAATCAGTCTGTCAGAGCTTCTCTTAAGGAACTTCTGCAGAAAGAATGAGGAAATATGATTAAAATTACAATGGATCCTGAAAAAGCTAAACTTACCAGAGAAAAAACACAGAAACTGCAGAAACCGAAAGAAAGAGAGGACAAACAATGCTGTTCAAAAATAAATGCAGGAAAAGGGCAGAGGCCAGGGAAGCAAATAGGGAAGAGATGAGGAGGTATAGGAAAAAGAAAAGGGAACAAATATTTGAAGAAATAAGAAAGCTTAAGAAGGAAGAGAGATAATAAGAAAGACAAGAAAAAACAAACACTGCAAACAGAGCCAGACTGAGAGAGAATCAGACTGAATCAGACTGTCTGAAAACCAAGCAAAGGAGGTGAGGAGAAAAGTGTTGGTACAGAAGATGATTGTGATCATCAACATCATGATGATGAGAGAAATTTTACAGAGAAGTATCCAGAAATAGAGGATGTCTGTAAAGATGATTCACAAGAAAAGAATGAAAGATTAGATGATGATACAGAACCACACTACCTGCCCCATATTTACTTCCAAAACATCAAAGTACAGAACATTATCCAACATTATCGATTTCATCCAAATTTGAAAGGACAATTATGATTTTCAGATTAATGCGAAAAGTTTTCTTGTTTAAGGTCAATGTTCCTGTGCAGAAAGGCAAGAAAACCCAAGAGACCCCCTTTCCCGTTGAAGTGATATACACTGAAGGGGACAGCATAAGTGTAAAGTGCTGGACTGCAGTCCATAATGGGATTTAAAGCCAGAGATGCCACCAGCAAATACCATGAGCACTAGTATACCTAGTGGTCCCAAAACAAAAAAAGTCCTCAAAGCTCCATCTGATATTAAAATGAGTTCTGATATTAAAATGAGTGGACAGATAATGCTGTCTTACACCCTGAAAGGCCTTTTTAGGGCTGTATGTGGAACAGTGATGACTGGTGTCACAACATTCATAGTGAATCAAGATTTTGGCTGTATGTCACACTAAAATATGGAGCCCGAACCAGCATGTTTGATGACTTTGGTGAACAGAGCTACCGATTTCTAAGGCAGTTAAAAACACTGAACATGGTCATTTTATTGATGGGTTAAATTGTAATGCTTTTAGTTCTAATGCGGTTTTCTATTTCAATGAAATGTGAAAAATTATATTAAAATTTCGAACTCTTGCATAGTGTCCGTGACAAATGTCATATATCTACTTTAGCTGGTTGACATAGTACAAGTTGGCCTTCATATTGCAGCTATTGGGTTTATGTTGTGCATTATAGAATATAAAATTGGTGAGGAGTTTAAAGAATTCATTTTAAGATATTACCACACTCAATATAAATGTGATCTAACTTTCTTTTTGTTCCATTTCAAATCATGGTCTTGTGCGAATAATTACTTAAACTGAGTGGGAATTTACTTTTAAAACACACAGAAAAAGCTTAATCTTGTAGATAGTGAGACAAGTTTACAGTAATTTATTAAACTATTTCTACTTAACTGGCTTTTGAACATTCTTCCACCAGTTTCTTGTGGTGCTGAAGTGTCCGTGACAAATGGGACCTATATTAGTTATCATCAGTATTACGACATCTTTGAGGATAATTACTCCACTAGGTGTTTTCTTTTAACAAATGCATCTGTAATGTTGCATCAATCATCAATTGGAGGTATCTTATGACTAATAGCTTCAAAAAAAGAACTGTTGCAATGATGAAAATAAGTCTGTTGGAAACTGCATTTCTGTTGAATTTAAAGTTACATGAATAAAGAAGAATTCATGACTGAACAACCACTATCTTTGTTTATTTCTAAGACACTGATGTTTGCTGTCATAGAAAACCAGTTAAAAGCTATATTGCACACTGTGGAGGTCTTTTATTTAGATGTATCTCCTCTGCTATCTCAATTCTGTAGTGTCCGTGACATGAGAAATGACGTACAAAATCACTCAATAAAATTCGAGAAGGGAACAAAAACTTAAGTGGGAACTTTATATTAATGAAACCTCAGTATCTAAGCTTTTGAATAGACACAAATTAACACACATCTGAGAAACTTTATTTTTGTTACATGGTGAGACTGTTTTGACACCCTGATTGTGACTGAGCCGAAGGTACAACAGCACAGTACTGATCACATGCCTTTCTTATGTGAGGCGTCAGACGAGCTGTGGAATTCTCTAATGAAATGACTATGCTCCTTCAACAACCGCAATCTATCCTACTTTGGGGATCTGGACAACAATTTTATGTTCATTTTTATTATTCTCATTACAAAAAAAGGTAATATACAATGCGAAAGAGAAAAAAATGTCTACATAAACCAGGTTAGACATGATATGAAGCATATTTACTATACATAAAGGTACAAAGCAAAACTCGAGGGTAAACAGACAATTTGAACAGATATATAAGTTATAGTAAATACATTTCATACATATCTTTTCTTCCATTCATTGATACACCCTTCCTTGTCATCACCTTTCCTTTTATATTTCACTATTATACGTTTACTTCATATTTCCAAAATGTAATTTAGTATATTTGCAGCTCATTCAACTTAAAGGGGCCCTAAAGGCTCACAAACATATCAGCTTATATGAAAGTTATACACTTCAAGAACAGGATGCTACCATTCTTTTTCTCTCAGTGATCCCTTGAGGGGAGATTTTTGCGTATTGTCATCCTCCTAGACAGCCTCTGCCAGCCACTGGGTGCGGCCATGTTTTTCAAGTGCTATCAGCTGTGACACAATCGGGTGGCAGGGATCACATCCTGTCACCAAGCTACCTCTGGGCAGTGTATCTAACAGCAGTGCTCCTGACAAGAGCTCTCTGCACAAGTTGCATAAAAACGTATATATCAAACAAGAAAATGGTGAAATCATGTGCAGCAATTGGCTGTAAAAAAAGACACGGTAGTGGAGAAAGCTTTCATAGATTTCCTAGTAGTAAATTTAGACAAAAACAGTGGTTAGCATCCATGAAACTTTTAAACCCACCTGTCCTGAAGTATGCATATGTATGTTCAGACCACTTCACTGACGAGGATTATGTCAGGAATCACACACTGCAGTCAGGATTACTTCAGAGTACAGTTAACAAGGTTCTGAAGAGGGATGCTTTTTTAAAAGGTTTGGGTACTTGTGAAATAGGTGTGCATAATCTCTCACACTTCTTCAAAAAAAGAAACAGTCACAATTGATACACCTTTTATCATGCTCCATGCGACTCCTATTGCATCTAGTCTTACTTTCTTCAAGGATATAATATCTGGTAACCAATTTTCATAAATCTCTTATTTCAAGCAGAAGCGATCTTGCAATTTATCAATTTCGGGATTTATTTACTTTATTGGTATACATTTACTAGTCTCAACATGATTTACCTTCATTCAGTTGCTCAACGAATAGAAGCACAGGTGTATGCATTAAATGTTTAATATTAAGCCAGCATGAGAAGGGTAAATATCATTCCCTAACTTACAAAATTGAAACAGCTAAGGTTATAGTCAGTCATGACCCCATTTTCACTGGGAAGAAATACATTTCTAAATAGTACTGCAATATAGAGGAAGGTTGAAATCAAAATATCTCAAATTGCAAATGACCCTTTCTTTTATTTATGATAGAATAAATGACATTTTCATTTACTCATTACCAACCTTCTCTTAATGACATGATTAATAATCATACTCTTCATTATTATGATCTGATGTACAGACTTTAGCAACCCTAACAGCTAACTTTCAGGGTGAATGGCAATTTTCATAGGTACCTCAACATGGTCTTTATTAATCCACTGAGAATAGACTGTGCAGGATTTTGTTAGTTGTGTTACAACTGAGGTTTTGTCTTATGTCTAGGTCCCTAGGGTAATAACAAAAGTAAGTAAAGGAAAGGGACACACAGGGTAATTGACCTTGTCCAATTGGCATTACACATCTAGACCCCATGGGACACAAGGTAGTAAACACAGGAAGTGACTAGCAGTACTGGGAACAGCAATCATCTTCATTTCCTTTAGTAATTGTGTACATATTCATGAAGATTATAGAAAAGAAATGTCAAGAATACCTTTGGAAGGGGCCTGATAATTTAAAGAAGGAAAGAATTCTGACAGGTGCACCACAACATGCTATTTAAGCGCCAGCCCTCTGTTTCCACATCTTGACCATCAAATTCATCAACACCTTGAACTATGTCCATATAATCCACCTGATCAGCTTCAGCCACTCTTGGTTCAAAGTCGTAGGGATTTGCATACCTTAACATCTTGAATGAGCAGTGAAATATCTTCCTCCTAGACAGAGCTACTGGCTTTATCTAATACACCCACTAAGCTGATTGCCACCCATTTACATAGACTACAGCAGCATGAGTTGACTCAGATCCAAGATGGCGGCTGCCCTGCCTCAATGGAGGTGCTATTCACTAATTGCAATTTGAGATTTCTCTTTGTGTGGAGCTCTAGGGCTTCTCTGTTTATGACAAATGTTGAGCTATGTTCATGAACTTTCATATAAACCTATGATCTGTTTTTCCCCAAGTTCCCCTTTAAAGAACATAAGTAAATAAGTGTACTTTGCAATCATACCTGTGTAATACATACAGCGCAATGTAACCTTATGTACTCATATGACTGAAAATAGATGGCAGCACATATATCAAACAAGTACCTGCAGTAGCAGACAGGGTAAATAGCAGGGTAGATCATTATTTAATGAAAGCATAGACTAAGAGCCTGTCATTCCTTAGGTGTGTTCCCTATGTCGTAGAATATGTGACAGTTATCATATTTCCCACTCCCTCCCTTCCTTGTACATACGTGTATGACTGGACTGGCCAAGAGAACCAAATGTCCATCGATGATATCACAGGAAATTGTTATTAGCTGCAAACATGCAGACCCTATAGACTTACAGAAGAATACCAGATTGCTTAAATGCGGAATGTTCAAATTTGAATGTCTCCAATTCTACATATATTACTGCAGCAAATGAGGGTTCATTACAAACCTTGAAACAAGCTCTTCAACTAGTGTTGATAATACATTTGCATTTTACTCTCTCTCTCTTTATATATATATATATATATATATATATATATATATATATATATATATATATATATATATATATATATATATATATATATATATATATATGTATATATATATATATATATATATGTATATATATATATATATATATATATATATATATATATATATATATATATATATATATATTTATTTATATATATATATATATACATATATGTGTGTGTGTGTGTAATGGACAGGTCAACATTGGTTATATATTGGTGAATTCGTGTGCTATTTTGATTGGTCATTGTTATTTGAATGTATATTGTTTATGTGTGATTGACTAATTGGGTCACAGGTCAATTGACCTTAGGTATAATTTGTGTCAATGGGTGGCAGCACTTGTCATTATTGGAATGCAACTGTCAGTAGTTCAGATGTTTCAGGGTAGGTGTCACCGGTGTATTCTTTGTTTGGAAGCCATGTTTTTCTCTATCAAGAAAGTTTGTGAGATGGAACAGATATAAGAGCCCACAGTTGTAAGTACAATATGCATTGCATGTTAAAACCTTAGTGATCTAAAGGATGAATCGTTCTAGAATGCTTTCTTTAGTGGGTAACTTGGAGTATTTATTGATATTTTGACTTTGTAATGGTATGACAGATAACTTGATTGTTTTCACTGATACTGGTCAGTTAACTTGCTATTGTGTACACATGTTATTGTAAAGCATATAGATAGATGAGTTCAAGACAGTAGCATTAATTGCCATTGACAATCATTACGATTGATCATGCTTTAGTAAATACATATTTTGATGTTATCTGATAATATTGTACTTTGAGTGATAATGATGATTAAGATGAATAGATTGTAAGACATTGTGTTTTTTGTTTATAGGTTGAACCATACTCGTCATATACTGGTTGTATACGTCAAAGCATCACATTGGTATTTATTGCCGACACATTGGTGTCAAATTCGTCATGCCAGTGAAATACAGATATCGTATGGAACTATTTCAATAAACATCGTCATGCGATCAACATTACTCAGCTCTACTAGTTGTTTTTGAGTACATCTCTCCATCGTCGCAGTGTTCTCTACAATAAATATTTATACATATATACATACACACACACATATATATATATATATATATATATATATATATATATATATATATATATATATATATATATATATATATATATATGTATGTATATTCCTATCTGTTTATATTCTATTTGTTTACATATCGTAAACGCCTGCACCATCCTATTACTATAAAACGTTCTAGCATGTAATTTATGTATTTTCTCCAATACCTATCTGTCTCTAGAGCTGTGGTCATGAAAGTTTTCTATCCGGGATGTTCGCACTTTATATTAGTTACACTCGCCAATCCCTAAGATTATGCCATTCATGGTTGAAGCTAAAATGTTATCCATTTACATTTTAATATTTCACGATCTCCATTGAGGCGGGCGGGCAATGTAGATTAGATGCATAGTTAATATAATGCAGTAATGGCCTTACACCTAAACGACGTAAATGTCAAATCATTTACAAAACAACGCGCGTTACATCTATCACTAGGTGTCTGCATTAGTATCTAGGTATAAATGGTGTCAGTTTACATTAGTTTACATCACTGATGGAGTGTGCGAGGCCCGGGACATCTCTCAGTTCACATTGTGGGGATTCACGCCACCTTCAACAGCTCATATCGTGGCCACAGATGTCCATAATTGGCAGAAACTGCCCTTGACTATACTACCTCTGGTGTTCCAAGGGGTTCTTTCAGTACAGCAGCCATAGACAGCAGCTTTTCACAATGCCACACATTTGTAAAGCGACTGGGCTCTCCCACAAATGGCGATCCTAGCAGACTAGGTAACCAGATAAGCCGTGGCAGATTCCACGAGCTATATGTTAATAGGGTTTTACTCATATTGAGCATAGTTAGGATACTTTTCAGGCCTTTGATATTGTATATATTCAGAGTGCTGCTAACAAGGCATTACAAGAAAAGACGTGTCCTATTATGACATGCCCTTTTGTACATTTATTCAAGATATGCAAGGGAGAACCAACATGGACGGAAAGAGTACCAATATGGAGTGAAAGAGTACCAGGATTCAGAGAGTAAGAGACAAGATGGTCGAAAAAGAACCGATATTTCGAAAAAAAGTCGATAATCTGTATTCGTTCCCAACTGATAACGAAACATACGGTGGGCATCAATAAGTCCAAAGTTAGGAAGGTCCGTGTATAACCTGGCCATAGGAAGGTCTTGATATCCGTAGTACATTGTACACACGAAATCTTGGGTCTTGACATGCTTCCACGCCAAATCAAATAAGAAATAACCATTGAATTGCCTGGGAAAACTAGCACATCCTGGAATAAATGTGCAAAGGGAATGCTGTAGTACTAGACACTTTTGACATACTTCCTCATTTAGGCTTTTAAAGTCTACTACGCACACTGAAATGAAAATGTATCCATTTTGGTTTGTTAAACATTGGCCAGCAACATTTACAAGCCTCTACTTCCTCTACTAACTCTACTATTAATGCATGAGAGAACAGTCCATTATTGCCGCACACAATCTATTGACAAAGGTATATGAGTATGGGGGGTTTAATAGTGTTTGTTTGCTGAAACAGGACGTGTAAATATATAAATGGATATCAGTGCCCGAGGGATGTGATATATGATATGTTAATTACACATCAGCTGTGTGTTCATGAGGTAAGTCCATCTCCGTCTACATCGCCTCATGGTGAACCAATGGATCGGAATAATAAAAGTGCAAATAGTACCAACACTAAAGCTAGGTAATGTCTTCAATTAGTGCTACTGGTCCATATCAATGTGTGTTTAAAAAAGGCAAGTGCCAGTGCATACCCTCTAGGAATACTAGTACATGATATAAGCGTATAAACACACTTCCCGTGCTTGAAGAGTGAGGCAGGGAGGGAAGGTTGTTTCAGGTTCGTTAAGGCTCTGGTACACATCCACCATATTAATTCAATGCATCTCATTGTTTGATATGCAACTAAACGAGTTTACTTTCCCATTAATTAGCCGATTGAAAAGCTTTTCTCGGCGTGAACAAATCTGCGCATAGTTGATAGCCATAACGCATATTTGAAGCGACCATGTTTTGGTGAAATTTGATACATGTATAGAGAAAGGAGCCAACAACCCTTCCTGCTTGTGTGAAAGCCTATGGGAGCTTCTGTAAAATTTGATTTTTTACTCTGTTTAGTATTGGCCTAGACAGCCTAAGTTGGTATGATTGTGAGGAAAAGGGTATAGGCTTCATCATACATAAAAATCTCAAAATGACCCCATATTCACAAATTAACAGGATAAGCCACATTAGCAGTCATGAATAATCCTTCTGTTGGAATAATTAGACATCATCTGGCTTAAGATGTGTGCTAGTCCTAGCAAGGATAACAAGAACTTGTTCAGGATACGTAAAGTTTATCTCAAAATAGATGGCAAAATACGTATAGCTAAATTATTCACATGTCTATGTAAGCAAAATTTGTACGACTAAAATAGCAGTACACACATATGTATATTAGTAAATTGGTAAAAAATGCCAGGTTATAAATTCTTGAAGTCAACCCGCGTGCTTTTGAGAGACAAAGTTGGTAAAAAGATACGAACTAATCGATCATTTTAGTCAATTACAAACAAAGATGTACGCCCACAATGGATGCAGCCTAATAATAACAGACCATCTCGCACACTTTCCTTTGAGGCGTAATTGTAGATGTGCTCTTGTTCCTTTCTAATCTATGCCATACACTCATGCAAAATATAATATACGGAAATAGCTTCCACCTTATAGCATTTTAATACATTTACTCTTATTAATGACTAGAAAACAATAATATTTAACGATGATTGCATCGCAGGTAAGCATTTTTAGAGGGTGATTTAATGCACACCTAGTATTCAATCATGAATGTTATTTCACAAGGCACTATCAAGGCTTGATCTAGATTTTTGTTGAACTCCTTTGGTCTTCTTAGTATCTTCACCCTTTTTCTTTTGACAGACTTGAACTGCCGATAGGGTGTAGGCAATTGGGTTGATAGCCGAGTTAAGGGGGAGTACGAATACAGCTAACCAAGCAGATAGCACGTTTGGGAAAGAAATGCCACTCGTTGACATGATGCTCATGACAATGATCGGCATCCAGCAGAGAAAATCAGTGAAGACCACAAAGGTGAGGCGTGCAGCAAGTTTAATCTCTCCATCGTTCTCCTGTCGCTGGGACTGAATGCGAGAGTTGCGGACGTAACGAAAGATTGCAGCATATCCAGCAGCAATGAAAATAAAAGCAAGAAAATTAAAGGCAATGAAAATAGCTGTAGAGTATTCCCATCCTAGAGACCTTTCATTTGTGAGCGTGAAGGGGAGACAGACTCCGTTTCTGCCATAGAAATGAGTAAAGTAATCCAATCCTGTCAGAGGTAGAATACTGAAGAGAAACCACATCAGCCAGCCAGCCGCCAATGCAATAGAAGCACCCCTCAGGCCAAAACGGAGGTACCTGGATTTTAAAGGGAAAAGTATAACCATAACTCGATCAAGAGTGATGAGCAGAATAGTGTAGACAGATACCTCGCTAGATACCATAGACAGCACCCCGCAGAGCTGGCACAATGAACTGGCACGCCAGGCGTCATCATAGAATATATAAGTTCCCCTGTAATAGGTGTCCACTGAGGCTATGATGATGAGGTAGAACCCCATCAGCAGGTCTGCCACAGCTAGATTCATAATAAGTAGTGTCGACACAACTATCTTTTCATGCCAACAACGCCATATGATAACATATATATTTCCTGCTACTGCTAACATCCCCAAAATCCAAATCGCCACCTGAAGAGTTTGGTTTGCCAGAAGATCACTACAAGAGGAAAATTCATCTGGATCTGGGGTGCAATTAGTTGCAATGGGTGCAATGCAACAGAACTTATAGGCGTCGGTTTCAAGAATCTTCAAGCTTGTCATTGTATCAAAGACATCGTGGGACACCTTGCCTATCGTATTGCCTTGGATATTTAGAGCATTGAGCTTAGTCAGGTGCGAAAACGCCAAACTATGTAAGAAGGAGATGTTATTAGAAGCTAATGACAGTGATTTAAGTTGTGGCATGCCGGAAAATGAGCTGTTTGCGATACTTTGAATATACATATTACTGAGATTAAGACTTCCCAGGTGGCGAAGTCCATCAAAAGCACCAGGATGTATTACAGTTATGGGATTACCCAATAGATTAAGCCTTTCTAATCTAAACAAACCATAAAAAGTGTGTACTGAGAGAACCGTTATCAGATTGTTAGAAAGGTCCAACTGCAACAAGTTATGCAGGTCTATTAGCGAATATGGCAGTAGCTTGGTTAGATTGCTGTATGACATGTCCAGCAAGGCAAGCCAATAAAAGTGTTGGAATATATGTTTTGAAATTCTAATTTGATTTTTAGAAAGTATTATCGCACGTGTATTTGTGGTAACATTGGGTCGAGCTGTTAAGCCTGCATTGGAGCAGTTTACGAAGTAACCCAGACATGTACACCCCACAGGACAGGTCCGCAGATCACAGAACCTCTCATCATCTTTCCCCGAAGGACAGTCAACAATGCCATCACAGACTTTATGTTGATCTAGGCATATTTTGGAGCCTTTACACTTAAAAAGACCTGGACAAGTATAATTTGCACAGGACATTTCATCTACCCCATCTTCACAGTCCCACACACCATCACACAGCTTGCTGTGTGGTATACAGTAAGAGTTTGGACATTTGTAGAAGCCTGGGCACTCAAAGTCTCTGCAATGGTGCAGATGCACCATGTTTCTGCAACCGATGGTGATATTGTTATGATCATGATCATATATACACATTTCGCTTCTCCTTATGCACTGAGCAGAGCCATTGCCACAGGGCTCGGAGTCGGCATCAGGGCAGGTGGAGGAGTTGGATGATTCCCCCACTTCATCCTCCCCAAAACGCCCCTCACAGTCGTAGGCGAGGTCCATGTACAGGCTGCCAGGAATACAGTCCCCAGAGTAGCAGGGGAACCCCCCGTGCCGGGCGCACTGGTTACGCCACGAACACGTCTCCAAAGACTCATCACTGCCATCCTGGCAATCTTCAACAAAATTGCATCTCTTCTCAAGATCTACACACTGCCCATTTTCACAGCTGAATTCCTGTCCAGGGAGGCACTTGGGGAAGGTGCACTCTTCATCAGACCCAATATCACAGTCAGTGATAAAGTCACAGTATTGAGATATGGATATTTTCTTCCCCGGTGTATATTTACATGAGAAGAGAGCGCTTGCACAGGTTGGTATTTCTTCATCCGATCCGTCCACACAATCCCTCATCCCATCACAGACGTTGCCATTGGTGATGCAGGTGCCGTCGCTGCAGGTGAACTGCTGAGGTCCGCACTCCTGGGCTACAGCAACAGGAGCAGTTTGACAAAGCACATTGTGAGTTTCTGCACTGCAGTTCCTGGTTGTTCTTTCCACGTCCCCCGATGACGTCAGCAGGAGTGCGGGGCAGTTTGCACCCCCTCCGATAGCATCATCGAGCCATATGAAATGTGACCTTTCAAACCTCCATACCTTCAATAAATACGTCATATCATGCTTTCCATATCCAAAACGATCATTTTCATTGCTTCCAACTGCCGGGCATACCTGAGAGGCAACTGTCCAGTTCATACCGAGCATCATGGAGAAGGTGTATAATCGATAGCATCGTGATTTGTTGAATGTCCAGTCTCTTGGGCATTGCTTCTCTGCTCGCTTCAGGACGTGCTGTTTATCTGGATCATCAGTGACTGTTGAATTTACAGGCTTTTTGCATATGAAGCCCACGTGGATATCGTCCTTGGGGGCGTAGCTGCACGGGATCTTGACCCACCTGCTCCAGGCCGCGGGCACCTGGGGCATCATCATCGAGCACGAGAACTGCCTGTCAAACGTGGGCTGCTGGATTTTAAGAACAGCCAGGTGAAGGGAGCGTGGTACATCCTCGTAGCTGTTCACAGCAGGATCGAACCATTCCGAATAGATGAAAGGGTTACGATCTGTCCAAACTTGGTGACCTCCCTAGAAAAAACCATTTTGCTTTAGATAGGCTATGAAACGTTCATATTGGAGACACATTCCCATAAGTGCGTACACAACCCTACATACATACAATACACTACACCTATATATATATATATATATATATATATATATATATATATATATATATATATATATATATATATATATATATATATATATATATATATATATATATATATATATATATATATATATATATATATATATATATATATATATATATATATATTTATAGTTATATAGTTATAGTTATAGTCATATATATATATATATATATATATATATATATATATATATATATATATATATATATATATATATATATATATATATTGATTTCAATTACCAGTTTATGGACTATTTTGGAGCTTTAAAACGATGTTAAATTGGTTTAATTGTAAGGGGGGGGGGGAGTGTTGGACTTGTATCTTACATTTTTGTATAGCAGGTACTTCTTGGAAAATGTGATGGGAATGAATCATCTTGTGAAATTGATAACAGTTTAGAGTAAAGTAATTTACGAAATAAAAAAAAATATTGCTGATATGCCTCATGCTCCTTGAGATATGGGGCAATTATGGGCACATAATCAATATGGCTTTCATATTTACAATTCCTTTAAAATCAAGCAACCATTATTAAGCAACCACTTAATACCTACACTGTATTTTCCGTGATATAAAGTAAGTAAAAGAAGTAAAAGAAGAATTTTTATTTTGAGAATTCAATTTTGAAGATGAATTACTTATTTTGACGGGCTCGTCAAAATAACGAGCCCGTATGGGCCCGTCAAAATAACGAGCCCGTATGGGCCCGTCAATTTTTATCTGTGTAGCACTCAATCCTTTACCATGATCAGCCTCGGCAAAAAAGGCATAACTGATTGCAAGTCCCATGGGGGAATATTTCTAAAAATTTGGTCATTTTCCATCAAAATTCATCCCCTTGCGCAAGGGTATCTTCTACCATTTTTGCAATATGTGACTATATTACCAGACGTCATTAAGGCCACTCCAATTTATTTACTTGTCTTACGAGCTCAGGAGGTAGGAAATGAGCCATTTTGGAATAAAAAAAAAGTTGAAAAATGAGACTTCTTTTATTTATTTTATTTTTTTTAGAGTCTGCTGACTAGGACTGGTAGCGATATGTTTCTACCAGCCTATTCTCAACTAAATAAAATCAATCAATCTATTAATCCCTGTAACCTGAAGGGTGGGAGGTATACCTTCTCAAGTCTGAGGCTCTACTAGAGCATTGATAGCTTCTCGTAGTTGATTGAATCACCCTTACAAAGAATATTCTTAAAACTTGCTCTTTTGTTTTTGTTTTTTTTGGAGTCTGACAGAAAATTATCGTCCGTAGGACACCAAATGTGACTTTTTTTCTTTTTTTTTTTGAGTCTCACAGTAATTAAATTGGAGTCGCCTAAACAGTAAAGAAATAGAAGGTGACAGAATAGGTTCTGCCCAGCCAGGAAATATGGCATATTGGTAAGGGGGAACAAATCGATTTTCGACATACAGATTTCTCTTCATGGGGTCAGAATAAAAACTTTTAGCCCGTCCATTGCCCCCCCAATTCGATCTTAGGCTGACCTTAGAACGAATATCAGTCTCGTGGCTCAGATTGCATATTGTTAAGGTGATGGGTACCATTGCAAGCCAGTTAAAAGCCCTGTCCCAAAACACACCTCAAAGCAGCATAATCCTATAACTAGGTGTATCTCCAGGTTCCTGAGTGTTATCAGGTAGAGAATATCATCGCCACCTGTCATAATTCAATCCATATTCTGTTTTATTTCAAAATTTACAACTTTTTTTTCAAATGACATATTCTCATTAATTACGCAGGTGATGGTTACTGCAGGTTCAGAGTTACTTTAGGGATATCATTGACTATGCCCAATAAAAAGTATGTTTTTGATTTTTTTACTCCTTAAGGCCATAACATTGAAAATTCTAGTGAGAAATCTCGTGTGTGGAGGCATGGGAACCCCTTTGATAGTAGTGGACATACCTCGCTGATCACTCCTGAGCACTCGAAACAAAAGAGAGTTGCACAAAGATACACATCGACGATCTCAAGACAATGGCTTGTGGTCAGGATGCTATAAATAGGTGCTAGCTATGAGCACGTGAGGTCACCAAGTGAAGTTGGTGTGGAGATTTCTAACTAAAATTTTCAACGTTATGGTCTGTAAAAATCTTCAGCAGTAAAAAATCAAAAAAATACTTTTTATTGGGCATAGTCAATGATATCCCTAAAGTAACTCTGAACCTGCAGTAACCATCACCTGCGTAATTAATGAGAATATGTCATTTGAAAAAAAAGTTGTAAATTTTGAAATAAAACAGAATATGGATTGAATAATGACAGGTGGCGATGATATTCTCCACCTGATAACACTCAGGAACCTGGAGATACACCTAGTTATAGGATTATGCTGCTTTGAGGTGTGTTTTGGGACAGGGCTTTTAACTGGCTTGCAATGGTACCCATCACCTTAAACAACTCTTGCAGTTCAATATGCTGGCGTTTTATCTATATACCAAAACAAACGGCAACTCTGATTGTAAATGTGTTATATCATGAATAACCCTAATCTATCATTTCGCTTTATTTCAAACGATACCGTCCTTATATGGAGAGGGTATACTTAGATTATAGGCCTATCCTTAAAGTCACGATCGTGTGCGTTACTTGACACAATTCCTTTTTAAAACTATTCTTTTAGTATCTGCTGTGTAATTGTGCGCAGTTTGATCAGTTCAAACACCCTTTCAAAATCTGATAAGATAAGGTTGGCGGTGGCAACTCGTGAAAAATGTGTTGGTATTATGTTAATGGTGTATCATGGTTTAAGTTGACTTGTGAAAAAAATGTAACTTGGAATACCTTTGTTTTGGAATATCGTTTATCGTTCAACTTTCAGCTATCTAGACCAAATCGTGACTTGCCCGAAACTCCAGGCGGAGAAAGTTGAGTTTTCTAAATACGCCACTTCTAGATCTAGTATGTTTAATACTGGCAACTGAGCTCATAGCTGTGTGTGTGTGTGTGTGTGTGTGTGTGTGTGTGTGTGTGTGTGTACATAGACACGCACAAAAACCTACACACGTGAGACTGTGAGCATTAAAGAAATAAGACACTAAAATACTTACCTCACTCATGGTTTTGAGTCCTATGTAGATGACGGGATTTTGCTTGGAGAAGATTTCTCTCGCCCATCTAGTAGCCATGAAATGTTTGATTGCTTGCATTTCTCTCCCATTGTTTATTGAGAGTAGCGTGGCGTTCTGCGTTTTACAAGCAAACTTAGCTTGGTACCAGGTACGCGGGGAACCAGCGAAATCCGAGGAGAAGCTGTAGCAGTGGCCTTCATACTGCGAGAAGCCGTGTGGACAATGATCATGGCCTTCATCCGCTGAGTCTCTGTACTTTGTCTGATAGTGAAATACTACATTAACAGGATCGTCTTCTTGAAATACAAATATGAGTTGATCTGTTCGAATGCTATCCATCTTTATCCACAAGCTACTGTTGATGTCTTTGTAAAATACTTGTTTATGTTTGACCGAATACTCTTCTGGATCAAACAAGCCAGTATTTGCGTCCATGAATGAATTTCGTTTTTCCTCAGTCAAAACATTCTCTCTGATAGAAACTGATTCGTCAGATATATGTTTCCAACCATATATTTCAATTTGATAATACGTTTCACCCTTAAGAAGTGCCGTATTGAGTTGTTTATTGGGGTGGCCGGCTCTGCGATAATCTGATAGGATGACGTAATGCCGATCCCTCGTGTTCCCCTCTGTATACCTGATCCAGCCGTACCCGCACAGCTGATTCAGCAGTACAGTTTCCCTGGCCAGCACTGCGGGTCGTATTATTGGGCAGTCTGAAAGTGGTGAAGTCTGGAATTGCACGTAGGCCACCGACGGATACAGTACACAAGAGCTTTTATATGTGACTGTGTACTCTACTCCTGCACTAGTGTTATGCTTTGCGGTGGCGGGAAAAGTCTGTTTGCAGGCCATATTGACATCACGATCCGACCCTTTTTCGGCGACATATATGTTTAACGAGTTGGACCGCACAGCGATGGGGATTACACCGTGGCTATCAGAACTAACAAACACGCGCTGGATACGAAAACAGGCCAAGCCGCTGGCGTCATAGGACTGATTTGGCAAGGGGTCGGATATGACGACTCCTGAGCATGACGTCATACTAACAGTCAAGCTCATGAGACCGGCATAACCCTCTGAGCGCTCGGTGTGGTACAGCAAAAGACACACCTGATTTGAGGATGTCACGAGATCTAGAACCTTAGGCTTAGCAGAGCAAAATGGCCCCACGATCACGTGATTTCGGATACCAGTTTCGTTGAACTTCAACCCCGCATATTTACAATTGTCGTCACGATATTCCCCGTATACTGCTGTATTAAACCGTATCCTCAACTGACTCCCTGCATTAGTTTTGAGACAAATCTTCCCATGTAAAATTGCTTCTTTCGTTTCTAAGACGGGCCTCAGGAAGCCAACCTCCCCGGGTCCTATGTACTGAGGTCTCGTCGTCGTGTTACACATGCTGCGTACGCTTCCTTGTGATGCATAATCTTTGCAAAGTTCAATGTTTCTGTTGGTGGTGATCATAGAACTGTTATATCTCAAGTTCAGCACTGGTGTCTGTGTATTCACAATACCAAAGACTATGGTACATTCAAAATAGTTGATATTGTATTGACCGTGGGGCTGCAGCGCGCCTTGTTTGGGTTTATCCTCTAGGAAAGTAAGGAAGTTAAAAGGCCACAGTCCGTGTAGTGTATCTTGCGCAGCGGTGGTCTTGACCAGTCGTGGTCCGCGTATACTGTCATCTCTCCCTTCCTTAACGATAAAGAAACCTGTTTGATTCGCTATCGTCTCCCACTGTAAAGTCATCCTCCTGCCCACGGGAAGCTGCAGGCGCCACATGTATACGTCATAGAGCGCTTCAGAATGGTAAGGTTGGAAGTTACTCACTGAGAAGTTCCCGCGAAGCTCTGAGAGACGGTGCACATGATGGAATGGCCGTGTTAGGCCATAGGAGATCAACAAGACATTGCCGTTGCCAAGGATGGCTTTAATTCGAAGAGAAACTGATGTGAGATTGGTGCGAAAAGTGTCCCTCCAGCATAGGTGTCGAATCAGAAGTGAATTAGGCGCTACACATGTGTAGAGTGAAGCATAATTTGAGCTGCAATTCAGCCCCTCAGCTTCAAGCACTCTGAAAGCTATAGCCCGACCAGGCGTGCCAGTGATACTGATGTTACATTCCACACTTCTCATGAGCAGTAGCCTTGATGGAGCAGCGCTCTTCTCTGTGGCGGTATGGTTGTCGTTTTTTATTGCCCGATATTTGAAGGATATTGGGCTGGCATCATTATGAGCAGTACTCTTGCCATCAGAGTGGAACACCACGAGCAGGTTTGGTCCTGATGATTCCACTTTAAAGCTCGACCCTCCTTTGCAGATGGGGTCTGATAAAACTGGTGAACATGTGTTATTCCCGTCGTAGAACGCAATATAATTGCATTTGCATGTTGTGTGCGATGGTGGTGGCCCGGACGCTCCTCCTCCTCCCCCTCCCCCACCTTCTCCTCCTCCTCCTCCCCCTCCCCCACTTCCTCCTCCTCCTCCTCCTCCCCCTCCCCCACTTCCTCCTCCCCCTCCCCCACCGCCGCAGTCGGGTACTGAATATTTGCCCATCTCCAGCGCTATGGTATAGTTATGTGATGGCGCACTTATGATCCATTGGCAGTGCCAGCTGCCCTTATGGCCACCTTGACCATTAGAAGGCACGTCGATTGTTCCATAACTACTGTTTGCCTGTATACGATGGACTCGGGAGGCACCGTCGCAGTTCCACGCACTAGCCAAAACCACCGAGAAGGCTAAACAATAAATAACTAAAAGAGCAAATATTTTCAAATCCAGTCCATTGAACATGTTGGATGATCGAATTGTCACACTAAAATGTCGTAACACCTTTCCATATTAAGTCGATGTCGGTTAGATTGACAAGTTTTGCAGAAAAGTACGTTTTAGTAAGGCGACCTATCTAGGAGCCAAACAAACTCAGAAGTACAAATAGAATACCAGTCAACGCATATGAGGTTAACCTAATTCCGACATGAGTTTGCTCCACGGGCTCTGAACTCTCGATGATGCTGTATCCCTGTTAAAAGTCTTGCAAATCTTCGTTTCCTGGCGCTCTACCTGTTGCTGATATACCCTGCTTGCAGTTTTTGGGATCAGGACTGAGGCAGACGAAGATGACGACGTCAGTACCTCACGCGCTGCAGTCACGAAGCTCAGTGCGCCGACCTCGCCGCCGACTCATTACAATATAGAGGTGGGACTGCTAACTTGTTATACCTGGGATGACAGGCACAGAGGACTGCGGCGGCGGCGGTGTGTACATGCCTGCGATATTTACCTTCGCATAGTACCCTGCTCACTGTGTGCTCTCTTTCTCTCTATAGGTCAACACAAGTAACAGCGTGAGGACGCTATATATAGGACACCCTTGTGCAGCTGAATTGAAATTGAGCGCTGAGTCAGGGAATGATATATAGGGTATCATTTTTCTACCCATGAACCCGTTCATATATGGAGTAGACAGGAGACTTGCCCCCCTTTAGGCTGTCCGTACCGTTTGTCGTGTATAGGTGAGGCCCGTCAGAGCAATAAGCATAGGGCCGTAACGTTACGGTACGGAGGGTCTATATATGGAGTGTTTACACGGTCTGGTGAACATCATGGAAACATCTTAATAAAACGAATACTTTGAAACAAAAATGATTTAAAGTTGATGGCCCTGTTCTGTTGAACAGTAACTTTCAAATGTTTTGAAATTTAATATTATGTCTATTTGTTTGCAGACCCCAACCTTGTGAAATGGTGAGACACGGTGAGCATGCAATAAGTCTACCTGACGAGACAGCCTGTAGTAACCAAGAGCAGAAGATTTTTAGCGTTTTGGATTTGCGAATTACTAGTCATAAAGCATAATCCAGAATTAAAGCTAGAAATCACCCTAACTTACAGTTTGTTTGAAATTCGGCAACATGGCTTTCTAACCTAATTTGGGGGTGCTGATTGAAAAAAGGCCGGAACTGGCCAAAACATGCGTTTCTGTAATATAAACCTAAGAAACAATAATGAAACCTTTCAGAACAGAAACATCAACTTTGTATAATGAAAGATGTCGAGTAGCACTTAGTGAAAAAGGCCTGAGAATGCATCATAGGCGCTTGTTTTAGGGTCGTTTCGACCAAAAATCACCAAAAACAGACACTCTTGTAATTTTCCTTGAAATGAATTCAAACAATCCACACCATTAATCGAACGTCTGTCCATCTATTTATAAAAAATATATTAAACATATGAATGTTGCTCACTCCAGACAAGTTGTGAGAATGCAGACTTTGCGGACTTTTAAGGTGAAAACTGGCAAAAATGTAAAAAAATGCTAGTTTTGTTTTTTTCTCATGGATTTCATAAACACATGGAATTTGGTAAGATTATGATTGTAATGTTACTTTTTAAGTTTGCTCTTAATAGTTGTGATACAGCATTATTGTTTTGGAATATTTTGGACAATTTCTGCCAAAACACATCATTGGCAATTTGACTTAGTATTGTTAATTATGGTTTCCAAACACTTACATTCCACCCGAATATATTGTCTCATGTAAAACACCAGCTTTCTTCTTTCTTTAGTTTGTAATATCATATGTTTCCACTTCTTCGTTTCATCAGTTTCCTATTTTGGCACATTTGCAAGCTATTGTGCAACGGAAGATTGTTGCAGATCCATCTGCATTTCTGATTTTTGAAGGAACAGAATGTACTAATGATCTTTCATTTCTGAAGGATATCACCTGGAAGGCAAATTTGGAGTTCTGCAAGAGAATACCTTACAGCACGCGATTTTGGTGGAAATTTTTACCTTAGAAAGTAGGTCACAATCGACAGACATGTTGACCTACTTTCTAGTTAAGTACACATTTATAAATCAATAGATGTTGTTTTGTTTTATTTTTGTATTTCCACCATTTGAAATTAGCCCAAAGTATGCCTATATTAGACAGATATTACATGTAAATGGATGGTAGGGCCTTTTTGTGACTATTGTGAAAGTTTTAACATGTCCAGAGCATCATGGTTAATTGTTAACCCACATTAACCAATGATTAAAGATAATTGGTTTCGCATAGTTTGTTTAGGGTTGTCCTGCCACTGAAGAATCAGTGATATTAATATTTCATATTTTCCCTTCAATATAACTCCATTCTCTGAGTGCAATTTAACTGCCAGCAGACTCCCCGCAGGACTTGTATCTATATAAAATGTCGGAGATCAGTAATAAGTGAATCAGAAGCATTGAACTCTTGTCAGTGCTAGGTCAATTACTTAGCGAGGCATTATGAGGTGAGATCTTATAGATATTTAATGACTGGACGCATGGTACAAATCCTGATTGCTGTTTGGAAAATCTAAAGTAAACATTAATGACCGTGGTTGCATAGTGAACTCATCGAAACCAGCAGTTGAACAAATAACTTGTATAAACTTCCAATTAAAGTGATTGCCTGGACCAATCGGCAGCGGAAGATGGCACTTGGAACGGGCATCTAACAAGTATGTATAGGACCTTTAACATTTACCTGCCTAGTACATGTATTAGTTTAAATGTGTAATTGCAATGCATTACTCACGAAAATATCAATTTTAGGGTGGTCGCTATACAATGGTACGGCGTTGTGAAGGGCTATCTATGGGCTATCTTGTCAAGAAAAGGGAATTTCTAATCGTTTCTATATCATCACAATTTGACCTCGAGAGGGGCACCGAAGTATTACATGGGTATAATGCTCGTAACTTACCCCAGAACGGTGCGTTCATGTAAAAAGATAACTTAACAAAAAACTCTGATTTTTGGTCTAAATCACATCTCCCAACTTTCATCAATAATCTGACTTTCTATGTGGATAACCAAGAACAACGATTATTCTGATTAACATGTTGGAGAACATGCCAAAGAGAAAAATTACTGCAGTAATTGTGTGAATAGGAAATATACTCATATTTCTATGTTCCATGCTGGACACACGTTTTGCCAAATATGGAAACGAAGGTACAGGTAGATATAGTTCAACAATATTAAAAACCTTACGTATGAATCTGATGTTTTTACTGCCGATTTCTATTTGATGCATGTAACCGTCCCAGTAGGATAACATAAACGGGAAAATAGGTAGGGCTTATGTCTGAACTAAGGTAGATATTGCAGAATAGCCTTGATATACACGTGATGGGGAGGAACCTCCATAGTAAATAACCCACCCCGCTGACCATGTTGAAGAATATCCCATATGCATATGGGTTTTTAAATAAACCCATCCTTCTTGCTTTTGGGGACAGGCGAAGTTGCTGAAAAATAACCCTTATTTCGCCAAATGTAGAACGAGCGCATTCGTCTATATCGTAGCGGAGGAGCCCACCGGAGTTTTGCCCTTAGCTGCTGAAAGCGATGATAGATAGTGACAATTAGTGATAATGAACTCATTACTAAATCAGTGGAAACACCTGTATCAGGGATGTTCTATTATGCATCGAATTAGGACACTTTCACTGGAATTGAAAGTCATTAAGCTCCACACTGTTTCTCCCACTGACTATTTGGTTCTGACCCTAGCAACCTGCTTTGTTCTCTCTCTCTCTCTCTGGGATGGTTCTCTCACACACATTATGAATGTAAGTGTAACCCTTCCAATGCGGAGGCTAACGCACAAGCATAAGGATGCAAAGAGCTTTGAAAACTATCTAAACCCTGCCATATCGGTATTCATTGGATAGCTCTCGCGGAGTACTTTCAGATGAGTACCTATGAGCCTGGATTTCAGTCATTTTCAGTATTTTTTTGATTCATTTTGTATTGGCCAAATAAGCCACCAGCAGCAAAAGGGGTCAAAGAGCTTGACATTGAATTTATTCCCTTTTTCAAATCAGTGATACGGATTAAGGTCACCATTGCACTACAAGTGTTTTGCAATTTGGTATAGATGTTACTACATTGTGGCTCAAATCCAAGTTATAAAACGTTTACAAAGCACTATTTCTTTATCTAAAATATCATTTATATGAATAAATGAAAAACGCAGGAAAAGCATGAAATTGATTTATTTGATAATGTAATAAAGCCCCATATTATCATCATCATTGAACAAGTGCAAAGGACATCAAAACAAATCAATCAAGCTCTGCTGTAACATAAAGATTAGCAGAAATCAGTGACATAATTTAACAACACGGCATAGCTTCAAGTGACGTCGCACTTGTAACAACCCAGAGCTCAACATACATAGTTACAAAAAATTATGATAATTCTAAATTGGTGTGGCAGGATTCTAAGACTAATACATCAAAATATGGTATTTATAGTGCAGTGAATACACAATCACAACTGCTGAGAAATATTCCAGTTGAGGTGCGCTTTAGCTTAATTATCTACTGAAAAACTGCACCATAACCCATTACTCCCATTTCACCCCAAAATACTGCCCACATGGGTACAACTGATGCAACCACTTTATAGTCCTGATCATGTGACAATACCAAGTAACAGGTATGTATCAAATCTAGATACAAGGAAAACCAAACAATAAAGCAAAATGATAATGATAAACATGCAAATTTGGTAACCAGTCAGAACTATTCATACTCTTGAATGATATTACACATTTAGAACAATTGAATTGGTTATATTTGCAAATGAAAGGGTACCAAAACTACTGATAGTTATGACCTGACCTATTAGACTATTTCAAGTTCCATATCAAATTGATACAGCCGTACCTGCATGTACATCTTTCACATTACACCAGTTCAGGCCTTTGAGCAAGCTTATCAAAGACCAGCCTGGGGTTTTGTGAGGAATCCTGGAAAATGTGCACGTTATACTGATGGAAGCTTGGAGTAAGCGTGGTGGTACTTTTCCTGAGATGTGGACACACCTTGTGGGATGGGGAGAATTCTACACACCTTGTTGCATATAAAGAGATGGATTAACCCTTTCTGCCAGGGCATACAAGCCCCTAGTGTGATAATACCACAGTAAGCTATTCTTGTTGCTCATGGAAAGCAGAGCATAACTACATCAGTGCAGGTAGCAGTTCTAGCATTAGTAGTCTCTCAACAGCTGGGTGAAATGAGGTAATGGGTGGATACTGTCTTTGACCAGGGACAGACCATTCAGTGACCTCGGCCAAATCCCAACACTGGTCTAACATCTAAACAACTGAGACACTCAGAATATCACTGCAAAGTCCTACAGTGGAACCTGTCAATTTGAATTTTTTTATAAGTTGAACACCTCCATATCTAAACCCATTCATGCCTTTAGTGCCTAAAACCGTCTGAAAAATTGTGTCAAATATTTCTCTATCAAGAGCAATATTCAAAAAATATTTAAAGAGGAGTTGCTGACAAGAAGCTAACTAACAACTCTCCTACAAATACTTCGTTCCTGATTTTTGATTCTAAAGTTATTTTTAAAAGTTTCATAGTTCCAAACTACACTTGTAGAGACCTAGGTCTATTTCCTACACTATGATTAGGTATGCATGTGATAGCGGAGATCTTCTTTAAACAGCATGCGTTCAACTTACACAGGTTCCAATGTAAAATATAAACAGTAAGGAGAGAGTGTTTCTATAATCCAACTAACATCATGCACATTGACTTTCAACAGGCATGTGAGGATATCAACCACTTTGAGTTTTTGGCAATGGCACAAAGAAATAAAGCAAACTTGACAAAATACTACTACTGTAAAACCCATTATTATCGTGCTCCTTTTAATTTCACGCATTTCGCGCTAGGTGATGATAACGCGTATATTACTGGCGCTGATATACGTTTAAAACAGCATAACAATGTCCCATCTAGCGGTGATGCAGTTGATGAGTGTAATTCAATGGTCGCGATCAGATCTAGACGGTAGTTGCGTGAATAAAAATGTGCGCGGTAATAAAGGGTTTTACAGTATTTCAAATAAGAATCAAACCTACCAGTCATCAATATTCACTAACATGGAAATGCTCATTGCAGTCAAATGTCTATTCAACATGTTCTCTTACTGAACGTTCTATTATTTCTTCTTTGATAAATGCAAAACCTAGTCGACTGCTGTGAAGAACAACTGAAAAACTTTTTCATAGTTCATCTAGATGAGGATTGGCCTAACTGTGTGTGTCTTTTTGGACTAATCCTACACTTTGTCAAGAAACTTAATCGTGTGAAGGTTTTACACTCCCTACCATATCCAACTACTTCACTCTGTGGGTAAATTGGTGCCCAGTCTAAGAGGCGGCATTTCACAATGAATATAACTTGCAGGCTTGCAAAGCCTTATGAATAGCAAGGATGGTGCTGTGTTAGATGTGAGTAAAAGTAATATTGAACTAATTGAAGAGTACATCATCCTAAGAGATAGGGGTGTTTATATTCCAGGTTGAAGTATTTAGCTGTGAGAAATGGATGGAAAGTTTCAGTATCAGATAAGCATATATATAAACTGTGATCATGATTCCTATAGATATTACTCCAGAAAAAAGTTGCTTGCTTCACTAGAAGTGAAATAAAAAGATGCCACACAAACACTTGATAAACAGTATTCACACATGGAGAAGCAAGAAAGAGTCAGTGTTCTCATGATTCTCCGATAACGCTATGTAGTGGAACTCATTGGTTTAGTTCTAACAATATCCTGACCACAAGCAGTAAACTCTATGATAATGTCCAGCCAGGCTCTTCAGCTTGCAGTGGGAACTTTGTGAAGTGTTTTATTAAGCAAAGCCTGGCTCAGCACTCCAGGCTTGATCAGAGACTTGGATTTTCAAGCAACTATTTCATCTCTATAAGAGGTCACTTTGCCGATTATTGCACAATACTTTTTAAGTGCCATATAAAAGCTTCCCCCCCCCCCCTCCCCTCTCACTCCACAATAATTGGTGTACTTTTAAACCCACCAGATATTCAGTGGGTAGTTAGGTTAAGGGCACATAGAATTCCTGAAAAGATGTAACATCAGACCAACACATAGCCAGGATGAAATATTTCTCCATAGCTGGTGAGTGCCAGAGTGTAAAAAGTGTGAAGGGAAACGGTGTAGGCTTAACAGAGATATTAAAATCTTCATGATATCCCATTATCAAGACAGGATCAGTCAAGTTCACTCTTCCTTAGCTATCAACAAAAAGTGAAATACATTCAATTGTTGCATTGAGTTTTGAACTATTCAATCCATGCTTTTATATACAGTTCCAGCCACCATTTGTACATGATATCCATGCATCAAAATAAATCTGTACACACATAATATCTTGCCTATCTAACTATCAATTGCTGCATTTCCGCTTAAAAAAGAGGCTTTAGATACCTCCTGACACCAAAATTGGTGTCACATAGTCATATATAGCCAGAGACAACTGCAAAAAGTACTGATGGACTCTCAGTATTCATAAATCAAAAGGCGGATCTATTCATAATTCAGAATGAATGTATATATATATATATATATATATATATATATATATATATATATATATATACATATATATATATATATATATATATATATATATATATATATATATATATATATATATACATATATATATACATATATATATACATGTATATATACATGTATATATACATGTATATATATATATATATATATATATATATATATATATATATATATATATATATATATATATATGTATATATATATATATATATATATATATATGTATATATATATATATGTATATATATATATATATATGTGTATATATATATATGTGTATATATATATATATATATATATATATATATATATATATATATATATATATATATATATATATATATATATGTGTGTGTATATATATATATATATATATGTGTTTATATATATATATATATATATATATATATATATATATATATATATATATATATATATATATATATATATATATATATATATATATATATATATATATATATATATATATATATATATATATATATATATATATATATATATATATATATATATATATATATATTTTAGCTAGGTGTACACTGGACAGGGCCCTCCCCCGTTCTCTCCTCCTCCTCGCCGTCCAGCACCCCAGTGATCCTGTAGCCCATGTTCATCAGCATCACCTCCAGGGGGTCGGCGTTCATCCGCTTCTGATTGGCCGACGCTGCATCGTCAGAGTTATCTACCTCCCTCCAGTCCTTGCGCCCATCCTGGAACAGAAACATACCTCATCAGAATTTCAGCAAACCACACAGATATGCAAGGCTTCAATCAATCTACTGATACTTTTTCTCTTCGTTCTATGTGTTAAGTGTCTTAAAAAATATTAAATCTCACGATTCCATACTAACATTAAATTCTTGAATCCAGATTAGTCAAAGATTTCATCCAATTGAGCTCTGTCGGTGTATTGCTAATTTGACAATTTCCGTAATAGCTAACAGTTCTGGTAGCCTGAGTAGCCACAACTAATGACATTGGAAAAAGGGTACTGATGTGCTCAGGTAATGACAGCATTTGTAGCCTCACATTACCAGGGGAATAGATAAAATAAATCCCAACAGTCTCAAGACTGGCATGAGCAATCATCTATTCATTAAATTGATTTGATGTAGGATTAATATATATTTGTAATTGGTCAGTACATAGCTACATCCAGGGCTCGACGATAAGGGTGAACCTATGGCCCCACTGCCCCAGGCCAGTAAAAATTCCCAAAAACAGTTTCGGGCCAGTAAAAAAAGACCTCAACTGGTCCTACAGGCCCAGTAAACATTTGGAGACATTCTTGTTATAAAAGTTTCCCCCCGAGAATGTCCCCAAATGTTTTTGAAATAAATGAAGATAGAATTTATAAAGATAAATGTTGTGGTGAATTTTATCCTGTGTTCTTTCTTGTTATGTTAAAGAAAAAATGTAGGACCAGTAAAATTTTTGCAGGACCAGTAGATGCTAGGTGTTACTGGTCCTACAGGGCCAGTATCATTTTGAGTTAGCGTTGACGCCTGACATCTACTTGCCATACTATCACTGTACCTTTGGTTCTTTCTGGATCCTAATATCTATATTTACCTATGCTTGCAAGGCATTAACAAATCTGGATTCTGATATTTATATTTACCAAGGCTTGCAAGGCATTAACAAATCTGGATTCTGATATTTGTATTTACCAAGGCTTGCAAGGCATTAACAAATCTGAATTCTGATACCTATATCTACCTAGGCTTGCAAGGCATTAACAAATCTAAATTATGACACCTATATTTACCTAGGCTTGCAAGGCATAAACAAATCTGGATTCTGATATCTATATCTACCTAGGCTTGCAAGGCATTAACAAATATAAATTCTGATATCTATATTTACCTAGGCTTGCAAGGCATTAACAAATATAAATTCTGATATCTATATTTACCTAGGCTTGCAAGGCATTAACAAATATAAATTCTGATATCTATATTTATCAATGTGTGCAAGGCATTAACAAATCTGGATTCTGATATTTATATTTATCAAGGCTTATCAAGGCTTATCAAGGCATCAAAAAAGAAGGATGTAGAGAAAAAAGGATGTAAAGAAAAAAAGGATGTAGAGAAAAAAGAAAGCTGTAGAGGGTGCAGAATGTATACAGGATTATCACTCACCTCTGGCCTTGGACTCCAGAGCCTAACAACGGGGTCAATTCCACTGGTCGCCAGAAGACAGTGCGTGGGGTGGGGCTGCAGGCAGTTGACAATGGAGTCGTCCCCCCTCAATACTCGCACTATGTTCGTTGTGCTTTTTTCCCACATAAAAAAGGAGCCGTCATCAGACCCTGCTACCAAGTACTGGCCATTACTGGAAGAGAAACAACACAGGAATATACAGCGACTATATAATGACAGGATGGTCAAAATAAGTGTCCTATGGACAAGTGAATAAAATCTGGTTGCTGATTTGCTTATCAATAAATGATCATCATGATACTAACTTTAATTACTTTTATTGCAAATTTATATCTAAAGTTATGGTTATCATTATATTATCTAAGGTTATTTAAGGGTATGGGTTAATTTCTTTGACTCTACATTCACAAATTAACTACCTTAAGGAACAATTCTATTAAAAATAATCAAACTAATATTCTTAAAATGGTGATCTGTTTGCATAAGAGCAGTTTAAAAAAATATTGTAAATTTTACCCGACCTTTGACCTGACCTGCATTGCCAACACATATAGGTCAGTTGTGATGAAGATAAAATTTACAAAGTGTATTCATTTTTTCCTTAATGTTTTTCCTCCTCACAAAAGGAATTCTACGTCAGAAGTAGGTTAGACTTACCAGCCAAAGAAATTTGCCTCTTTAATATCAGTCGTTGTATTGCAGTGACCACAGAACCGCTGTTCATAATCTAACGCAGTGTCCCTCCACAGTTTTTCCTGATCTGAGATGGAGTTTTTCCTTTGTTGCGTGCGCCTATTGGGAGACTTGTCATCATCGGATTTATTATCACTATCTGAAAATCAATAAAAAAATAACAAAAAGATGAGTATAGCAAATTCATATGAAAGAAATGAGAGAAGATACTGTTTCAGTGATTATTACACCTGCACTTCCATAAGGAGTGCATCATGAAATATTTGATTTCAGTTAGTAAAAGTGTTTAACATAATTCATTTAATCACATGAGTCTTATCAACAATCAAATAATACAATGAGAAACTGTAACAAGGTAAAAATATAGCATTGTATTTTCTGGTAATTAGTGTGGGAGTATTTTACTAAATGTAATGTCATGAACAGCCCATACTTTTCCTTTAATATTTTTCAAAACCATGCATAGAATTTTCACCAAGGATAACTGTTTACAGATGTTTCTGAGCAGTGAGTGCACAACAAAGTGCAAATAGATAAAAATGACAGCTTAGCCGGGAAATATTTTTTC
Organism: Maea johnstoni; assembly: GCA_963942565.1. NCBI lineage: Eukaryota > Metazoa > Annelida > Polychaeta > Spionida > Magelonidae > Maea > Maea johnstoni. Next base: position 92,457,327 of record OZ012684.1, on the reverse strand, counting down.
CGCTGAGCTTGTTAACCATTATGCTGCTGGTGGCCGATTTGGCATTTACAAAATGAGGCAAAAAACCTGCAAACTGACTGAAACCCTGGCACATGGGTACTAATCTGAGAGTACTCAGCGAGAGCTATTCAATGAATACAAAAATGACAAGGTTAAGATGGTTTTCAAAAATCTCCATGTCCTTGTGCTTTGGATGAAAGTAGCCTCACCATTGGAAGGGTTGATATGTGACCCACCTTGATCAGTTTTAGAATAGATGGCTGCCTTTATATCTCTGTCGAGAGCCTCACAGGCGTGGCTCTTGGCGTAGTCAGGGAACTTGCTCTTGAAGTGCTGCAGGCAGTCTAGAGCCTCCCCGGTCCAGGAGAGCTCGAAGAGGCAGCGCGCGAGACGGAAGTGGGCCTTCAGGTGGTTACTGTCCAGGTTCATGGCTTCGTGGCAGTCCCGCAGCGCCGCATACAGATCCCCATCCCTACAGGAAACATAAACAGGCTTATTCTATAAACCTATTTCATATTGCTGGAAAATCTATCATGGAATTTCTACCTAAATGTCCATAGTTTTCCTTCTACTGATACTGTGCATTAATGGTGTCTGAAGTTTTCATGTTCAGGTGGTTTGACATTAATGGATGTGCATTACAAATGAAATCTTTGAAAGAGGATTGGGGTTCCCCTAATAAATGAAAACCAACTTCCATTCAAGCATTTCTATATATTGCCTTCATTCAGAATATGCCAAAGATATCAAACACATAGAAATTATAAACAGGTTCAATGGCCAAATCAGCTTCCTTTAATGTTGTTTTAGTACCTCAATGAAGCAACACTTTTGTGTCATGAATTATGATTGAACACAGATAGGCACCACTTGTTCAAAGTTATGAATAACTATGTTGGTGCCTGCTTACTAAGACACAGTTTGACTATTGACAAAATAGGGATTGTTCTTTGGAATATTTGAGTGCCCTGAGGTGCAACATCATCTGCAAGCAAGTTAGACATATGGCATGGGTATTGTAGATCATTAAAAATAAACAGGTGAATGTGAACAAAACATTTATTTTCATTTTGTCTGCAATGCCCCCATCCCAGGAAAAGTGATACAGACTTGCCATCCGAAAAGTCAAACCCTGATAAGATTTTAAGAAAATTACATAATTTGGACGAAAGCTCAGACAATATTTACTTACCAGCCCCTCTTCATGAATGCTGCAGCTCTATTTCCATACAGGACAGGAGAGTAGGAGGCCAGGGCCAGGGCTTGATTGTACAGTAATATGGCTTGTGTGTATTTCTGCTTTTCAAATACACTGTTGGCTTTCTGTTTAATGGCTTCCACAGCTGCTGGGAGGGGCTTGCTGTCATATCTATACCTGAAAACAATCAGAAAATCAGAGTATAATAATATAAATATATAGTGTATTTATTAAAATAGACGCAAGTGCGTTTAGCAAGTTCCCAAAAAATTTGCTAGAATGGGACAATCTTCTGTTTAGCCCCGCCAATCGTGGCAACAAACATGGCCGCTGCAAGCTTAAACCTTGTGCTAAATCTTTTGTTACGCCATGTCTGATTGGACGTTTGAGAGATGGCACGCCAAGGACTGGTTAAGTGGTGTTCAAGCGCTTAAAAATACGATCAATAATATATAGTACAATCCATATATGGTCTGTACTGGTGAAAATACAATCAATATACAGTCTGTAATGGTGCAACATGTAAAGGTAAAGAAATATTTATGTTAGTGGGGCAAGATTGGGGAGGTTCAGAAGGCCAGAAAATAATGTCCGCTAGCTTACCCATTCCAACAATTTACAGACAAAGAGGTGGGTGCGGTTATTTGGGTGCAGTGCGCTTATTCTGAGGAATACAGTAATTGTAATTCACTGCCTCTTGATGCCAAAACATGAAAGCATGACTAAGGCTGATCAGAAAATAAGAATACATATAAATTGTTAAACAAAACCACTTTAACAGATCATGGTAAAGACGGAAACCTAGTGAGGATAGCACAGATGTGAGTGCCCCAGCCGTTCAGATCTTGCAATTACTTTTCTTGGTTTCCTGATTTTCATCAGCAGCATAAGGGTTAAATAAAGCAATAAAGTTGTTGAAGTAGTGACCTTTTGCGCTCCTTGTGGTGTCTGTTCCTGCTGTCCTCACCAGCGGCCAGGTGTCGGGACACGCCATTGGTGGACATGCCGTTGGTGGTCACGCCATTGGTGGTGCCGTTACGGTGAATGCTGAACCCGTTGCTAGATGAAGCACAAGCTGCTGCTTCTGAAACACAATGTGTTTTCATTAGTGCTTAGAAGCTATTTTTGAAATTGTTGAATTGTCCCCCAAATCAATAAAAAATAACTGTGTAGTAAAGAGCCCTATTTTCCTATTGATAATCAAGGTATCAAACAAATATTATTTTTAAGTTGTATGAATATTATGTTTTCCATTCATCTTTGGTAAGTTTAGCACCTAAAAGTCATTTTTCAGGAGAATGTGCTTCCTCGATTAAACATCACTAGAAAAAGGAAGGAAGATTGTTACTCTAAATCTTCCCAACAAATTTCCTTTGATTACTTTTTTAATTGTATCTGTGCCCCCACATTATTTCTGATAAATCATACATACACTAATTTCTAGTGGGCATTCTGATTTCAGATGAGTTAAGCTGACAAATTATTAAAGAATTAATGTAACTATTTCATTCTAATTTTGAGTATAAAGGTATGACAGTAACCAATAAGCTTACTTGTCCAGTGGGTTAGCTGTACCTATATCTACTTGCCCTACTGCAATTTCACCATGACCAAGCTCAAATTACTAAAACCAACAAATTCAAGCAAAAGTAAATATGCAACGCTATACCTGCACTGATCATAGACGATAGTTCTCCACTCACCTTTAACAATTCCATTTGTATGCTGCAGCATTAGGGGAATTTCAAATTTACTTGGTTTTCTGTCCTTATTGACATCAAAGAGGTAAATCTGTTCCCCTCCTAGATTGACTAGTAGCTCTGAGCCGTCGGGGCTGAACGTAACGTAGGTAGCTGCAAGCGTGCGGTAGCGCTTCCGGTAGTCCTGCTGCTTCTGGGGTAAGTGCCCTGTTCACATAGAAACAATCAACATCACACAAACACTACATCAAACAAAAGCATGATATTCAAAAGATTATCAAAGGTCCTTTTAAATTGAATGCAATAATTCAACCTTTTCCAATAATTTGAGGTTGCATGTCTTTTTGATAGAATGGGTAAAGTATACCAGAGGTTTACTTTCATTATTCATGTTGTAAATAAGTCATTCATTGAGTGAGCAATGACAGGGAATTGAATAAATACTTCTCAAATAAAACTTTTCAAAGGATCAAGTGGTAATTAATGGCCACTTGATGACTCACAGAAGAGGGTATGAAGTACTTAATTCTGGTCTCTCAATCCCTCAGAGGGACTATTATTAGAATGTGCCTTTCCAAGGTATAAATCCACCAGTGTGTACAGGTGGACTACCAGCGGAAATGTCTACCCCTGTAGACATTATTCCACCTTTACTATCTCATTTAAATCAATCAAGTCTGAACCAACACTCTAAATCAATATTAGAAATTTAATCCAACAATTAAGAGATCACTGGAATGTCATGATGATCGGATGGGCATTGATGTTGAGTTTTTGTCCACTGACTGTCAAAAGCAGCTGTTTAGAATAAGGGACATACAGACCTGCAATGAAATATTTGACAGCCCCTTGAGGTAAACTAAAGTCTTCGTCGTCAGAGTAAGAAAGCAGGAGGTTCTGCCGTTCCCAGGGACTCCTGGTGGAGAAAAGAGAAAGCACTCAGACACCGTTCACCAATTACCTGATACAAAATATCTGACACAGCCATGCGGGAGGCTGTAATCCTGGCTACCTATCTCATCTCCACTCACAGTAGGGGTGCGCTCCGAGGGTACGCTGAAATATACGGCAGTGACGGCTTTAATTCAACACATACACTACATCAAAATGATGCAGTCAGATAGTCATCATTGTGTACAGAAATTCCTTAGGGGAAATAATTAATTAATTTATAAATTTTGAAAACAAAAAAAGTTTTGTTGTTTCTGATATTCCTTTCCTCAATTCAAATATAGTAATATTTGTATGAGTACACCTCTAATTATAGATCAGAGCTGGCAAAACTATACATACAATTGTCTATAATTACTTTAATTAGTAACAGGTTTTTAGAGGATTGTTATTTACAATCAGTTATTATCATAATTCAATACTAAATGTGATGATTTAGGGCTTTTTGCAGAAAAGAAAATTCTAAAATTATCTTTCTTTAATGACCATTCATTTGATATTATCGAGATATATATACATATTTGAAATTTGCAATACTTAATTTGATCCAACATCCACTATTCTATTGATGCATTTCCTCCCATTCATATAGGGTACATCCTTCCAACAGACACTGGTACGTATTAATTACCTGGACGTGGCATCAGTGGGGAAGCGGATACTCTTGCAGGTGAGCATGCGCCGGTCGTAAAGGCGCACGTACGGGTCGTTGGCTCCGACCGCCAGCTGCTCTGGACGCAAGGCATTGATGGCCACACACTTGGCCTCAGCATGGGAACCTAGGTGTGCATTGAGGTTGACCAGGACATTCTTGGGGTTAGGACCACAGGACTCCGGGGCTCTCAAATCAAATTGCCTGAAATGGAGTAGTACAATCATGGAATAATAATAGTTTAAGATATAGTGTAGCCTGACTAGCCTGTAAAAGTAATACTGCAATAGAAGGACAAGTTGTGTGGTTAGGATTTCAATCAGTGAGATGGCAGTGTAAAACAATACAAAATATAACAAAAAATAACAAAAAATAACAAAAAATAAAACTGCCACTCCCAGTGAGATATATAAACACTTAAAATTTTGAACTGTGAAAACAATAACACTACGAAAACAACTCCGACTACATGATTATATCATGTTATGCAGATTATTACACATCTTTTACATGATTTCCTATTGTAGAACCATAATGTTTGCCAATCAAATATCTCTATCAGTTAGAAGTTTACAGATACTAGGTAACACAGGAAAAATATTTCAACTGAGATCCGAAATAATATGGTATTCAAAGCTTCATCTACTTTAAATTTGACATGAAAAAGATCTGGTCTACAAGTATGATGATTCAGTTTGAAGAAAAAATATGTGATTTTTTTAAAGCGAATTTTTATTTCCATTTGCAGTGAAATGACCTTTATTTAACTTTATTTATGTAGTGACAATATAATCCAGTATGTATTATTTCCCTGAAATGGATGATACTATGTATGAAAATACTTTTGTAACGAAAGTTTCAGTCAATAAATATACATACATAAGTGCTTAGATGAATAAAAGAATGGATATGTAGCGAGAGACCAATTACTATATGCGCTATAGTGAAGGCCTGACTATGCCATTGGTCTTGAATCTGGCCTAAGTGTTACGTCAATAGGAGACAACAACCAATGAGGGCTCTCGTATTGTTTACATTACAGAGTAACTTGCACAACAACATGTGCAGAACACAACTTTTAGGCCATTCGCTTCAGCCAGCCTGTTTAGGTTGAAAGACTGGTTTCAAATCCACTTCTTGTTATTCATCTAAGGTTAAATGAGTTCTTACATAACTGTGCCGTCCTCCGCGGCGCTCCAGAACATGAAGGGTATGTTGGGAGCGACGGCAAGGCGCTTGACGCGCCCAGCGTGGCAGCTGAACACATGGCTGGTTTCATGGCTATTCACGTCATGGACTCGGATCTTACAGTCAGCAGCGCCACTCACTAAGATAGAGTCGTTCGAGTTAGGCAGAAACTGAAAAAAAAAATACACATATAAAAACAGGTTTCAAAATCACCCAGTCATGGTTAAGGGGCCCTTGACCAAGTTTCTTTGATATGCATTGGAACGAGAGCACAAAATCAGAATATCTTTTACAGAATAAAGAAGTCAAATATTTGCAAACATGCAATATTTCTAATAATCAGACACAAACAAAGCTATCCAGGACTTCCCTGTAACTGTAAAAACATTTCATCGAATATAAATTCTGGATTCAGCTAAAAAAGAAACTCATGGTATAAACCTTGTAAAGTAACATCAAATAACCTTCAAGATCTAATTTTGCATGACAATAAATAACACTATTTCAATTTAACCAGAGAAGGGAGATACCTATAAAGGGGCATTTTGCTATAAGGTTTGGAGTCAGAAATGAACATTCTGACTTCAACAAGCACCGAGGATGAAAAATGCTTTGGTTTTTGCTAACCATTCCCTTCCAATTTTATTAAAATGGAAAAGATTAAAATACTCACTTTAACAGAGAATATATTGCCATGGTGACCTGTTCTGACTGAGGTTAGCTTCTTGTGTGTGAATGGATTCCAAACATTAACATGGACATCATCAGATCCACTGGCTAGTAACCTACATGAGAAAAGATACAGAAAACACACAATGAATGTGCATTAACCTCAGGATTACATGCACATACAAGATCGGTAAAGCTACCTGATGTGGTGATTTGTCACATGGACCATACTTTCTCATGATATTTTCAACATGAAATACATACACCTTAAAATTATACAATGTGTTACAAATTGTGTAAAGAATCTGAAATGAATATGATTATCATTTTATGTCTGCTCCAAAATTCAATGAAAACCAATTTAAAATATCATATATACACAAATAAATATAAAGCATAGTAACATTATGAGTCATTTTGAAGCTAACTAAGCTGGTTTAAAATCATATCAAATTCAAATATACTTTATAAGGATATAAAATTTCACTTACGTGCCACTTTCATTCCATTCTAAACAGTTCACACAACCAGTATGACCCTGCAAAAACAATATGAATTTTAAGTGTGACCCTTATAATTACAAATGGCTGCTAAAAACAATGTGCTAAGTGTCATTACAGATATGTGTATACTGTGTACAAAAATCAGAAACTACTGATTGTTATTTCAAATTATTACGGCCTTTTGGGAAATACATCTATGAAATGAAAAAGGCAGTTTCTAATTTGATCTCCGTATTCACTTAAAGGGCAAATGCACCATCAGAAAGATTTGGGTTCAAAATTATCTTTTACGTGTCACCTTTCAAATAAGACCTCCCCCGAAGCTGTCCTCTTCAGCACTACTCAGTTATAGCTTACAGAAGTTCAGCAAGCAACAGTCCTGAGGCAGCTATACAGGGCCTCCATGCATCCCAAGATGCACTCTGTTTTTGACACCTTCTAAGCACCAGCCAGTGTCACTAGTGCTTCAGAGATAGCAGTAGCAGAGAAGCCTGCATGGCTTTCCCTTTCTTGCTAATTTTTATTCCTGGCTCATCCCTGATCACAATTTTTGGAAGCAAATAAAACTTCAAGAAGTAAAACTTACATAGTATGGCAGAATTGAGCGATTCAGGAATTTGGAGGAATGGAAATATCTGACTCATCTAGGGAACTTCTTCCTTAGACCCACATGATCCTTTACTTAATGGTGCCAGGTTCTTTACTCAAAGATAGCATCTTGATAACAGGAAGTGAAGGAATACACATACTAATAGGTCCTACACTATTCCCATGAGTAACTGCTAACTGACACAAGTGTTGCAATTTCCTGTAAGTGATTAGCACAAACTGATTTCATAGCAATTAGGAAGTAATGCTTTCTACCCAACAATAAGCTACAAATCAAAGACAAGCCACATAGTATAACTTCCAAGGATTGTTGGAATATACAATAGGAAATTGAAGAAGTTCAATCTTTGGGAATTGTGACAACTTATTGAAAGCCAGTAATGAAAATCTAAGCAGGAAAGGGGAGCCCAGCCCCATATTACTGCTATCTCTTAAGCACTAGTGACACATGCTGGTGCTTAGAAGGTGTCAAAAACAGAGTGCATCTTGGGATGCATGGAGGCCCTGTTTAGCTGCCTCAGGACTGTTGCATGCTGAACTTCTGTAAGCTATAACTAAGTAGTGCTGAAGAGGACAGGTTCGGGGGAGGTCTTATTTGAAAGGTGACATGTATACGCTCACTTTGAACCTAAATCATTCTGATGGTGCATTTGCCCTTTAATAAACTTGTGTAAAAATTGTTGGAATCATGACAAGACTGAAAGCTATTGGAATATTCTCTGCAAGTATTAAAGTACTTGAGAAAGAGGAAATAAGCAGTGATAGTACAATTTATTGAGTAAGGATATTTTATTAAAAATGGAACACTTACATAGTAAAGCTCCATGGGCAAGAAATGCTTTAATCGACATTCTATTCAGAGATGAACTATATGAATTTACTGAGAGGTCTCAAAGACATTTCATTGTTATCAAATCCACACATCTCTTACCTCTAGTTCCGCCTCTAGACCTATCCTCCGGACTAAATCAGGAGTCACCTGGAGACTCCTCTGGAACCCTATGCGTGTGTGGTCCTGCCACAACGAAAAAGATATAGAAACTAAGATAAACACACTATATAGCCTTAAGGGAGGAAAAAGTTTCATAAATGACATACACCTTTACAGGACTTCTTATTGAAAACGCAATGTCAAACAATGTAGCTAAGTTAAATGCATCAGAATACAGTCTTGTTTTGATAAGATGAAATATGTTTTGAGGAACCACCACAAATCTGTGACTATGCCATATTGGTTGACACAAGTGTTGTTTTTAAATCTAGATATTGTTAATATTCATATATAGTTATGTCTTGTGAAGCAAACACTACATGGTCTTCAGACTACAATGAATCAGTACCTTATATGACAGGATAATACTATAATATCTGAAGTTGAAACATCCCAACTATGTTTGTCTATAGCATTGCCTATCATCCAGCACAGAGGCAAGACAAAATTCAGGAACATCTTAAACACCTTAAAATACATACATATTACAGTCAAGAACAAAGCATGCCAAAGAACGCTTTGACACTCAAAGAACATGATAAAAGTTATAAAAGGGAGCTTTTTTATCAGTTTATTACACCATTGAACTTGACTGAAAAATGTCAACCATATCTGATAGCAGCAACTCATAAATAGGGCAATGCGCTCATAACTGAATACATATGACAGCATTAATCTACAGGCAAAAGTGGATGGTCACATAGAGTCTATATTCATAAGGGATCTCGACCCGGACTTCTACAGGCTTGGGCACTCACTGGTGAAATGTATCAATGATTCAATTAGACGACTGTCACTTAGGTCCATCTCATCCAATGGCAATGGATTCTAGTCCAGAGAGAGAAATGGGTCCTGGATTAAGTCTTACTTGTTTAAGGACTATACATATGACAGCTATCTGTAATTGCAGGCAAGAGAAAAATACCTACCAACCACTCCCTGTGTATGTATTTATTGACAGCATTCCCATAGAATGCCATGATGCTGGAGCTAGGCCTGTCCTCCTACAGCAGGAACATGGGGAGAGACAGGAAACCAGCTGATCTGCAGATGGAGTTCACCCCCTGGCCTACTTGCAAATCAGCCTAGATTGTCTTTTCTGAGCATCAAGACGTCCATGTCTTTACACAGTTGGGTATAAGTGGGTCTTGTCTAAGTGCATCAGAGGGGGGACATTTGCTCCTGCGCCTGTGTCTCATAAAAATATACGCACAAGTCGGGGGGGACAAGTTGTATTATTGTTGATATTCCTGAATTGGCCTCGTTCTGACTCTGAGTACAAAATGGTATAGCGAATGTCGCAATTCTTAAATACTAAAATAGATACGGAATGATTTATAACCCTATTAAAACACAGTTTTACTTCAGTAAGTATATCATTTGAATTCATATTCTAATATTTGTAAATAATGATGTCGTGATATGGCTTGACCCCTGACCTCTCATCATCATGCCGGTTTGTGGCAAACAGCAAGTGCTCGGAGAAGACGCAGGCCGCCGTGAATCAGGGATGGCCCGCCTGATTATACAGAGCGACTGGGACCAAGTTCTAAGGTGAAAGATCTTGTGTTTTACGCATATCGTAGCCCAACTATTTCGCCAAACATTTCTCTATATTGTCTTTGATTTTATCTATTCTGCCTTTCAGAGAAGCGACGGGAACAGCGTGGGTTTCTTGCCGGATTCCAGGTAAGTCTCTCTCAGTCTCTCAGAGTCTGACAGCTGAGTCATGGCACTCATGTCCGATCGCTGACACAAGGCTAGGAACCTCATTTTGACAGCCAACACAACCCCTGCTGTTTTCTTTGTAACCACCGCATAACTGCTCATACTTTAAATAGGAAATTATTATTATTTTTAAAAAAATGATTTATTGGGGGTAATATATGGATTCCCCATTTTCATGTCATCATGATCATATAACTTATAAGTCTCTACAAAGTTGGCCTGTCAAATGATTGATACTTTGCATTCTTACTTGAAGTTTATAACTAAAGTCTGTCTTTAATGATATCTTTGAATGAGTACATGGCCTGTGAAAAATTATTTAATTTAAAAGTGAACTGAATTCCTTCTTGATAATCATTAAATCAGGTGAAGTTATTTTGTGTTTGGTTACATGAGTGTTATATCTGAAGCATGCACAGAATTGCCTGAGCCAGCAGGAGGTCGGATGTGATTGATGGAAGGCTATCAGGTTACGTAGGAAAACATCTGGTTTGCTGTGCGTCTTACTACTCCATTGCTCTCGGACGCGTGTTTTACGATTCACATGCTCTCGTTTTAACATGGTAGTATTTTTCTAACCAGCTCTGGTGCAACAACTTGAAAGTAATTTTTCTTTTTGAAATCCATTTCTTAACACTTTTTAGTGCTAACATTCTTAAAAACACCCCAAAGCACATTTGTCGACTCAATTTGAAGCTTATCCAGCTGTTCTTGGGTTATTTATTCTAGGACAACCAACTGTGTACGGTGATCTGAAGACATATTATATATCAAGTGATGGCAATCCTTATTTAACCGCCCCTGAAGGCTTCACCGTTGAGGAAGTCAAACCGGTACGTAAACATGCAGATATCTGGCCTGTATTTTCCTTCATTACTCTGGCTTCCCATAGTACAGTACTCTAAGGAGTTCTTTATCTTACCACACTGTCGCAACATTTGTTTATTATTTGACACAATTAAAGCTGACATTTTCTGCCTGAAAACTTGTGAGAAAATACATTGAGGTTGTACTTTTCCATTTTGATAGATAAATGTTTTATCCAAAATTGTACTTCATATGTTAAATGCTTAATGAGTGGAAAAGGTTTGAGGCAGGAGACCAGGTTGAGTTTGAAAAAAATAAAGATAGATTCACCAGGACTAAGGTAATGATATAATGATAAGAAGAAACTCATTTATTTGCATTAAATAATTACCTTACCTGTTTGAATTATTGGTATTATTTTCATTCAAATGCTGAATACACTGTATTTTTATTCCAGAAAACATTGTCATTATCTTTTGAAAATGGTCTAGGCAGCTGTGCATATAGATTTCTAGCACCAGTCACAACATTTTCTTCTCTTCACAAAGCCAAGAAAAGTGTAAGTAAAAAATTCTTCTTTTGTGTGAAAATATAATTCAAAGATCCACAATACACGTTCTAAGCAAAAAAAAGATTTTGGAACATAACATATTTTATTGTCTTAATATTATAAAATTGATATAAAGATATTTTTTGGTCAGTAACAATACATTGGGACAAATTATTCCTTGAAGTTTAAGTCAGAGATTTCTCTCCAACAAAAGCAATATTCAAACAATTTTCAATAAGAAATGATGAAAAGAACCTAATAACAACTTCCCTTAGAAGAGTTTTCCAAATTGTGATTTACTCCAAAGCTATTTTCACTTATCAAGGAAATCTAGGTATGAATGGGTTAATATGCTCCATGCTGCAGTGAAAGAAATTAGTAGACTTGCTGCAAGTCTGTGTTATAACTCTCTTTCCGTTATAGTCTCACTGATCTACCCTGAGTTTACTTCACTCCAGGTTTAGTTCTGAATTAATCCTCAAGGGGGACACACTTGAGCTTTCTTTGTAACTGCAACTCATAAAAACTATGCTGTCATCTATAATTTGAGAGAGACATCAAACCTATCATATATATATATAGTGGTGGGGGCATTATAACTAACTGAGAACCAGGCTATGAATGTAGCATCAGACTGAGCTCCTATGTATAAATTGCAGGTGGGATGCGTGGATGTATCGACTGGTGGGCTGGCAGTATCATGTGACACAGATGGCAAGCTGAAAGTATGGACCACCGACACTGGTGAGATAAGGGTAAGTAGCAGAGCTTCTCTTGCACTCCTCTTCGCTCATTAATCACAGCTGGGCAGACAGGTGATGATAAAGATGACGTGGGAGCCACTAATATTATGACTGAACTCGCCACTCTCCCATCCTCTCACAGATAATGGGCCGGGAGAAGGGGTATCATGTTTCCTCCTCAGCAGTGCTACATTATAGTGGTTTTTCATGAGGTGTCTAGTAAGTGTTATTTCAGGACTCCCATGGAAATGATATTTATTTCCAAGATGCTTGCTGCAGTCAATCTGGTCTGGTCAGAATATTTATCTGTCAGACTATCTGTTCAGTACAAAGGGAAGAAACTGGAGTAAGCCAGCTTTGGATGATTACATATGGGTACTCGAATAGTGAAAAAAATACTTAAAAGCACTCAGACGTTCAAGCATTTACCTATTTCTAAGAAAGAAAGGTTAGCACAGACAGCTGGTATTTTAAAAGCCATTCCGAGGTCACCAATCTCATGAAGCATCTCAGCACCACCTTTGCCTCTCTGTAGTCTGTGGGAAGTCTAGGGTTGAATGGTAAAAAATGACTTTGAAGTTTTTCAAGGTTATGCTTACTGCATTTTTCTGCGGTGAAAGGGAGGGAAACCTATATTTTGACTGACTAAAACCTATCTTCTAAATAACAGCATTTTACATGTCCCAAATATTTTGCATATTTCCTTATTTAGAGTGCTGTTCAGGACCACCTTATGATGTCAGAAATACAATTCCTTTCACTCAGAGAAGGAGCCAATTATATGATAAGCTTCACTCTTATCTCCAGATTTTGCACCAGTGTGGCTTGAACTGCTGGTCTGGGTCAGATATCGGTGTTCCATTTCCTCAAACACTGATAGTGAGCTATTACGCTACCAATCATGCTGAATTGCTGCTGCAATGCAGGAATAATTATTTCACTCTTACTTATCGTTGTCCCAGACTCCAGATTTGCCCTGCCATAGAGCAGAAATATGATCTACTATAGGGCCCTATCCCAGTTTTGATCCTGTATTTTTTGGACTTGAGCCAAAAATAAGGGGAAAAGTGTTGGATGGCCTAGCCTACTCAGTGGCATATGTATGCAAGACTTACTTACTTGGTGGGAGTGGGTATCGTTTCAGCCCAAAATATATGAAAGAGCGATAGTAGTTATAAAGGTAAAGGTTTATAGTCTTGTATCTCACACAAACTTCCTCCCCTAGCAGGCCTGTACACACAGAAACCATTTCAATCCCCCGGGGAATATTCCAGAGCAACTGGGTGCATATAGCGCACTGTTTAAAATTTAACAGAGAGATGTAGACGTTGATGTGTTATATTCTGTTTGATTGGTAAATTTTAGAGATTTATCAAAGTTAATTGTTCATTTTCTACTTAATTCTGAAACCATACATAATTAGAAACAAATTCTTTAGTCAATCTTAATGCTGTTTCTGTTATGGAAATTGTATAGTTTTTGGTTTGCATATTTGATTCTAATACCAGGGAGTTTTTGGTTGTCACCACTACATCTGCTTTGATTTCAGAGAGATTTAGAGGGTCATTTTGGAGATATCTACACCTGTCGCATCTTCCCATCTGGAATAGTGGTGCTCAGTGGAGGAGCAGACACACAGCTAAAGATATGGTCAGTAGAGACTGGACAGAGTGCGGCCACGCTATTGGGCCATACTGCAGGTAAGGATGTGCTCACACACACACATCTTAAGAAGTTTCAGTACCAGGGGTTGGAAAGGACAAGTCTAGGAGCATTAGACAATTAGTCTGACCAAAGGAGCTATGTAATCCTTATTGGGGTAGACCATCATATCAGGTTGGGATGGCACTTCTGTTAGGGAGCTGAATGCATTACATTGCTGGTTTGACTGAGGAGATGCTGAAATGCTCCTAGACCTTTTGTCTGAGGTACTAGCCAAGTCTAAGCCAAGATTTTAAGCGACCTTTTATATTGGTTCAAGCATCCAATCTAGTTCACCTATATGCACACATCGCTATTTGTTGTGATTGTCTTACTTCTTAATAGTAGAATAATGATTTTGTTTGCTTTGTACTTTGTGGTGAGTTTGCCATGTAAATATACACTGGTTCACCTATTGCAGGAGTTACGGACACAGCCATTGTTGACCGGGGTAGAAATGTAGTGTCGTGTTCTCGTGATGGGACTGTGAAGCTGTGGGACTGTGGCATGTCCAAGTGCCTGGGCAGCATAGACGAGATTGGTGGGGGCATGCTCAACGCCTGCGCCCTGGAAGCGAGCGACCCCTCGGTGGATCTAGGTCAACCCTCGGAGAGTCCGAGTGAGAGGGAGGTGTCGACTGAGGGAAAGATGCTGCTGCTGGCGTGTGAGAACGCCACCTTACAAGCATATGGTTTACAGAGCAGGAAAAAGGTACTAATATCAAATATGGAATTTCATATTTTGTCACTTTTTGTGCCACATTGCAGCTAAGTCGTGACTAGCCAGTTGTAACTAGTGGAGGAAACCCGGAGTACCCGGCGAAAACCACCACCTAACCTCAAGTTACTGGCAACTTTCTCACATGCTCCAGAGATTAACAAAACATTCTGCAGCTTTCTTTGTCATTATTCGTTTTGCTTAGACCAAAGTCAAGGCAGGTCAATAGAGCACCTTTCTATTAAGACCAGAGGTGGAAATTGTATTGTTTGTATTTCATAGGCATAGAGTGATGTTTTTCTGAGGAATGCAACATATAGGTGGTTTCCTTAGTATTTGCCATTATACTATATACTATGACCTCTTCAAGAAAGAAATGATTTCTAACTTCTGGGAAATCATCAGGTGTCTATACAACTACATAAACATTTTAAAAGTAGCATAAAAATATTCTTACAGACATGTATTCATATGTACTACCGTGCCTTAACACGGAAGAGTACAAACTTCACATCAAGTCAACAAACAGTTTGAGAGTCATTTGTATTTGGTTCGTCTTTTATATATACCTTATGCATTTCAGATATTTGAGGTTGGATGTACAGATGCTGTCAATTGCTGTGCTTTCCTATCAGACACCACTGCAATTTGTGGAACTCAGGATGGACATCTTCATGTTATTGATATTCGCAACACCAGGTATGAAACAGTGTTTACCCATCCTTCTCATTGCTAGACTAGTCCTAGCATCTCTTTCTGGTGAAACTTTAGAATAAATGGAAGAGGAATGCCAATTACAGCACTACCAACAATTTAACTATAAATATTGGCATAGGGTTGGTAAGAAATCTTTTAAAAGTAAATTTTGATTACTGGAGCTAGAATAAATCTAAGCTTATCATGATGGAATCATCTGAAGTTTTATAAGCCATGTTTCGAAACAGAAACTTCTACTACTCAATTGGTCTTATGAATTGAATGCTTGATGAATGTGGTTAACTCTCATTGGCCTTGGCTTGTATTGGCCTTTTTGATACTACCCTACCCTTCTTTATTCTGCAGAATATATGACAAGGTAGCTTCCATGCCATGTGAGATTTATTTTGTTCATTCTTATACTGATTTGTTTTGCTATTCCAGCACACCTCTGAAGTCTCTGAAAGAAAGTCGCTCAGCCTTCCACTCAATACTTCCATACAGAAAGGGCTTATTTGCTTCAACAGGTATGTAAACATTGATTAGTAGTCACTCAGTAATTATCAAATAATTGTAACATCATGCAAATCACTCATTGCGTAAGTTTAAATTTGGTATGTAGTGAATTAGCAAGACTAATATTAAAATGCTAAATAGAATCATAAAGTGTGGTCATTTCTCCAGATCATGAATCATTCTTTCTGCTCCCATTATCTTCACAATGCAGCATCTCAAAGAGCAATTGGTTTAGCATTGTTCAGTAATGACAAATATTTAGTTATAAATGGAAATCTAACAACAAAAATGTCTCAACGAGTTGAAATTTATAAACAAAAAGAAACCAGAAAAGGCTGTATTAAGACTAATAGTTACATAAATGTAGACATGCTCATTTAGATCTCCTAAACTACCAAAAAGAAGCAAGTGGACATGAAATGTTTTGATAGGGTTTTTTTGTTTTGATTTTTCAGGTGATGGGTCTTGTTTTTATTTGAATGAGGAATTTGAAACTAAATTGGAGCTGACCGGTCCGGACTGTGATACTGTGTACAAGGTAGTGACTGATCGCAAGTTTGTGTATACCTCCAGCAGAGATGGACACATCAGGAAATACAAAGTGGACAGAGAAATATTATAACCATTACTCTTGTAGGCTAATCAGGGGCATAGCAGCAAGAATTGAACTTCGTTTTGAAACTTTCACACTCAGAGACAATATGTCAATTTTTATTGATTTAAGGTTCGGAGAATTACTTTCTTTCAATAGCCTTAAACAGGTTATTTTTTGACAAAAAGAATGTTTGGGTCAGGGAGCTTTTTCCTAACCTTATGTAAACTAATGGTATCCTTTTTGTTATAAGGGCTATTTTACTCCTTACTCTGAGAATGAAATGGTCAAGGAAGTAGAAAGAAGGCATCAGATTGATTGTTACTTTTAGTGTGACATTTTTTTCATCTCATATTTCATTTTTCGAATGCTGTAAAAGTACAATTCTCTTAGCTTGTTTACTTTTTAAGAATGTGGTGAAACCATTATTCAAGTATTTTTGCATAATAACAACCTGCTTAGGTATACAGTAAAGGGGGGGGGGCTTGTCTCTGAGAGTAAGAGTTTTAGCTGTTAAGGGAAACTGTTTTTTGTCAGTAAAAACATTCTTTTTTACACATAATGCATTGCCTGCACTTGATATCTAAAATTGGAAGCTCCTACCGTATTCACTTCACTCATGCATTTCAAAATACGCTCACAAGAAAAGCTGCCGCTCTGAGATAATTCATCAAATGATATCAGTGAGGGTCACTTAAACCACACCGTGTTCCTGGCATTTGACATGAATTGTGAAACTCTGTATATAGTGATGACCCATCAAATAAAGACAATTGTGAAACTATTTTCTGTTTTTACATTTTGCAAAGTATATAATTGCTTGCGAGACTTACCTTCTCTGAGGAAACTGAGTTTCGAAAATATTTATTTAAGTTACAAACTAAACATTTTTACATAGCCCTAAAGCAGCCTGTTACCACATGTCCTTTAAATGCCTACGGTTAATTGCTGTATGTTAAAATCTAGTAATACATGTCTTATTAAATAAATGTCCATATCTTTGCTGGTTAATGACGTTTATTTTGATATAAAAAATATTGATTTAACAATGACACAAATGAAATACACAAACACAACAGAATACATCTCAATTATTCTTTATTTACAAAATAATTGCATTGAGTTCTCTACCTTTAAGGGCAATTTTGAAGGAGCGAGGGAAATCAAAATTAAAATCAGAATTAAATGCTAAGAGGCTACTTGAACCTTGCGCAGGCCAAACTTGATAACTGTAAAATAGGAAATTAATCTGAGGTGCAAATTAACCAAATTTATGGCTTTGGATTTTTTCGAGATGTTTTTATTCCGAAAAGCCAATATTGAAGGTAAATAGTCTAATGACAGAAATAATACATCAGACTTTCCTTATAATGCACTGACACCAGTTCGGCAGAATAAACCACTCGGACTAAATTCCTATTCTACAGTATTCTATGAACCATGACCCTAGTCATATCAGTACCAGGAGGTGGGCCCTGTACCTGTAAAGGGCGCCAGAAATTCTGAAAAAATTGCCCAAATGCAAATCAATTGAATTTAAGGTTTTATTTTGCTGAATGGTCAATCACAGATGAGACATGGTGACAGGTATTCACTTGAATGAAATTTAATGATGAAAATAAAAGGGATCATCAATGCTAGTCGAAATATATGGTCAAAAATGAAATTAAACAATCATACACTGGTCAATTTAATATTTGAGAAAATTCATTAGATGTAACATATAAGATTGTCCATTTTGCTTAGCGAAAGAAAACTTATCCGTTTCCTCGCTACAGTACCATACAGTAATCATTTGGAGCAGCAACAAGTATTACTACCAGCCAGTATTCATGATATAGACTAAATTCTTCCTTTATTTCATAAATCTACCAGTCCGTATTCATGATATAGACTAAATTATATTGTTGTTTCATAAACAACCCTTGCTTCTATCAGTGTGTGTTATAGCATGTTAGCACAGTATCGAAGTGAGTAGTAAGAAGGTAGGTTTTTGCCACGGAAGCCATAAAAACCTTGCCTTCAGCTGTTAGATGCATTAGACCAGTCTGGTGATTTCCAAACCAGCTGTCTGGCCCCGTCTTAATCCATTCACATCTGGAGCATACACATGGTGTGACACAATTGGAAATATTTTGAAGCAAAAACTTTGTTCAGTAATTGAGATATTCACATATTAGTAGCTCTACAAGTAATTTATGAGTAATCGTGAGCTATATGCAAAAAGTTGCCAGACCATATGCACATTCCAGAAGTAAATGAAATAAAACCCAAAATGCATATCCTTACAATGATACAAATAATATCTCCCCAAATAGTGTGCCTTCAATGCAGTTCAATGTTGGTTTACTCCACTATTAGTCACCTCAGTAGCTTGATTCCTAATATTGCAATTGATTTTCTTCACCTTTTCTGCCATATTGCAGTGGCTAGCCAGGTGAACTGGTAGAGGACACCCGAGTACCAGGCAAAAACTACCGCCTAACCCCTAGTCACTGGCAACTTTTAGGTGTTCATGTGCCACTGTGGTAATGCGAACTAAAGTTTCTCTAAATTCACCTCATTGGTTGTTTAAAAAAAATGCACAAGCTTGTATGATCTCTGTAATGTCTTCAGTAATAATAATAATAATAATAATAATAATAATAATAATAATTGATATTTGATATAGCGCCCTTTCCACCTATAATGTTCAAAAGTGCTTTTGAGTCATTGGACAGTTGTCATGGTCCATATAGTCAATTAAACTCCTTTCGAAATAGCAATATTGTCAGCTGTTTCTTGAAGTTTTGCACACTATCAGCAGCCTTAATATTATCAGGGAGCTCATTCCAAAGGCGTGGTGCATAGGCACAGAATGCTCTGTCACCAAACCTTTTCAGATTAGTGAGTGGTATCTGTAATAAGTTCTTAGTGTTTGATCTTAGGGTCCTTGTATTGGCTTGTTTGACTATAAAACAAGGACGCTGGTAAGATAAGCATTGTATCTGTTCAGAAGATCCGAAACAGATTCACTGTGATCATTAACCCTCAGCCCTTGCACTAAGTGTACACTAAGCTTAAGGTCACAACCAAAATTCATCTCCAGGCCATATAGAGATTGTCTTTCAGTCTCATGGACAGCATACCCTGGGCTTCTTAGGATTATCTTTGTGTGTCTATGTAGGATATTGAGGCTATTAGAATTGTCCTATACATAATCTACTACAATATAAGGGTCCGCCCCAATAACCAAGTTAAGGTGATAATTAAGTACACCAAGATAGTCACCAGTAGGTGGTGTCCTTGGCTGGCCCCTAAGAATGGATATCAAAACAAAAGAGTACACATGAGTAGTGATCATTCGTCACAAATTTTGACCTAGCAATTTGCTATTGTGGTACAGCCACAAGAACAAAAGACGTGCCCCTTTGGGCCTTCCGTGTTAAATTGGTCCCAAACGACATGGCTGTCTGCTTCGACCATGCAGATTCTTTCGAGATAAGACCATTTTGACCAATATTTTCATCTCATTTTTTGGCTGAAAGTGAATAACGATGCGGCCAGATATGTTTGTAAAGGGTGCCGCATCAACTCAAAATAGAATATTATTGATAAGTTAATCATTATTCTGTAACTATGAGATGTAAGCTATACAATAGCTAAGTGCCGTTGCCTAACTTTAACTCAGTTTCCAGATATTTAAGTTTTAAAAATGATGTGGGTATTGAGTAGGGTTCTACCTTAAGGTATTGTGTTCATGACCGCTTGCTGTCTCTCATCATTTCTAACTTGCCATTTTAAGTCTGGCTTGAAGTTTAAGAGAAAGTTATCAGTGACCTATGGTTAGGCATTAGTTTTCCCGAGGGGGTCACTTCATGCACCATAAACATCTGGCCAGATATAATTTTGCCTGACTGACTGAAGTGTCGATAAACACAATTTTAAATCCAGATCAACTTGAATATGATTGTGACCATAGTACTGCCAGTACATACTTAATTTAATTCCACAGCCAATACAATATTGGCTTGACTGACAGATTGCTAAACCCTTACAAACCCTTAGTAGCATAATCTTAACCCATTCATGTTTAGGAGTTCCCCCAGACTTGCTGGATGTGTCTATTATGCTTTTGACAATTATTTTGAAAAAGAATATGATTCTACAAAATATTTGAGGGAGAGCTTTTGGTATAGTGTTCAATAAACATTTATCCTTCAAATGTTTTCCCCTGCTATGCATTTGCTTGAAAGATTTCATCAAAATTATCAGGGTGCCTTTAGCCACTGTGAGCATCTATGTCTCTGGCAACCACTTAGTCTTGACCATTTGATGATATCTCTTTGATAAATTTTGGAAAATATTTCAAGAATCTGTTTATAACTACCTAGAATTCCCCATTTTATTTTGTAAATGCACGTGGCTACATGTATTTATACAACGATTGTTCCTTAGGGGAAATCTAAGCATGAATGGATTAAGTACTGTAGTACAGGCTTGTAAAAAATGCAATTCACATGAATTTTCGACCACCTACTATTCAGTAACTGGCAGAATTATGACTCCATGTGGCACAATGTCAGTTTTCTAAGAATTTTTTATATTCAGTTTTATCCAAATTTTTCCAAGCAACAAAGTAGCATAACACATTTCATCATTCTTTCCAACTTACTTTAACTAGGTATGAAATATAGGCATGTTCTATTTTCTATCAGTCACTTATTATCATAGTGAAAAAGGGCATTTACTTATAGTGATCATTTCCTTTTTGTGAGCCCTAAGATTGCATTTTCAAATTTATTTAGGCCCCTTATTTCCTGTGTCATGTAGAGTGTTGATATGTGTATATATTTAAATTATTCCTATATAGAGTTCACATGCTTAGGAGAGCAATGGGGATAATTTGGATGCACTGGGTCAGTTTGTGCTACATTTTAATTGAACTTTCAGTTAAAATCATCTTTGGTTCCAATGCTGTCCTTTTTTTCTTGAGAAGCAATACAGCATAAAACAATTAAATCTTTTATTCCTTAATTATTTTTCAGAAAGGATATATTTTTCTGTTATTAGCCATTTGTCTACTCTTGACATTTTAAGTTGCCTTCCTGTGCCTATTGGATTTGTCATTTTTTTCTTGTTCAATTGAAAGACATTTGCTTGATGGACTAGGAGTGGATATGTAGGCAATCCTACAATTTACGAGTCATTATTTAAAGGCGAAATGCACCACCAGAATGATTCAAAATGATCTTATACTTGTCACCATTCAAATGAAAGATGACGAGTATAAGCTCATTTTAAACCCAAATCAATCTGATGCATTTGACCTTTGATTAATTTTAACCCATTCACACTCGGAGTTTCTCTAGAAAGTATCGTCAGCTACTTTTATACTTTTGAAAATAACTTGGGAATAAAGCAAAAGTTCTCAAAATATTTGAAGGAGAGTTGTCATTTGACCTCTGGTTAATATTTCTCCAAATATTTTCCAAAAAAATGCCTTGTTAGAAAAATATATCCAAAATAGTCTGACCTATTTTGGCTGCTGTGAGCATTAATTAACTGTTAAGTGTGATATTGTTTTTATTATAACGTACAGCGAATAAAACTGCATGTAAAGGGTTAAGATGGGTGTCCATCCCTCTTCAGACGATGATGGCTCGGCAAACCAGTCCTTCCTTGTCAGATCTGTTATAGCTTCCACTTGAAATGATATCATGCCCCTGCACACATGTTATTTAATGCTTTTATTTCTTATTTTTAAGTATATCTAATATATTTTGAATATTCAGATTTCCAGGTGGGTGTCAATAATCCTCATTGTCTGCCTCATGTGGAGTAAAAGTGTTTAAAAAATTAATCTTAAAATAAGTTTCACATTAAGTACCATGAATGAAATCCCGAAGTGTTCACCAGTATTTATTCATTTATCAACTGTGATTATATTATGTAGAACCATTGCATTTTATCTTTTTTCACTTAAAAGAAAATCCGTCTGTGGAGATGTGTCTACTCATCTTCTGGAACTCATCCATACTCAGGAGTCAGGCCTCTAAAAAATATTTATTTTAGGGATATAAGCACTCTTTCGAGAGTATATGAAGGAGACAATTAAAACACAACCAAAAGCGTTGCTTCAAATATTTTCAATTTCACGATTTTCATTTCAAGATTTCAGGAGAATCCTCGCATTCTGGCAGTACTTTTCAAGGGGATGTTGGAGTATGAATAGTTCATTTGCTAAGTAGGATGTTGTGAATGCATTTATCACGATGAGCGCTGGTTTCCATAATAACAGAGGGTGTCTTGGCATCATTTGGACACAAAACCCCTGAAAATCATGTTTAAAAAAGTTTTAGTCAGCTATTTTTCAAGCACTTACCCAAAATTTTCATTGAAATGTAAGTATTGGGACAAAGTACATGTTTACATTTGTTATCAGAATGTATTGTGGTCTCCTTTGAGAAAAGGAAATCCATTTTCTGTTTTACACTCAGCTGGATGGCTTCAAGAGGGTACGTGAAACTGAAACAGAAATTCTGGGCAGAAAGATTGCGCTAAAACGAATTGTCATGAGAAGTGGTAGCCAAGACTCAGGTCTACACTAATTAGGCTTTTTCTAAATGCAGTAAGTTTGACAGATTGGGTACAGGGTCTTAGCCATAATTTAGAGTAGAGATTTAGATTTTGGGTCCTCAAAATTGACAATTGTAAAATTTTGAGGCGTACTCTTTTTCAAGGCGGACGACAATATACTCGGATTACGACCATGAACATAAGTTTTCTTATTGGAATAAAACAGCATAATATTCTGGTACATCGTCATGGGAATTTTATATAAGTGAAGGAAAATCAATTATGCGCTTGAAATTGATATTTAAAGAAATAACTCTCTTAATAAAAGGAAATTGGATGTCCTGAGCGGTGAGTTTTCAAAGATTTTGGTGTCCAAATGACAACACGACACCCAGCTGGCTAAGACTCAGATTGGTTTACAGTATACAAGTTAAATAAGCAAACAGAAAAGTAGTGTGTACTGTGTAATCTATTCATCCAAGAATCTGGTTAATCTGTTAATTTGTATGCCAAATTATCTGGTAATTTTCTTTCTTTTTCCAAGCAACTATCTAACCTATATCTGAAAACTAAGGAATGCCTTCACTTTGCTTCTAGTCGTCTTGGGCACATCTCTGCAACAAAACCTCTGTCAGTCTACTAACCACTGGGAATAAGAGCTAAATATTGGAACTAATAATACTGCTTTTTT
This sequence comes from Maea johnstoni, assembly GCA_963942565.1. Lineage (NCBI taxonomy): Eukaryota > Metazoa > Annelida > Polychaeta > Spionida > Magelonidae > Maea > Maea johnstoni. The sequence continues at coordinate 92,433,567 of OZ012684.1, read as the reverse complement.
TTCTTTGACAAGTCATCTAATTGATAAACTGAAAATTGGATCCAAGAGTATGAAATACCTGTAACATATTGATAGGTCATGTTCTACTTGCGCCTTTTTATCTCATTATACCTGATGATAATAACCTACAACATCCTAGCAAGCCAGATCTTAATGCTATCAATAGCCAGTTTCTTCTCAACTCCAATGTCATGCCTTGAATTTCTAGCTAACCAAGATCGATTTACTAGTTGTCTTTTTGTAGCAATCCTCGCCAATCTTATAGTTTTATCTAATTTATAAGCTTGTTATTACCAACTTCACGACTCAGCCAAGCCTTCCTCATAGGTATCTCTGGCACATATCTCCTGAGCAGAGAAAAGTCAGACCATGGTTCTTAGCCATCTAAAGCCATGCCCTACACTTGCCCTATATCACCTAGCCCTATTACATTAGAAGTATACTCAACATCTTATCTAACGGACGCTTTCAATTATCCATATAGGCTCTTGCTTATACCCCTAGAGAAATCAGGCCTCAGTCTTCAAATACTTGGAGGATATCATTTACTTCACAGGTTGTCTCAACTATTCTACTTGTTGCTGCTCATTTCATGGTCAAATAATACGCATCCAAATCAGGCTTCAATCTTCAAATACTTGGTGGACACCATTTACTTCACAGGTTGTCTGAACTACTGTATACTGTGTTAATTTTGCAAATTTAGTTAATGCGCATGTCAGGCAGCTGCCTTTAATGTGCAGTTCAATTATTGCGTAGGGGTGTCACGATACTAGCATAGGCATCGGATGTCCAAATAATCATTCGGTTTAATAAATGTGTACTCCAGAGGTGCGCAAAGTACGCATTAATTAAACTGCTGCAATATTAACACTGTATACAGTATTCTACTTGCTGCTCATTTCATGGTCATATAATACACATTCAATAAAACTCCTGTTCCTATACAAAAACAAAGCAAACAAAAATACAGGTTCCAAGTCAGTACATCATAAAATCAGTCTCATTTCAAGTCTTCTCACTGAATATAATTTGCATATTTTCATTAGGTCATATCCTAAGTTTGTGATCAAAGTTGCTTCAAAATGCTTGCCATCATGAATGTTTTTCACTTACATGAGTGAGGGGAGACTATGTAAGAGACTGATTTTACAATAGATTGAGACAATAGATCAAACAATAGGGGCTGTACAGCCAGTTGCTGCAAGATCATCACAAAACACAATCTCTTGGCTTTACCATTTACTTAACTAACAATCTAGTTGACAAATCCAAGGTTATTAGTGAGCTTTGATATACAGCGTGCAAGACGTCTACTGCAAAACGGTCCAGATTAAATATAATTTCCTGGATGCCGAACGATGAATAGCTTTAACACTTATGAGTACTACTGTGTTGCCCATCATTTCCATAGGCTATTCCTAAATTGTCTTTAGAGCTCCGGCTGAAGTGGTCTTGTTGAATCCAAGGTGATTTATAAGTCAAGAGTGGTCTGGTGGCTGTACACAGGTCAGCAACTGGCTGCACAAATAAAGGACGTACCTGGAAACTTGCGCCCAATTGAACGCAAGTTTGGCCCCGGTCTCGGCAGCAGCAGCGCTTGCTGTATTTCAGTTCATTCAGTCTGTGTGCTCTTGTGCTTGCCTCTCCAGCCACTAGTGGAATCCTCATATCTGTACCTACCTTCTCAATCATACCTCAACTTTATAAACAGCTCCTTTTGCTGTGCAATTATTCTTACCACTGTACATTTCATATTGCTTGCCCTAATCATTGTCTAGGGGAAAAGAACACTACAAACCAAATCTCCAAGCATTTTCTCTCAAAAAACCTACTATGTGGGGGGCTAAGTTCTACCTTAGTTATCCTAAAGAAAGTGGAAACCAGAATGGTTTAATGATTAAATCTACTTAAGGTTTACAAAATTAAAATCTTTTATTGTGGGTTTGTAAAACATGTATAAAATAACAATAATTACTTCTCTGCACAAAAGATAAATCCTCTGAGTTTTTATCTGCAACATGTGTAGATAAGCCCCTAACAGGAGATTTCATGATAAACCCATGGACTCACAGAACAACTAAGCAGTGTCTGTGCCTCATAAATAACAGTATTATTCTCACTCGTGCCGACTTGCAGCAACCCAACATGGTTGCCATGTAGCAGTAGATAAAATAGTCTCTTAACATTTTGATGCTATTTTGAGCAAGCCAGTAAAAATGTCCAGAAAGCAGCACCAGCTAGACAGTTCATGATTCCAGGTTAGTCCATATCACCGGCACACAAGAGCTAAGAAATCAACTTTACATGCAGTCTCTGAATCTTCAAATCACACATCCATAGCTTCCTCCTCCTTCTTACCAGCTTCCTGGCCTTCCACAGGACCATTCTGTTCATTCACCACATCTCCCTCTGCTCCTTGCACCTCACTTTTACCAACGGCATCCGCACTCTGCTCCATCACTTCAGGTTCAGCCTGATCCTTCGTCTCCGATTCAGCCTCAGATTTGTCAAGGCCAGAGGTGATTAGCTCAGGTTCCGGCTGGACTAGTTTTGGTTCTTCTGAGGCTTGTGGCGGCTCCTCATGAACTGGAGTTGGTTCACTAGCTGCCTGTGGAGGCTCATCATGAACTGGGGTGGGTTCACTAGCTTGTTGCAGAGCCTGTGGAGGCTCCTCATGAACTGGTTCTGCTGCCTCAACAGCTGCTTGTGCTAGGGGAGGCTCCTCACGGACAGCAGGTTCAGGTTCCCTTTCAGCTTGAGGCTGAGAAGGCTCTTCCCGAACCGGTTCAGGCCGAGTCTCGGCAGGGGCCTCCTGGGCCTCTGGCTCTGCATGGACCGGTGCAGAGGCTTCAGGAACACGCTGCTCCAGCTCTGGTTCAGCCATCGGCTCATCCTGCACAGGAGAGGCAGCCTCAGGAACGTGAGAGGAAGGCTCAGCTTCTGATTGCATCGGCTCAGCAGGATCTTTACTCACAGGCTTATCCAGTTTGTGGTCCGCTGCTGAAGGGGAAAGTTCACTAGGTTGTGTTTCACTAGGTTCAGGCTGATTGTCCTGGCCCTGTGTAGCAGGTTCAGGGCGATGCTGTTCGGCAGCAGACTCCTCAACAGGCTCTGCTGAGGAATCTAATTGTTCAGTTTCTTTAACGGTTGCTGGTGTTTCTTCTGAATGTGTGTCCATCACCTGAGGAGCGTCAGGTGTGTTAGTATGGCTCTCAGTGGGTGCAGAGGACTCTCCAACAGGAGTAACAAGAGTTTTACTGGAGGACTCCGCCTCAGAGTTCATTATTTCTTTAGAAGCATCTGCATCTGACTGTTCAGTCGCTGCAGGTTTACTTTCACTTTCTGTATGATCATCTTTTGTAGTAGACTCACTCGATGGTGCCTCATCCTTAGAATCTCCTTGTTTGGATTCAGACTGCACACCACCCTTTTGAACCTTTTGTAGTGTGAATGACAGACCCCGCCCTTTCTTTAATATATCATCTGTTCCCTCGTCTTCCTGCTTGCCAGGTTCAGACTCTGAACTGCTCTTAGCAGGATCTTGCTTCAGTGGGGACTCACTTGATGTGCTACTAGTAAATTCTGGGTTGGTATCAACTTTCTGTACCTTTTTCAGGAAGAAGGAAATGCCTCTACTTCGTTTCAATATATCATTGCTTTCCTCCTCAGACTCCTTCTCCTGATGTTCGTCACCGCTGCCTTTGCCTGGTTCAGATGATTTCTGATTTGTATCTGACACACTTCCAGGCTCATTTAGTGCCTTATCTGTCATGTCAGTTGTCGACTTGTCATCGGCACCTTGCATGATTTCACTTAAGTCTTTGGTTTGCTCCTCTAATTCCATAGCCTGCGGTTCAGGCTGACTAGGTTTATCCCCACTGCTCCAGCGTGTTCTCCTCGGTCGGTCCCTGCTGCGTCCACCTTCCCGCTTGCCGTCATGATCTCTACTGTAACTCCTGTCTTCCCGGTGCCGATCGCGATCTTCCCGTCTGCCAGACCTGTCCCTGTCATGCTCTCGGCGCTCATCACGGTCCCGGTCACGACCGTACCGATCCCTTCCGTGACGATCTCTCTCTCTGTCACCACGATCTCTATCTCGGTCGCGCTCCCGGTCTCTCTCCTCTCTAGGACCATCCCGTTCACCCCGCTCTCTATCCTGATCAAAGTTGCGCCTAAATTCATTACCAGGTCTATTTCCGTCGGCGGTGCCACTCCTTTCCTCACGATTTCTCCACCTTTCTTCACCTCCCCGCTCCATTTGCTCTCCTCCTCCAAAGAGTTCATCTGCATTCCTTCCGCTTCCCCTTTCCTCTCCATAGCGGTTAAATTCTCTACGTGCATCATAATCCCCCCGATTTCTATTCCTGTTCTCTCCGAATGAATCGTTTTGTGTGAGATCTTTGGTGAGCAGTGACTCAGGTGGTCCACTTCTCTCCATACCCATTGGCGGTGGTCCCTGGGCCATGTTGGGGACTGGACCTCTGAATCCCTGAGGCGGCGCTCCTGGGAAGTGGCCAGCAAATCTCAGCCCTGCAAAGCCAGGCATCCCAGGTGGACCTCCTGGCGGGCCCATGGGCATCGGACCTCCTGGTCCTCCAAAACGATTCAGCAGGCCACCCTGGTTACCGAGCAAAACGTTAGGTCCCCTTGGTCCTTGTGGGAACCTTTGCATCATGGCCATCATTCCTCTTGGGCCCATCTGCCCGGGTCCGTTGGGACCTGGGCTTCCCATGAGTCCACCTTGAGCCCCCAGCATGGGTGGGGGTCCACCATTGGGTCCACTGAAAGGTGGCCTGGGGCCAGGGGGTCCCATCGGTCCTCCGGGAGGTCCCATTCCGAGTGGCGGTCCGCCCATCATAGAGGGAGCAGGCGAGGCGCCCAATAATGATTTCATTTTAGTGTCATCAGGCAGCCTGCCTTCACCAAATCCATTGTCTAAGTCCATCTTATTCGCATCACTCTGCTCAGCACCAAGCCTGGGAGGGAAACGTTCATCCTTGTCTCCCAGGGTGTTCACATTCGCAGACCACTTTTCAATGATCTTACTCAAGCCATTGGAGCCCTCCTGGCTCTGCTCGGACTGGCTGCTGGATTGGCTAGACTCCTGAGATTGTGACTGGCCCGGTGGCGGCTTAGAGGGATCGAACCCAGGTGGGGGCAGGCGGAAGTTGGGTGGTGGCATCTGGGGGTTGAAGCTCATGGGCCCCATTCCCGGCCGCATGCCAGGTCTCATCATGCCCGGCGTGTTTGCATTGGGTGGCAGATTTGGTGCGTTGGAAACCACAGCCTGGATCGCCTGAGCCAGCTGGTTGCTAGAAGATGAGGCAGGGGATTTTTGCTTAGAGGTAGAGTCTTGTCCTTCTGACGTCTTTTCAGGAGTCTGAAACAGAAGATGTTATAACAGAACGTTAATCAAAAGGAAACAACTGAATATCAAATATGACATATGAAATTCATATAAAGAGAAGTTCTTCAGATGGGCAATTTACATCAAGCCTAAGCCATTGAAAAGTTGATAAAGAGAAACACAAATGTCCAGCTGATCTGACTGCTTAGTGGAATTCTTGAAAAGATGGAAAAATTTCAAGATAGTAATAGGATGATTGCTCTGCATATGGGGAGTATTAACTTTATGCAAAAATTAAGTTTGCTATTCCTGCACTCCAGTTTGACCACATAGAGGCTCTGAGCATTAATGGAATATTAAAGAGAAAAATAGATGAGTGTGTTTGCTGTGAATACTAATGAGTTAATATACGGAACAGTTCTACATTTTTTTGCCAATACTGAAGCACTGGACAACCATAAACCTGGCATTGAAACAACACAACACAACATCTTAGTCTTAGCCAGCAGGGCGTCTGCGTGCCTTTTGGACACCAAAACCCTCAAAAATCACCCTTCAGGACACGCAAAAAATGTTGTGAGGAATTTCTAAAATGTCAATTTCAAGCATATAATTGAATAACTCCTATGGCATTGTATATGGACAGTATGCTTCATTTCATTATGTAAATACATGTTGATGGATGCAATCTGAGTTTATTAGGGTCTCACTTGAAAATTATGATGCCCAAAAATGTTATATTTGCCATTTTTTTTGTACTCAGTTCCTAAATGCTGGCTAAGACCCTGCGTGAAATAGGTGTTTTCATAGTGGCAGTAGTAGTAGTAGCCTGTGGGCTTACCTGTGACATGGGGGTGTTTCCTAGCGTAGGAATGGGTTGTCCCACAGGGGGCGGTCCCCTAGGAGGCATGATCATCCCGGGCGGCATAGAGGGCGCCATGGTAGGCACCCCGCTGGTCACAGGGGCCAGCTGACCACTGCTCATCATCTGGTTGGCCGACATAGGTGGCATGGGAGGCATCTGGCCTGGCATCTGACCCGGCATCATCATAGGCATGGGCGGCATACCCATCGGCATCATGGGAACCATACCTGAAATACGCACACAAAGAGATCAGTACACACAGAGATCTTATACAGTAAACCACGTGATTCATGGCATCATCATAGGCATGGGCGGCATACCCATCGGCATCATGGGAACCATACCTGAAATACGCACACAAAGAGATCAGTACACACAGAGATCTTATACAGTAAACCACGTGATTCATGGCATCATCATAGGCATGGGCGGCATACCCATAGGCATCATGGGAACCATACCTGAAATACGCACACAAAGAGATCAGTACACACAGAGATCTTATACAGTAAACCACGTGATTCATGGCATCATCATAGGCATGGGCGGCATACCCATCGGCATCATGGGAACCATACCTGAAATACGCACACAAAGAGATCAGTACACACAGAGATCTTATACAGTAAACCACGTGATTCATGGCATCATCATAGGCATGGGCGGCATACCCATCGGCATCATGGGAACCATACCTGAAATACGCACACAAAGAGATCAGTACACACAGAGATCTTATACAGTAAACCACGTGATTCATGGCATCATCATAGGCATGGGCGGCATACCCATCGGCATCATGGGAACCATACCTGAAATACGCACACAAAGAGATCAGTACACACAGAGATCTTATACAGTAAACCACGTGATTCATGGCATCATCATAGGCATGGGCGGCATACCCATCGGCATCATGGGAACCATACCTGAAATACGCACACAAAGAGATCAGTACACACAGAGATCTTATACAGTAAACCACGTGATTCATGGCATCATCATAGGCATGGGCGGCATACCCATCGGCATCATGGGAACCATACCTGAAATACGCACACAAAGAGATCAGTACACACAGAGATCTTATACAGTAAACCACGTGATTCATGGCATCATCATAGGCATGGGCGGCATACCCATAGGCATCATGGGAACCATACCTGAAATACGCACACAAAGAGATCAGTACACACAGAGATCTTATACAGTAAACCACGTGATTCATGGCATCATCATAGGCATGGGCGGCATACCCATAGGCATCATGGGAACCATACCTGAAATACGCACACAAAGAGATCAGTACACACAGAGATCTTATACAGTAAACCACGTGATTCATGGCATCATCATAGGCATGGGCGGCATACCCATAGGCATCATGGGAACCATACCTGAAATACGCACACAAAGAGATCAGTACACACAGAGATCTTATACAGTAAACCACGTGATTCATGGCATCATCATAGGCATGGGCGGCATACCCATCGGCATCATGGGAACCATACCTGAAATACGCACACAAAGAGATCAGTACACACAGAGATCTTATACAGTAAACCACGTGATTCATGGCATCATCATAGGCATGGGCGGCATACCCATCGGCATCATGGGAACCATACCTGAAATACGCACACAAAGAGATCAGTACACACAGAGATCTTATACAGTAAACCACGTGATTCATGGCATCATCATAGGCATGGGCGGCATACCCATCGGCATCATGGGAACCATACCTGAAATACGCACACAAAGAGATCAGTACACACAGAGATCTTATACAGTAAACCACGTGATTCATGGCATCATCATAGGCATGGGCGGCATACCCATCGGCATCATGGGAACCATACCTGAAATACGCACACAAAGAGATCAGTACACACAGAGATCTTATACAGTAAACCACGTGATTCATGGCATCATCATAGGCATGGGCGGCATACCCATAGGCATCATGGGAACCATACCTGAAATACGCACACAAAGAGATCAGTACACACAGAGATCTTATACAGTAAACCACGTGATTCATGGCATCATCATAGGCATGGGCGGCATACCCATCGGCATCATGGGAACCATACCTGAAATACGCACACAAAGAGATCAGTACACACAGAGATCTTATACAGTAAACCACGTGATTCATGGCATCATCATAGGCATGGGCGGCATACCCATCGGCATCATGGGAACCATACCTGAAATACGCACACAAAGAGATCAGTACTAACAGAGATCTTATACAGTAAACCACGTGATTCATGGCATCATCATAGGCATGGGCGGCATACCCATCGGCATCATGGGAACCATACCTGAAATACGCACACAAAGAGATCAGTACACACAGAGATCTTATACAGTAAACCACGTGATTCATGGCATCATCATAGGCATGGGCGGCATACCCATCGGCATCATGGGAACCATACCTGAAATACGCACACAAAGAGATCAGTACACACAGAGATCTTATACAGTAAACCACGTGATTCATGGCATCATCATAGGCATGGGCGGCATACCCATCGGCATCATGGGAACCATACCTGAAATACGCACACAAAGAGATCAGTACACACAGAGATCTTATACAGTAAACCACGTGATTCATGGCATCATCATAGGCATGGGCGGCATACCCATCGGCATCATGGGAAACATACCTAAAAAACACACAAAGAGTACACACATAGATCTTATACAGTAAACCACGTGATTCATGGCATCATCATAGGCATGGGCGGCATACCCATAGGCATCATGGGAACCATACCTGAAATACGCACACAAAGAGATCAGTACACACAGAGATCTTATACAGTAAACCACGTGATTCATGGCATCATCATAGGCATGGGCGGCATACCCATCGGCATCATGGGAACCATACCTGAAATACGCACACAAAGAGATCAGTACACACAGAGATCTTATACAGTAAACCACGTGATTCATGGCATCATCATAGGCATGGGCGGCATACCCATCGGCATCATGGGAACCATACCTGAAATACGCACACAAAGAGATCAGTACACACAGAGATCTTATACAGTAAACCACGTGATTCATGGCATCATCATAGGCATGGGCGGCATACCCATAGGCATCATGGGAACCATACCTGAAATACGCACACAAAGAGATCAGTACACACAGAGATCTTATACAGTAAACCACGTGATTCATGGCATCATCATAGGCATGGGCGGCATACCCATCGGCATCATGGGAACCATACCTGAAATACGCACACAAAGAGATCAGTACACACAGAGATCTTATACAGTAAACCACGTGATTCATGGCATCATCATAGGCATGGGCGGCATACCCATCGGCATCATGGGAAACATACCTAAAAAACACACAAAGAGTACACACATAGATCTTATACAGTAAACCACGTGATTCATGGCATCATCATAGGCATGGGCGGCATACCCATAGGCACAGGGACTTAGCCAGGATTTGGATAGTAGGGTGTCCAAAATGGACTTTGGAGGAGACAGGGTGTCCTGGTGAGCGAACGCAGCGCGTTCGATGCGGTCGCTCGAAGAGCGACGGGCTCTTACGGCCGGGGGTCTGGGGCCCGCTCAAGGGCCCCAGAAGCCAGAGGGTCTAGGTGCTCTGAAATGCATTCTCTGGCTTTTCCTGGCACTTATTTTCATTATTTTACATATTGAAATGTATGTTTTTTCAGTGTGAATTATACATTTCATAGATATTTTCCCAGGTATGTCAAATTTGAATAATTTTTCTATTGCTATACTACATACCAGGATGACCAGAAAGCAGGCACCGACATTAATTTCAAGGTCTTGAAATTCACTTTCCCGAAGCGTATTGTCACTTGCCAGAAGAAAAGAAAACCTCCACAATTACCTATAAAAACCTGTATTTATACAGTGCTACTACTATTACCTGTTGTTTAAATGATTTTCTTCTCTTTTTCTAGGTATATGCTTGTGTCCTGACTCCTGTAGTTCTACTAGCATGCAGTTTCTTGCCGATCTGTAGATGACCTTCCCTTCCCTACCTGGCTTCTGGTGATCTCAACTGAATCCATGCCAGCCTGCAGCACTGGACTCTTAACAGCACTTATGCACACCTAATTTTCATACATAAATTGATATTGCTGTGACTTTGTAACCCTGCCTGCATCCTATGTAGCCTTAGTTCTCTGTACTTAGTTCACTTTTTGTCTGCTTCCTTTATTTCTACCTCTATGGTGGCCGGGTAATTCGTTCTTAATACTCACCCTTGATATAAAAATCCATGTATTAATGGAGTGATATTAAGCACAAGGAAAAATCTTATGTTTGGGGAACAAAAGCTAATTTCTGAGAGATTAATGATATTGGAGATTAGGCCACACTTGTATAGGGAAAAATACTAAACAGATGTCATGAGTAATATTTAATGGACAGGAGGGTATTGATCAGGTACCTTGGGCACAAAATTTTAAGTATAATGCTGTTTCTTGTACTTTTGAAAACACCAAAGCCTCAAGAGTCTTACTCTAAGTAAAATGGATGCTCAGAGGTGACACTGATTTTGAGAGAAAACAAAGGATTTGCTATAAAATTATCCTAGAAAAAAAATATTCCTGAATCAACGTTTATAATTTTTGCATTATTATAAAAGTTATACAAAATAATGAGCACTCTGAGGTTGAATCAGTTAGGAAGACATGTGACAGATTATTTGAGTGCATGTCAGTTGGTGCAGGTATTTTGTGCATGCAGCTTGTAGATCTGCCTCTAGAGACATTCTGAACCCTGTTGTAACCCACCTCACCCTGTAAAGCATTTTAGAATGAATCATGTATATCTGTGACATTACTTATAGTGATGTCTGTGTCTGTCTTGTGTACGTCTAGTTTTTGTTGAATGAGTGAGATGATATAGGTGCACAATAAAATAGTTTTGTGTTCTATGTTACATGTGTGTTTTAAACTTTTTTTGTTGTTCAATAAGTCCCTCTAGTAGGATAGTGAGTCAGGTGTGTAAATCACATTCAAATGATATAAAAAGTTGTCAGTCCCAAAAGTTATTAGGATTCTATACTCCCTAAAAGGTGAGTTACAGTTGGATCAGCAGTATACACGGTAAGTGCAATGGAAATAAATCATACTGAGGTACACTCAACAGCGTCTGTGTCCTCAGAGGGCCCTTAAGAATAGGACTGGTTTGGTGAAGTAAAGTGCCATAAACAGTAAAGCTCTGTGATATGGTGAGTCATAGGCATAATAAAAGCATAGTAACTTAGATAGGATATATAGATATTATTAGACTATAGTCAAAGAAAATAGCCATACATTGTATAGGCCAAAACTAGAAAAATTGTCAAAATCTGACATCCTGTTGAGAGGGTAGTTTTCAATGTCTTCCTCATTAAAAGAGCTTTCAGGCAATACATGTATATATTTTGTATAGGCTGAATTGTCAAATAATTGCAGGATATAGGAAAAACAGAATCTAAGGAATTACGCCCCCACTTCATTTGCAATGCAGGAAAACACCTAACTAGCTGTGAGTCCAATATTAGCAGTATGGGAAATCCCAGACAATTGTAAAAGATACATGTAGGCCGCTATCATCAATAAAAAAAGTAGTTCAATTGATTTTGACTTATGTTCAGAAAGCAGTAATAGTAATCATGTGAACAGGGGTAAATGTCTGGGTCAAAAATAACTAAGTTTTTTAACATGAAAAAAAAATTGGGCAGAACTCCGGTGTGTGTGACAGTAATCTCGTTCATAAGAATGAGATCCCATCACTTGTTAAGTTCATCCCCCCAATTCCCGCCACCTCTATTGTAGGACAGGGATAATAAACATGCATTAATTGTAACTTAAACCCATGTTAGGTAGAGAAAATCTATAGGCCCCCCAGGTGGCATCCCAGGTTAGTGATATATTAAATAAGCTTACCTTTTGTCCTGTTCCAGATGACTGGGTTAGGCTTGAAGAACATTGTCAGATTGAGTCTCTTGTTTTGAAAATGTGAACACCATGAATCGCATTCGCTAATGCCACTATTTGCCCATGCCTGACAAACACACTAGGGTGTATACATTACATACTCAAAAGGCAAATTAAGTGACTAATATGTTGACTCCGTTGTTTGGGCTTATTTATGGCAACTGATACTCATGCCCCCTGTTACTCAGCTTACTGTGGCTACAGACTGGCCGCCGCCGGAGCACTATCTGACTATGTCAATATACTCAATTATCGCTCAAAGTATGCCTATGCTAAGAGACAGGAGTGTGATCCCTTATCTCTCCCAAGAGGGTTTTAAACGGAAATTGCCGGCAAAGCAGTGTGGCGATCTTATCTTTAATGTGCTCTCTTGGGGATCGAACCACTCCACATGTAAACAACAGGCCTTCTCATGCTTTTACGGCAGCTAGCAGCGTGGGTGGTTTGGGAGCAGCCGCCATTTGGTGATAACCTCTCATTTCCTCCCCGTCTTTGAGAGTTACGTTTTGGCTAGGGTTAGCCCGCCTTTTATGGGGTTTTAGGAGGAGTACCCGTCAACCATTACATCGTAATTCAACCACTCTGCCCGCCAAAATGGCGGGTGGACGGGTCTCTGAAATAGCCGTTGCATAGGCATCATGGGAACCATACCTGAAATACGCACACAAAGAGATCAGTACACACAGAGATCTTATACAGTAAACCACGTGATTCATGGCATCATCATAGGCATGGGCGGCATACCCATCGGCATCATGGGAACCATACCTGAAATACGCACACAAAGAGATCAGTACACACAGAGATCTTATACAGTAAACCATGTGATTCATGGCATCATCATAGGCATGGGCGGCATACCCATAGGCATCATAGGAACCATACCTAAAAAACACACAAAGAGTACACACAGAGATCTTATACAGTAAACCACGTGATTCATGGCATCATCATAGGCATGGGCGGCATACCCATCGGCATCATGGGAACCATACCTGAAATACGCACACAAAGAGATCAGTACACACAGAGATCTTATACAGTAAACCACGTGATTCATGGCATCATCATAGGCATGGGCGGCATACCCATCGGCATCATGGGAACCATACCTGAAATACGCACACAAAGAGATCAGTACACACAGAGATCTTATACAGTAAACCACGTGATTCATGGCATCATCATAGGCATGGGCGGCATACCCATAGGCATCATGGGAACCATACCTGAAATACGCACACAAAGAGATCAGTACACACAGAGATCTTATACAGTAAACCACGTGATTCATGGCATCATCATAGGCATGGGCGGCATACCCATCGGCATCATGGGAACCATACCTGAAATACGCACACAAAGAGATCAGTACACACAGAGATCTTATACAGTAAACCACGTGATTCATGGCATCATCATAGGCATGGGCGGCATACCCATCGGCATCATGGGAACCATACCTGAAATACGCACACAAAGAGATCAGTACACACAGAGATCTTATACAGTAAACCACGTGATTCATGGCATCATCATAGGCATGGGCGGCATACCCATCGGCATCATGGGAACCATACCTGAAATACGCACACAAAGAGATCAGTACACACAGAGATCTTATACAGTAAACCACGTGATTCATGGCATCATCATAGGCATGGGCGGCATACCCATAGGCATCATGGGAACCATACCTGAAATACGCACACAAAGAGATCAGTACACACAGAGATCTTATACAGTAAACCACGTGATTCATGGCATCATCATAGGCATGGGCGGCATACCCATCGGCATCATGGGAACCATACCTGAAATACGCACACAAAGAGATCAGTACACACAGAGATCTTATACAGTAAACCACGTGATTCATGGCATCATCATAGGCATGGGCGGCATACCCATAGGCATCATGGGAACCATACCTGAAATACGCACACAAAGAGATCAGTACACACAGAGATCTTATACAGTAAACCACGTGATTCATGGCATCATCATAGGCATGGGCGGCATACCCATCGGCATCATGGGAACCATACCTGAAATACGCACACAAAGAGATCAGTACACACAGAGATCTTATACAGTAAACCACGTGATTCATGGCATCATCATAGGCATGGGCGGCATACCCATCGGCATCATGGGAACCATACCTGAAATACGCACACAAAGAGATCAGTACACACAGAGATCTTATACAGTAAACCACGTGATTCATGGCATCATCATAGGCATGGCCGGCATACCCATAGGCATCATGGGAACCATACCTGAAATATGCACACAAAGAGTACACACAGAGATTGTATACGGTAAACTATGTCATTCATGGCATCATAGCAACCATACCTAAAATACACACACAAGGAGTTCAGTACACAAAAAGATCTTATAATACAATAAACCATGAGATTCATTTATGGGAATCAAATTCTAGGTTAATTTTGACTTGTGAAACCATTGATTAATCGCGTATATGGATTACTCATTCCCGCACTAAAAGCCAGGTTGAGTGTCTCACCTGGCATGGGCGCGTATCCCGGCATCATGGGTATCATGGTGGGCATCATGTTGACCGTGCCGTCCTGGCTCTCCTCCTCTGCCATGTTGCTGCTGCCGTCCTTGTTCACCTGGTCCTTCAGGTGGTCCGGAACCGAGTCCTCGTCCAGGATACCCCCGTCAGTCAGAGAGCTCAGATCAGACGGAATGCTCTCCCACGGAATATACGTCACACCAAGATCAACATCCCAGCAGTCTTTATACGTTGCACCTTTCATACTCTTGCCCGGAGCCCACGCAACCTGAAATAATCAACATGCTGTCATGAAGGAGAGTTCAATCCAGTGTCTTTGCCAGGATTTTTAAAATGCCTGTCCATAACAGCAATTCTAAAACTTCTGCCTGTCCAGAAATAGCTAATTAGCGACTTCAAATCCTTATACCAACTAAATTTAACAGCCTAGTGTGTCAAAAAGGGCAATTAACATGTCAGTCATATTCTAGAAGACGGTTTTTTGGGAAAATTGTTGACTTTTACCCCAGTCTAAATTGAAGATTCTTGATAAAAGTATTACCTGTTCAAAAAGGCGTTTTCAGGAAACTGCCTGAATAATAATAATAATAAAAGCTGTATGACCGTGGTGGTTCTAGGCATCTTTGGTGCCTTTCATAGTATCAATTACCAACTACATGCATCTAGTTTAATTTTGCCTGTGGACAAGCGCCACTATTTTCCTTACTTCAATTCCATGCTGACATGTGGATTAAAATGATAGCAATATCAGATATCTTACCTTCAAAGTATTCCCTAGTAATTTGGTGTTTTTCAATTTTTCCACTGCTTTAGATGCTTCCTTTCGTTTCTCCATGCAAACAAATGCACAACCTCTTGGAGGTATTAACTGCAAAAGACAAAGAACAGCATTCATGTGTTGGGACTTATATTCATAATACAGATAAAAGGATTTCAGTTGATTATTTGCTTACATGGCTTACATGACTTATTGATCTAGAATTTCTCCTACAAAACACAACAGTTCTACTATTTAACCATGATGTACATTGAAATAGAAAATATATACAAGAGTTAACATCAATTGACCATGCTCTAAAACGTGACAATCTCATCTATAGGAATATCATATAATTACAAATGAAAGGAAGATATGCTGTAAGTAGCTTCTAATTTGTGCATGAAAACTTTTGCTCACTGTCGATTAAAATTTGTTGGGAAAGCAAATCAATTGTGCATTCCTCAAAAGAGAGAGATGATTCATATATGGCAATGTGTGTACATAGGTACACAAGCTTGAAATTTAAACCTGCTGCAACAAGTACTAACTATTCAGTAAGGAGGAATTATCGTCACTCACCATAATAGAATCCACTTCACCATACTTTTCTACTTCCTCCCTCAGGTCCTCCTCTGAGGTGGACTTGTTGAGATGCCCTATCCACAGGGTAGTTGTGCATACTGAAAAAAAAAGAAGAATTCAGTTGAAATGGAGAATATACTTTAAAGTTTTAAGTAAAACACAAAGGCTCAAGAAGCACATAAGCTAAATGTGAGCACTAACCCTACTCCCTTAATAACTGATGTTGTAATTGCCAGAGTTCCTATGGTACAACTGAATACCCCACATTCACTCTAGTTGTTTAAACCCCTCAGCAGGGTATGGCTGCAGAAATTACTAGAAACATGACTTCATCGTTTATAAGCCAGTCATATTTTCTCTACAATTTAATCATCAATACCAACATTACACATCAATCCATCAGTGTGAACCTATTTCATCACAACTCAAAGCTTCCACAGGACAAGAGTATATATCTCATTCTCTCAAATGAGGGGAAAAATCCTTAACAGAACCCAACTAGTGATGTCATTGATATGAAATTTTGTCGATTAGATTAATTGATATATTTTTCGATTCGATTCAATTCGATTCGCCGTAACATGCTCGTAGGGCACAATTATTTCTAGGGATGACATTGATATCCCTTTATTTTGGTTGGATACCCTGTGTCTTGGCCATATGCCTGAGTAAAGCACACCATTCCTTCCAATTTCTCTTACAAAAGCCATAGAAAATACTTCAATATTTAGTCAGAGTTTCACTTTGCATTAGTTTAACAGGGAAATGTCTGGGAAAAGTGTATTTTTATTAATAATCATACGTCATTATTGGGGTACAGAATAAAGATCATTTCGAATCAATACCCAACCATTCGATTCGCTTTAATTGACAAAGTGAACATGTTGATTTATCGATTTGTCGACTATCGATGACATCCCTAAACCCAACACTATCACTTTGATATAACCAATTCCACGACTTCTCTCAGACAGCTCAAACCTAACCTTAGCCTTCTCAACTCTGACATGACCTAAATGAACACTCACCACTTAATGTATTGGCCTTCATAGGAGGCAGCCCCTTCTTCCTCCTCTCCTTATCTTAACTCAGACATGACCATAGTTACCTAAATGAACACTCACCACTTAATGTATTGGCCTTCATAGGAGGCAGCCCCTTCTTCCTCCTCTCCTTATCTTAACTCTGACATGACCATAGTTACCTAAATGAACACTCACCACTTAATGTATTGGCCTTCATAGGAGGCAGCCCCTTCTTCCTCCTCTCCTTATCTCAACTCTAACATGACCATAGTTACCTAAATGAACACTCACCACTTAATGTATTGGCCTTCATAGGAGGCAGCCCCTTCTTCCTCCTCTCCTTATCTCAACTCTAACATGACCATTGTTACCTAAATGAACACTCACCACTTAATGTATTGGCCTTCATAGGAGGCAGCCCCTTCTTCCTCCTCTCCTTATCTTAACTCAGACATGACCAGTTACCTAAATGGACACTCACCACTTAATGTATTGGCCTTCATAGGAGGCAGCCCCTTCTTCCTCCTCTCCTTATCTCAACTCAGACATGACCATAGTTACCTAAATGAACACTCACCACTTAATGTATTGGCCTTCATAGGAGGCAGCCCCTTCTTCCTCCTCTCCTTATCTCAACTCTGACATGACCATAGTTACCTAAATGAACACTCACCACTTAATGTGTTGGCCTTCATAGGAGGCAGCCCCTTCTTCCTCCTCTCCTTATCTTAACTCAGACATGACCATAGTTACCTAAATGAACACTCACCACTTAATGTATTGGCCTTCATAGGAGGCAGCCCCTTCTTCCTCCTCTCCTTATCTTAACTCAGACATGACCATAGTTACCTAAATGAACACTCACCACTTAATGTATTGGCCTTCATAGGAGGCAGCCCCTTCTTCCTCCTCTCCTTATCTTAACTCAGACATGACCATAGTTACCTAAATGAACACTCACCACTTAATGTATTGGCCTTCATAGGAGGCAGCCCCTTCTTCCTCCTCTCCTTATCTTAACTCAGACATGACCATAGTTACCTAAATGAACACTCACCACTTAATGTATTGGCCTTCATAGGAGGCAGCCCCTTCTTCCTCCTCTCCTTATCTTATCTCTGACATGACCATCTACATATAAATATGCACTTCCCCCAGCCGTAGGACAAGCTTTTCTCGGCGGTTGTGCATGTGCGGATCGCGCTGCTGCCGTGAAATGGTTGCCTTGGGTCTCCTTCAGTAGGTAACACTTTTATATTTTTAAATTTTGGGCATTTAATGCCTTTATTTGCGAAAAATGCCACGTTGTCAATGGCAACTGAAATGATACAATTGTATTATACAATGTTGCGCTCCCCCTCTTTCAACTCTACCTGCCTGATACAATGTATTTCATACACTGTGGTAAACTGTATCTATAAGTATTATACAATGTTGCTCTCCCCCTCTTTCAACTCTACCTATAAAATTATACAATGTTGCAAAAAGGTACCAACTCTACACCAATACAGCACTAGGCTGATATGGAGAATAAGTGCATGTGTACTCAGACATGACATTATTGGTGTTACAACTCTCCTCTCTATTTGACTGCCCCCTGTCCCTCTACTGCCCCTTTATTGACTGCCCCCCTATCTCTCTACTGCCCCTTTATTAACTGCCCCGTGTCTCTACTGTCCCTTTATTGACTGCCCCCTGTGTCCCAACTGCCCCTTTATTGACTGCCCCCTGTCATTGTACTGCCCATTTATCGACTGCCTCCTCCTGTCACTCTACTGCCCCTTTATTGACTGCCCCCTATCTCTCTACTGCCCCTTTATTAACTGCCCCCTGTCACTCTACTGTCCCTTACCGGACTGCCCCTGTCACTGTACTGCCCCTTTATTAACTGCCCCCCTGTCACTGTACTGCCCCTTTATCGACTGCCTCCCACTGTCACTCTACTGCCCCTTTATTGACTGCCTCTTTGCAACATTTTGTTCTTTGCAACATTATGAACACTACTTATTTATCATGCGTTCTATTTTTTGGCACTTGCTGTTGGACTCTCACTGATAACATTGGCGGGGGGGGGGGGGGTGATTGATTACATCCTATGTCTGCAGTGTAATCGATGCTTGAAAATTGTGTTCGATTATGAACACTACTTATTTATCATGCGTTCTTTTTTTTTTGGCACTTGCTGTTGGAATCTCACTGATAACATGGGGGGGGGGGGGGAGGGGGGTGGTGATTGGTTACATCCTATGTTTCCTTTTTTCCTTTTCTATCCCCTGTAAATTCCTTTTTGCATCTCTTTGCAACATTTTATTCTGAGCTTGCAACTTTCTGAACACTACTTATTTATCATGCTTTCTATTTTTTCGCACATGCTGTTGGTCTCCCACTGATAACATGGGGGGGGGGGGGGGGGGGTCTGCAGTGTATAATCAATGCCGCGCTATAAAAACTCAAGTGTGCCTATTCTTTGCAAGCAGGGGGCCTGCTATAAGGTGGGCCTGAACTTTTTATTTTTTTCTGATTGATGCTGGTGATAACTCATAACTGAGAACTGTTGTGTTCTTTTTATTTATTTACTTATTTAAAAATAATAAAAAATTATTCTATAAAAAATTATATAATAAAAAAATATTCTATGCCTCTAAACCTCCTGCACATCATTGAGTAACACTTCGAATCCAAACCCGTGCTGTGCACGGGGGCCTGCTAGTAGTTACCTAAATGAACACTCACCACTTAATGTATTGGCCTTCATAGGAGGCAGCCCCTTCTTCCTCCTCTCCTTATCTTAACTCAGACATGACCATATTTACCTAAATGGACACTCACCACTTAATGTATTGGCCTTCATAGGAGGCAACCCCTTCTTCCTCCTCTCCTTATCTTAACTCAGACATGACCATAGTTACCTAAATGAACACTCACCACTTAATGTGTTGGCCTTCATAGGAGGCAGCCCCTTCTTCCTCCTCTCCTTATCTCAACTCTAACATGACCATAGTTACCTAAATGAACACTCACCACTTAATGTATTGGCCTTCATAGGAGGCAGCCCCTTCTTCCTCCTCTCCTTATCTTAACTCAGACATGACCATAGTTACCTAAATGAACACTCACCACTTAATGTATTGGCCTTCATAGGAGGCAGCCCCTTCTTCCTCCTCTCCTTATCTTAACTCAGACATGACCATAGTTACCTAAATGAACACTCACCACTTAATGTGTTGGCCTTCATAGGAGGCAGCCCCTTCTTCCTCCTCTCCTTATCTCAACTCTAACATGACCATAGTTACCTAAATGGACACTCACCACTTAATGTATTGGCCTTCATAGGAGGCAGCCCCTTCTTCCTCCTCTCCTTATCTTAACTCTGACATGACCATAGTTACCTAAATGAACACTCACCACTTAATGTGTTGGCCTTCATAGGAGGCAGCCCCTTCTTCCTCCTCTCCTTATCTCAACTCTGACATGACCATAGTTACCTAAATGAACACTCACCACTTAATGTGTTGGCCTTCATAGGAGGCAGCCCCTTCTTCCTCCTCTCCTTATCTTATCTCTGACATGACCATAGTTACCTAAATGGACACTCACCACTTAATGTATTGGCCTTCATAGGAGGCAGCCCCTTCTTCCTCCTCTCCTTATCTTATCTCTGACATGACCATAGTTACCTAAATGAACACTCACCACTTAATGTATTGGCCTTCATAGGAGGCAGCCCCTTCTTCCTCCTCTCCTTATCTCAACTCTAACATGACCATAGTTACCTAAATGAACACTCACCACTTAATGTATTGGCCTTCATAGGAGGCAGCCCCTTCTTCCTCCTCTCCTTATCTCAACTCTAACATGACCATAGTTACCTAAATGAACACTCACCACTTAATGTATTGGCCTTCATAGGAGGCAGCCCCTTCTTCCTCCTCTCCTTATCTTATCTCTGACATGACCATAGTTACCTAAATGAACACTCACCACTTAATGTATTGGCCTTCATAGGAGGCAGCCCCTTCTTCCTCCTCTCCTTATCTTTCTCTCTGTGCTTGACTCTTTCTCCGTCTTCTTCTCGGTCCTTATCACGATCACGCTCCTTAGACCTGACCACAAGAAAATAACTTAATTACAGAAAGCAATATTTCACAATGATTTCAATTGATCATCAAATATATATGCATATATAGGCGTGCAAGATAACCAAATGTATCTTTTAAGAGGAGCCTGGCTCTTATTTAAAAGACCCTCTATAGTAATGATAATCTTTATTTCACAAGAGCAACACAGTCAAATACAGGATTTGACTTTCGCTGTGGCTTGATTCAAGGTTCATTTCGATATGTCACATGACCCTGGTTGACTAGAATTTCATAAGATAATCAAACATTAACAACCTGCACCTGGATTCTGGCCGTAAGTCCATTACACTTTGGCATCAGACATGTGGACAGAATCACAATTTGGAATCATATAGTTTAAAACAAATCTAAAATTTCGAAAAGAGCACACATTCTCTCTATTTTTTTCATAGGTTTCAAATCCGACTTAATACATACCTCCTGGATAGACAAGAAATAATAAAATTTATGATGCAAAGTGACATAGCTATAGTCAGGGCATCGATAACTATCTCAAAATGAATGAACTTTATAAAATTACCTATCAAAATGAGAATAACACTAAAAGATAGGTCACAATATATACTTCGCATTTGGGCAATCGTAACATAAAGAAAGAAGATATTTTTTTACAAGAGCCATTTAAATTACAGATACCAAATGTCACTGGATGATTTTATAAACACAGATCACAAATCAGATAAATCAAGCCAGGTAATTAAGGTAGTGTGGACTTGTACTTCATTATATGCCCACCTAAAATTGCTGTATCAAATTGAAGAACATGCAAGTATATCTTAGGATTCTGATTCTTCGGAATATTTCAATGAAACCAGAATACTGATCCTTACCTCTTCCTTCTGGACCGCGATCTAGACCTAGACCGCCGTTTGTGATCTCTGTCCCGCGATCTTGACCTTTTCCTTCGTTTGGGTGACCTCGACCTTGACCTGTCTCCTGACTTCCTCGTTTTCCTGTCCCTGTCGCGGTCCCTGTCCCCCCTGTGTCTCTCCGGCTCTCTCTCCATCATATCACTCTCATCCATGTCCATCTCTTGCTGGTGCTGCTGGTGGAACTGGTGATCTGGCATGGGAATATCCATGTTCACATGTGGCTGTGCATGACCCATGGCCTATAAACACAAATACAGAAGATATAACACCGATAGCAGAACTGGTGCTCAGGCATGGGAATATCCATGTTCACATGTGGCTGTGCATGACACATGGCCTACAAACACAATTACAGCACAGATGTTTTAAGGTGATGAGTACTATTACAAGCTAGTTAAAAGCCCCGTCCCAAAACACACCTCACAGCAGCATAATCATATAAGTGGTTACTACTAGGTGCTGTATGGTATTTGACACAGGTTTTATAGTAATTTGTGAAACAATATCTAATATCAAAATACATAGTGAATTTCTTTAATTTGCAACAACTGCCTTAGGTGACAAATGTATGGTAGTTATAACTAGGTGCTGAATGGTATTTAAGTGTTTTATATTAATTTGTGAAACTATCGAATACTACAATAAAGTGAATTTGACATGTCTCAAGTGACTAATTATGTATGATAGTTACAACTAGGTGCTGTTTTATCTAGACATGAGAAGTAGCTCACCCCTTGTGGCATCATGGGCGGCATGCTGCCGGGCATGGGCGGCATGGAGGGGAAGATGGGCTGGACCTGCTGGTGGAACTCCGCCTGCTGTTGCTGCAGTAGCTGTTGGCGGAGCTGTTCCTGCATGCTCAGCTCATTCTTCAGCGCCTCCGTCTTCTGCAGCGTCTGCGACATCTGCTGGATAGACTGCATGATCGTAGGGTCGTTCAGCAGGTTCTGAACATTCCTGAAACACAAAATGCCAATAAAATCATTAATGACTTCATACTTTTATACATAATTATGCAGACCTTTCAATTGCAGAGGTGGTAAAATATCAAGAATTAAATCATGTATTAAACACACCTCAAGTTTTGGAAAGGTTGGAAGGTCTGGGTAACTGTACAAACTAAAACATTCAAATCATCAGATAGTTAGCTAGAACCCAGATGGTGAAGGTTAGTTATGCATTCTCACTACAGAGATATAGAAAACCTGGTGCATTAATTAAGTGGTGTTAGAAATCGTCCACATTTTCAGCTCAATTAATTGATCAGAATTTCAAGCTATTTATTGATTATTTCTAGTAGGTAGTAAATACTAAAATATTGATGCTAGAATGGCACATATAAGCGTTTTGAAATGTCGCTAAAAAGATGGTTTGGTAAGAATCCTGTGACATTCAGGGGTTATCCAGCAGCAAAGCATGGGATAAAAGAAGAATGGTAGATCAATAATTGTCTTGAATACTTTTTTTCATATTCGATTATACAATCTATTGTGGCAAACCACTTAGCTGAATTGTAACAGCACTATGATTTAGTTTAAGTGCCATAAGTGAACTCATGAGAGCCTTACCCTGGTAATGAGTTTGATCCCGATGAAGACTGAGGCTCCCGATGAGAATCCCGATGAGGCTCTTTCCTGTGGGACTCCCCTTCCTCATCACTCTCACCATAATCAAAGTCCAACAGTTTCTGAAAAACACAACACAAAAACACTGAAGAAATATGCTTCGGAATAGTTGAAATAGCTTATTTCAAATGGTACAAGCTCATATTAGTTGAAAGAGTAAGGAAAAGACATTGCCTAAAAGTAAATGAGATAGTTTTACAGAAAGCAAATTTTCTTATTCACTTAATACTAAGTAATTAACTAAAGTGTATGCAATAAACTAAGCATAAACAATTTAAAAGGTATACAAAACAAGTTCTAATTATACTAGTATTTAGAATCCATACCCGACTTCTCATTATCACTACAGTCTGCTTCTTTTCCGACAATTTGTCCAGTTAGTATTGATGAGAGAAGCAGAACATAGGGGTGGAAGGAAGGAAGGGAAGCAAGGAGATAGAATGATGGAGAGAGAGAGCCAGGAAGCAAACTAGACAGACAGAGACTGATGCTGCAACCTACACACAGACTCCTCCTGCTCCACATGGAGCGAGGCTCACAGGACTGGCATAGCTGGGGCAGGTGGATTGCAAAAGGCAGCTCCATTCAAGGTACAAGAAAGGAAGGGAGCTAAAACTGTATTCAGTGATATAGAGTGAACTTATCAAATGCAGATTTAGCTATTCAAAACTAGCGTATATTAGCCTACCACAAACCACTCCTGTGCACTAAGTTACTGAGCCAGAATTTTTAAAATACTCAACACAGACACTCAGACAACCACAGACACTTTATTCATTCCAGTCCAAAAATAGTGTCTCCCAACAGTGAGATTTTAAAGGACGTTTTTGTGTATCTCACATATATGATTTCTTTTCAATATTGAACAAATTTCATTTTAAAAAATAGACAAATCTTTCAATTATTATTGTTGAATTTTCTTTGCTATACCTACATGTCATGTCTTTGGGGGTTAATTAGTACAACAGTTGCCCTTCAATATTTCTGATAGGAAGAAGTAGGTTGCTGCATAGACTCTTACTACAAAGCGCGCATAATTTACAAGTCTGGGTTGTACTGTACCTTGATTTTGTGTTGTAGACCCACCTTATCAAAGACCGGCTCTGGTGGTTTTTCCTGTGAAGATTTGTTGAGTAGCTGGCTGGTGAGAGTCTGTATCTGGGAGAGCAGGCTGCTGTCGATGATGGGCTGCTGCTGCTGGGGGAGCTGCAGCATCTGGGTCTGCTGCAGGAGCTGGGTCTGGAGGAGCTGCAACTGCTGCAGCTGGGCCTGCTGTGCACTCAGGCTCGGGGACTGGCCCTGAAGAAATAATAATAATAATTATAATGATAATTATAATAACAATAATAATAATAACAATAACCACAATAATTGATATTTGATATAGCGCTCTTCCACATATAATGTTCAAAAGCACTCTATGATGAATAGTCAGTGGACATGTTTATGGTCAAATAAACTTTTGCTTTCGAAGTAGCAATGTTTTCAGCTGTGTCTTGAACTTTTACACGTTATCAACAGCCTTGATGTTGTCCGGGAGTTCATTCCAAAGGCTCAGAAAGTTCTGTCGCCAAACCTTTTCATAATTAGTGTTTGGTATCTGTAATAAGTTATTGATGTTTGAAGCAAGAGAGAAATAATTAATGCAAGATCTAGAGTCCCTCGTGTGAATCTCCAAAGAATTGCACATAAACATGTATAACGCTTACTACAAAACCTGGGGTGAATCTTTGTAATACCCAACAAAAACAAGCACCACAAATATAGGTCAACTTCAAATACACAGGATAAGATGAATTTTCTTATTACTTTTCATTTTCTCTGAAACCTCTGAAACAGGCTTATGCAAAACTGAACATAATACATTAAGAAAACAAGAAAGCTTTTGAATGGTCATTTGAAGTATATTATCAATTTCACATTTCATTACTGCATTCATATTGAGGTATCTTACTATATAGGTTTTGACATGTTAAATAATTTTTCAAAATTCAAATGATAGTTATCGATTTCGAGTTTCAGATCAATAATTGCTATTTTTGTTAACCGTGTTTTCTTCATACGTGTGAATAAGTATCACTAAATGAAGACCATTATTCTTATTTGTGTCTTATCAACCTAAAATAATTTGGATCTATAAGAATAAGGTTTTATGCCCTTCTATTTGCAACTGACCTGCTGTGACTGCTGCAGTAGCTGACTGACAGTGTTCATGACTTCGTTGGCGGGTGCTTGTTGTTGCTGGTGAGATGATGATGATGAGGACTGCGTGCCACCCTGCTCCCAGCCCGACCAGCCAGAGTTCTCAGATTTAACGGGAGCTGCTGCGGCTGCGGGCGCAGGCTTAGAACTGTGGGCAGCAGGGTGCTTCGCAGTGTGGGCCGCCACTGTCTTCGCAACTGCCTGCTCAGCTGTGAAGTGGAAAATAATCACATTTCAATATTAGGGCTGCACACCGTTAAGAATTAACGATTTGATATGATATTGATAACTTTGAAGCGATATGGTTTCTTAACAGTTTTTAACGATACTGCGTGGGACGAACTTCTGAAAAATAGCCAAACTTTCGTATTCAAAACCTGTATTTTTTTTCCATGAAATATGATTTCAAATTCTTTGAATAAAACGGAATCTTATATTTCATTATAGATGAGTTTTATTTTGCCATAGAATATTAAATTTGAACGAATTATCCATTAAGAATTAAATACGAAGGTATTGATGCCAATGCCGAGCCATTGTTTCATTGAATCACGGCTTAGGAAGTGCTCGGAGCAATGTCAACAGTAAGGTAAGGCAGTTTCCTCATAGCTGCTTTATCGGTTTTTCAAACCGGTTTATTTTGGGACGGTTATCATTATCATTAGGCAGCCTAATGATCGGTTACGGTCTGCAACCGGTTTCCGGTGTGCAGCCCTATTCAATATGGTATCATATACCAAGGAACCACTCTTGCTATCTGGGAAATGCAGGGTGGAATGTCACTAAGAATCAGTGTTTGAAATAGGGCTTCATAGAAATTTGAGAAATACAAATAAAGATACTTATATATACAGAGGCTGCTAAGAGTCAGGGTCTGACACTTAAATTTCAGGCTAGGGGCCCGAAAAGATATTTTGATAAATTTAGTGGTCAAAAACAGGATTTCTGTATTATTATATACTATTTCGGGCCCCTATTCCCAAAATCTAAATTCTCTATATTTCTTTCACAGATATCAAATATGGCTTAATACATACCTCCTGGGTAAGAAGACAGGAAATAGTTAATTCAAAATATAAGGCAATGTAACTATGATCAGGGCATCACTATCTCATACTTCTACCACTTGGAACTCTTTTAGGAGAATAAGTTATCTATATAGTATGTTAAGATTATCTTGATATATAAATATATGATACATCACATAAAAA
Organism: Maea johnstoni; assembly: GCA_963942565.1. Taxonomy (NCBI): domain Eukaryota; kingdom Metazoa; phylum Annelida; class Polychaeta; order Spionida; family Magelonidae; genus Maea; species Maea johnstoni. Next base: position 92,406,384 of record OZ012684.1, on the reverse strand, counting down.
GTGGAAAGACCCTATTTACAGAGATTTGCTTTTCTTCCAAAACATTAGAGCCTGCTAATGTTTGCCTCTTATTCGAAACCTTTACTGGCAACATGAGATGCTGTGAAGTACCAGGACAAATAAATATACTTGTAAGAGTTTTATTTTGGAATGCTTACCTTGTGCGAGTGCAGCCTGATCGTTGGGGTCTGCCGCCAGGTCCAGAAGAGGCTGCACAACTTCACTAGGGAACACAGCATTCTTCTGCCATAAGTTAAGCACCCGTACTATTTTACTCTGAAATGGAATATCAAATTATCATTATACAAACTAAGAACGTTTATAATATACATTTGGGGCAACTATTCAAAACAAGCTTGAGTGAGTAACATTCTTTTTAAATTGGCTGAAAATATTACCAATACAAGATGATAACCTGTAGGGCAGGGACTTAGCCAGGATTTGGATAGTAGGGTGTCCAAAATGGACTTTGGAGGAGACAGGGTGTCCTGGTGAGCGAACGCAGCGCGTTCGATGCGGTCGCTCGAAGAGCGACCGCCTCTTACGGCGGGGGGTCAGGGGCCCGCTCAAGGGCCCCAGAAGCCAGAGGGTCTAGGTGCTCTGAAATGCATTCTCTGGCTTTTCCTGGCACTTATTTTCATTATTTTACATATTGAAATGTATGTTTTTTCAGTGTGAATTATACATTTCATAGATATTTTCCCAGGTATGTCAAATTTGAATAATTTTTCTATTGCTATACTACATACCAGGATGACCAGAAAGCAGGCACCGACATTAATTTCAAGGTCTTGAAATTCACTTTCCCGAAGCATATTGTCACTTGCCAGAAGAAAAGAAAACCTCCACAATTACCTATAAAAACCTGTATTTATACAGTGCTACTACTATTACCTGTTGTTTAAATGATTTTCTTCTCTTTTTCTAGGTATATGCTTGTGTCCTGACTCCTGTAGTTCTACTAGCATGCAGTTTCTTGCCGATCTGTAGATGACCTTCCCTTCCCTACCTGGCTTCTGATGATCTCAACTGAATCCATGCCAGCCTGCAGCACTGGACTCTTAACAGCACTTATGCACACCTAATTTTCATACATAAATTGATATTGCTGCGACTTTGTAACCCTGCCTGCATCCTATGTAGCCTTAGTTCTCTGTACTTAGTTCACTTTTTGTCTGCTTCCTTTATTTCTACCTCTATGGTGGCCGGGTAATTCGTTCTCAATACTCACCCTTGATATAAAAATCCATGTATTAATGGAGTGATATTAAGCACAAGGAAAAATCTTATGTTTGGGGAACAAAAGCTAATTTCTGAGAGATTAATGATATTGGAGATTAGGCCACACTTGTATAGGGAAAAATACTAAACAGATGTCATGAGTAATATTTAATGGACAGGAGGGTATTGATCAGGTACCTTGGGCACAAAATTTTAAGTATAATGCTGTTTCTTGTACTTTTGAAAACACCAAAGCCCCGAGAGTCTTACTCTAAGTAAAATGGATACTCAGAGGTGATACTGATTTTGAGAGAAAAAACGGATTTGCTATAAAATTATCCTAGAAAAAAAATATTCCTGAATCAACGTTTATAATTTTTGCATTATTGTAAAAGTTATACAAAATAATGAGCACTCTGAGGTTGAATCAGTTAGGAAGACATGTGACAGATTATTTGAGTGCATGTCAGTTGGTGCAGGTATTTTGTGCATGCAGCTTGTAGATCTGCCTCTAGAGACATTCTGAACACTGTTGTAACCCACCTCACCCTGTAAAGCATTTTAGAATGAATCATGTATATCTGTGACATTACTTATAGTGATGTCTTTGTCTGTCTTGTGTACGTCTAGTTTTTGTTGAATGAGTGAGATGATATGGGTGCACAATAAAATAGTTTTGTGTTCTATGTTACATGTGTGTTTTAAACTTTTTTTGTTGTTCAATAAGTCCCTCTAGTAGGATAGTGAGTCAGGTGTGTAAATCACATTCAAATGATATAAAAAGTTGTCAGTCCCAAAAGTTATTAGGATTCTATACTCCCTAAAAGGTGAGTTACAGTTGGATCAGCAGTATACACGGTAAGTGCAATGGAAATAAATCATACTGAGGTACACTCAACAGCGTCTGTGTCCTCAGAGGGCCCTTAAGAATAGGACTGGTTTGGTGAAGTCAAGTGCCACAAACAGTAAAGCTTTGTGATATGGTGAGTCATAGGCATAATAAAAGCATAGTAACTTAGATAGGATATATAGATATTATTAGACTATAGTCAAAGAAATTAGCCATACATTGTATAGGCCAAAACTAGAAAAATTGTCAAAATCTGACATCCTGTTGAGAGGGTAGTTTTCAATGTCTTCCTCATTAAAAGAGCTTTCAGGCAATACATGTATATATTTTGTATAGGCTGAATTGTCAAATAATTGCAGGATATAGGAAAAACAGAATCTAAGGAATTACGCCCCCACTTCATTTGCAATGCAGGAAAACACCTAACTAGCTGTGAGTCCAATATTAGCAGTAGGGGAAATCCCAGACAATTGTAAAAGATACATGTAGGCCTAGCTATCATCAATAAAAAAAAGTAATTCAATTGATTTTGACTTATGTTCAGAAAGCAGTAATAGTAATCATGTTAACAGGGGTAAATGTCTGGGTCAAAAATAACTAAGTTTTTTAACATGAAAAAAAAATTGGGCAGAACTCCGGTGTGTGTGACAGTAATCTCGTTCATAAGAATGAGATCCCATCACTTGTTAAGTTCATCCCCCCAATTCCCGCCACCTCAATTGTAGGACAGGGATAATAAACATGCATTAATTGTAACTTAAACCCATGTTAGGTAGAGAAAATCTATAGACCCCCCAGGTGGCATCCCAGGTTAGTGATATATTAAATAAGCTTACCTTTTGTCCTGTTCCAGATGACTGGGTTAGGCTTGAAGAACATTGTCAGATTGAGACTCTTGTTTTGAAAATGTGAACACCATGAATTGCATTCGCTAATGCCACTATTTGCCCATGCCTGACAAACACACTAGGGTGTATACATTACATACTCAAAAGGCAAATTAAGTGACTAAAATGTTGACTCCGTTGTTTGGGCTCATTTATGGCAACTGATAGTGGCCCCTGTTACTCAGCTTACTGTGGCTATATACAGACCGGCCGCCGGAGCACCTGGGTATGTCAATATACTCAATTATCGCTCAGGAGTATGATCCCTTATCTCTCCCAAGAGGGTTTTAAATGGAAATTGCCGGCAAAGCAGTGTGGGCACTGTGTGGCTATCTTATCTTTAATGTGCTCTCTTGGGGATCGAACCACTCCACAACAGGCCTTCTCGTGCTTTGACGGCAGGCAGCGTTGGTTGGTTATGAGGAGGCCGCCATTTGGTGATAACCTCTCATTTCCTCCCCGTCTTTGAGAGGTACGTTTTGGCTAGGGTTAGCCCGCCTTTTATGGGGTTTTAGGAGGACTACCCGCCAACCATTACATCGTAATTCAACCACTCTGCCCGTCAAAATGACGGGTGGACGGGTCTCTGAAATGGCCGTTGCTGTAGGGTACCATTTCTTAAGTCACAAGAACGCATTTTATATACCAGTTATGCAGGGATGTCTGTGACAGATAAAATCGTTTACAAAACAACATCTTTCCTGAAGAAATTTATAACTTCATCAGGGCTCGACGCTAAGGGTGAACCTATGGCCCCAGGCCAGTAAAAAATCCCAGAAACAGCTGCAGGCCAGTAAAAAAAGACCTCAACTGGTCCTACAGGGCCAGTAAACATTTGGAGACATTCTTGTTAAAATTTTGCCCCCTGAGAATGTCCCCAATTGTTTTTGAAATAAATGAAGATAAAATTGATAAAGATAAGTGTTGTGGTGAATCTTGTGCAATGTTCTTTCTTCTTATGTTAAAGATGAAATGTAGGACCAGTAAACATTTTGCAGGACCAGTAAACATTTTGCAGGACCAGTAAACATTTTGCAGGACCAGTAGATGCTAGGTGTTACTGGTCCTACAGGGCCAGTATCATTTTGAGTTAGCATTGAGGCCTGTTCATGCAACTAAAGGAAAAGGGAAATAAGCCTCTCTTGAGTACCTAATAAAAATACCCCATGTTAACCTTATGTCTAATTGAACTAGTGCAATCAAAGAAATACCTACCCTCTCATCTGGAGGACATTTCAATAAATTCATAAAGGTGGCAGTGATGTTCTTTATAAACCTTGGTGCGAATACATCCTTATCTATACCAAACTGATGACGCGACTGCCGTACAATAGAGTCAACTACATAGAGACCAGGAACCTTATATTCAGGGCGACACTGAAATAAAAAACAACATAAATCCTGATTTATAAAACTGTGAATACAAATGGGGACCAAACAATCCCATTGTGGTGTTTCATTAATTTTTTGCCAAAGAAGAAATACCATAATCACCAGTAAAAAAGAAGAAAGTGTAATTTGAAAAAAGTTAGTAATGAAATTTACTAGAAAATGATGTAACAAATGCTCCACATGAGCTTACAAGCTTGTGGTTTAACTTAAATATATATTTTAAGGATACATTTGCATTTAATATTTCATGTAAAATGGTAAAAAAGTATTTAACCTTACCCACAGAGAAAACAGTTATTGCATTGACTTTCCATACTGGAACTGAGTTCTCAAATGTTAAAAGAGACATACATAACAGCTAGAATATTAACATATTAATAAAAATCTTGATTGCCTTTCTAAATACTTACCTTCTGCACAAATTTCTCCACACTCTGGACTACATGTTTGTAGAATTTGATAGCCTTGATAGCAGTTTTAGTGATCTGAGCCATCTTTGCCCGAGAGACGGGAGGCTTGCTCTCATATAGAGAGGAAAGCTGAAGATAAAAAATAAGGTAAATAAACAATAATGATAGTCTCCAAAAATAACCTGGGGCAAGTTATACCGAATAATCCATGAACTGGCTAGTGATAAATGAAGAAACACTGCTGATAAATTAAGTCATACTGGGCACAGCTATAGCCTGGACATTTCAATATCGCGAGTAGAAATCAACCAGTTGTACTTGCTTTGTATTTTATTGCATGGTGATCTTTTTACGATGGGACGAAGAAAATATATATACTCGTTCAAAACAGGTCTACAGAAAGGACCTGGCCACGTAAAATCTGCATCATGTTGTTTGTTGGATGGGTGCTCAAAAAGGGGTACATATTAAATTATTGGGAAGACCATAATCTTCAACTTGCAACCATTAGAAATTAAGAATACATTTTCTTATTAAGATACTGGATAATACCTTTAAGCATTCATGTTGAAGTGAAAATTACAAAATTATTCGCTCGTTTGGAGGTTTGTAGTCTGGATGTCCAAATGACACCTAGGCCTAGACACTGATGTTGGCAATGTTTCCCCTGCCTTCCTAAACCACTCTCCAGTACCTCCACCATTTGGATGGCACTTATAACACATAAAATCACGAATCCACTAGAATGTATTGATCAATGAGAAGTGGCAGTGTTTGATTTTTAATGCTGGCAAGCAAAATGTCCAGTTTAAAGGAATGGTATTAACAATACATAGACCAGGAATTTCTGTACTGTGTTCCAAACCCAGGAGTTTTAAGGCTGAAATCTGAATTCAGGGAGAAGTATTGAAGTACCGTATTTTCGCGCGTATAAGACACACTTTTTTACACAAATTTCTACACTCAATACAGGGGTGCATCTTATACACAAAGCTAGAAATCTAGGGTGTTTTACATCGAGTGCCAAGGCCACACACAGATCACAAATCGATGACCAGCCATTACTGCAACAGGGTTTGACTTAAGCGGGTGTCCGGGCGGTATTCACGCCCTGAAATTTGTCCGGCCGACCTCAGATTCTTAGATTTACTATAAATTATCATGGGAGATCGCCCGAAAAACCGATCTGAAAGATTTTCTTAAGTCAATCCCTGCTGCAACCCGTATCAGAATTGAGGCTCGGTATGATTTTATTTCAATTGTGTTTCTAACATGTTTAGCACGTCTCTAACGGTTCAACTGTTGTTTGTTATATTGGACCTGTCCAGCCGGTTCTATTTTAAGCACAATAATTACAATACACTGCATGGATGTCCAAGCCGCTATTACAATCAACGTAATGTTTGTCCGAATCCAATGCTAGTTAGTAAGATGACCCCCATTTCTTTCATTTGTATTTAGAAAATAGCTAGAGACATGGGCCGAAAGGGGGGTGCGAACTATACACAAGGCTAAGGTCTATACATCTTTTTAAAGGCCTGAACAAGGGCTGCGTCTTATATATGGGTGTGTCTTATACGCGCAAAAATACAGTAGGCATATCCACATTAACTTGACAATTGTTTCTTCAATTCTTGAAATGCCTGAGATCATCTCAGAATGTCAGATAATGATAAGATTGTGAGTGTGACTACAACTTGGTGGTGTTGATCAAATACATTTCGGCTTCTTTGAGACCTAATGAATGAACTTTGTAAGGGATGAAGCATATATACTATACTTAAGAAGTTAAGTCTTATCTCTAGAACTTAAATTAAAAGGAAAGAGGAAGTCTCTTAATATAAATATGGGTAGTAATATTAATTCAGGGGAATTAATGGGAGGTTAGGATCCACCCATCGATATAAGTATAAAATAAGGACGTAACATTCTGATAGAGCTCGTACACAGCGCATCATGTCCATCAACTAAATCACTATATATTCATTCAGCACAAAGACTGAGGGAATCCCGGCCTTCGCAACCAACGTGGGTCGTTCGGTTCAACGCCGATTCACTCATTTACCATGTACGTCCAAAACGATACCATTAAAGATGAACACATTTTGTTGTGAATTGCACATTCACAAAACCAAATAATCTAAAACAACCCAAGTACGTTGGCAGTTAAGGACGAGTGGTTTAAATCATATCGTTATTATTTAGTGATTCATTGTGAACTGCATTGCAAGGTCGAACAAGAACGCAGTAGTTATCTTTCGAGAAAAATCACTCCACTCAGAAGTGACCACCTAATATATCTCACCTCATTATTGAAAGCTCGCACCGCTTCCATTTTGCAGGCGTGTGATGAGCTTCTTAACGTATTTACTTATCAACGAATTTTCGTTGTAAACTTCATGATGGTCAATGAAATCTCTTGTTCACCGGTGGCGTGGACTAAAATGGCGGACTAAAACATCCCATAATTTGTGAAAGTTTCCGTAACGAGCGTTTTGATTGGTCCTCTAGAAAGAGTATAGCCAATCGCAAGGCGCGTTAATTAAACCTCAAGGCGGTCTATTCAACAAGGTGGTGCTAATGACGTCTGCTGTTAGGGACCTCATTGTTATTTGTGTCTGGAGTGCAGACTCTTCAAAATGACCTGCTTCACAGTATTTTAGAACTTGTGAGTTATTTAATCAGAAGGTAAATGTACAATAATTTATATTGTTTGGGACCAGCTTGTTCATTGGTGAGAGGTGTAATTTTAATTTTAGGATGTGGTCAGTGCTGTTCACACATTTAATTGTCATGTTGAGATTATTTTTTCAGTTTCATTTGGTTATCTCCCACAGGCATATGTATTACAATTGATTGTGTTTCTATGACCCAGTTATTGATTAAAATCCCAGCCTAATAGCATAGGTTGGTATCCCATGTGTGGCAATATCCTTTCCACCTGTATACATATCCAAAATATTTGACATGTACAGACCCTGATAAGTATCCAGAGAGGAAAGCCATAAGCCAGGTCCAGGGTACACCAGGAGACTTGCCCCCTTAGGCTGTCTGTACCGTTCGCCGTGGGGGCAAGGGTCCTCACGTTGAAATTTTTGGAACCTGATACGTGATTTTGCACTGACACATTTGAATGAAATAAAACCTGAGATGAGTAGACCGGGATCGGGCACTGTCCATGCATCATCAAATGTCGCTGCCTCCCATCTCCTTGGCAACTATCTGACCTAGAAAGGATGCTGCATCCTAATTGCACAGATCAGATCACGTGACCAAGGCTACACCGCGTAACCCGAGGCGCACATACCCTAGGTGCTAGCATGCTGTGCCTATGGCGTTGCGGTTCAAGGGGATGTATTTCTCTGATAAAACTTACTTGTATTTGTAGACCAGTGTTTATTCATCAATCAAGACAATATTTTATCTTACTCACCTCCTCCTATTTAGAGAAATCTTAACTTTTTTATGGAGGAACATTGAAGGCCTCCCAAATTCACAAATTGGCTGCTAATTCTCGCGTTGTCAGACGAGTTGTTGCGTCATCTCCAAGCACCAACACACTTCCACGTGCCGTCCAACAATTGAATTTAGATAAACTTTTACGACGTGCGCGGCCAACTTACGTTACTTCCGCTCTGGCAGATTACAGCGACCGAGGGAACAGTTCAGAAAAAAACACTTTTATAGCAGTTTAAGAACTTTATTCAAAAATCTGGCCCTTATGAGCCTTTATTAGCGTAATTCCTACAAACTTTTCCATTAAACTAGTGACGGAGTGTTTTCATCACAATACACCGACCCAGGTTCCATTCTTTTGCATTGGAGGACTATAGTGCCGTATAGGTGAGGCCCGTCAGAGCAACAATAGCATAGGGCCGTAACGTTATGGCACGGAGGGTCTAGGTCCAGGGTAGACATAGGGACGTTACTCATACTTCAAGATACTATAGATTTATACTACACTTGCCAGCACTAACCATGATGGTCAGCTATGAGTCTCTGACCATTCCTCATTCATTTAGTATGTATTCCTCCATCAATCATCCTATGCCCCTTTCAGCATATCTCATGTTTCAAGCTTAGATCATCATACCTGAACCAAAGTGTGGTACCATTTAAAAGGTATCTCTTGTACTGGCATGTGTATATTACATACAACTCTCCATCCTGCTTGGTGCTAACAGCTTTCTGATCATTTCTCTGATGGTCTGACCTCCTCACACCATAGGATCAGAGAAATGATAGAATCCAGTATCATTGTCTAGTTGAAGGAGGAAGAGGAAGGTGGGTAAGTCCTGAGGCAGGGTCTTAGCCAGGATTTCAAAAATGCCTGTCCAAAACGGCAATTCTAAAAATTTCTGCCCATCCAGATTAAGTTACTAATCTACTTCAAATCCTTATACCAACTACATTTAATAGTCTATTGTGTCAAAAGGGCATTTTACACTTCAGCTATGTAATAGAAGATGGTTTGTCAGGAAACTGTTTGGTTATTACATTCTAAAAGTCTAATTTGAAAATTCTTCATAGAAAATTTTGCCTGTCTGAAAAGGAAGATTTTAGGAAACTACCCGTCCAAAAAGACAGGCAGGACAGGTCCTGGCTAAGTCCCAGTCCTGAGGTATTATTGTTCCCCCTCGCCCAGCAGCCAGTTCATGAAAGATTCCTTTTTGTTTGGTTTCTTTTAAATTCCGCACATTAGGTGGAAATGCAAATTAAGTTAAGTTAAAGCAGTAATACTTAAGCTCGGCCCATTAAGAATACTATCAATATCTAAAAGTGAAACAGCAAATAGTCTAAAGCTGGTGTAGACTTAAGTCCTGCCATTGCTTTCTGTCAATGTTGATGTCGCCTCAACATAGCTCTAGATTAACTTAACTAAACAACCTGATAATTCAGAAGATTGTTGAGATTATTTCCAGCTGGACTACCTGATCACGTGTGTGTAGGTGACAACATAAAACATTGCAGCATCCCATACCAGATTCCATGCGGGGGGAAAATTGGATGAAAGTTGGGCTATTTTAATTTCTGCACTTGATTTTTCATCATTTGTGCTGTTATGAAAGCCTGATATCTTTACACATGAAACTAAGTATGTATTGGCAGGAATACATATCAAAAGAAAACAAGAACACCAGTTTAATGTGGTATCAGGCACTTAGCCAGGACCCATCTATCCTGTCCTGTGGAAGCCAGTCTCCTGAAAAACTCCTCAGAAAGGCAAACATTCATATGAAGAACTTTCAATTATGACTTTCTGGCGGGTTAATAACCAAATCTTTTCCTTGCAGACCTTCTTCTAAGACATGGTTTTGTGATTGCCGTTTCAGACCAGGGACTTACCCAACCAGGAATGAGAGAGTCATTTTGACTCCCAAACACCAAATTTGAAAAGAAATTCAAAGGTTTCAATTATACAAGACAATAGGTACATCTAAACGAGCTGTAAAAGCAATTTTGTCTTGCTATGTCAATATATAGGGTTGATATGATTCCTCTTATAAATTGGCTTACTTTTGACCCCAAAAATTTCTTAAGTCCTCAGTTTTGACTCACCTCTTTCCAAATCCTGGGAAAGACCCTGTTTCAGACAGGCATTTTAAAAATCCTGGCACAACAGTTCTTAGTGTGCCATAGAGATAGAGCCTATAGCAGACAACTCTGTTGGGAAATGCTGAGCTAAGGCAATCTAAATGCAGTTAATGACTGGAGTGGAGCACTAATCGCATTGCAGGTGTGTTAGTCGTGCTGGGCAACACAAGTATGCATTTACTGTGCAGTGGGATCATGTGATTGTGTAGTAATTGGCCCATGGCTATATGTCCCTGTTATCATTCTTCCACGTTTTTCCTAATAGAGTCAGTCATGTACGGACTCTATTGTTATACATGTGTGGAAATCAAATTGTTTACCTTTCAAAGCCAATATTTCAGTTTGTAGCAGCGGTTCCAACTTCCCTGTTGGTCTGCTGAATAATTAAGTTGCCTGTCAAACAGTGTGTGTGCTTGCTTCAAGTTGCTTGGTATCTTTAAAGCTCATCCTTGCGAGATGGAGATGGCCACCATTAATAAGACAATCTGTAGGTTTGAACTGTGTTTTCAAAATAGAATGCTTTTAGGTTATCATGTTAAACTGAAAAAATGTTGTTGTGTACCTAACAGTGTGTCATTACTGTATATACTTGCTAGCTAGCATAGTATTGAAGGATTATGATATGGCTTTGGCATTGAGTGTTTAAAATTGATTTCATACAGGTCTTTTATCTCATTTCAGATCCATTAGCCTTTCAGGAGGAGAATCTTGAAGATGGCGTTCGGATGGATGAAGATGCTTTTCCGCCTTCAGAAGTATATAGTGGCCCTTCTGTTTGTGTCGTTCCTGCTGGGGATGCTGCTGGGCATCGCCCTGGTCACCAACACAGACTTTGGCTGGGGCATGCTCACCTTGCTGCGCTCAGAGAGTGGCAGCAGCAGGGACATCGCGGACGGGTACTCCGGGCCCAAGATGGGTGACTCCTCCTTAATGAACAAAATGAAAGCAAAGGGCTCTCTTTACAAGAAAGGTCTTGGGGGTCTCAGCCCTTTGGAACCTCTTGATCAAAATGCTAATACTCTAAGAAATATGATTGGAAACAAACAAAACAAAGCAAGCCGTAAAGGAGTCTCCCCTGTAAAAAGGATAACATCTGTTTCCAACAATGTTCACATTTTTTATTATCCTTGGTATAGCAACCCAAAATTAGATGAAAAATACTTTCATTGGAATCATCCCTATTTACCACATTGGGACAAACAAGAGACAGACAAATGGCCGAAAGGAAGCCATGTACCTCCTGCTGATCTTGGTTCTAATTACTACCCGGAGCTGGGACCCTACAGCTCAACCGACCCCAAAGTTATCAAAGCCCATATGGAGCAAATTAAAGGTGCTAATATAGGTAAGTGAAAGCAACACATAGGATGGGTACTTGCTAAGACTTTCTAAGTCAGAGTACTTATTGGTTTGAGGGGATATGTTTTTGTTAGCAGTAAACATATACTTGTCCATAAATCAGTAAATTTGTATGCATATCGATATGATATACTTTCTCTCATAGCCATTTCTGGAAAATCTACTGTCTACTTGGAACCATATATCTTAAACTTCAGCTGTTGTATATGAAAGTGTAGTTGCATAGTAATCTAACTGCAAAATACATGCCACTGTTTAATTACACCAGGTCTAAAAATCTTCTATGGCTGCTAGGCGAAAGAATATGTTTCAAGATTTTGCTTTTGACTTACAAATGCATGCAGGGATGTGCGCTTCCTATAAAGGATAAAACACTCATTACAAATATCAGACATTATAGTTGGAAAGGGCGCTATATCAAATACTAATTTATTTTATCAATCATTATTAGATATAGGAAAATCAAGTAAAAACAATAATGTTTGCTTGTGTTCTGGTTTAAGACTCGGTCACTTCAACTCACTTGTCCTTTTGATTGTTAAAAAAGCAATTTTTATTGATGTACCTGTAATACCCTTAAACATATTTTTGATTCAGGTGTGATTGTAGTTTCCTGGTATCCCCCCTCCCAAGCAGATGATAATGGAAAACCTGGCCAACCGGATAAATTGATGCCAGTACTCTTAAATGCTGCTTCAGGTCATGGATTAAAGGTACATTTGCTTGAATGTAATGCTAATTGTGAGCTGCAGTCAAAATGTAGGAATCAGAAAGATATTTTTGTGTATCCATATCTGAATCACAGTTAAGATTTTTCTTAAGTAATTGTTATTCTGAAATACAATAAACCGATATATGTACATATATGATAAAGTTGCAACATTTCAAACCCTTACAACTATGATATCAATTTATTTTAAGAAATTTTCTTTAAAGTTTTTTGGTTCCAATCAAGATTAATCTCAAACTCTGAGTGGTATATTTTCGAGCTTTGTGTTGATTGTTTTCTTGGTTATTTTTAGGTTGCTTTCCATATTGAACCATACAAGAACCGTAATGTTGTCAACATGAAGGAGAATATCAAATACATCATCAAGACGTATGGGTCCCACAAGGCATTCTATAGGATATCACACAAGGGGCACAACCTGCCCCTCTTCTATGTGTATGATTCCTACATGATTTCTGCCAAGAACTGGTCGTCACTGCTGAGGCCTGGGGGAATGGACACTGTGAGGAATAGCATCTATGACGGTGTCTTTATCGGTCTCCTGGCTGACCACAAGCATGTGACCGACCTCTCTCAGGCGGGCTTTGATGGCATGTACACCTACTTTGCCACCGAGGGCTTCACCTACGGCTCAAGCATCAAGAACTGGAAAGAGATTGCTGCGAACGCCAAGAGCAATCGCATGATGTTCATCCCGAGTGTAGGTCCGGGTTACATCGATACTCAAGTCCGGCCCTGGAACGGTCAGAACAGCAGGCCTCGCAATAACGGGGTCAGGTACGAGCAGAGCTTCAAAACAGCACTGTCTGTCAACCCAAACATCATCTCAATCACTTCGTTTAATGAATGGCATGAGGGCACACAGATAGAAAAGGCTGTACCGAAAAAGACAAAACAATTTGAGTATTTAGACTACCTACCTAATGAACCAGATTTCTACCTGAAGCTGACGAGGAAATGGGTGAGGCAGTATATGAAACAGAGGCTCTTGGTCGGTAGTAGGTCACCTAATTGATTAACATTATCGCTTCGCTGTCATGCTCTAACTTATTTTGCTATTGCATATATGTTTTGATAAATTTAGGCTTGGTGGTGGTTAACCCATATAATGGCTATAATCTAAAATCAAGAATGGCTTTTCTTTAGAACTTATTATCCACATGTAGATGTGGAATGCCCTCATTTCCATGTTTTTCATTTTTGAAATAAAGTATTTTTTGGATGCTAAATATTGGTATCCAGACATAATCATACTAGTCTGGTTTAAGTTTAAAGTTTATGATGTATTGAAAGATTTTTGAGATGAATTTATTATCAAAACTGTTTATTTGTATACATTTGTTTGTTGATTTAGGTTTTCAATCATTGCCTGTAAGTGCACTGACACTTCTCAGTAAACGTGTTAATATTAATAGCACTCTAAAACATTATATACCAAGTGCTAATACTTTCCTAAAAAGATGAGAAGTTGATGAAGACAAATATATGGTTGGTTGGAACATGCATGTTCTATGGATATCCAGTTTTCTGTTGTATGTTGAATGATTTGTAATGCATTATCAAATGGGTCGTGGCAATCTTGTAATGGGGGCGGCCGATGTCTCTACCTGAAGAGGTAGATCAAATAAGTCATCTCAATAAGTGAGTTATCCTCTCAACTTCTGTAACCAGTCAAGCTGGGGGAAACCAGAAAAGAAGTAACATTATACAAATATGCCATGCCAGTGGGGGTAACATGATGGAATGTTTCCCCGAGGGAGGATGGTTTTCCCGAGGGCGGAGCCCGAGGGAAAACCATCCTCTCGAGGGGAAACATTCCATCATGTTACCCCCACTGGCATGGCATATTTGTTTTATTATACCAAACAAACCCCATTTGTAATTTAAACAAAGCAAGGTCACAGATGACTGGTGATTCACACATTCCCCGCTAGGTGTCGCTAGTGGCAACGGGCAACATGAAGCCCTCACTGATGGCATCAGGCAACATGATGATTGTTCACTGTTAAGTCAGCCAATCACGGCTTACGATCTTCAAGTGAGGTATAATAAAGATGGATAGTATTGTCATAAAAATGAATGACTATTCTCAATTCCTTAAGAACTATTAAGAGTTTTATCCCAAACAAACCTGTGCATGGATAAGGGGGATAACTCTTCATTGAAGGGAACAGGGCTTGTTATATTACATAACTACTTAGATGACAATCATCGTGCTAGCTTTTGAATGATATTTTGAACCTCATAGCACCTGTCTGATAAATAAGTCTTGTTTTCATTAGAGGTGGTTTGTAAAAGATGTTGCATCTAAAATCAGAAGGCAGGTAAAAAAAATAGTTATCACAGTTGAGATGCTTTAGCAGCCTAGCAGACCGTGACAGTAACTGCATTTTTTGGCAGCTTTTGTCTTTCTAGTTGTCTGGTAATATTGCTTTATTAAGCAACATGGGAATGATGTATACATGGAATTTATTCTTAATATATTGATAAGAGTAAAGTTAACCATAATACTCATATTGGTTCATTTAGTGAAGTGTAAATATTCATGGGGAAATGGTATATGATATCTCTCCAATGATGTTTGTAACACATTTATTTTAGCAATATGTTCAGCAACAAACAAAGTATGATTTTCAATATATAAGTTAAAGTAAGTTAAATAAGAATTAGCTTTAAATTGAAATTATTTTGAATTATTAATAAGTATATGTATGTTTCTTTACCCATCCAACAGTTTAATTACAGTTTCCTTTTGCTTTATCTAGCAGTGCTAGTAAAGATATTGAAGTCCTTCTAGTAGTTATATAAATGTATGTATTTATATCTAAAGATAATTATTTGTTCATAAGGTGCCATAAAAGTAAGATTTTCCTTTGAGCTATCAGAACAAAATGTCATGAACTCTCACAAGTTCTTTTAGTTCGAGGTTTTGCCAATAGATGGCAGTAGATATACTAATGATGTTGGTGATGGGAATTTAGACCAGCATTCAGAACTCACATGTATTTTCTTTCTGACAGCCCTCTGGGTATTTTCCAGACATTCTCTTAGACTGGTTGCAGTCTAATCTCCAACCTACACTCCATCCTTTTCTAGCCCATGAAAGAGTGAAGGGCCAGGAATAGACTGTTTGCAGTCTGATGGTATTAATAGGGCATGCCCTGAGTGTGGCATAAATCCACTCGCTACTATCTCAGACAGGCTGTGCTCTAGTAAACACTCCTGCTAGCTTATAGTGATTCAGTAGTGCTGGCTTAACCCTTATGCTGCTGGTGGCTACTTCGGCCAATGAAAATGATTCAAATAACCTGGAAAATGACTGAAACCCTGGCACTTAGGTACTCATCTGAGAGTGCTCAGCTAGAGCTATCCAATGAATACCAACATGATAGGGATAAGATGGTTTTTGTGACCTTGTACTTAAGATTAGAGTAGCCTCAGCATTGGAAGGGTTAAAACAAGTCGGGGGTTAGCTATACAAGCTCCTAAGTTCCTAATCAATGCAGGCTTAAATAAACAAGGTATTTGATCATGAACATTCTTATTAAATGTGCTTAAGATGTTGAAGTTTGACTTTTGATTTTGGCACAGGGTTTTAGCCAGGATTTAGAAACTGGGTGGCCACACCATTTCTGACGGGAGACCACAATATACACAGATTACAACCATGAACATGTATTCACTTATTGAAATAAAGCATAATATCCTAATATATTATCATGGGAATTATATTGAGTTAAAAAAAATCAGTTATAAGCTTGGAATTGACAAATTGCAGGCCTCAACACTAACTCAAAATGTTACTGGCCCCGTAGGACCAGTAACACCTAGGATCTACTGGTCCTGCTAATTTTTTACTGGTCCTACTTATTTTTTCTTTAATATATCAAGAAAAAACATTGCATGGAATTCACCATTAACATTTTTTTATCTTCATTTATTTCAAAAACATTTGGTGACATTCTTGAGGGGAAACTTGTCAACAAGAATGTCCCCAAATGTTTACTGGCCCAGAGTCTGTTGAGGACTTTTTTTACTGGACCGAAGCCATTTTTGGAAATTTTTACTGGGTCCACTGTTAAAGTCAACCCCTGTGTGAAAAAAATTACTCTCAGACTAGAGATAATTGAATTTTTTAAGGGGTGATTTTGAGGGTTTGGGCGTCAAATGATGCCAAAACACCTGCTGGCTAAGACTATGTTCTGATACACAATTCCTTTTGTGTGACTATTTAAATGCTCATACCAAGTTGAAATAAGACAATTGATCTTGAGAAATCTTATTTTTTGCATCTGACTTGATAAGTGTCTGTGTTATATGTGCCTAAATACAGTTTTAGACAAATAGTTTTGATACACCGCTCATTTCCCATGTTAACCTAAGATGTGTGCTTGTGATTTGCTATTGTTGTTTTGTTTCTCAGAATTGCTATTATGCTACACAAATTTAATAATTGTATAACTTGTCAAATCAAAATCCTGAACAGCACTATAGATGTAAGTTTCACCTCTCGTAGAAGAGATCTGATACTTCACTGATTGGAGTAAATTTGTTGCCATGCTAGATGTGTCATTCTGTAACGTAATCAAAGCTTTTTGTGTAGGCATATTCAAAAGTATTTACCCTATTTAGATAATAGTCAATGTTTTGATAGCCTTTATTTATTAATAACAGTTTGTCAATTGATATGATTGTACATTTTGTAACTGCAAATGTTAAATAGTGTGCCCTTATATCAGTATTAATAGCTCTAATATGATGTGCTGTAGTATGTCACTATTAAAATTAATATACTGCTTGTTTTATACCTTAATATGGTTTTGTGAACAGGGTCAGATAATGTTCAGCATGCATTTATATTCTATATTCAATTATGTCCTGGTATTATTGTACTAATAATACTAGCAATCATGTGTGTTCTTGTAATTTTTCCCTTCCTTCATGTCAGTGCTATTTGTAGTGGTGTATAAATGATAAGTGACATGACATGTTTTGTTGAAGCAGGATATCATCTATTCAACCATTTAACCCCAGAGCACTCATTGGTTGGATAATTCATGTTAATCATGAAAATATTTTTAATTACAAAAATATGTAGAATATCTTCATGAATAAGGTCTACTTTGCATTGATTTTTCAACATCACCTTATTAAATAAATGTCCTCGTTTTGAGTATGAGCTTGGGTTTTCAACATATAATATATATTGGGGACAAAGTAGCTCAGTTGGTTAGGTGTCAGACTAGTTATCAGTAGGTCGCTGGTTCAATTCCCGGCCGGGGCACTTTGGTCTGTCCTTGGGCAAGACAGTTTATTCCATATTGCTTCAGTCTACCCAGCTGCAAAATGGGTACCTAGCATAAATAAGGCAGTGCTTAGATTTTTTGCGCTATATGCTGCCAGTTGCTCTGGAATATACCCCGGGGGATTGAAATGGTTTCCGTGTGTACAGGCCTGCTAGGGGAGTAATGTTGTGTGAGCGCTTCGGTGGATACAAGACTATAAACAGAATACCTTTATATAAGAAAGAGTTCAGTGTTAAGTAGGCCCAATGGTTATTCAGTAGGTTATTCCACCTATTACTACTGGCGAGTCACGCCCTAGCCTAGAATGGCAAGAAAACTGACAATAAACTAAATTCCATTGTATTAAATATTGTTACGATTCTAAAATATTGAGTGTTCAAAACGCGTAGTTTCCAATGTGAAATGCCACTTTTTCTTTAATTATGGCTACAAACCACATTAATTAGATCCTATACCCACTCCTGCAGAGGGCTGCATGAAATGTCGATTGTCTATCCTCTTTTGATAATAGAAGTGTACAATTTTTACCCATAATTAAGTCAAACAGGAAATTTTTGAGGTGGGAATATTCCAAGAGCTAAGAATGGGTGGGTGATTTTTACTATGTACCATGATAGAATGTTATTGCTATTTCTTGTGATGAACTGATGATGGTATGTACGGTTGTTCAAGAGCTCTTTTGAGCAATAGGTCACAATGTGGGATTATGGTAATGCTTGTGGTGCATGTTTATGTTGGTTTTTCATCTAAATGTATCGCTATACTGCCGTTACCATTTGAAGAAAACTACCAATAAATGGTTTAACCTTTCAATCGTTTTTTCTCATCATTTTCAAAGCCCTTAGCTCCATTTTGTAGCTAACATCATTTAGATTTAGTGAGATTTCAGTTAATCATCAGCTCCAATCTGCAGATGGGATGTTGAAAGTCATACCATCTCGCTGGGAAAACCACTAGTGCAGGTCCTTCCAAATAGTATAAAAAGAGTGAAACTGCAATCCAGACTGGCCATATACCATTCCCACAATGGGGATAACTTATACAACTAACCTAATACTATTCAATTGGCTGTATATTGATTTTGGTTATTTTTTGAGCACCAGCAAAAGGAGAACTGATTGACCATACCCCCTGCTGCACAAATGTTCGTATTTTTGTAAGATTTGAATTTTCTGATCTGTGTTAGCAAGAAGTCTATGATAGAATGTATTGGGATGGATTCAATATGTGTTATGCGATTCTATCTACATGACCTAATACTACAAAATCGTGTTGATTCAATGCTGCAGCTTCTTCCTCTTTCATGGCAAATACTAAATGAGACCAAAATGAAAAGTAAAGTATAAGTCATGGGACTACATTCCAAATTATCCATGAAATAATCAGAATCACAAAAGGAAGTTTTTTGTTCAATATTTTTTCACTATATACTGTATGACTAGCTGTTCCTGTTAAATGCACCAATTGTTGCTCAAGTTCCTGTCCTCAACTAGTCATAATCAAGTATTAGGAAACAGGGAAGTAAAACACCTTTTCTACATTGACCTTATTGTGGTCTACCCATTGAGTCAAGAATAAATCAAATGTAAAGTTCTTTGAATTTAAGTTTACTTTACTTATACATGTACATGTTTATCGTTTTAGGGTCTAGTTTGTTAAGCCTAATCGATTGTAGTTGCAATTTGTTATGGAATAGGTGTAATTAAGTATGGATTTTTTGATACATTTTGAATAACAATATTATAATTATCATTTTGGAGTGAGTGAGCACTATAGTAAAAGAAGGCTGCCAATGGAACCCTAGCTTAAGAAATTGATTAAAAATCTTCAAGATATTTTCAAAATATCAGGAGTGAGGTTTGATATTATTTGACTTATTGGTTACTTTCTGACTATTCAGGAGATCTAAGCATGAATATGTATTGTTTGTATGTATGCATACATGTCTGCTGTAAATCATTGGGTTGAATCAAGTTCAACTTAAAAATTAACATACTAAAATGGCCTTACTGCAGATCTTATTAAATCTATTTGGTAAAATACTAGAATGATAAGGTAGAACAACATATTTTCTGTATTTTATCTTCAAGCTACTTTGGCTATCCTGAAGGAAAAAGGTTTTTAAGACAGCCTGGCAAATAGAGGTTGGTGTAAACAGTCTAATGTTCAATGATTGGAAAATAAAATCACCACAAAACAAGTTATCTTAATATAGTGAAGTATTTATTGATTTCATGAAGAATTACTCTATTAACAGTATTCCATAAGGTCAGTTTACAGCTCCAATCAGAATGTACATGATTAGTGCAGAGGAATCACAACACATGGTACGAGTCTTGGCCTCTCTCTTGTGTAGCAGTTATCTCACAACAATTTAGTTCTTCAGACACTCACTAGGGGAAATTGCTAAAATTAGAATCATGGTGTGTAATATTGTAAAACTATCCAGTGAAGTTAGCAGCACATTACAGTGCTGCACTTATTATCATATTGGTCTTTGTCATAAAATACTAGATGAAATATTCAGGTAAATAAGCAATACTGTTAAAGATCAAATAATGCCATGTACATGTAATACACAGCATATACTAGTTAATATCACCTTTAAAAATCCTACTACATTTCTAGTAGTAAATAGATATGAACTTTAACAGCTATCAGTATTTGGAGTAATTCGTTGACTTGTTTCATGGAGGGAGTTTAATATATTACATTATGGTGATCAAACCACACCATCGTCGTAAAACATTATGTACAACTACTAAAACGCTCCAAATATGCACAGCCCCCTTCCACCCTTTGTTAGAAAACATCATTTTCACCTGTGACAACAGATATCTCATAGTAGATAAGTACAATGATAGTTGCATAATCTTTATACTTTGTACAACCCAAAGTCACAAGTGAGGCACTAACAATTACACCCAGTGCACCTGTTACACCCACATTTTTTAATACAAATTTCATGTGATGTCCAAAGGAAGCACACTGCACATATATTTGGATGAATTTGATATAAAGGTCAGCAAAAACATTTATAAATAACCAGTTATTTCAATGTGTTACACTTATTTCAAAAATAAAATACAACAGATTTTAACCCATCCAAGCGCGCAGCATGACATGGAGACCTGATAATTCTGACATCTCCTAATCATGCAGCTTTTTGGAAATAGTTTTAGAAGGGAGCAATTTTGACTTATCTCAAATAATGACTACCCTTGAAATATCTTATTTTTAAAAAGTTTTGTTTTTAAGTACCATAGTATCCAGACAAGTCTTGTTAGCCCTTTCAAAAAGACTTCTTAAGGTGGCCGTAAACGTTTCGTCCTCAGGGAAGCCTGTTTTGAGATATATGTATTATGTTAATGAACCGGGTCTTACCCTCCTTATGAAAAAAACCCCATAGCTCTACTCCAATCCTAAGTTCATAATTTGTGCAAAATTTGGATTTGACAGTTATGAATAGACAGACAGGAGAGAGAGCATGCTGCATTGTTATGGTCATGTGACCCCAGTTAGCTGATAAGCCCCTCCCACCTGCTTATCAAAGCTGGGCCCTCTGAGGTAACAGGAAATGGATGTGTATTGGAATGGGTAACTGATAAGGGCTGGCAATACTGGTCAGCCAGTCTTTTCTTTGTATGCAGGTGTTGGTTAGAAAGGATGTGTGTTGGGTAAGGTGGGCCACTTTAACACCACAGACAATGATGTTTTCAATCAATTCAAAAATAGTGTATTAGGGATTAGTCTTAATCAAAATGTGGCTCCGGCTGTCTGAGAAAAACAGGAAACATCCCAGTTTTGAGGCTTCAGGTTAAAAAAATGTGTGTATTTGATGGGAAAACCTGGACTTTTGGGAGGATGTTGAAGACCCCCAAAATTAATTGTATAGTGATTATCAACTTGGTTTCATCTTCAAACACAAGTTTTTCTCAAACAATAATACAGCAATCATGATATAGTTACCCAAAGTACAATAACACCAATATAATTTGGCTATTAACTAATTGAAGCCTGGATTGTATTTTACACAACAATTGTCGTCAATTCAGTTGGAGACACAAAGGAGATTGAAATTGCAGGTGAATAATTGGGTTTATTGATAGATTAGCACTGTGGCTTCAGTTCTGAGGAAATAGATACAGGTATGTGTGGTGTCATAATCCCCTCAGGACTCCCCATTCTAGAACAATGAGTGTGGTGTCACTCATAATCCCCTCAAGGATTATGGGAGTCAGGAACCAATGTCTAAAAATAAGATTTGCTATGGGAAATAGGAAGATCACTTCCTCTAAGCGTTTTAAGCAGTGTAGTAGTTAATGTGGACAGTCTACTCATATGGGATTCACTAGACAAAGGAATTCTGTGTCAGACCTCAGGGAAAGTTGCCATTTCTGCTGCAAAATATGTATGGATTACTCATTCTGGATTATGTAACTTGGATCACTGGAGTGGAGATACAGCAATAGAGGTTTGTGAAATTATCTTTCTTTCAAGGCCCAGAATCTAAAAGCCACCTTGTCAGAAAGCTATGCTTTGGAAGTTTGGATAGCTTCAGAATTGGCCCTGCAACATGTTTGTCTTAGATAAATGAAGCTAAAAACCCCATATAGAGCATTACAAGCCTTTATTTGCCAAATCAATATATTTGCAGTCAAAGAGTCTGCCAGCATAACACACTAGATAGCTGAAAATTGATTTTGATGGCAAAGTTCTTTGAATTATTAAGAATTCAAGAGCTATAATACATATACATTAGCATGCAAACAAGACGCCAGTCTACTAAGTAGGCGGGGCTTGGGTGATGTCATATGCCCATATATGGAATCCAGTTGACAGGGATGTTAGGCAGGTTGCAGAAATGTACTCATTTATGCTTTTTTTTTTGAGGTAATTGAGAAGAAAAAATGTTGACAGTTGTGAAATACAATGGAAGGTTACTTTATCTTTCCACTTGGACAAAAATAAATACATTAAAGTAGTAGCAAAAAGTTGCACAGTAACTTTAACTGTGAAATACACAAAACTGCCATTTTCTCAGCTTAGTTTTCTATAGTTTTACTCTCACGGCTGACGTGAATTTAGACACAAATCTTAATCAATTAGCTTCAAACTTTGTATATAGATTCTAAAACATGTTCTCTACAAATCTAGACGGGGATATTGCAATATCTTATCTGGTTAATTTTTTATAGCGAGTCAAAAATCAAGAAACCAAAAAAGCATTTTTTTCCTAAAATATTGTTAGATAAATGGCCATAAAAAAAGTTAGGGGCCATATTTTACAAAACCCTTGTCTAGTTTTGAAGAGACAAAGGTTTTTTTCAATGTTTTAAAAAATCAGGTTATTATCTTAGATCCTGCTCTTAGATTTGCGTCAGCCGCGACGTATGTACTGAAAATTGATTAGTCAAAGTTTTGACCCCAATTTCTTTAAAATATTTGGAGCACATACAACCTATCCATATCATATGTATTCCTTAGAATCTCAGCTTTCTAAAAATATATAGTTTGCTAGGGGTTTAGTGTACAAATAATGAGAAATCAGCCATTATTTGAGGGAAAGTCTGCTCTCCACGGGAAACGTTTACAGCCACCTTAAAGTTTAAGCTAGGATGCTAGGCAAGAACTTGCTTTCACCCACCATTGGCAGGGAATTCCAAGCATGAATAGGTTGATGCATAACTGCCTCTATGGATTGAATAAAACCTGGGTGCTTCCATGTACCCTCTTAATCTGCAGTGATAAGTCTGCACATCTATATAATGTACTGGCAGTCTATGTACAAGTGCCAAAGTTAGCAGGTTAGGAGAGGAAACTTCACAAAGACAGCGCCGACAAGTTTTATAATTGTAAGTATCCTGATTTATAGCTTTGTTTATGTCAAAGAGACCCTTAACCCCGACTGTGGTCAGAGAGTAGGATGTGTGAAGAGTGGTAGACAGGTGAAGGATTATCTTGCCAACAGCACATACACGAGATATGATATCTGGCCTCTACCCTCCACATGGCCACTGCACTCTGACTGCCCCACAAGCAGGCCTTAATACTGACACTCGCTGACTGCAATCCATCTTCACTTTGAACCTGGACACTTTTGCAAGCATTTATCAGAATATACCTCAAGTCACCTTTAGTTAAACAAGTACAGGAAATACGCAACAATGTAACTTCAATAACATGTGATAAGATATTTGCAACACTGTTACTTAATTCTATATCATTAATAATACTTGCAATACTGTTACTTCTATATCATTAGTAATACTTGCAACACTGTTACTTCTATATCATGAATAATGTGACAAAATATCTGCAACAGTGTTACTTTTATAAGAGGTTTCCCATGACATAACCTTTATCACAGGAGAATGGATTGTTTCTGTGGCCATTTTAGTTTACTAGAAAAGCATGCCTAAGGTATAAATTTAAAGAGAGCATAATAAGTCCATGATAGTTTTGTTACTAGGACTGTAAAAGGAAGTTATGCCATTTCATTAAAATTCAGGAGTCTGCTCTTAGAACATCAGGGTTTGACTGACAACCTTAAAATATTACCACAATGGAGCTGAGAATCATGGAATTGTTCTTGCATTATCAGAGGAATTCCTAGGTACTCTTAGCTCTATTCGGTAAGGGGTGTGACAGCATATGTTCACAACAGGCCACCTACCCTGGTATCACAATATACAAGGCATTTTCAGGTGGGAATAATACTAGGCTCATAGCTGATGAACCTCAAGTGTACTTCATCGTACTTCATTGGCAGTTGACCGTCCTTCATCACCTTTCTCTCCAGGCAATTCATAAACACATGTGCAGATGAAAAACAGATTATTATTAACATGTACATTCAACATTTTCCGTCAGAGCACCAACTTTCAACAACTGTACAAAAATATATATAATCCATCACTATATATGCAGAAAACGCTTTCCCACAGTCTAAATGTTATTCTTATTATTTCATAATAACCAGGTTATAACTCATTTTACTCAAGTAAAACACCAACACTTGTTGTTATAGAACACAGATATTTTTTTGCAATCACATAATGATTATGTATCAAAAGTCTTAATTGTTAGTTTTTAAACTCAACAACAGGAGGCTGAATACAAAATCCCTGATTATCTGTCAAGCACTATGAACATCATACAGTTAGACATTTTCTGTAGCAATGTCAGGTTTTTCCTCCAGGATATTATGCAGATCGGATGCCGATTTGGATCGCTTGACGATGAAGCTGTTGTTATCCACCCGCTTGGTGAGCATGACGTCTCCGTGTGACATCCAGAACCGCCCATCATTGTTGTTGGCCCCTCTGATTGGGCGATGCCACACGCCGAAACTCGGCATCCGTTCCTCCACCAACTCAGGGTCCTTAGTCGGGTCTGAAAAGTTAGAGAATAAATCCAGTCAAAACCAAGTCGAGAGTTATCCTGGAAACACAGTTATTCTAAAATCATGTTAAAATCATACATAAATTAAGAAATAAATAAATTAATTGTTTTCTGCCTTATGTCTGTATGCAATTAGACATAATAGGGAGTTGGGGATGTACTGCCTGCAACCAGCATGCCTCGCTGCTTATTCATAGTTTAACTTTAATAGTTTCACTTCAATAGTTTTAAATACATTTACTGCAACACAGGTTCTTTCATCCCTGCCCAAAGGCCAATTATTTTAATGTTAGTATTCTGACATGATGAAACCTTCTGAAAACATTCATAGAAGTCTTGATTGAAACCTGTCCAAACACTCTCCTTCAAATATTGCAATGAAAAATGCTTCATTGCCATTCAAAGTATTGTTTCTCAAGGGGAACCTGTCTAGTTGGAGACTGGTGCAGGTATAACTGTTGGTCATTGGACAGCTGTTAAACAAGTCTTTTGACTAATTGTACTTTGGTAATTAATCATGGCTATACATCACTATTCAAATGTCTTGATTAAGATTGGATGCAAAGTTCAAATAAAAAAATCATGACATATTCAAAAAGTCTGGAAGTCTCTAAGTGTAAATATTAATGCAATTTCAGAAACATTCAAAAATAATTTTTTGATGCAGCACTTATCATACTACAATCTCTATGTATCTCAGAACATATTTTCTGAATGTGAAATTGCTCTCTGTGATGGCTGAACACTTAGGCTTGATAACATTCTGCCTCAGTCACTATCCTGAGCCTGCGTTGGAGCACCATCCAAACAACTTGTAATCTGCGAGGTATTTCAAGTATCATACTCATTAGGAGCTGAGAGGAGATCAAATCTCTGCTGCATGTACTTCAACCAGACCCAGCACTCCTTGTAGTCAGACAGACTACATTTCACAGATAGGCAAAACCCTCCCCCACCCCCCTTTAAGCTGACATGGTCATTTGTGAAATACAAGATGTAGTACCATGGATCACCTATAGATGGCACTAGGTGGCCTTGGTTCTGCTCAGCAAAACATCATAATTAAAAGGCTGTCATACTTTTGACAAAGCTAGCTCTCTTAGCTATGCCTGGCAAGATCAAAGAAAATAAATCTGGCCGCTACCCTGGTAAGAGTGAATATTTCATTAGACACTTCTTTCATGAATGCAAGCCTACATTCTAGGCTACTACTCCTCCAACAAACCAAAGGGCCCAAAACAAATATTGGCCAAGTTGTTGATTGTGTAGATTAGAGTGTGTGTAGATGAAAGAGATAGAGACACGTGGCTGAGGGCATGAGACGCAGCACAATCACGTCCAAAGGCCTCTAGATCTCTCAGGCCAATCAAACACTACCTACTGTTTCTCCTCAACACCTATGGCTAATCTCTGAGCAGTCTCAGGCCGAACTACTATAATCTAACTACATTCAAATTCTCAAATCTTTTTTTAAGAAGGTTTGAGTCTCTGCTGGATCCTCTTCAAAAAAAAGTTGACTTGGTCGATACACAAATGTGTGGCATAGTGAAGTGCTCTAGTACAGTGCCTTAGCAACTGAAACCCCCCTCGGGCAAGTTGTGAAGATTTAAAGCTGTTTGTAGGTGACTTTCCTCCTGGTCCAGGGTTTCTGTCACACCCTGATATAACTTAATCTACTGAGAGTGAATTAAATCCTAACGATTAGCTGGAATCTGACCTGTTTTCTTATTCTGTTGATAAGAAACACCTCTTTTTTTGGTGTGTCCATAACTGTGTTCTGATAAAAGCGGTATCGTAGGCTAATATTGACATAAGAAGGTGATCTGGGCCCCCATCTTGTCTGAGTGAAATGACCCTGATGACAGAGAGATTACACATGCGTCACAAAGCCCTAATGCAGTCAATCCACAGACTAATGAGAAACATGTACATAGGGTCAACCACCGAGTCAAGTCGCTGCTGATAGGCCTCTTCAAAAACAGCTACTCATCATCAAGTGATATAAAGACCCAATAGAACTATATATTACATACAGTACAGTAAAACTAAATTAGAAAAAACATTCACGGGATCTTAAAAATGAAACCAATATTTCAGAAATATTCATGGAGGCAGAAGTTTCATTCAAATATTTTTTTAGATTTTCTACGGATATTAACTCTTTCATATCTAGTGCATATCTAGTATACATGGCCGACACAGATGAGAATATTTTGATGATAAAGCAATGTATTGAGAAATAAATGAAGTTTGTCTTCATGTTCAATTTAATAATCGCTCTTCAAATGTTTCTTCAAATACTCGTCAATTTGCTGAGATATGTGCAGGGTTGTCATCTAACAGAGTAGCCTAGCTACTAGGCGTTACTGTGTCTGCCTGCACCTATGCTACATAAGGACTTGTGGCCTACTGTTGGCCATTTAGTTCATACAAATGCCACACAAGGGGTTTGTACTGGCAGTAACTAACCTCCTAATGTACCGCAGTGCCATCTATCCACAAGAGATGACATATGAATATGGCCTGGGAGGCAGGCTACTAATAATAACTAATAGTAACTAATAGTAATTGGAAAATAGCTTACTAGGTAGAGGTAGTAACTACTGGCTCTATTATCAAGATAATGGCATACAGGTCACATAGCTCCAGATGAATGTGAATGGGTTAAGGTCGTTAAATATGTTTGACATTTGAAATAGTTTTAGATTTGGGAAGCAGTCATACAATATGGGCACTGTCTTCTCGGCAGCAGTTGGGCAATTATAGAAAGTTTTTTTTCAAATTCATCTCACCAGATGTTGTTGGAAGGCTCTGCAGAAGCAAAAACAGGACTGACCATATGATATGGCGCCATCTATAGGCCATTGGCAGTACTAGATATTGTCAGAGGGAAAAGGGGCGTATCATGGGAGTAGGATCCTTAGAGTCTAACAGAAATTTTACAAAAAAGAATTTTTTGCTTGCGCTCATGATTGACAGGCAAGCAAAAGATAAAAAACTAATCAAAAATGAAAATAAAACATTTCACAAATGAATACAGAGATTACAAATGTCCATTGTTTTGAAACTTAAATTGTTAGAGTAGAATACTCACCCCACTCGTAGAGCTTATCCAGGTTCTCACAGGACCAGAGCAGCCATAGCTTCAGCTGTAGTGACACGCGGCAACGTCTGGAAAGAAATCAAAAACTTAGTAACTCAAAACAAAATATTCAACGTATAGAAATCATATTTCCACTGAATATAAATATTGCACTGAATATTATTTCCCAGTCTGTACATTAAAATGTCTTGTATGCTGAATTTCTAACAGGCATAGGAAAAAGGTTGTAAAAACATCAAGTCGGTGGAGTAAATAGCCAGGGGCCAGAGACTGACTACAGTGAAATTACCATACCTCTCGTAGGGCAGGCAGAAACTATCTTCTGATAATTGACATGAATGCAGCACTATGTAACAATCTTGTAACAAAGTTGAGTGTATGCAACAATGTGTTTTGTTGTGTGACTTATGTGGCAATCAGTATTTGGATTGGTCATGGCCATTCCTAGCTATATCTTTCATTTTGAGTGGTATATATCCCCTGGGCCCTGTTTCTTCTTCTTCCCTGCCCAGCAAAGATGGTGCACTATTTGTTTACTAGAATGACTGGGCTGAGAGCTCTGGGGTCAAACTGCAATAGCTCTGAACAGTATAGTGGGGCCTTAGCCAGGATTTAGAAACTACAGCAGCATGGGTGTCCAAAATTGGCAATTGTAATGGTGTCCTTTTTTAAAAGGGAGACCCAACTATATACTGACATATTACAACTATAAGTATGTAATTACTTATTGAAATAAGGCATAATGTCCTTGCCATGGGCATTTTAAGAAGGAAGTTCCTCACAAAAAGATTTGGATGTCCTGAAGGGTCCTAAAGGCTAGATATATTCTCCCCCCCCCCCTCCTCTCCCTCTCTCCTCTCTCTCTCTCTCTCTCTCTCTCTCTCTCCTCTTCTCTCTCCTCTCTTCTCTCTCTCTCTCTCTCTCTCTCTCTCTCTCTCTCTTTCTCTCTCTCTCTCTCCTCTCTCTCTCTCTCTCTCTCATCTCTCTCTCTCTCTCTCTCTCCTCTTCTCTCTCTCTCTCATCTCTCTCTCTCTCTCTCTCTCCCAGTTCTCTTTTTCAGCACAATTTGGAAGAGTGCCATTTTCCCTATCTCTCTAAATTCTGGGAGTAGTGTAGAGCATGTGGATAAGAGATGTTTACTTGGTTCCTCGTCTGAAGTCAGTCAGTGTAAGGAGCTCTGGGGTCCCAGGCGCTGTTTGCCTCACATATACACAGACCCAGCCAGCACTTCAGCCACTGACCTTCTCCACCCAGTACAAGCTAGTTATATATAGAGCTAGAGATGTTGCATCACTGTGAAACTCTCAGCATATATAGAGCTGCCATTGATTTATCAGCAGTAGGTAGCTATAAACCAAGGAAAAGAATTTAAGAATACAGAAATTTTAGAATAAAGAAATTTTCTACAAATGTCTCATTATATCATGTTTGGGGGCTAAAAATTGAAATTTTCTCAAGGACTCTGAAGTGCTCAACAAAAAATTATGTCAATTTGTATAAGTAATTAGTCCTGGTATAAATAGACTCAGACATACCTGTGGACTGCATATAACTTTGAGACAATGATTTAGGGTTGGACCATTTAATATTCAGGGGGGGTATCCTGTGTTAACCTGGTCAGATTTCTTTCTTCCTCCTTCTTCAAGAACTGGTGCATTTTGGGAATGGGCATATCACAGTTTTTTTCATATGGCCCATAAATATGAGGCTAGTTTTCCATGC
>OZ012684.1:92346996-92376205 GCA_963942565.1 Maea johnstoni | reverse complement strand
AAACCTGGGTAGCAGACGTCATGGACATTTCAAACAACGATTTTGCATATTTACATGTACCACGGATCGCGTCAACACTTAACTACACAATGAACACCTGCACCATTAGACGACCTTTTGTATTCCATTACTACTATACATAATAGTGGATGTATATATATATATATATATATATATATATATATATATATATATATATATATATATATATATATATATATATATATATATATATATATATATACGTATAAGTTTTTGAACATATCTCTTTAGTGGCCGATGATCAATTGAGCAGCTTTCTCCGTTACGGAAGTGCGCTGAAAGGTGTTACCGTCACAAGGGGTTTATCGATCGCCTCCCCAATGTCCTATTGGCGCCACTAGGAACATAAATTAACCTAAATCAGCCAACCGCTTTATTTTTTGATGTAATAATCGACGACCCTCTTTGATATCCCCTTGACCTCTCTGTGACCTGACCTTAAAAGGGAAGGGGAACAATGTCAACTAATGCCATTAGAAAGTCATCACGTGACGATGGCATTTAGACTGATTTACCATTACGATCCCTTAAGTTGTAAATATAGTAGGAAGTGCAAAGCGTCTGGGGTTAGGAAAAGATAATAGTCAGGAAGCACAATCCAGAATTCAAGCTAGAAATCACCCTAGCTTACATTTTGTGTTAAAAGTCAGCAACATGTCTTTCTAACCTACTTTCGGGGTGCTGATTTCAAAAAACCATGTTGCCGAAACAGGAAATGTTTCCTTGACATATTTTTGGGGCATTTTCCTTCAAAAATCGCAAAAAACATGCATTTTCTGTAATATAACTCTAAAACACACCTGGTTCAGGATAGAAACTTCAAACTTGGTACGCTTATACGCTGATAGATGTTGAGCAGTATTTTGCAAAATAAAGTGTGACAATGCACCATAGGAGCTCGTTTTTGGATCGTTTTGACCAAAAATCATCAAAAAGCGGACATTTGCGTAATTTCCCTTGTGAGGAACTTAAACACTGCACACAAGTTAGCAAACTTCTTAAGTCTATTCATTTACAATAGGATAATAAACATATGAATAAGTTGCTCACTCTAGATAAATTTGGAAAATGCAAACTTTGAGGACTTTTAAGGGGAAAACAGGTAAAAATGTCAAAAAAACGGTATTTATGTATTTTTTCTTATGAATTTTTATGAATTGCATCAAACACATAGACTTTGGTATGAGTATAACTGTCATGTTGCTTATAAGTTATGCTCTTAAAATTTAATTGTAGATGATACAGCATTATATTATGGGCAATTTCTGCTAAAACACCTTTTATTAGGAATTTGTCTTAATATTGTTAATTTTGGTTTCCAAATACTTACATTCTCCATGAATATAATATCTTATGTAAAATACCAGCTTTTTTGTTCATTAGTTTGTCATATCATATGTTTCTACTACAGTGTTTCTGCAGTTCTCTATTTTGGCACATTTACAACCTGCTGAGCAATGGACGACTGTTGCAGGTCCATCTGTATTTTTGATTTTTGATTTTTAGCGATATTACAGGATTTTCGTTCATTGACAGCTTATAAGTTCAAAAATACATTCATCAGGTATGGGAGATTTATTCATGAAAGTCATGATCCAATAGCTCCAATCTATACTGGTAGAGGTTAGGTAGTATGGGAGCTGGTTCAGTTGCCTGTTTCACATATACAGGCATTGTATATAATAAAGTTCTCAAAGTGCGTAGGTGGAGTGTATCTACAGTAACTGTAGGAGGTGGGCTCTTTGCTGCTTTTGATTTCAGGAAAAGTATCTATCTTGCTTTGTCACAGGACAGCAAATAAGGTTAACCATACAAGGCACAGACCAACCGCTCAACCTAATCATCCACTTCTTGGGTACCTAAGAGATATGTGGAATTAAAGAAAGGGTGCAAACGGGACAACTCTGTGACATAGGATTTTGAATAATTTGCTAATGTCAAAATCTCTGCTCTGTTACCAACACCGCAACTGTATAAGTAGCATGGCTAGATCACTCAAGATACTTGGTAACAACATAACCACCAGATTAGGATAATATACCAAGACAAGAAGCATGAATACCCTTCTGTTATGTTATGCTGACACAAGTTAAAATTTGAGTTCTAGTTATGAAAGGGGCCTGAGCTAAACTTCAACAAAAAGCATCCCAAATAAGTAATAATGCATTTACAAAAATGAAGGCTACGATCAAATTTTCAAAATACATCATACATAAAAGGGTTGTATACTGAGCACATTGGGATTCTGTGAAGATAGGGGTGGTTTCTTGGGGTTGTAACCTTTCTCATATGAAATGCAGTATGAAATCAAGACAATTTCAACTTTATTAAGGCGTACAGGATTGCCATTTTCAATAAACTAAGAGGCTAATATAAACATCTATGCTGTAATGAAAAAGCTACTCTTTATTCTTAGTACAGTAGCTATCATAGCACTCTACATTAAGCATTCATTGCATCCTTGCACAGAAATAAATACTTAGTTAACCCAGAAGTAGCCTGAATTTTGGTGAAAATCTTGCTGGCAAAAGGAGAATATTATTTTAAGGAGAAATGTTCATCCAGTCACTACCATCAACTGTCCTTCAAATACGTTGTAATATTATTTACTTCAGTATAATAGATGCATACATCAATGTCTAGAGGAACTCCTTTAAGCATTATTAGGTCAATGGCATTTATTCAATCACTTGTGGTAGAAATTGAAGTTCCTTCATTTGAGGTTTGTGCTATGTCAACACAAGCTGGTGTCATACCTAGGAGTAGGGAAGAGTCAAGATATTTTCCTAAACCAGAACCCGTAATATAATAGACATTGGGGTAGTAGTGCATTATAGACTGTGTATGTCATAACAATCTCAGAGTTCAGGGTATATAAACTAATGGCATGTCAGTTACACTATTGAAGCAATTAAGTGTCCCAAAATAGGTAAGCGGGGATTTAGCACCTCCTAAATGGTTATGAGGCCCAAAGTTGAGTAAAACTAATGATATTTATTGATATATTTATTTCACTTCCAACTTATATACTCAGATAATGTAATACGAATATAAGAAGATTTTTCTGATAAAGAGAGTGTTCCAAGTATGGAAATAAAATCCATAGTGTCCCATGTGTCACCATACTATCATGTTTGCAACCTTTTTAAAAGTTGTTATTCTCTGCTGAATATAAACTTAATATATATTTCCAAAAACTCATAATGTAGTAGATAGTCAGCAGGGTTCACCCTTAACAGGCGCAATGGGCGCAAATGTGGCTGTTTTCTTTTAACCTGCGCCCAGATTGTGTCCGCCTAGGCATTCAAATTGCACCTAGACTTTGAATCATGTTTAAATCTGAAGTTGCAAAAATGCGGGCAAGGAACTATATATTTGGAAATATGTCCAACCACATACTTAAATGTGTATTAAAAGCCTTGAAATTTTATTTAAACTATTGTATGTGCATAGCTTAGAAGGGAGGTGTTATTCAGGATGGCTGATTGCAAGAGAGCTGATTTCTAAGACTTGGGCTCCTGATATTTTTTGTGGGCCCCTAGATTTTTGTCCTTGCTAGTAGCCTGCAGGACACCTAGTAAGAATGTTAAGGTCGATCCCTGTAGTGAGTAGGAGGATATCCTGTATTGATTTTGAAATAACATGTCTAATTTTGTATTATTTTTTTGTATCAAAACCTTTGGAAGTTCTAAGGGTCCAAACAGGAAATCTGCATCTAGGACAAGCCATTAAAGTATGCTCTGGAAATAATTGCTCTCTCTCTTTTCATAATTACTCTATTAAATAGTGAAAAATGTTATGTCTATTGAAGTGATTAGTAAAAATATTGGATTATCCAAATATACTAGTTGAAATATCTCAATTTTTCAAATGTTTCATACTCACCCTGTTGAATACTAAATAGTGAATTAACTCTGTGATATCTCCAAAAATAACAAAGTTAGCAAGAAAACGATCATTGATTAATGAATCTTAGAATGTGTTCTGTTTTAACCCAAAATGAATGAATGATGAATGCATTGGACATATAAGCTATCAGTTAACAACATTTGCAAATCCTGCAAATTTCCCGCAAAATCAGAAATGCAGATGGACCTGCAACAATTTTTCATTGCACTGCAGCTTGCAAATGTGTCGAAGTAGAGAACTGCAGGACGTTGAAGTAGAAACATATGATAAGACAGACTAATGAACCAAAAAGTTGGTATTTTACATGAGACGTTATATTCATGTAGAATGCAAGTGCTTGGAAACGATAATGAACAATATTAAGGCAAATTCCTAATAATGTGTTTTGGGCTGAAATTGTCCAAAATATCCCGAAAACAATGCTGTATCATCTACAATTAAATTTTAAGAGCATACCTAACATGACAGTTATACTCATACCACAGTGCATGTGTTTGATGCAATTCATAGTGATTTTAAAAGAAAAAATACAAAAACAGCTTTTTTGCAATTTTTACCTGTTTTCACCTTAAAAGTCCTCAAAGTCTGCATTCTCAAAATCTATCTAGAGTGAGCAACTTATTCATATGTTGGATATTCTTTTGTAAATGAATAGACAGAAGTTTGCCAACTTGTGTGCAGTGTTTAAGTTCCTCACAAGGGAAATTACGCAAATGTCTGTTTTTTGATGATTTTTGGTCAAAACGACCCAAAAACGACCTCCTATGGCGCATTCTCAGGCTTGTTTTTGCAAAGTGCAGCTCACCATCTAGCAGTGTACAGGTGTACCAAGTTTGAAGTTTCTATTCTGAACCAGGTGTGTTTTAGGCCTATATTACAGAAAACGCATGTTTTTGGCCATTTATGAAGGAAAATGCCCCAAAAAAGTGTTAAGGAAACATTTCCCGTTTCGGCAACATGGTTTTTTGAAATCAGCACCCCAAAATTAGGTTAGACAGACATGTTGCCGACTTTTAACACAAAATGTAAGCTAGCGTCACATTTTTAGATATTGCTTCCTGACTATAAGGAAGAATAGTCCAGGCAATCTGGCACATTTTTTGGCCAAACCCATCACTAATTGCAAAAGAAACGAGACCTGTTTTATTTGAAAGGAGACTATATGAGGAATGATATATCAAGAATCCCACTCAATCAAAATATTGGAACATGCTGTAATTTAGACCGAAACTTCCAGGTTCCTGAGGATTTGGGAGGTCTAGGTAGAATGCAGTTTAAAGCATACTGGATGTTTGATTCGCCCTATCAAATGCCCAACAAAACCTTTTTTTACTTGATACTCTTTTATAATATGACCTAATCTTATATTCAAATTCTTATATTCGAGGAGGGGGTGGGTGCGTTTGGGGTGTGGGGAGGGGGGGGGGGGGGTGGTCTAGGTGTTTACTCATATCAATCATTTTACCTCTGGAATAGGAGGGATGGCGAAGAGAACGCCTTAAATCTGAAATGTGTTTTCATATCAACAGAATGGAAGATTATTTACTTAGATTAACATACATATAATTGATTATTTCTCCCTTTAGCCAGTTGGTGGCAGCAATGTAGTGTTCAGAGACCTCCACTTTCTGTGTTGTTCAGCTTCAAAGGATGGCACTCAGGCTAAGAGGTCCGGATTGTCAAACAGAGAAGTACATTTATTATCTGTTCCTCTCTAATTCTAGCAGCTGATTGGTCAATTTCTTTGTTGTACTGGACTGAATTGTTTTTCTCTAATTTGCTTTGAACATTGGTCAATGTTAGGAGTCCAATATCATTCCTGCATTGGGATCCTAACAATGCTTTTCAAAATATTTTATTGTTAGGACTCCAATATATGTATATTACTTCTGGTAGTGCCATGGCAACCAGTAGCGCATACCATAGCTGTATAGAGGGATTTCAAAATGGTGGTCACTGCTGGTCACAACGCCGCTAGAAATTGTTTTTCAGTGTTCCAAACACTATTTGTACAATATAATCAGCCGACATGGTGTATATGTGGAAGAAAATATGACAGAGAGTAATTAAGATAGATTTAGGTATGTCAGGTTAAGTATATTGTTAGGTATATTATGTCAGTGGCCCTGAAGGTTGGACACTTTAGCTGTCACAGAATTCTGCAGCTTCTGTGTTTATCCCCAAATTCAAACATGGAAGAACAGAAAGTTTGATCCTGAGGACTGGGGTTGGAAATCAGTACAGTATAGGCATTTAACCCCTATTCAAGTCGACTGGACGTCTGTCAGTGCCTGGTTGTGCCAACACCCATGGATAACATGTCGAAACATATGCCAAGCTCATTTATGTCCCATGTAGCATGTGAATATAAGCTATGGTCCGTTGTGAGGTCATCCATGCATCCAGGAAACTGGGTGGCAATCAAGCATGCAGTTGTGTATTATGCCCAGGCTGCTCACGCATTTAGTGCAGGAATCAAAAGTCGGCACTGTAGATGTAAGGATGGTTCCCATCCAACGAAAACAAGAAATAGCACTAAAGGAACAAATTGTAAGATGTCATTGCAAGACTAGATGTGTCACTGAACACTCTACTTGTAGAAGAATGTGGATAGGATGCACGGTAGCATGTGGATCCAGCAAGGGTGATTGTTAGAACAATGAGGGAAGGGATCAAGTGTGATGGTCTGGCAGATTATTTAGATGAAGCTGATATGTAGGTTTCTTGGTGTAAGGGCTGAGATAGGTTCCTAGCCAAGATTTTGGAACTAAATGTCCCAATTTGGCAATCCAAAAACTTTTGGGTATTCTATCTAAATATTCTGATAACAATCTTAAATATGTATTTACTTAACCCATTCACACATAAAGTTCATATAGAAAGTATTTTCTGCTACTCTCGTAAGTTAAGACGAAGTTTAAAAAATAACCTGAAGGAGAGTTGTATGGCTTCTTATCAACATTTTTCTTTGAAATGTTTCCCTGAAAATGCTTTTGTAAGTAAAATTTTCCCAAAATGTTCAGGCTTGCTTAGGCCACCCTGAGTGTGAATGGGTTAATAAAAAAATGCAAAATGTCTGCATTCAAAGTCATAGAAGCTACATTGAGGTAAAAACTACTTTTTACAAATAATTATTTTGAAATTGACAGTTTTAGAAATGGCTTACAACCTGTGAGTTCTGTGTGACTTCTCAGTATTCAGAAGTCCAAAGGACATTCAAGCACTGGCCTGAAATATACATTCCTTATTTGGTAATTAAACATTTTTTGAACCATAAGTAGTTTTTTGATAGGTGACTGACTTCATAATTGTACTTTTTATCATTTTTTCACCCTTTGTCCAGAAGATGGTGAAATAGCCTATGCTTGATAGAGATACACAAAATGGGCTATAATATCATGCATCAAGTTAATATTAGAGTATCATTCTGATTAAAATTGTTTGATATTTTAGCTACTTGTTTGGTAAAACATCAATATAGACAACATATTTTGTAATTTCTCAAAGAATGTCAGCATTTTAACTTTGTTTTACTATTTATCATGATTTCACCAATGTGTTGATTTTTTAACAATTTTGGATTGCAAAGTACACATTGTTCCAATACTTTGATTAAGTGGGATTTTCAATATGTTATTATATACACACCAATGCTCTTAATGCAGTAGGTTCCGTTTCTTTTGCAATTAGTGGTGGGTAAAACCCTACTTTGCCTGGACTACTAGGCCAGTGAGCGAGATCTGCTGGTTGAGTATCCAGTGATTGACATTTATGAGAAAGGTTAAAGATGTGAGGTGGTCACATTTGAAAGTTTCACTGTACATCATCATAAAGCAGTGAGACAATTAGTTTCAACTGATCGTATTACAATAGTACTGAAAATAGCTGAGCTGTCTTACAAACCTTTAAATGTGTGAGCTAAAAACTTTCAACCTATATTTGCAATAGGCCGAATGCCAACAAGGCACAAGCCATGTTTATATCCCTGTATTGGCATGGGGATGAATTTGGAATTTCGATTATTGTCACTTTTTCTGCCATATTGCAGAAAAGGTTGTGACTCTAGCCACCTGAAAGTGCTGGAGGAAAATGGAGTACCCAACGAAAACCACAGCCTAACCCCAAGTCACTGGCAATGCCTTAGACATGTGGATCCAACTTTGCAAGCTTGCCTCAGTAGTCACTTAATTCCAAGAGCAATCTAGGCAGGTCCCTGTTTTCCCTGGCACCTGGGGGGTCTACTCCAATACCTGAATTAGGCCACCCAAGCTCCTCGGTCTGAGTTTGCTTCTGTGCCAATCCATACTTGTCCTATAGGTTCAGTCGGCTGAGAGAGTGTTGTCAGGACAGCCCAACTACAAGACTTGACGTCATAACTGAGATTCCACCTGAATCAATTTACATTAGGTACCAAGTAAAGCTCACAGCCAACCTTAATCTATATGATAATAGAGCACTTTAGGGTACAAGATCAGATGTCCTTTTCTGAGTTGTCTTTAGCCTAGCGACTAATATAGACCTTACTGTGCTTTTACTTTATCACATATAAATGTATGACTGCACCTTTACTACATAGGGACTTGCGGCCTTCTGTTGGCCATTAAGTTCACACAATTGCCACACAAAGGGGGTTGTACTGGCATATTTCCAACTACCCTCCTAGTATACTGCAGTGCCATCTATCAACAAGGGATGCCTGGGAGGCAGGCTAAGTTGTCTAAATGCATTACACAACTGCTTGCCCTTAGTGACCAATAAATGCAGAGAGTGAAGTAACAGGTCAAAATATATTTATGGTATTGGGGATTTCCTCAGTGACTAATCAACACTGTATAACCTGTAGGGATAGTACACACTATAGTGATGCTAAATGTATATACTTATGCTGCAAGACAAGGGTGATCCTCCTAACCCTACTGTTCACCACAGTAAAGTATTAGTAACAATCTCTGATACACATTCCTCACTACTATACAATACTATTAAGATTTAGGAATGAACTTTTAACCTCTATGTTCTCATTCAGCAGCTGCTACACATATCAATATCAACCAGAACCACTAAGGTGTGACGGAAAAAAAGGAAGCAATACTAAATTTGAAACAACACCAATTAGCATTGTAGATAATTTGCATCAATAATTTAGTATATGATTTATATAGAAAAATGTAGCTTCAACTCCTTCATAAGAAACAGCCATGGTCTACTCATAATCATGACAGACAAGTATGGAAAACATTTTTCAATATTTTCATTATTATAGAAACATCCTTTCAACTGTTTTCATACAAACATTGGTAAAATGTAATCGGATATCAAGATTGGCAATTTGTGAAATATTCCTTGCCATAAAGATGATTTTTCATTTGGATCTTAGGAATGAGGTTTGCTATATAGCAACAGCATTTCATTAAGGACACTGGATTTCCAGTTCTTAATATATTTACAGGAAATTACAATTCAGGAATTTTACCCTTTGAATTGCTCTGCCTTATTCTTAGACTTGGAAGAGGGAATTTGTGAAAGGTCACTCGCTCTACTCGGCTAATTGGATTTCTACCAACATGACACTCATATAGATTTCAAAGTCAAACAGACCACATTCCTGTATTTATATCCTATAATGGATACACATTGTATTGCCTGCACACACCAAGTATACAAATGAACCACTGTTAGGGATATCGTGTAAGGGCATCATTATTCTAAAACTGTAATGTCTCTGAAACCATTTTGTATTGTACATAATATTTCAAGACCATTGACCAAACTATAAATATAATCAGAATCAATTAGTATCACTGCCTATTAAGTAAGGTCAGTATCCTACATGCACACAATAGTCATTAGTGCCTGTCAACCCTAGTTCTGTATATGATTGATGGCCATTAAAAGTATAATTATTTAAAACCTGTTTATAGCAGTCAGACATCCAACACTGGGCAAGGTGCTTAAAGATAAAAAAAACAATTTAGCAAACATGAACTTCACCTCATTTTTGCTCAGTCACAGCTGAACTCTAGCTCCTCTGGTTTTTCTAGTGCTATCATCATTAAAGGGTTCAATTGCTTGTATCTGTGGAGTGGAGATGTTACTCAAGGCGTGTGTATGTTATCAATAATCTATCTATCACTTAAATACTTTGACGCATTAGACAACTGCACTTACCAATAAGCATGTTATACTCCCTGATGACCCCTCAATCTCCTGACAATACTTTTGAAATCCTAGACAGTGCAATGTCTAAGTTGTCAGGGGTTTTTTTCATTTTACGTACACTTCAATATTTATCATTAAAATTCTATAAGGCCTAAAAAAATAAATTGTTTGTTTCCTGTAACGTCCCGAAAAAAAATAGGGTAGGTAGGTTGGTTAAAAGATTTTTTTTTGCATTATTTTTTTGGTCAAAATGTGTGTTTTATGCATGTTTTACGTTGATTGGGAGTTGGGATGGCGATAAAAACTTTAGGGTAGGGATTTTTTGAATAAAAACTTGTTAGGATAGGGTTACAGGAAACAAACAACTTTTTTTTTAAGCCTAAGTGTGATAATGTTCCTGAGTTACATATATAGGTTCTATAATAAACCATGTCCCTTTTTCTTGGGATTGTTCCACTACTTCTCATCTGAGAAACTATTTGTTAACTAGTAAACAATAAAACATGGTCTTATAACTATTGAACCTCGTGAACTCAAATATAATGAATAATAAGCCAGTGCTGGTATATGAAGAGCATAAATTTCAATCATTGTTTGCTGATCTGAATCAGCTTTATCTTTGGATATTGGAACATAACCTTTATGAACTAACATATTTCAAAACCACTCTAGACTTCATCATCTTTATTCAGGGCCAGCCAAACCTTGACACTATGACACCCACCGTTTATTTTGATGCACTTAATAGGTTGCATTCCGTTACAATCAAAACTAATTATTATGACCCTGAACCTGACCCGGACCCTTGCCAGCGTGCTGTAGATCAAAGCTTAATCTGTTTTACATTGCATCAAGGATAGCATAAAGATCATGGTACACATGACACCACACACTATGATAGAAGTTAAACGATAGAACCCATATTGTTGGTAGGAATGAATCCATGCACTGATTGAATAAATAGAAAGTTATTTCTC
The DNA here is from genome assembly GCA_963942565.1 of Maea johnstoni. Classification (NCBI taxonomy): domain Eukaryota; kingdom Metazoa; phylum Annelida; class Polychaeta; order Spionida; family Magelonidae; genus Maea; species Maea johnstoni. The sequence goes on along the minus strand of OZ012684.1, from coordinate 92,365,118 downwards.
GTAATTTTTTTACAGGCAGAATTTAGGAATTTTATTTATTGTCACTTCACTTATCTCATGACAAGCCAGTATTAAGTGACGGAGGAATATGGAGTACCCTGTGAACGCCACCGCCTAACCCCAATTCACTGGCAACATTCTCACATGATCTCTATAGTCAGATTATGTGTTAGTGGATGCAGAAGCGTCAATACCTTCTTATTAACTAACTTCATTCAACAACAACAAGTTGCAAGTTGTATGCACATGGTCTACCAACCCTGTCATACATTGATATTAACTTAATCATTTATCCATAGCTCTCCATGAATACCATGGTTCTGTTGGATATCACCTGGGAATGAAGCATTCAGCTGCCAAATAAGCAGATTGGTGGAATATATCGAGGTGATCAGAATTCTTCATTGAAATATTGCCAAAAAAGTCTTTCCTCACAGGTATACCACAATATGATGTTATAGGCATGAATATCTTTCTGGTGAAAACATTCCTTTTGACTTTGTACCTGTTTGCTTGATCCCCATGTTATGTTCAAACATATCTGGAATCATTCCATGTAGCCAATTCTAGTCAAAGGGCTTAAGAGCTAGGTGAGGCTTTAGGTGCATTGAACTGGAATCAACAAGATTGGAATAGCCTGGATGCTAATCCTTGGCGTGCACTTCTTAATCTCATAACAATATCCTTTTATCCTCTTATCCCTGCAAGTTCCTGCTCTAAGGAACGTTGTTTGTTGTCCCCTAACTGACCCACCCTAAGTGGTTCCAGATGATTTCAACCATGCCTAGTTGGACACAGCATGTGCAGAATGTATTAAGAAGGCATTTCTTTTTTGTATATAACACTTGAACACTGACCATATTCAAACAAAACCAATTGTAAGTGTGTTTTGGCATTCACCCATCTTGATATTGACAAGACATGACATATGGGTTAATAAAGTATCTATACCATATCTGATAAGCTCTTTTTCTATAAAAAGCTAGGTAAGAGTTATTTAAACACACACACACATATGGAATTGGAGTTAACCTGAGTTCTTACTGTAAAATTACAACATGACAGTTGGCCACCAGAAGCTTCTGCTTGACTAGATATGAATCAAATCTGCTAGGATGACCAACCTCGTGATGGGTTGGCCAACACACACCAGTCTTGTTATGATTTCAGGATTCTCCCTAGTATTCCAGATGCTTATTACATTTACAAGGGATTTATGGGGTTTGCAAAGGTATTATAACACAAAATAAATGCAAAATCATGGGATATTGTAATAATCAGGATGGCAAATGCTGACTGCCTGATTAATTATATTCCACCCACACATGGGGGTCAGTAGATGATAATCACATGCTGCTGATAGCCACTATTGTCCTTGCTGACCAGCTGACCATCCTCCTCTGTTATCTGAACTACTACCCACTCAATACAGTATTGAAAGGATATCAAGCCAGTCTGGTCAGACTCACTATCACTACCTGCTTTAAGAGCCAGGGACATGAAGATATCTATATTCCTCGATGGAAGGAATTAAAGTAGAAGGCAATGAAAGGTTTTAACATTGCTTTCATCAGGTCATATTGCGACATATGGAACCCTCAAGAACCACTTTTCTTTATGAATAGTTACAAGTGGTCTTCCAGTTGCAGAAGCACCATAGATAGTCCTCCTCAACACCCCACATTTTTATATAGCAACCAAGCCATGTGGCTAGTGGGGATCCAGCGCAGACTTGAACCTGTGACCTTATTAGCTTGGGAGCCAGGCATTGTAATTACAAGGCTTCCTAGATTAGCCAAGACTTAACATCTAGTATATCTCGAAAAAAAATTGCACTGTCTGACTGGGGTGCGTGAATCCCATTGGCGGAAAGGGGACACTGTCAGTCCATCAGCAGCTAGGGACGTACAGTAAATGAATCATTTAGGTGAACACTATCAAAATAAAGTATGAAATCAATAAACAATTGTACCTTCCAATACTGGGTACTATTTGAAGCAGCAGCTCCTGAGTGTGTGCCAAAAGCTCTAGTCTCACAGTACTCTAGCTACCTTAGAACTGCAGTTTTCATACCTGACTACACATTCAATTCAATCAATTACAGCTCTGTAGATTATTCCTGAATATGCTCAGGGCTTAACCTGATGCTGATGGTTCCATCTAGCTGAACAAGCTTAGCCAAACATAGCCTAGCTACTAGGCATTAGGTTTTACTTTATTATATATACATTTATGCCTATACTACATAAGAGCTTGTGGCCTTATGTTGGCCATTTAGTTCAGACAAATGCCACATGAGGCAGTTGTACTGGCAGTATAACCACATATTTCCACCTACCCTCTGAGCATACTGCAGTGCCATCTATCCACAAGGGATGACATCTAAATATGGCCTGGGAGGCAGGCTAAGCCAAACCTTGCAAGCTTCCCGTAAACTTTATTGCTCTCTATTTCAGAGTTGAAATGAAGGTGACTTTAGAGAAATTCATACCAATTTGTTTAAGTTTAGAGTAGATCTTCTGAATAGAATTGAAAAGGAAAATGTAATAAACCCCTCAGAAAAGTGCTTATAAAGTTTTTATCAAGTAGTACCAATGTTTTTTAACATTTCAAAATATTTCATGCAAATTCATAGCATCATTCAGGGATTTAGAGGGGTTTATTATGTCATGGTGATGAAACTGCGTGATGGAATAATAACTGGATGAATAAATCACTGGATGAATGAATACATTAATACATTAATTAATGAATAAATTATTAAATGCAAATAAGAGTATTTAACCTACCTGCAACAGGAGGACCCACGGTCATTGGAATTGACATGATTCCGAAGAGGAAGCCCAGCCCCTGCGTGGCTCCTTGTGGACCTAGGAGATCGAAGGCGATTGGTCCCAGCAAACACACGAAGCAGCCATCGCTCAGCCCCATCAGCAGGGTGATCGCAATCAGGCCGCCAAAGTTCTTAGCCAATGGAATGCATGCAGTCAGAGCGCCGAGCAAGGCAAACGAGCATTGTTGCATTCGAACACGGTTCATCCCGGGACAGTCGGCAACTTTGCCAAAAATCAGTCGGCCCACCCCCGACGTGGCGCCTATGCACATGACCAGAATGCCACCGTTTACTCCTGGTAGGATGTCCGACACATGCTTCACCTGAAGAGAAAGAAATGATATCATCATTAACTCAGCACATGAATATTTTAACCCTTGCTTCCAATGCTGAGGCTATACTTTCGTCCAAAACACATGAATGCAAAGATTTATGAAAACCATCTAAACCCCATACATGTTGGCATTCATTGGATAGCTCTCAAAGAGTACTCTCAGATGAGTACCCTTGTGCCAGGGTTTCAGTCATTTTTTAGGTTTTTTGTGATGATGTTTCCTTTTTTCCGGAGAGACCTAACTAAAAGAGCTAGTAATAGGAAGCAGAAAACTACCTTCTGAAATTTGGATGGGAAAGTAGAGGATTCTGCTGCATCGTAAAGAGTATGTGATAAATACAAGCAGGGACATATAGAGATTTAAACACCAGTCTATTGCTTCAGTTAAATCATTTGGCGTAGTATCAAGGATTCAGCTATGATCTCAGTGTTTGCAATAGCTAGCCAATCTATCCCCATTTGAGGGAGGAAAGTGGACCCTTGTCAACCCTTGTTAACGTGCAAGACCGAAATGCAGACACAAATCAAACTCTGGTTAAGGCAAACACATAATAAAATGTTAACCATAGTTGAAAACTTTACTATCCGAAATAAAACAAAAGCTGCTTGGCTTTTTATCTGTTCCTTGAACATTTATGAGATTGATGTTGGAGTATTGAAGATTTAAGTGTGGCTGGTTTCCTATCACTCCCTGTCCTACATGCAAATCTAACCAGTCTTTAACTCTGGATTCATAAGCAGAATTGTTCAATATCTTTTATGATTAAGGACTCTCTGATTTAGAACATTCTTTTAAATCTCTTAGAGAGAAAGAATTTAATAGAAGCTAACTGTCATGCAGAACTGAAATCTTCTCATGTCAAATGCATTACATAATGAATAGATCGCATCTTAAGACCTGAGTCTTAAAGATGATGATAAGATCTTATACTGTAATTGACATCTTATCAAAATGGGTTGATGAAATATGTAATGTCATAAAACAGCATGCCATAGGTTACTTATGAAACACTTAACCTTGCTCTGTACATGAATTCATCACCCTCCTCAGAAATGATTATTAACAGTATCATTATCATTATTATTATTATCATTATTATTATTATTATTATTATTATTATTATTATTATTATTATTATCATCACAGGGCACAACGTTAACTTTTGCAGCGACTTGCCCCGTAGGGCAAGTGAGATTCAATTTTCACTTGCCCTTCTCCAACTTTTCACTTGCCCTTGAAGAATTGTATATAATAATTTTATAATATTTCATTTAAAACCAAGTAGAACATGGTTCTGGCATGTGAAAGCATATTTTCTAGGACAAGCTTGGATGGCAGACCACGAAACTTGCACACATTCTCAAAAGTAAACCTGAAATATTACAGAACGTACTTTTCCAGTGGGGCAAGCAAGATGCAGTTTTCACTTGCCCCACAGCTATAATTTACAAATTCTACTTGCCCGGGGCAATGGGGCAATCACCAATGTCGAGCCCTGCATTATTATTATTATTATTTTTATCATTATTATCATTATCAATATCATTATCAATATTATCATAATTATTTTCATTATTATTTAATATCATTATTATTACTATTATTATCATTATCATTATTATTATTATTATCATTATTATTATTATTATTATTATTATTATTATTATTATTAAAATTATTATTATTATTAATATTATTATTATCATTGTCAGTAATATCAATATATTATCATCATTATATTCTTAGTATAATTATCATTAAGCCTAGAAAAAAAATTGTTTGTTTCCTGTAATGGTCCGAAAAAAAATAGGGTAGGTAGGTCGGAATATTTTTTGTTGATTATATTTTATATTTTTGTTCAAAAATGTGTGTTTTAAGCATGTTTTTTGATGATTGGGAGTCGGGAGGGCCCAAAAAACTATAGGTTAGGGATTTTTGCTGAATAAAAACTTGTTAGGGTAAGGTTACAGGAAACAAACAACTTTTTATGGGCCTTATAAGAAACCCAAATTTATTCATTCAGATGGCAAATATAAACCTGAAAGATAAGTTATTCCCTTTTTAATGGCAAAATTTCATCTGAAAGAACATTAGTTCCCTTAAGAATGTCCAATACAAAACCATGAAAAAACGGTACATGAACATTAGTTAATTTGCCACTGACCAAAACCCTTGAGGAGGATGTGAGAAGTTGGTAGTGACTTGGGGATTGGCGGTGGTTTTCCCTGGGTACTATGCTTTCCTTCACAACTTACAACTAGCTAGTCAAAATTTAACAGCAATATGACAGAAAAAGTGATGATAATTGAAATTCTAAATTCCACATAACCTCCGGTGAGTACCCTTGGCCATGTGTCTGTATGCGGCAGAGAGGGTCAATAGATAATGCATGCTGTTTCCATGTGACCCTGCATCCCTTATGAATCAATGTGACTGTGAATCAGCTGTTCCCCTTGGCACCACTCCATACAGTGCTTCATGAGTAGTCCCGCCATGATGCCATGCCGCGGCGGCCACCACTGTGGGCAGGGATCATGAATAACCATGCATATACAGTCACCTGATACAGCATCTGATACCTAACTCTCCACTCAACTAGCAGAACAATGGGCCAACTGAGCACTGCATTAAAATACACAGGGTGCAGTAAAAATTTGAGGTAATACATCAAATTTATCATGCACTACTCAACTAGCATAACAATGGAAAAACTGCTGCATTAAAAATCCACAAGGTGCTTTGAAATATTTGAGGTATTACTTCAACATTATCATGCACAGTTTTGTGTGGCTTTATTTTTGTACATGGGAGTATTTTTCTTTATTTAGATTATTCTATTTCAGTTCTATTTGTTGAAAGTGATACTGTTTATGTTGGGCAATCACTATCATAGGGATTAAGGTAAACTTCCATGGAGTGAAATGGGAATTTGGAATTTCAAATATTAACACATTTTCCGCCATATATAGGCTAATCCTAGACTAGCCAGTTGTAAGTGGAGGAGGAAACTGGAGTACTTGAGTCAATACTAAGCCCCAAGTCTAAGAATTGATCTTAACATTTTGAGGCAGGAGCATATTTGACTTCCAGGATTTAAAATGTAGGGGCAAAAAAATCCTGAGGGCGATGTCTGTCCCGAACGACCATTAAGGTCAATCCTGGAAGTCACTGGCAACTTTCTCACATGCTTTGGCCAGGATTCAAACCCAGGCAGTGGTGAGAGACTTTGAGCAAGCAGTCAGTGGCAACACTGTAGACCACTTATATTCATAAGCCTCCCTCTAAGTCCCAAGTCCCCTGAGATTATTTCAGCCTGTAAACGGACCAATCAGACATGTCCAGTTTGACCTATTGACCCTGCTGTCCATCATGGGGGGTGGGTGTCTTAACACACTGACCTAATTCTGCCCACAGGGGTCACTGGACATCAATATCTCAGGCCGACAGTAACAGAAGCAGCAGCAGCAGCAGCCTCAATCCTACTTATAGCTGGCTGGCTACAATTGGGTGCCGCGTCCAGACCTAGAGATCCTAGCAATTGATTACTGGTAAAGCATACAGTCCTGCCCTGGACATATACTCCTGCCCTGGACAGGCTGTACATTCATCAATTATGAATGAGCTCTTAACCCATCCATGCTTAAAGATTGCAGTCTATAGTCTGTCTGACCCAAACTTGGCTGACTATAGATCTACCGTATTCGTTCGATTAAGCGTACATGACCGATTAAGCGCACATCCCTATTTTTCATGGAGAGAGGGGGAATGGCCAGCGCAACTGTGATGTAAAACTTCCCCCCAGATGAAGTAAGGAAAGCGAACTCACATACCTTTCCCCTTGCCGTGTCTGGAAATCAGCTTTGAGTTCTGCCATTTCTGCAGTTCTTTTACGCTCTTGCTGTTCATATTCGGCGCATGATTGTGCTATTGATCTTGTTACATGCGGGGTTATAGCGCAAAGCGTCTAAGTAAGCTGAACAGCGAGAGCGCGAAGGTAAGATAATGGCCGCCGATACACTACAATCGGCACTCATTGGGGTGTATGATAAAACAGCAGTTTACCGGCACCCCATGTACAGAATTTTCTCCAGAAGTCTAATGTGTAATTGCAATGCACGACTCACTGCCCGGGTTCACCGTGAAAAAAAGCAGGTCAAATACTGTTAGCATCTTGAGGGGGTGTCCCAGACGAAGGAACAGCCTCACCAGATTTCCAATTTAGAAGAAAAATGGGAGTAAAAGCAGTTGTATTGGAAATGACTAAAAAAGGGGGATATTTAGGTAAGGATCAAAATATAGTACCATATTCGTCCGATTAAGCACACATGACAGATTAAGAGCACATGCCTATTTTTCACGGTTAGAGTGGGAACGGCCAGCGCAACTGTCATAAAAAACTTGTAAAAACTTTCCCCCAGAAGAAGTAAGAAAAGCGAAATCACATACCATTCCTCTCCCCACACATGGGGGTTGGGGGGAGGAGACAAAATTCCTTGAAATACTCTGTGGATCTTATATTCATCCTAGGAAAATCAAGACATCTTTGATATTTTTTCTTTTTTTCTTTATATATATGAATCAAAGTTTAGGGAATGTATTACATCTTCCTAACCTCCTTTTAAAGCACTTACAAGTTCAAGTAGGTAGTCAAAAATATCTGGGTGAATGATCCACAACTGTGGGTCACTCACCCCAAGATGTACCCAGCGTAACCTTAAATGTTTAAATGGCTCCCAAGCAGGTATAAGAGGGCTGTGACCCATTAACCCAAGGTTTGCATGTGATCACGATCACAGCAACATATGATGATTTTGTCCCTGAACTGTGCATCATATTCTTTCAGACCTTCTCCATTTCAATAAATAAACAACCAGTAGAACACAGTATGAAATTGCACTGTCTTAGCCCTTCCAATGCTAGGGCTTATTTAGTACAAAGCACAATGACGCAAAGATATTTGAAAACCATCTAAACCCTGCCATTTTGGTATTCATTGGATAGCTTCAGCTGAGTAGTCTCAGATGAGTACCCATGTGCCAGTGTTTCAGCCATTTTTCAGGGGTTTTTTTGCATCATTTTGTATGGCCAAATTAGCCACCACCAGCATAAGGGATAAAGTTGACTCTCAATAATGCTAGTCTTCTTGGCCATGGAGGTGGCCTCTTTATTATACCAAAAGGAAAATATAGGCACGACCACTCTTCCTTCTTTACCCCTTAAATTGCCAGCAGCATGAGTACATATAGACTTGCTACAAGTCTGTGATATCTGGCTCTTTCACTGATCTGACCTGAGTTGATTTCACTCCAGGTTTAGTTCTGAAAAAATCCTCAAGGGGGAAACACTTGAGTCGCAGTCTGTATCACATTTAAATATGGCCTGGGAGGCAGGCTAGAGTACATAATGTAATAGACCAGTGGATCTGAGCAGCCAGGAGAATTACATAAGTATGTGGACTAACAGAGGGAGGAGTTCAGTACCTTAATCCTGCATGCATTCACCTAGCCTAGCTACTAGGCTGTACTAGCGGATCTGAGCAGCCAGGAGAATTACATAAGTATGTGGACTAACAGAGGGAGGAGTTCAGTACCTTAATCCTGCATGCATTCACCTAGCCTAGCTACTAGGCTGTACTAGCGGATCTGAGCAGACAGGAGAATTACATTAGTATGTGGACTAACAGAGGGAGGAGTTCAGTACCTTAATCCTGCATGCATTCACCTAGCCTAGCTACTAGGCTGTACTAGCGGATCTGAGCAGCCAGGAGAATTACATAAGTATGTGGACTAACAGAGGGAGGAGTTCAGTACCTTAATCCTGCATGCATTCACCTAGCCTAGCTACTAGGCTGTACTAGCGGATCTGAGCAGCCAGGAGAATTACATAAGTATGTGGACTAACAGAGGGAGGAGTTCAGTACCTTAATCCTGCATGCATTCACCTAGCCTAGCTACTAGGCTGTACTAGCGGATCTGAGCAGCCAGGAGAATTACATAAGTATGTGGACTAACAGAGGGAGGAGTTCAGTACCTTAATCCTGCATGCATTCACCTAGCCTAGCTACTAGGCTGTACTAGCGGATCTGAGCAGACAGGAGAATTACATTAGTATGTGGACTAACAGAGGGAGGAGTTCAGTACCTTAATCCTGCATGCATTCACCTAGCCTAGCTACTAGGCTGTACTAGCGGATCTGAGCAGCCAGGAGAATTACATAAGTATGTGGACTAACAGAGGGAGGAGTTCAGTACCTTAATCCTGCATGCATTCACCTAGCCTAGCTACTAGGCTGTACTAGCGGATCTGAGCAGACAGGAGAATTACATTAGTATGTGGACTAACAGAGGGAGGAGTTCAGTACCTTAATCCTGCATGCATTCACCTAGCCTAGCTACTAGGCTGTACTTTTTACCATATGATATATAAATCAATGCTCGCACCTACAAGGGCTTTTGGGGTTGTTCGCCATTTAGTTCAAACAATTGACACACAGGGGAGTTGTACATGCATATTTCTAACTACCCATAATAGCATACTGCTGACTGCCACCTATCCATAAGTTATCACATCAGAGTATGACCTGGGAAAAGCATTCACCATCCTCCCCTCACATGTTCAGTTTGGCAAGATCGAACTATAAATAATTTGAAGCTAAGCTACCAGACCGTTAATAGAATTAGCTTTAGTCCATCAATAAACCAAGTAATGCCTATAGCATTCAAGCAGGACAAACTACAGTATTATTCTACAGAAATCCCTTGAATGATGTTGAATTCTGAAGCTTTATTCCTTTTAAGTTATTTCTGAATGTATTATAGATGGTGCCAGTATCCGCGGTCCTCTGTGAGTCTTGAAGAGCTAACTGAATATCTAGGTCAGGGCACTACTGACCAACTTACCGTACATTATATAAGCTCCGCCTATTACGTAACTACCAGCAGGGCTCATGATCGATCATTATGTGCTCTGGCACCACACTCTGCCGCTGCTGTTCTTTTCAATGCAGCCACTGACCAGTAATCTGACTTGCCGGGGTGATTGGCTTGTACACATGCAGGCGTGATTTAAAAACATCACAACCAACTCACACACACAGCTCTCAACCTATAATGCTTATAGAATTAAATTGGTAATAAACAATTAACAATAAAACGGTGCAAATGGGAGATAATGGACTGAATTCTAAACAGCATTCCACTTTCAAATATATGAACTTCCTAAATTATGATTTGGAAGTGAAGTCATCCCAATAAGTCAAGACCCTTATGGCTGCTGTAGGCGTGAATTTGTTAAATAGCACCCTTAGCTCTCATACAGCATGTACAGGGAGGTCCCTATCTGGCAGAATGATGAATGTCATGTCACACAAATAGTAGAGGGTTTGATTGAAAAGCCCCCTTCATGCAGACCACAGCTGCGACAGAATACTAACAGCCAAATCAAGGAGGGTTCGCACTTAGCCTGCCTCCCAGGCCATAGTTAAATGTCCTCCATTGCGGATAGATGGCACTGTGGTATAATGGGAGGTCAGTTGGAAATATTTCCATTACACCCCATCATGTGGCAATTGTGTAAACTAAATGGCCAACAGTCCTCCACAAGTCCCTATGTAGTATAGGTGCAGGCATTTATATATATATCTAAGTAAAAACAGAGTAGAGCCTTGTAGCTAGGCTAGGTTCGCACTATGCAGAGCCACACTCTTGATGCCGCTGGTCTAACCTATGAAATTCTGGTTACACTTATAGCTGTTCTATAACCTGTTTTAGATAAAGATGATAAGTAGGGGTGTTAAACAATGATGATACTTGAATACAAACTACACTGATATAAACAACCTTTTACACATGAGAAGACCTTGAACTGCTGCACTATGCTCAAGACCACTCCACAGCCACAATATCCCAAACACTTGGCATGTACGCCACACGATTCAATTACAGGCATGTTTGTTTTCAACACACAGCAACTAGACATTTTATGGTCATAAAATTGTCATGAAACCATTACTCCATGCCGGTGTATGCCTGATGTGAATGAAAATTGAAAAATACATATATTTTTCATTTCACTTTTTTGATGATATAGTTACAGTGATAATAATAGTTGATAGTTGATATAGCGCCTTTTCCACCTAAACTTCTCTTTAGATTGTGCATCATTTCATAAGCATGCCCTCAGTATGCTCCTATTTTCACATAGAATTCTGGGCATGAATAGGTTAAAACATTACTTATCAGTGGCCAATTTTAGCCTCCTAGAGTCTATGGCCACACGTAACTGGGAATAACAGAAACTGGTGTAGATGTGTAGTTCTTTCGTTGGGGGAGGGGGGGGAGGGTCAGGTGACATGCTAAAAACTTAGAAGTGTATGTATCGCTGCAACAATCCTATCTCATAAGTAAAAACCTGGAAATTATAACACGCTTTGATAGAGCACTTCTGCATTCTGCATGCCAGACTCATTGACTAAAACTCATGATACACATTTACCCTCTCTGATAAACAAATACACAAACCATACGGCCAGATAGAAGATTTATTGCCCATATACATATATACAGCAGGCAATGAAATGTAAATCATGGGGTAAAAGCCTAGAGGCTAGGGTACATTTTTTCTAAGGGGACTCTCCATGTAAAGGTTGGAGCTATTGTGGTAACATTTCATAAGGATCTGCCAGCTGTATAATGCTGGGGGTAGCTGATTAGTGTGTTATGTCTCTTACATAAGAGTGTGCACAGTGGTACAACAGAGTAGGAGCAATGCCTGGGTTCAGCATCCAAGATGAGGGAATGGATAAAACTAGACCCGACACTAGATCACACAACAACTACAATACACTTCTATTACATTTTTACCATATGATGTACCGCCATGTGAATAATTTCCCTGTGATCAGGTGACTACTACCACATATGATATGCTCATGTGACCAAAAGAAATATTTCCATGATTCATGCTCCCAGTGTGTGAACTATTTCCCTGTATCACAAATTCTAGCTATTTCCACCTTTTCATCCTGCATGCACCCACACATGCATGCGTGTGTATATGCATGCATATGTATTTTTGTATGTATACAAACGTGCATATGTATGTTTGTATGCACACACACACACATACACACATATTTACATGTGTATATTTACATTCCATGTATGTGTTTATGCCTGTGCTGTATATGAGTATGAACTGGGCAAAAAAAATGATTAGGGTCAAGCAGAATTTTGAATTTTTTGTAGTTTATCATCACATTTATGCCACCTTGGGGCTAATTCATGACTAGCCAGTTGTAAGTGGTGGAGGAAACAGGAATACCTGGCGAAAATCACCGCGTAGCCCCAAGTCACTGGCTACTTTCTCACATGCCCAGGCCAGGATTCGAAGCCAGGCAGAGGTGAGAGACAGCGTGCAGTCAGTGGCGGCGCCTTAGACCACACAGCCATCGAAGCATAATGTTTGGAAGCTGACTCCATGCACTACCCACGAACCATTAATGCATCTTTATACCATAACTCATATTGGGCTTCCTTCATATTGACATTGGAAAATAACATGTAATGGGATCTATCTCAAATCCATAAAAGTTTTGTCTCTTAAGACATTAACCCTTCTCAAACCTACAGAGAGTAATTGGAAATATAAAAATGACTGCACATAAACATGGAGCTTTGTCTAGGTCACCTAATGTAAGCAGGGTGCTCAAAGATACAATTTACCTAACTTAATTGTGAAACTAGTTGCAGGCCTCAACGCTAACTCAAATTGATACTGGCCCTGTAGGACCAGTCACACCTTGCATCTACTGGTCCTGCAAAATGTTTACTGGTCCTACATTTTTTCTTTAACATAACAAGAAAGAACATTGCATAAGATTCACCACAACATTTATCTTTATAAATCTTATCTTCACTATCTTCATTTATTTCAAAAACAATTGTGAACATTCTCAGGAAACTTTTTAACAAGAATGTCTTCAAATGTTTACTAGCCTTGTAGGACCAGTTGAGGTCTTTTTTTACTGGCCCGCAGGTGTTTTTGGGAATTTTTACTGGCCTGGGGCCATAGGTTCATCCTTAGCGTCCGAGCCCTGAGTTGTTCAATTACGGTACTATCAGTGTTGTGGGCCTATGCACATCTTGACTCACAGACCTGATCAAATTCTTGGAGCTCAATAAATTGTATCTAAAGCAGCCATTTCATCACTCTTAAGTAGATCCCACAACACCTAGATGGCAGTTACCCATATGGTGATGTACTGAGGCAAATTGAGGTAAACTATCATGCCAACAGACAGAGCCATGGTGGGTTATCAAACCAGCAATCTAACTAAGCAAAACACTCAGCACATAGATTAGGTACAGTGCAGACATTTAATTCCTGCACCGGTCGACCAGACTTTTGCCAGTTCCTGGTTGTACAAGCACCCATGGATAAAATGTCAAAAATCAAAATATTAGGCCATTAGCACATCAATGATGCACGTAGCTTGCGAATAAAATCTAAATTCAGTTGTGAGATCATCCATGCATCCATGACCAGGAAACTGGGTGGCAATTGGGCATGCGGTCGCATATTATGTTAAGCTGCCTGTGCATTTAGTGCAGGAATTAAATGTCAGCTCAGTATTAGCTGTTAAAGTATGTTAGTAGGGATCATTCCCTTACAGCTGCCTAAAACAGCCTAACTGTATAGGACCTGACATCTTTCTGGCTAAAAACCTCTGGAACATATTTGTAGGGAAATTTGTAGGGCTGGGCTCGATAGGCACGACATCGATGGATCGGCAAAGTCGTAAGATCGATGTTCAACATGAGAGGACATCGATTGCCGAACTCGATACGGCCCTCCCTACCTCCATTGTTTTCCCTACCCCCAAAATACAAAAGAGCCTACCCTATTCTTTAAAAAGACTGCGGCGCTGAGCCGGCCACAGACGGCCGCCATTGAAACTGCACTACGATAGATACTATCGCGCGCGGTAGTACTTGGAAAAGTGTGGAGAGGGCCACGCAATGTATTTATGGTGCTGGTCCGGCCCCCACCACACTTTTCCAAGCACAAGTACCGCGCGCCACAGAATCGAATCGAGAAAATCGACATCGAGAAAATTTGGCAATTAATCGGATCGCAAAAAAATGGCTGATGAGCACAGCCCTAGAAATTTGTATCATATAATCAAAAGAACTACTTATCCAATGACCAAAATTGAGTTGATCTCCTTAGCATGAATGGGTTAATGAGATACTGGACCCTGTAACTTATCACTGCACAAAGGTTGAAATAGCTACATACACTGTGCACATCTATTTGCAGCCTATCTCTACATACCATCGCTGCTCTTGAGGGAAGTGCTGGTAAGTGCAAGATGCCATGTGCTAGACTAAAATCATTACAATGACATGGCTATAATCATCAATCACCAACTTATCCAACCTTGGAGCTTGATTTTGCACTTACTGTATATACATGGGCATGTGTTTAATCAGGTCCAAAGCTATCAACATGGGAATGTCCACCCTTTCTTCACAACAAGCCAAGCTGAGTCAACAAATTAAGTCATGTTTGATTTAAAAGTGGAAATCTTAAAAAATCTTAAGAAATTCATGAAGTGACCTTGAAATCCTAAATTGCTTTAACCATATATGACCTCTAATGTATTTCCTTTATACTGTATCGTTTCAATCCTTAAGTATTTGATGAATGTTCCCCCAAGCTTATATTGGAATAGCCCCCTCATCATTTCTGAGAAAATCTGTGCAAGCATAGTAATCTTACAAGAATCTCAATAAATTTTACTTTAATCTTCTGTGACTTTTGATTGATAGTTTCCACAAGGATATATTGTTCTACCTAAAGGCTAATTTGATACAATCTGAAAAATTTCTGTCATCATTTCTGAGAAAATCTGTGCAAGCATAGTAATCTCAATGAATTTTACTTTAATCTTCTGTGACTTTTGATTGATAGTTTCCACAAGGATGTATTGTTCTACCTAAAGGCTAATTTGATACAATCTGAATCCCATGTTACATGTGTTATCATGCACTTGGGTACTGAATGTTTTACATTCTACTCTACTATTTACTGTTAAGTAGTCAAAAGGGATCCATTTTGAATAATGAATGTTTTGATAAGCCTTTCTGGTTGATTAAACGGACATGATTCAGACATCACTATTATAGCCTACTTTTACTTGTAAGATAAGTAAACCATTTGCATCTGGAGCACACAATTACACCCTGACATATTGAAATATCTTTACGACAATGCAATATTCACTGAAACTTGTTTGTCACTGTTCTAACCCTACCGATGCTGAGGCTACTTTCGTCCAAAGAACAAGGATGCAAATATTTTTGTTAAACCATATAAACCCTGTCATGTTGGTATTCATTGGAATGCTCTCACTGAGTATACTCTCAGGTTTTTTGCATCATTTTGCATTGGTCAAATTTTGTACCAGCAGCATAAGGGTTAAACAATCCTAATCTTTACATATGTTTTCTATATCACCCTACTGATCTGTGATACACCCTAATGATTCAGTGGTATGGTCCTGATGGGAAAGGGTTCAAGAAATCAGGAAACTTGCCCACTTTGTGTATAAATTGGGCTAAAATAGCCAATCAATAGTTAGATGTGTTTGCAAAGGTGATTGGAAGATCCTGTAACAACATGATATTGTGCTCGCCTACATTTCAAAACCAAGACCAGATATATGATGATAAGAGCTTCCTTCTCATACTAACATTCTGGGCCGCAGCCCTCACCACTTTGGCTGGGCACCAATACTGGACCTCTAATGCATTAGTCATAAGTGGGCACTTTTGTCAACCTTAGGGACTTTCCTATACCTACTAGTATAAGATGTATGGTATCAGGTGGAGAAGTTAACTACAACACATGTGTTAACATAGCTAACCAATAATCACAGTTTAGTTTGGCTCACCAGGAGGCTGCCATGTTTGAGATATGTACATCATGCCACATCAAGTTGCTTCACATGAATACATGATTACCTGATGTTATGCATATATAATTGCATATTGCTGCATATAGCTCTGCCCTGGCTCTGGGTGTGATCAAGGCCAGCAGAGAAATCCAGGACCCTAGTACATATAATGCCCTGAATGGGTATTGCAAGGATATGAAGGTGGTAGTACAGTTTGAACAGGAAGACCAGTGACAGTAAGAGTGTGGCTCCCTGTTAAGCACAAACTCAGTATGGTTTGGCCTCCAGTATCACATTGGCTGAAACCTTACACTGGTCCACATACCACCACTGGCTGCAAGCAGGCCCTCTGATTAGAAAACTCATGCAGCTAGACAGGACCCTCATAATGCTACAAATCTATAACTTTCCCATCCCTGGTATGTTTAGTCTCTGTTAACATAGAGGAATGCTGGCGAGGGCTTAGAGAGGTAAACAAGCATCACACCTGCTGAAATCAATGCAATTACTGTGGTACAGGTGGATTTACACTCTGCAGCCACATGTAAATATTGACACATATTAAATGTTATTTGGAAAAACAGACTCGTCTGTTTGAATAAACAACTATCCTCCCTTGCTATCAAGAGATCTTCCCATAATCCTAGCAGAATGCCAAGGTCACAAGTAAAAAGCCACATACTCAACAGGGCTCGACGTTAAGGCTAGCCCCGTAGCCCCGGGCTAGTTATTGAATGTCAGGGCTAGTAAATTCCACCTGTGAGTAGCCTTGAGGGACTAGATAGAATTAGAATATCAGCGCTTAAAAATTATGAAGCCCACCGTTGGCTCTGCATACCTGGATGATAATTTACCTCAATTTACCACAATACACTGTATTCTTTTCATGTTATCAACAGAGACTATGATATCAACAGAGGTCACTGTTTGAGAAGAGTTGTCATTAATATCAGGGCTAGCAAAAATATTTCAGGGCTAGTAAAAGTTTCGGTAACTAGCCCTGCTGGGCTCATGAAGTTTTTTCTTAATGTTGAGCCCTGCTCAAGTTCCATATCTGGGGTATTTACTTGGAATATTTTGCAGGATATAAGGATGGCAGCACATAAATGCAAGAGAATGCACATTAAAAAAGTACATGTATCTGAAAATGAATGAAAATTTCTTATAACCAAATGTTTTTTTTTAATTGAAAAAGAAATGAAACATATTTAAATCATGAAATATGAAATATTATACAACTGGATACATAGCAGATACAACCTCAGAAGTATTAGTTTCCAGTATAGGACAAGGGGGAAATAATTGCTTAGATCAAAAGTATGGAGTTTTGTATGAACAAGTTGTGATGACTTAAGTATGACAAAATAATTCATAAATGCATACTTTTCTAATTCTCTTAGGCACATTTTTTTCTACCGACAAAACAGTGAAATGAAATGAATTAAATAAGTACCCCCAAATATAGGTAAGTACCCCTAAATAAAATAAGTACCACTAAATTTACAAATTCACTGTTTCACAATCATATCATATATTGCATAGACCAGCTAGAATGATACACTATAGCTTGACTACTACTGATGAGTCAATGTTTACAATATGCTCAAGAATTGTTTTGTCAATGTGTCCTGACGATAGATGTCCTTCAACACAAAAGAAAACATCGCACGTGGCCAGCAGTTCGCCCCCTGGTGACATGTGAGAGCAAATATTATCTTTGGCAGGGGGCAGGAGAGCCCTGTAGGCCCTGCACTCAAATACCACCCTAAACAACAGAAATATGCCACGACGAAAACATGACAATTCAAGAGTTCAGTAATTTCTTTCAAATTACTTTTTCTTTGTAAGAAACATAACTGTTCACTTATCCAAACTAAATCAAGAAAAAACTGAATAAATCAAAAACGAAAAATCTGAAACGCACATATTCATACAAAACATGATCTTAGTATTGATGATCTCACCAAAGTGATAATCATTCTCAAGGTGCAAGGCAT
>OZ012684.1:92269496-92341996 GCA_963942565.1 Maea johnstoni | reverse complement strand
GAGATATTAAAAAGAAATAAACCAACACCTCTTTGAGCAATATTCATTGAAAACCAGCTCTATACTTGATGAATCCTCAAAGGTACCAGAGATATAGACTGTACCCTTCAAGGGTAGGACCCGGCTGGCTAGCACTGCAGGAGAGAATCTAGCCGAACTGATAAGGGTAGAAAGGTCATACTCACCAGATGGACAAAGGGGACAAAGTATCCAAAGAGAGCCACCGGAACACCAATGACCCATACAACGTAACTCTTGTTCTTCCAGATACTCAAGTTGAGGTACTTTTTTATCCATGTAGCCACACCTTTGGCGCGGTTTGGTACTATTTCCCCTGAGAGGTAGTGGTCGAGCTCTGTGTGCGCGACGGGAATCAGCGGCTTCCAGATAACGGCACAGATCATGAGGGTGGCCATCATCCCACTGAGAATGCGCATGGTGTTCCTCAGACCCAGCACGTCCAGCGACACCTTCATGGCGAACGGCAGAACCATAGTGAACACCGCACTCCCGAACGACACCAGGCCATTCACCAGGCCAAGATGGCGACTAAAATAGTGTCCGAGGATGGCCAGGGACGGAGTATACACAAGGGATGTACCGATACCCATGCAAGCTCCATAAGTCAGAAACAAGTGTTCTATGCGAGTCACAAATGAGCTGGACAGCATACCTACAAAGGCTATAGCGCCCCCTACAAAGGCTGTTTTTCGTATGCCAAGACGATCAGCTAGGATACTCGCTATGGGGGATATCAGGAAATTTGATCCTATGAAGATGGAGCCGACCCAAGCTGAAAAAAAAGACAAAGATAAATCTCAAATTGAGTTTAAAAATTTGAATAATATAAGAATGGCAAATGGAAAACAAATGAAATGTGACTAGCAGGAAGTTAACCTGACAAAAGAAATTTTGCATTTAGGAAATCTTTGTTGAATAAAAAAATATACCACCGCATTACAAATACAAGAACACAGATGAATCTGTAAATACAACATTACTTTTGTGGGGCATACTGCGGATAACACCACCATCCAAAAAATCAACAAGATAAGATTTGTCCAAATTTCCAATTTTGGTGGATAATAAATGTTTTCATTTCAAAATGAAAAGTTGATAAAAAAAACCTTCCTCAGTCCTCTGTCAGCCTCACAGTAACTTGTCAAATGACTCTATCAACTCTCATAAATATGTGTCTAGGAAGAAACACCAAAACTTGAATACCACAATAAAAATGGTTTCTTGGTTTACTTCTCTCTCTCCCACCCCCCTGAAAAATCATGATATTGAACCAGAATATCAATGAAATTTACCCTCAAAATTAGTCACTGATAACTTCAATGTGCAATGAATGCCCAATATTGTGCATTTCTTCACTAGAAATCATCAAGATTTGCATCTGAAATAAACAGGTGTTTTGTGTCACAAAATTTCTCTAGGCTAAGAAATGAAAGAACAAAGTATTTGCTCAGTATGTTCTCACTATGTGAACAATAATCATTATAAATTGATTTTGTATTTTTCTAATCGACTAGATCAAAATTCCTGTCAATTTGACTTATCAATACTATTATTTCCAGCTGATCCTGAATAAGTCCTATCTCTGCTATAATCTTTTTATTGTATATCATTTGCCATGATAAGCCTATTTAAATTTTAGATAGGTAACTTCACTAATCAGACAAGGGACTTCACAGATTACAATCATGGTTAATGCCATAAACAAGGTTGGTTTAAAAGTATGACCACGGAAAATGTCCAGTTGAGATATGAAACCGAGACTTGGTGAACCTGATGACATTGGAAGATTCCACTCAAGGTGTTTGTACCACTTGAACTTTGATGACATCTAATTTCGCCGCTAAGGCTTCACTTTGATAGTGACTATGTATTGACAGGTGACTCAAACATACTTGTGATTGGTTTGACACCTATAATCTTCAATTCATCAACCAATACAGCTGAAACCTCTACCAATACATACATATATGTATATATACAAAGGTATTACGTATATATATATATATATATATATATATATATATATATATATATATATATATATATATATATATATATATATATATATATATATATGCAATATTGCTTGTAGTGTTGATATAACACACATTTGTGGAAGACTTGTACATACATTGAATTACGGTATAATTAAACTAGTAGCTACTTACAGTAGCTATGTGTTTCCGAAGAACAAGGACGCATTTTCAGGAGTGAGATCCCTATCTCAACTACATTTCAATAAAAGAAATAACAAATGCACATCTTTGAATGGACATTCACTATCATTCAAGCTTTCCGTCATGGCCATTATTTTTTGAAAAAAAAAGAGAAATATCAAACTGCTAGAATTAAGCAAAAAATACCTATTGACGTACATGCAAACAGAAATATCACTGGTTATAGGTGCAGCTAATTGAAATTCATTGAGGGACTGGCGTCTAATTAGTGACTGATGGGTGGGGTGATGTGGCATGGCTACAATGACAGCCCCTTACAAGGTGAGAATGTGGATAATGAACAACTTCCTCTGCTGACAATGTTAGCAGCTGAGCTCTATCGCTGTTACTACAGTGCAGGTGATGGTTAAACTGTTACTGAAATCAGAGATATGTATAGACCTACTACATAATCTCTGCCGAAATCCAACTACACAGTTGATAAGCAAATACACTTTATATCAATTTAAGTTAAATTATTTAAATCAAAGCCTCAAATGAAAATTCCTCATTGGATAAAAGCTATGTGTGAAAAGAAATGGAAAACTGCTTTGACCATAGCATACAGTAACTGAGGATCTAAAATCTAAATCATATGAATGACCATATATTTCAGACATGTTTTTTCTTTAGCCTCTGATCCATTTCTCTCTGTCTTTTAATGAAATGTTTGTGGTTCCTGGTCACTGGTTATGTGGGTCAGTCTGACCAGGGGTCAGCAGGATTATAATGGCGTGATTTTGTCCAGGGTGGGCCCTAGATGACCAACAGGACTTAATCTGGGTTTATGTTACAAATGCAATAACAGCCCGTATACTGACCTTGCTGGCATTTCCAAAATACATCATGACTTAAACGAAGAGTAAGAAAGTTAAGATGACAGAAATATCATGATGCCATGTATGCCTTCACTAATTTGGGGGTAGTGTATTTAAGACTAAAGTAAATAGATCAGAATTTGTGTGGGAATTAATAATAAGGACTTTAAGCCATCGCTTTTGTTTAGCAGTGTAGTGACCTCAGCCATCGTTAGACTTCTGGTCAGCATTTTGATCAAACTTCTTTTTATACAAATTACACATAATCTCTCGGTGCCTGGCCTTATTTATCTATGATAAAATTATATTCAGTTCATTGTGACTTTTAGGGTTTAACTTTGAAACCTGGACCAATTAATTGGTCAAATATTCTTATATCTTGAAATTAAAGAAAATGTTGATAAACATTCTCTTATTAAACAAAATGAAATATAACCGAGGACTAAGGACTGAGGACCTACGTCATCAGACAGTACTGACTGATCATGAGTTTGCTTTAAAAATAAAACTGCACTTAATACATCCAATTCAACATTATCAGTTCCTATCCACCATAGCTCTCCACAAGCCTTTAGTGAATGATACATGATATACCTGTTATCATTCATTTATCAAATGAAAAACATATATGACACTTACGCATATGTTTCTCAGGAAGTGAGAAAGGTATTTCTAGGAATAAAAGTAGTCATGTCATAACAATTAACACTTCAAACTAATAATAGAGAGGATGATTGGCAGAGTGAAATAGCTGTATGGATGACAGACGCATTTCTTTTCTTATATTCAAATGGGTAAAAGGGCTTTTTCAGCAGCATCAAGTGAAGATTTTTTTTTTCAAGTGAAGAAAAAGTTGGGGGTCTAGATGCTGAGATAGGTGGTCAGGTGCATGAACCAACAAGTTAAAGTCATTCATTGAAAGTGAGCCTTCACACCATAATTTAAAGAAAAATTGAAAAATATTGATAACCATCCCATTGCCTCCAATGTACACTAGACTGCTCAACAAAAGGGACAGCCCCCTTTCACTTGTATCAAGCCACATATGGATGTGATACATGGCTAAAGATTCCATTAAAAATTCAATTCAAATTTGACATCTATAATTTTTAGTTTCATTTTGTATTTCTTAAATAACTATTAGATATTTGGATTGTTATGGTAGGGTTATACGTTTAAGAATCATGTATGTTAACCTGGAGTGTAATATATAATACCTATGTATGTTAAACAGTGGAGCTTCATGTAATTCTAAAGGAAATTATGCTGGTATAAGGGTTATAAACCCATATGCTGGAGGGGGTTTATATTGAATAGTGCTATAAATTTACATTGACAATATTCCGAATGTAAAATTAATGCTTCTACTAGTCAAACATACTCTGTATTCTGTTTGATCACATTATGTGAAAATAAGAGAAAAAATCTTGGTTAGAACTTTGGGAAATAAAGCCAGACTTGATGTAAATGGCATGGGTGTTAACCCTTGTGAGTCCCAAATTGTGATTTTACCCACAAATGTCTGATGCCAAATTGTAATGGGGATCATTGGCCAAAATCCAGTACTAGGTTGTTCATGTTTGACGATCTTTGACAATCTTATTAAATTTTGGTCAACCACAGTCATGTGACATATCAAAATGAACCTCGAATCGAGCATAACATTCTGACAGCCAATTGCCTAATTTTTGAGCTATGTAGGGGGTCTTTAATATTAGCGAGCCAGGCTCTTTCTAAAATGAGTTTAATCATCTCGCACACATATATACATGCATGGTAATTTAGATTATGTTACCTGACGTAAATGTCCAGGCAACATTTCCTACTCCAGACTGGTGGGGACCAGTATTTAATCTGGATTAGGCAAAATCCAAATTGAGTGTAATGTAAGAGCATGGATGTGTGTTGTCAGGAGGCAGTGGGGCGTTCACCCAAGCCATAAGTGTGGGTAACAGTGATACGGCTTTAACATGGTATCCTGCATGGAAGCAATCCCTTCAGAAAATTAGACAGTATTTCTCAAAATCATTGATAAGATATTAAAGTGGCAGTGATAGGTTCCCAAACTTGCAAGCTATAGGAATGAAATTTCTGACATTAGAAGAATCATTTTTGGTCTTGGTACCCCCTAAGGCTTATTCCCAACGGCCGAATTGCATTCGCTTCATATCTGAATTGTCTTCCATATAGCTCTCTTGTCAGGAAACCTCTAATATCTCCCCTCTAGTGTGCCACCTGAAATAATGATATGTTGTATAAATGATGATTATAGCGCACTGCTATGAAAATACCTAGGCTTGGAAAACACAATATGTACAGTGAGAAGCTGTTTCTGTGGCTTTAAAATGGTCCCGGTTCACAGCAGGGAGCCGGGAAATCCAGAATGAGGCTCAAGAGCCGGGACCAAATCCAGGCTCAGCAACCACTAGAAAACATGATTTTTGTGTCATTTTCACAGAGTTGTTTGAATTTTTTATCACTCAAACTCCCTATAATAGCCATTAAGACCCGCCACTGAGCATTGGTGAAGATTTATAGCCTCGCCGTGGGTGTTTGTTGCAAAGCTTCGGCCTTGGCGGCCTCAGCTTTTGCAACAAACACCTACGTCTCAGCTATAAATCTGCACCAAGGCTCAGCGGCTGATCTTAATCCCTATAACTTTGTTGCTAATGTTGCAACATTGTATATCGAAAGTTTGTTGCTAATGTTGCAACATTGTATATCAAAGGCAATTGAATCTGTAGACCTGTACTGCGCTTATTATTTGACAATAGATGCATTGCAAAGATTGCAAAGGGGGTTGACGGTGAAGGGGAGGGGTCATGGGGCAGTATGTGTTCCCTAGGCCTATCCTTGAAAGGGTTTAAGTGGTATGGTCATTAACAAAATCCTGATAAAAAGATATAATCGTCAGGAGCAGCAGCCGTTTTATCCCAGCCTACACCCCCCCCCCCCCCCCCAAGAAAAAAATAAATAAATAAAGGCATGTGCTGTTGAAGAAGTCCATTTTTTCTACTGGAAATGAAATATAAATCAATATTAGTATTCTGTCATATGGGCGCGCTTTTCTCAAAAAGTGTACCAAATTTAGCATGAAACAAAAAATGATAATAACAAACCTGTGACATCAGACAGTTCATGTTTTCTAAAAAAAAAAGTTTTTTAACCCCCTCCTGCCGCAAAACGCAAGTCCTTTTCTATCCGTGAACTAGTACTTACATGCAAGGAAATTGTTGTCTTGTCCTTCGCGGCCAAACTCCGTTAACACTTCCATAAACATAACACCATAACAGTTCAGAATCCCAAAAATACAGCCGTTGGTCCAGAATGATGCAAAACAGACGACCCACCCCCACCCTCCATCGGGTGGTTTGAAGATGTCCTGCGCTCCGGCCGCCTCCACCTCCACTAGGCCTTCCTTTCCGTTGGCAACGCCGGCAGCGGTCGCCTGCTGCAGGGGCTCCCTCTCCTTCTCACTATTACTGTCCTGTCGACCCATTGCCAACACAGTCAGACCTTCAAAGTGTATGTCTTGCTAAAATTCCAGTGTGCAGAGTTGTCTACCGCGCTTCGTGTATTCTGCAGTGTAGAAAGCGCCGTTGCTTTAAGTGTTCTTTAGGTGAGAGGGAGATGTGGTGGTCCGGCTTGGGCTGCTCCTAGTTGGCCACTGACGGAGGGTGGGTGGGTGTAGAGCGAGCGGTCAGCTGTTGGATGATGAGCGAGTAGTGGACGCTGGCGACTGCGGCGGCGGACGGCGCACGACGACACCACGCACGGGCTTGGCTCGCTCAACGGGCGGCGAACCGCAGCAGCAGCCCAATATAACAATGCACGAACTTTGATCCAAGCGGTTTCCACTCAAAGGCTATCGCTGTAATTCCTTAAACCTGGGCAATCGCTAACATTATTTATTTACTGTCCATCGGCGTCGGTTACGGTGGTTGTTCAGTCAGCTTAGTGGATCCCTAGGCGGTAACTGCACGGCTGACGCTCCCGAACAAAACTAAGTCCGAACCAAAGGCCAAGCTTTGTGCTGTCAAGTATCTCGCTCTGACAGTGACAAACTGGTTCCGCAAAAAGCTTTTCTCAGCCAAAAACAGCTGCAGGTAAATTCACCGATTTAAGTGCATATATTGCATCAGTATGCTATGAAACCCCAGTGTGAAAATAAGCCGTTGTCTTCTTCTTCGAGTGCTGTAGAGCACCGTTTTCCTAACCCCTCTGTGCAGGCTCCCAGCTCATTGTTGTTGACATTTAATATGGAGGTCAACAGCTGATCGGCGGCGTCACGTGACTGAAACTGATGCTGTGTAGTTGGCGCCACTGATTGGTCGACCAAGCCAGCGGAGCGATGCACAAAGGAAGAGGGGGCGGAACTCCACATTAAGAGATTGCTATTTCCTGGTCGGATTTAGGCAGGATACGTTCTACTTTCATAAATCCGCATCCACGTTTTGAAATTGTCAGGTTCAAGGAAACAATGAACTCCGAAAACGATGTTTCGTGACGGAATCGTAAGCTGTAATTCGCTGAAATCTTCGCTTGAGACCTACCACTCACAACCTGCGGTTTGAGCGATAATCAAGAAAAACAATCACTTCATGGGAAATAGCATTTATAAAGAATTGCTTTGAATGCTATGATCAGTCTGGTGATAGTCTGCAGGTTACTCGAATAAAACAAGGAAATGGCCATAGTTGAAACATTTCTAACGGTGTGTATTCTACTGTGGTTTTGTAAAACTAAAGGTTATTCCAGGTTTTTCATTAAGTATTGTCAGGGATTGATAGAGATATTGGTCTCCAAATTGCAGTGTATATCATCAAACGTCAACAAGTTCAATACGTCGATCGACTCTCTGCCGACGGAATGCCTGCATTTGGTATTTCAGTATCTCTCAGTAAGGGACCTCTGTCACTGCTCCAGTGTCTGCCAGAGATGGCACCTAGCGACCAGGAACTCGTTTCTATGGCAACATGTGGATTTTACACAAATTAGCAATAGTTCCACTTCACCATCAAAACGTCAGATAGTCTCAAGACAATGCAAGGCATATGTCAATTTTATCTTGGAGTCAAATGTCAGATTGTCCAGCTTACGTTTCGACGTTGATTTGGATCGTGAATTCTCAACATTGGCGACTTTGATAACTTCTGGGAAATGTCGGGGATTGGTGTCTGTGGATATGAGGTGGGCAGACGCGTGGGATATGAAGATTCCGTGGAAGTTTGAAAGCCAGTTAATAAAATACCATTCACTGATGATAATATTACGAGAAAACTGTCCTGATATTGTCCATATTCGTTCCCAAATGTTTTGGACAAACGACTCCCTGAACTACCTGTTCGCATTCACTCGTCTTAAGACATTAGAAATTAATTGTGTACCTGCAGTGCAGTATATCCAAACCTGGCACATAGACAGCCTTTTACAAAATCTACCCAACCTGAGGAACCTCAAGCTGAATGCCAGAGTTCTACCGGACAACACAGATTTTCGAATCCGATCACAATCCCTAGAAGTGTTGGATATTTCAAACACCGCTAACTTTCTTATAACTGAAATGGAGGCTCCGAGGATGCACACCTTCATTGCCAAATATATCAAGATGTACACGACGCGGAGGGGTCGCCATGACAACGCCAACATTTGCTTGTTTGATGTTATCAAAAGGGGATGCCCAAACATTAAACGGATCAACGATACGTACGCCAAGACTGCCGGTTTAGATAATTTCAAACTGGATCCATTGCAAGCTTGGGACTTGAGGATCTGTTTTTGTCCGAATCACTGTGGTCGGGGCAGGTCCAACGTTTTAGTTTATAGTAATTAGGCAAATTTCGCGAGTTTTTTCATTAGTAGATTTTGTCACAACCATAACCTTGAATGGGGTAGATGTACGTGAATGTCTTATTTTTTGTGTGATAAAGCTTGATCCATCCGACTTGGGCGGAGTGGCCCGTATTTATTTGATTATGAATAGCTATTTTTGAAATAAAATATATATTTAAATATCATAGCATTCTGCGTTATATATAACCATATTGAGCCCAAATTGGTTGTAGAGTTTCAGAAGCAATGTAGTAGGTGTATGACAATGTACAAAACGAAAAGCCTACTTCAGTATTATAGGGCAAACCCACCATAAGAATGATTGAGCAGTGGCTTGTAGTCGTTGGATGTGACGTTCATTCTCTACTTGTCCTTTTAAGAATGATTTAGGTTCAGCATGAGGTTATGCATGTAACCTTTTTATATAAGACCTCATGACCTGTCTATCTGAGGAGTGCTGAAGAGAACAGATTTTTTTTTTTGGGGGGGGGGTCGTTTTGATAGGAGATATGTATAAGCTCAATTTGAACATATCGTCCTGATGTTCGATTTGCCCGTTAATCAAGACACAATCTCCACAAAACGTTTAATCCGCTAGCGTATAAGTTATGATACAGACATTTTGACTTGAAGCAAACGATCGGACAGCAACCATACGATTTCAACGGATCGCCTCAGCGTCAGAACTTGTACAAGAAAGACGATTTCCTGTAAACATTCATCATACCTATTCTATCCTTGACAACTGATGACTATTTTATAACTATTCTGTATTAAACCTCTAAATGTCGGAATGGCCACAGCTGAAAATGGCCAGCACATCGACGACTCGGTTCGGCTACAATGAATGTATTGTCACAAAGTATCCAATATTGTAATATATTACCATGGCCATATATCACCGAGGGAAATCTATGAATAAAAACAAGGCGCAGACGTTCTTTAAACTATGGTTGTTATGTATCAGTTTGTTGGGTAGATGTATTTTTTTGTTTGTTTTCCATGCTGTTCCTGCTTTAATATAGTATGTCATCATCAAATACGAGTGTTACAATACTTGCATTTTGAGTTGGCTGGCACCACAGTTAGAGACGCGACTCACGCCAGTGTATGAAATATGCGAGATGCGTCATACAACTGGGCGCTCAAACTTTAGCTTGTTTTACACCCCCCCTCCCCCTCTCCAATAAATACAGTCACACACCACCGTGTATTTAAAAAAAATCTTCTTTGCGCTTTATGTTGTCGCTGGGTGTGTAAATGTCACTAATTGCAACTTGGAAGTGTGCTTTCGAACACCGCAGCAAGGGGAGATAGTCTCATCCCCTATACATGTGGCAATTGTGAATTCAGATTGATGATCGATCTTTTTGATCTTGGTTAATCGCATACCCAAAATATAAATCAAAAGATTGTAAAGAAAGATTTGTGGACTTTTTCCCCAGCTTTACCTAACTTCTACTTCATCAAAGTGAAAGAGTTCAGACTTTTCAGGCACATTTTTAGCTATCTGCCTACTTCTTCGAAGAAATGGAGGTGCGTTTGTGCATGGGGCTGGACGTTCTTACTTTTTCTTAATCAGCTGGCCTTGTTGATGTTGAATTAAGAGACTACATCTGCTTGTTTTGAATTTGATAATCGTCTGTGTATCCGACCATGCAATAACATCAGTCACTTTATGTATAACCAGAAATATATTTCTGTTTATACACAAGTCACTGAAAACATTTGCACATGCCTCGAGCAGGACTCAAACCCCTGTGCAGAGGTGAGACACAGTGAACTGATGGAGCTGTGAAATAAACCACTCGGCCATGGCGGCGGGCCAACATATACGACATATCAGTACTTCAAGTGCAGAAGGAAACTCGTGGAGAGATTTCAAGGGGTCGAAATGGTTGCCAAAGAAATATATATTTCCATCTTGAAGTACACTATAGATAGGTTCTTAAGGTGATGAGTACCATTCCAAGCTAGTTAAAAGCCCCATCCCAAAACACACCTCACAGCAGCATCATATAACAAGGTGTATCTCCAGGTTCCTGAGTGTTGTCAGGGATAGAATATCATAGTCAGCCGTCTGTAGTCAACCCATATTCTAATTCATTTCAATATTTACAACTTTTCACTCAAATGACATTATCTCATTACTTACGCAGGTGATGGTCACTACAGGTTCACAGTTACCTTAGGGATATCATTGACTATGCCCAATAATAAGTATTTTTTTTAATATTTTACTGCTAAAGATTTTTACAGGCCATAACATTGAAAATCTTAGTGAGATATCTCGTGTGTGGAGGCATGGGAACCCCATTGATAGTGGTGGACATACCTCGCTGATCACTTATGAGCACTGGAAACAAAAGACAGTTGCACAAAGATACACCTCGACGATCTCAAGAGAACGGCTTGTGGTCATGATGCTATAAATAGGTGCTAGCTATGAGCCCGTGAGGTTACCAAGTGTAGTTGGTGTGAAGATTTCTAACTAAAATGTTCAATATTATGGCCTGTAAAAATCTCTAGAGGTCAATAATCTCCAATTGACTTCTTATTGGGCATAGACAATGATATCCCTAAGGTAATTCTGAACCTGCAGTGACTATTATCTTTGAAAGTATTGAGAATATGTCATTTGAGTGAAAAGTTGTAAATATTGAAATGGTATAGAATATCGATTGACTTAGGACGGTTGGCTATGGTATTCTCTCCCTGATAACACACTGGAATCTAGCGATACACATTTTTATATGATTATGCTGCTGTGAGGTGTGTTTTGGGTGGGGCCTTTAACTAGCTTGCAATGGTACTCGACAACGAGAAGAGATTCACATGAGCTGCTTTATAAAAGACCTACATGCATGGCATGTTGGGCACGTAAACATGACAGATAGTTGTGTCGTAAAAACGACTAGGTTGATTATTATGAAATGTGGATGAATTGGCAGTCGTGCTAGAATAGTGAAAGCGTGTTTTTTGATATGCTGAAAATCAAAAACGAAATTTAGCGAAAAGCTTACTTTGTAGTGGTTTGGACTAGGAAAAAGAATTTGAACTTGTGGGAGACAAAAATGTAGATACTCTATGACCAGGTTGCACAGTTAGCAGGCGACAAGAGCAGGTGACAAGTCGCCTTTTCCCCAGAGAAGTCAGTAGTGGAGTCCAAGTGTGATATATAACATTCTCACTCATAGAAGATAGGGCTTCCAAAATTCTGATTGTTTTTGCAAAATTAAAAGATGACAATTTGGGCACAAAATGAGAATACATCTAGGTAGGCAACTCCGGCTCCTAGTTTAGAATATTTAAGGATTCTGAATGACTGCTATCCTCTTCCTTGGATTAAGATACACGACATTCGTTCACGACATTCGTGCCTCTTCCTTCAGTAATACGATTCACTACACTAGCGACATCTATTGAGTTCTGGGCAAATTAATGTAATCCAACCATTTTGTAAATTACTTTAAAATAATGCACTTTCAACATCATTAGATATTATAATTCGAAGGAGGAAAATTCCACATAATTGAAAGAGGTGTCTCTGATTTCTACTGATTTATTCTGAAGTACAACCTTCGTACCTTTATGATTGGAGGTATCCATTCTAAGTAACATGTTTCAAAAGTTGATGTTTGGCTTAAAATAGTGATTTTCGTAAATGTTGAAAATTGATAATTTTACATAATGTTAGAAAATATGTTTGAGCATCCCATTATCAGATTATGGTGGACATCCTACCGTTTTTATGTATATTCTTTATTGACTGTAGTAATACTACAAAAGGTATATAATACATATTACAAAAGGTAAAAGTTAAATAAATACAAAGAAAATAGCATGTCAGAAAACGGCACATAGACTTTAAACATGAACTTCATCTTCTCAAGATGGGAGTTAGTTAAACACAGCAAGCGGACAAAAAAATAAACGGTTAAAGTCAGACATCTAAATGTCTATACCGCCGCACATTGTAATGTACATAGAGAGCTGCATATAGATGTGGTACGTTTGCCAGGGACATAACATAGCTGAAGTATTTACCGGAGCAGGCTGCCTTAGTCACAGACCCATTACCACTAGCCGATGCCTTTTCTCAGCTTGAGACTGCGGTAGTACATTTTGCATATATGCTTGCCAGCTATGAACCAGATTTCATCTATCAATTCTTGTGATAGGGTTTCTATCGGCCTCCCCAGGAGGACACTAAGCACTTCACCGGAAATGCCAAGGATTACACCACCACATCTATCCTCGACGGCTCTAATTTCTCTAAACATATTGGACCTCTCGGATAACATCATAGGGCACTGCATCACCAAGTGCTTTACATTGTCCTCTTCATCGAGATCACAGAAAGTAAATACTAATTTGAATCCTTTCTTCAAACTCTATAAAAAAGGCCCTATTTCATAAAAATTCGCCATCGTAGGTTCAGAAACTAACCCCAAATCATGTTTTAGTCTTCTTGAAATATGATTCGCCATCGTAGGTTCAGAAATTAACCCCAAAATAAATCACGTTTTATTCTTCTTGTAATAAGACCATTGTGCAGAATATTTAGACGAATGTTGGTCAAAATCGCCGATCCAAAATCGCTGACTAACTAAATGGCCGATCGCAAAAACGGCCGATGACTTATTGGGCCCTCCTGAAATAAACATTCATAACTCACACGGCTGCTCAAGTGTGTTTTAGGCTTTATTCTGTGTGAGTAAAACAGATCTGATACTTATTATGCTATAAAAAATCCACGTAAAACCAATGTAATATTTTTTATCACTTTCCAAACTCATTTACACGGACACTAGGCCTAATAAATAGGGCCCTCTTAACCATCGGCCTTTTTGCGAACGGCGATTTTGACCGTAAAGGTAAAAGGTATTTAAAGGTATTCGATTTATAGTCTTGTATCCACCGAAGCGCTCACACGACCTTCCTCTCCTAGCAGGCCTGTACACACGGAAACCATTTCAATCCCACGGGGGATATTCCAGAGCAACTGGCAGCATATAGCGCACAAGCTCTAAGCACTGCCTTATTTATGCTTGGTACCCATTTTGCTGATTACTACTGATTACTAGTCCGACACCTAACCAACTGAGCTACTTTGTCCCCATACACCATCATGATTTAGACACTTTCTGGTCAAGATTATACCAGGAACTTTATAATTTAGTCTAAACTTCCTGATTATACTGACGTATTCTGTCCAGTAATAGATTAGTTTAAAACAATGGTTCTCGGAATGCTTGATGTTACCCATACCTTAGGTGATGAAAAAGTTTTTATTTATCTAAACCCATACGGCCGGCATACCAGCAAAAATTGTTTTCGTTGATACATGTATTAAAACATTTTTCAAAAGGCCCTATTTCATGAAAATTCGCCATCGTAGGTTCAGAAACTAACCCCAAATCATGTTTTAGTCTTCTTGAAATAAGATTCGCCATCGTAGGTTCAGAAATTAACCCCAAAATAAATCACGTTTTATTCTTCTTGTAATAAGACCATTGTGCAGAATATTTAGACGAATGTTGGTCAAAATCGCCGATCCAAAATCGCTGACTAACTAAATGGCCGATCGCAAAAACGGCCGATGACTTATTGGGCCCTCCTGAAATAAACATTCATAACTCACACGGCTGCTCAAGTGTGTTTTAGGCTTTATTCTGTGTGAGTAAAACAGATCTGATACTTATTATGCTATAAAAAATCCACGTAAAACCAATGTAATATTTTTTATCACTTTCCAAACTCATTTACACGGACACTAGGCCTAATAAATAGGGCCCTCTTAAACATCGGCCTTTTTGCGAACGGCGATTTTGACCGTAAAGGTAAAAGGTATTCGATTTATAGTCTTGTATCCACCGAAGCGCTCACACGACCTTCCTCCCCTAGCAGGCCTGTACACACGGAAACCATTTCAATCCCACGGGGGATATTCCAGAGCAACTGGCAGCATATAGCGCACAAGCTCTAAGCACTGCCTTATTTATGCTTGGTACCCATTTTGCTGATTACTACTGATTACTAGTCCGACACCTAACCAACTGAGCTACTTTGTCCCCATACACCATCATGATTTAGACACTTTCTGGTCAAGATTATACCAGGAACTTTATAATTTAGTCTAAACTTCCTGATTATACTGACGTATTCTGTCCAGTAATAGATTAGTTTAAAACAATGGTTCTCGGAATGCTTGATGTTACCCATACCTTAGGTGATGAAAAAGTTTTTATTTATCTAAACCCATACGGCCGGCATACCAGCAAAAATTGTTTTCGTTGATACATGTATTAAAACATTTTTCAAAAGGCCCTATTTCATGAAAATTCGCCATCGTAGGTTCAGAAACTAACCCCAAATCATGTTTTAGTCTTCTTGAAATAAGATTCGCCATCGTAGGTTCAGAAATTAACCCCAAAATAAATCACGTTTTATTCTTCTTGTAATAAGACCATTGTGCAGAATATTTAGACGAATGTTGGTCAAAATCGCCGATCCAAAATCGCTGACTAACTAAATGGCCGATCGCAAAAACGGCCGATGACTTATTGGGCCCTCCTGAAATAAACATTCATAACTCACACGGCTGCTCAAGTGTGTTTTAGGCTTTATTCTGTGTGAGTAAAACAGATCTGATACTTATTATGCTATAAAAAATCCACGTAAAACCAATGTAATATTTTTTATCACTTTCCAAACTCATTTACACGGACACTAGGCCTAATAAATAGGGCCCTCTTAAACATCGGCCTTTTTGCGAACGGCGATTTTGACCGTAAAGGTAAAAGGTATTCGATTTATAGTCTTGTATCCACCGAAGCGCTCACACGACCTTCCTCCCCTAGCAGGCCTGTACACACGGAAACCATTTCAATCCCACGGGGGATATTCCAGAGCAACTGGCAGCATATAGCGCACAAGCTCTAAGCACTGCCTTATTTATGCTTGGTACCCATTTTGCTGATTACTACTGATTACTAGTCCGACACCTAACCAACTGAGCTACTTTGTCCCCATACACCATCATGATTTAGACACTTTCTGGTCAAGATTATACCAGGAACTTTATAATTTAGTCTAAACTTCCTGATTATACTGACGTATTCTGTCCAGTAATAGATTAGTTTAAAACAATGGTTCTCGGAATGCTTGATGTTACCCATACCTTAGGTGAAGAAAATGTTTTTATTTATCTAAACCCATACGGCCGGCATACCAGCAAAAATTGTTTTCGTTGATACATGTATTAAAACATTTTTCAAAAGGCCCTATTTCATGAAAATTCGCCATCGTAGGTTCAGAAACTAACCCCAAATCATGTTTTAGTCTTCTTGAAATAAGATTCGCCATCGTAGGTTCAGAAATTAACCCCAAAATAAACCACGTTTTATTCTTCTTGTAATAAGACCATTGTGCAGAATATTTAGACGAATGTTGGTCAAAATCGCCGATCCAAAATCGCTGACTACCTAAATGGCCGACCGCAAAAACGGCCGATGACTTATTGGGCCCTCCTGAAATAAACATTCATAATCCCCTAATTAAACTTCACATTCCACACATTCTAGTCTAAACATTCATATTAAGTATTATGTGTTTTGGTGTTTTCTTTGATTAGGAATGTTAATTCCGGGGTTAATTCTAGACGTACATTGTATTTACGTACCAAAAACAAGACATTTACAGTTACAGCGCCTAGCTAAGCTGACTTTGCTTTTTGAAATATATTTTTTTAAAGTCCAAAATCTGTCTAATGATAAACATGACATTACGTCTTCAACTACTATTCTCCGCACCATTTGTAAAACGAAGTCACAGGCTGTATTATCATATATAGTATGTAATGAGGGCCGTAAAAATGTCGGGGTGGCAATGACTTCACGGCAGATAACTCACACGTCTGCTCAAGTGTGTTTTAGGCTTTATTGTGTGTGAGTAAAACAGATCTGATACTTATTATGCTATAAAAAATCCACGTAAAACCAATGTAATATTTTTTTTATCACTTTCCAAACTCATTTACACGGACACTAGGCCTAATAAATAGGGCCCTCTTAACCATCGGCCTTTTTGCGAACGGCGATTTTGACCGTAAAGGTAAAAGGTGTTCGATTTATAGTCTTGTATCCACCGAAGCGCTCACACGACCTTCCTCCCCTAGCAGGCCTGTACACACGGAAACCATTTCAATCCCACGGGGGATATTCCAGAGCAACTGGCAGCATATAGCGCACAAGCTCTAAGCACTGCCATATTTATGCTTGGTACCCATTTTGCAGATTACTAGTCCGACACCTAACCAACTTTGTCCCCATACACCATCATGATTTAGACACTTTCTGGTCAAAATTATACTGGCGTATTCTGTCCAGTAATAGATTAGTTTAAAACCATGGTTCTCGGAATGCTTGATGTTACCCATACCTTAGGTGAAGAAAAAGTTTTTTTTATCTAAACCCATACGGCCGGCATACCAGCAAAAATTGTTTTCGTTGATACATGTATTAAAACATTTTTCAAAATATGTGAAAATAAGAGCGAAATCCATGGCTCATAAATTTAAATTATCTTAAGCTAACTATGATTTGTTGTTTATTTATGTCAACTTTCAGGAGAACTTCCGCAAAGGGTCGCAATACCACGAATTTGAACACTGCAGTTGCTAATGCCGTTCGCGCACGTACCTGGTTCTCAGCATCCGTCTCGTACTGACATCTATGGGCAAACGTATGTACTACTATTGTTTCGCAAACAAAGAGTTAGTGGTTAAGGTCTACATAGATTAAGTGTTACAGGTCACTGATGTCTCACGACACTTGTGGAAATTTCTGTTAAATATTCCTGAAACTTTGCATGAATAAAGCAGCCGTCTTAGAAACAACTTTAAGTTTGTGTCATCATCTTCAGGTTTTTTGTCAAAGATTAAAAGAAAATGATGTTAAGAACATAACTTTCGATCTTCAATTCTTTTTCTTTGCTACTTCTATTTCTTCAGACTGTCAGTGCCTGGAAGACTGTTCTGCTAAAATAAAGGCACTTTAAAGTTGTATTGTTATAATTCAAGAAACAAGTATCTAAACCAAAATTGGTATAAGTCAGAATTGCCTCGTTCACACTTCACCAAAAATGGGGGCCCTTGATAGAAGACTGATATACCTATTTTCTGAAAATGTCAAATTATCAAATTCAATAAATATGAAAGAAGCTGAAGCCATAACAGTGTTCAAAACCATCTCTAAGAATACTATTCAGAATAGACAGGTATAGGCACAATGTCACATATTTATCAAAACCCTTTTTTTTTGTAACAATTTCTCTATCAGCGACTAACATTTTTTACATTTGATTGATGCCCATTCTTTTTAAAATTTGCTGTAGTGTTGGAAAAATTGTAATAGGTTATCTCAATACTCAATAGGTGTCACTAGTTTTAAACTGTCAGCGCACTAGCAATTGTGAATTTTGTATTTTCATTTTCACTTTTATAGTCATATGGAGTCTAATTCGCCACTAGCCAGTTGTGAGGGATGAAGGAAATTGCAGGCCCACCAGAAGCAAAGTCACTGGTTACAGTCTCACATGTCCTGAATGGGATTCAAACCCGAGAAGTGCTGCCAGACTGTGCACAGTCAAGAGGCACTGCTTTAGGCCACTCATTTGTGAAGTTATCTCCTACTGGCCAATAATCTACTTCCTTTGCAGTGTCAAATGGAGTTATTCCTGAAACTGCATTTATATGGTGTTTGAAGGTATAACCCCACCACAATATATGCATCTTACTTACTGATATCAATGGAAAGAGATTCTGAAAAACTATTTAGTATTAATTCTTATTCTTTGTTTCGAGACAAAATCAATTTGTAATCAAAGTATTGTGATCCAACGTTGAAAACCTAGTCAATTTGCAAAAAATAGAATTCTTTCAGGTGCATAAGTACAAAATGATTCCCACATAAATGAGATAATTAAGGGTTCTGTTGTTTCAGCAATGAGTACCACCAACCAGAAAATTCTTTTTATGAGCAGCCCTCCACAAAGCCGTAAGTTTGGAAGCAAGTAGACCAAAAAATAAGGGTCAAGTGCAGACTTAAATCTGAGATTGTGTGCTCAGAAGACCAACATCTTAATAAAAAGCCATAGCAGACTCCATGTTAAGCAGACAGGAGAAATGAAACAGAACAGCAGTGAAATTCACTTTCTTGTGATTTATTTACATTCTACAGGTTATATATACAGTGTACAATGTAGAGTATCCCTTATTCTGGACATCATCACAAGAACGGTTTTAAAATGTCTTTTCTTAGTTCTTACTGAACAATTAACAACTTGATTACAGCCTTAACAGGACAGATAACATAATGTAATAAATATTGTTCACCAAAACAAAATGATACATAATTTTTGTACTCATTGATTCGATAAATAATGGTGTCTATGTGTGCGGTGTTGCTTTATTTTTGTCATGTATTCACTGGTTCATTAACCAGTGTGTTGTATTTCACTCTCTTCCCACGAATACTTTGTATGTTAGTCACCTCAGCCTGGGAAGTTGTACCTTAACAAATCTAACCTTGGGACACTTAATATGCACAATGCTACTTGAATGTAATGATAGCTTGCAATTGCAATTTTTAAAACCACAAGAAACCTTCACCACTGGTCAAGTATGCACTACTGCCATCCTAATAATAGCTTTACTATTAGATAGAAGACGTCCTCCAGATTTGGGCTGGCACTATAGGTAGAGATCAAGTTCCTCCACAGCATGGAGGGAGAGAGATCACAGATCATTCCATTTGTTTGCAGTTCTAGTTTGTGCCACATCTTAGAAGGCGAATCCTCCCTGGGGGACGGCAGCAGCCTCTGCGAACTTGAAGCCGCTCTCATCAGTCTTGGGAGCTAGGTTCTCATCCACATCACCCTGGAAGAGAAAGCAAATTGCTGACATTAGTAAAATACAAAAGCATACCCCCAACAGTTAAAACAAATCAAGCCACTGTATTTACTTAATGAAATTTCAAAATTGGTGATATCTTATACAAGGTTAAGAATATTCTACCCTGAACTAAATGCATGACAAACTTCACCCTGCATTATCATATTGATTTTCAGGAAATACAGTAAGAATATAACTACATGTAATGTAGTGGTCCTATCAGTTTTTTTTATATCAGTATACTTTAAATGTCTCTACAGATTGATTCAAAATACTTTTCCAATGCAATAAAATATCTAGTGGGCCAATCATGCACATGCCACAGGAGTAGCCGTCAGTTAAAGTGGCACATTACGAATGAGCTAGAGATTTATACTGTGAAGCACTGACCTCAGAGTAGTATGTCTCGATGAGTTTGAGGGCGTTTTCGTAGACCTCCTCGTTCTCGTGCTGCTGCAGCTGCTCTATCTTCTCCAGGCCGCCCACCTCCTCCACCATCACACACGCAGGCTCCAGCTGGCCAAGCTTATCTGCAGCCTGGGGAGGGAAACGAAATACAGAACAATCAGAAATGAATGGCAGTAAATACACAAGTGTTTTCATAGTTTTCTAAACAGTTTTATCTGAATAACTGGCAGAAAAGAATGTCAGGAAATATTCATTGTCATGGTCTTCTTAAAAGTTAACCATAGAGTTGGTAAAAGATCATCCTAATTGTTGGGGAGGAGAGGATAATATAAGAACTACATCCACCTGCCAAATATTTTAGCTGCTTAGGAATATTTCAAAATACCTATACTATTCTTAAAATTTAAGGAAATCCATAACCGTTTATTCTGTATTTGAGTATCGATCTGCATTCAGTTAAGATGAAAGACATAAATCAGTTATAATCAAGATAGACCTAAACACTGCACTTACAGTGAAGACATTTTTGATGGCCTCAAGGATGACCAGAATGATCTTCGCTTCCTTGACTGTGAGGAGATTGCAGAGGGGTTCGAGGAGGCCACACTGCACGGCGTAGGCGATCTGGTCAACGTTACCGCCCGAGGTGAGGTTAGTCACCGCCCACACAGCCTCCTTCTGGCTCTTGAAATCACCCTGAAACACAAAGAGCACACTCAGAACCTTCTTTATAAACATGAAAGATGACAAGAAAAAAAGCATGACATGCCCTAAAAATCACCATTAGGCATTTTGCAGAAATAATATATACCTAATAATAATTGATATTGTGTCATTTAATCACAATTGAAATCTGAAAGCGTTACCTTCAAAAATTGCATATATAACGATCTCAGCAAATTAGTCATCAGTTAAGATTGTATCAAATGATTTTTGGGTAAAATTGTTCTTCAAGGTAAGTTTGATAAAATGCGTTGAACTAAGTGGCATCAGTTTGGACCTAAGATGGATAAAGTGAGAGCTAAGAAAATTGTCGTACCTTTCCGATGACTTTGATGATAGGGGGGATGAGTCCAGCATCAATGACAGCCTGGATCTGTGCGGTGTTTCCAGCAGTGACGTTGGATATCGTCCAGGACGCCTCTTTCTGGATGCTGTTCTTGGGGTGCTTGAGGAGATTATGGAAGACTGGGAGAGCTCCCGCGTCGAGGACGGACTGGGTCTGAGAATCGTCTCCTGTGACAATGTTCCCCACTGCTCTCAGGGCAGGGGTGATCACACACGCCTCCTGGTGGCCAAGAAGCTCAACTAGCCGGCCCACGACCCCGGCATTGACCACCTCCTGGATCTTGTCGTTGGTGCCGTCTGTGAGGTAGGAGAGCGCCCAGCAGCTGTCGGTCAGGACCTCCTTGTCTGAGTGGTGGATGAGCATGGCCAGCGCTGGCAGACACTGCTTCACCGTGTCAAACGGGGGAGGGGGGTTCTTGTTCCTGCATAGGTTGGACAGAGTCCAGGTCACGTTCCTCAGAAACCCATCCTGAAGCAAACGAAGAATAAAGTAAGATCTGGCACAATATACTAAACAAAAACTATTATCCAAACTAAGTGAAAAATGTTTAGGGAGCCTATTTTCTACTTTATTAATGCATTAAAAACGTTTTGGCCTGCCATATTGAAGTTTGCAAACATCTCAATTATCTCATTTACACCAGCTTGGCACGCCTACAAAAACTGATAACTATCTATTTGGTGCCATCTTATATAAATTGCAATCATTTTTTTTGTTGGAGCAGCTATTGATGCATTACATCCTAAGAATCTAGCCCAAGACTAGAGAGTTCCCTGATTGAAGGTTGTAATACTGCCACAGTATGGAGTTGCCAGTACTTACAGCTGTTGTAGGGCTGATGAGCTGCAGCAGTGGCGCCACCACACCATGCTTGATGACGATATCCCTCAGATCGGGCCCGTCTCCAGCGATGTTTCCGACAGCCCAGACTGCCTGCTCTGCGACGTTGTGATGCGGCGAGAGCAGCAGTTTAATGAAGGGGCCAATGGCACCGGCCTTCACCACGGCACGAGTCTGCTCAGATGTACCAGAGGCGATGTTAGTCAGGGCCCACGCTGCCTCAAACTGCAGGTCTGGCCTGTAAAGGTAAGATATGGCAATGATACTTACATCCATCTAATAACTTCATTTCCTATCTGCCAGACCGAGCAGACTTTATGTACTTATTTTAGAACAAGGTCAGTGTTTTGACTAGAGCTGCACTCACCACTCACGAACTCGAGTGGCTCGAGCCTTAGAGCAAACTCGCCGAGCTCGAGCTGAAATGTTCAAATCGTGAGCTCGTCGATGTTGGTAACACAAACGTAACATAGGGCACATAACACACATTATCAACAATTCAACATGCATAACTGCTTATCGCTGTCATGTCTTCTTTACAATCTCCAATGTATACATTCAAGCAGTGTTGAGTGTTAAACTGACCTTTTTACCTCGTCAGCACGTTTTGAAATTAACTAAACATGGCAATGTTAATAAATGTCCGCCAATAAATATTTATTTCTTACTAGCTGGGCTGGAAAATAAATATTTTTTTGGAAAATCAGAACATCCGTGAGCTCATGAGCTCACGAGTCAAACGGGTGGTGAGCTCATGAGTTGATTTCCCTCCGTGAGTGCAGCTCTAGTTTTGACCCATTTATGCATGGAGAGTCCTCAACCCTAGAAGCATTTAATAATAACTTTGAAATTCATCAAAAATTATTTGAAGCAGAGTTGTGATTGTTAATAAACATTTCTCATTCAAGTATTTTATGAAAATTCCTTTTGTTAGAGAGAAATTGCCAAAATAGTCAGGCGGTTTTGGGCACTAGAAGCATGAACGGGCTAATATGATCCTGGGAGACATAAATAGAACAGCACAACATTTAGGCTAGAATAACGAGGCAAGTGAATTTTTAAAATTTGTTTCAAAGAATCATCTTAATACGCTAAAAAGAGATATAAAACTACTTCATAACATAGCAAGCCTTTTTATCATGCACTTAAAATTAATTTGTACAACAAAAATGAAAATTGGGCAGTTACCTGTCAGCAAAGCTCAAAAAATGTACAAATTTAGGTATGACGCCAGCATCTATCATATCTGAGATGGGAGGGTGCCTTTCCCTGGAGAGCATCTTTCTGGCTGACTGTGTGGCTTGGAAGACTATCTTGTGGTCAGGAGAGTCCAGGCTCTGGATGATCTCCACCATGCCCATAACAGCAATGCCACCATTCTGAAAAGACAATCGAAAATCATAACACAATGTGTGGAGTCAGGAAGAAAAAATTCAGATGAGATACAAGAGGTAGATGTCGAAAAATATTTAAAAGAATTTATTGAACTGTCATGGGAATTATATTGAAGTGAAAATATTTCTTCATTTGCTTGAAATTGATATGATTTTTATAAATTCCTCGCATAAAGCTTTGGGTGTCCTCATGTGTGAATTATGAGGGTTTGGTTGGACGTCCACTTGATGCCCAGAATCTTTGACTATCATATTTCAATCACCCTGTATGGGATACAGGATTATGTTGTGTGTTGCCAGCCTAAATTGCAATTTATTCGACTGCCTAGTACTAATGCCAGGCTCTAATTTCATGACCCAAGTCACAAATTGTGACTCATGAGCCTAAATAGAAACACAAAACAGCAGAAAGTTGCCAAAATAAAATGGATTGATGATAAAACAGATGCCATACCGTATTCTTTTCTTGAAGAGGGCTAGTAGGTTCATCATCAAAAGCCATGTTCCTTCTCTTAGAGAGCTGGTCATCTTTGCGGGCTTTTCTCAGTTCCACAGACACTTCGTTCCTTCTACGCCTCATCTCCTACAAAGATAAAATGAAATAAGTTAGTATATTAATATAGCAAATCCCATAGGATGGTTGTAAAGTTTACTTTATTCGATAATGGTTTGGGCAGAGAATCTTTGATGACTATCACTGTAGACCTAGATGATATTTAAGTCCTGTACAGCACTGCAAGGTTAGGCAAGTGGATTAAAGTAAACCCCCGTGGACCCTTGTAGGACAGCGTCTATGCTTCTGTTGACGCATGCAGGCAAGTGTCGAGCACCATCGACGAAGTCTCAGATGGGTCTATGGCTCTAGCTCATCAACCATAAGCGTCGATGGGTGAAAGTAAACCCCCACCGACGCTTGCATGCATGGGTCTACGTAGTCAACGACCCTTGTCCGCCAAGGGTCTAGCAGGAAACTTGCTGCCATCGACTCTTGTTGGTCAAGGGTCGTTGTAATTTGAAAACCTCAAACAAGAAATCTCTCTCACATCGACCCATGTTGGACATGGGTGGATGCACTTTACTAGAACAGGAAGTTGAGTGTCACCATGTAGGCAGAGCCAGAGGTTTGTAATGAATATTCTGTCATAGTCAGACATTTATCCAATGTTGTGTTCTCCATATGGATTTTAGATTTTTCTTCAAGCTCTTTCTTTCTAACTTGCTTATTTATTTATTCTCTACACATTTATTTTTTTCTCTCCCTTATTGTGTATTTATTTTTGCATCCTCTCTCTCAGACTTTGAAGTTTACTTCTTTGTCTAACCTAGTCATTTGCTACAGAGCCATCAGGTAAGGTTATTTGTCGTTCAAACTACTAACCTGGGATGCCGCCAGGGGGGTCAATGTATTTTATCAAACATAACATGGGTTTCAAAATAATGCATGTTTCTTGCCCCTGCCCTTGATATGGTGGTGGGATGATCAAAAGCAGTGATGGGATCTCATTCTAACGAACGAGATTACTGTCACACATACCAAAGGTCTGTTCAATTTTTTTTTCTTGTCAAAAAACTTCTGTGTTTTTAAGGCAGGTTTTAATCCCCGTTAAAATGATTATAACTACAGAAGAAATCAAATAACGTATTATGTTACTGCTCCATCCTACAGACATTTCCCTGATCATACACACCTTTGGTTTTGGGATGTATTTTATGTATATTTTAGTTCAAAAATGATTTTGCAGTGTATTTTCTATGCTCTGTTTGCCCATAGACCCATGTGCGCAATGGGTCTATGAGGCTGACAAAGTTCATAGACCCATGTCCAACATGGGTCTATGAGGCTCCCTTAGTACATAGACCCATGTGCGCAAACAGTCTATGAAATGAAGGGGTTTACTTTCCCACTTTTGCCAAGGTTAGTGTCAAGGTATTGAAGGTAACCTTGGCATGTTGGATAATCTATTTGTTTCAAGAGCAAGCCAAACAACAATTATTATTATTATTATTCCGGTATACTAGTCCACCAAACCTCATCAAAATGACTATTGTTAAACTTACAGAATTATCACGGCCCTTGTTCTTGTAGGCATTCAGGCGATTCTTATTCTCGTCAGACTGAGACATGATTGGTTTGTAGTGGATTCAGATCACAGAAAAATGTATATATCACAAAGAGATCACCACCTCCTTCCAATTACTCTGGAAAAGAGAGAGAAAACAAAACATAGTACTTGGGAAAATATTCACTTAAGTAGACAAATATCCAGGGGGACACTTAACGAGTAGATCTCACATGTTAACTGGATTGCCTCCTAGGGTCTTTGTTAAAAGCATGCTTCACTAGCAAT
This sequence comes from Maea johnstoni, assembly GCA_963942565.1. NCBI lineage: Eukaryota > Metazoa > Annelida > Polychaeta > Spionida > Magelonidae > Maea > Maea johnstoni. Next base: position 92,316,096 of record OZ012684.1, on the reverse strand, counting down.
AGCAAAATTTCTTCTTTTCAATATAAATAGAGCACCTGCTATAATTCAAAATATAATCAACAAAATTTAGAATAATCAATATCCATAATTTTACATGTACAGTTCTTAACTTCTTACGTAACTGCATTGTCAATATGGTGGAAAACATGGAAACAAACAATGCACAAGATGAAATATATATGTAAAGAAGTTGTGATGGATAAGTGACAGTTGATAAATTTCTGGTCAGTGATCTGCAATCCAAAGCAGTTGTGACTTTGAATTGCATATAATGGCAGACAAGTCCCAACGCTCTAAGTCATGATCACATCATTAAAACACAAAATTACCTTTCAATTTGTGTCCTGGTAATTCTCAATTCTTAGAAATCAACATTTCAAGGAACTGGTTGACTTTCCAGATTCAAATAACTTGGTACTTTGATCTTATAAATAGGGGGCCAAAGGTCACATTTGGCAGTTGCACTTAAAATTTAAATGGGATCCACTCATCCAGGCATTAAAAAAATGAAAAGAATCGTTCCTTTTTCATTAAAGGTAGGTATTCAAATCTAATCAATAGTATGTTTGGTTTACAAAATATGATCTAACAAGTAAAAAAGAATGTGGAAGGAATTGAACCACTGAAACAGAATCACATGTCAAAACGTCCAATCGACCAATGGCAATGAATGGGCATGTCGTGCATGGGCCATGGCTGTCAAAATCAATGAGCTGTCAAACGGAGTTTCACGAAAAATGATTCGATGATCATACTTAACCAGTCGCATAGGACAATAACTTTGAAAAAGATCACTACTTCTGGGAAGTTCTCATACCTTAAGTTATGATGAGAGTAATAAGGATTAAAATTCGTTTAGAATGAGGAAAGAGTACGTCCATACCTTCTCAGTGCTTCTTGGGATTTCACTGATTTGAAATAGAGAGGGAATTTAAAGGTCTCGAATACTGCAATTTCATTGGTCAATCTGTTTGATGCTGGTATTTGATTGGCTAATACGTTTCAAACTTTTAAATAAGTAAAAATATTATTTACCAAAATTGAAACAAATAGATATATGTTCATAAAATAATTGATAACAATATATCTTTTATCGAAAATGAAAGGTATAAAAACATAACGTCGTGATTTTGTTCGCGCATGCGCACTCGTAATGTTTTCAAATTGTTGAATTCCCCATCATGTCTGCAGATGAGGATACAGAACTACGCGATTTAGTGGCCCAAACTCTTGAGGCAAATGGAGTTCTGGGAAAAATTAGGGTAATGAGTATACATTTTCTGTATACATATTCATTTTTAAATGCTTGGTTATCACAACTTGTTATTTTACTCATAGACACAAGAGGTGAATCAATGAGGTGTTCCCTTCTGATTCTTGGATGAAGAAAACATGGATAGGTCGCCACAGACCAATTACCCTTGACACACCTAATCTGGCCTCAGTGTGACGTCTTTAGGAGACACGAATGAGGGCCATCAAATTTGTTTACGTTACAGAGAAAGTTGCTCACACATGTGCAGAACGCACCTCTTGAGTGGTTCTTGTCAACAGTCGTGCAGAAGCTGTTGAGCGAGATCTGGTGGTTATGATATCTGGCGATCAACATTTGTGATAGATTAAAATTAACTGATAGCTCGTGCAGCGAGCGGGCTGTAGGCCCCCGAGGAAGCGGTGATTACGGTATAGGCCGTCATCAGCTACCTAGAAGCCTACTCTATACTGATGCCAATTTTATCCTGTCTGCAATTTCCGTCTCTTGTCGTGAAATGAACATCACTTTTCAGTTTAAGAGCACATTTTTCCACCAGATCTTTTTAAATATTGCTTAATCAAATAATAAATATGGATTGTTTCCTTTAAATTGTATCCAAATAGCGTTTCGAAGGCGGATTTACATGTGCAATGATGTCATGGTATGAAGGAATCCCACCATGCAAAATGACATCATGCGAAAAGCAATACAGGTGAACTTGGATATGACGGACCACTGTACGACGGATCTTTGCATATGACGGACGATATGCTTGGTCCCAGTCCGATGCATATTAAATATTCGTCATTTGTATTTGTCATATGTATACGACGGATTTTGCATATGACGGACCAATTTTCCTGGTCCCATTGAGTCTGTCAATGGTCATATCCAAGTTCACCTGTATTGGTGCCATCTACGGTGAGATGTCAACCCTAGCACCAATGATGTTAATGCAGTGGGCGACACATTAAAAATGAATTACTCGTCTATCCATGTATCAATATCAATGCAGTTTAAAATCTTTAGAACCACTACAATTGATTCTACGTGTATTTTAATTCTAGTTGAAATCTGTTGCAAAATGACAATTTTGCAACAGGTTGAAATCGTAATTTTTTTGCCATTGATATTTTCGGTCAATCGCTTCTTGTACTGTGTGGTTATTGCACAAATATAAAGCTCATATCAAGGGGTTTTCAATATGTTTCCGCGAAGTGCAAGTTAAGAATAACCTCACAGTAAGAACAAATATAAGACTTTTCTGGGGAAGTGGTCCCCCATTTTTAAATCATTAAAGGAACTATAGTATAAAATCCACCAGTATACTATGTCTATCCTATATATGATTCAATCTATACATGTTCTTTTTGCCTCCCGCTTATAGTCATTAAATGACTGTACTGTATTGTATTGACATCTATGCATATTTATACCATTGGAATAAAAGTTATAAAAAAAAAAATAACCTCACAGATAATAAATTTGTTACTTCGTGGCTGCATTTAAACTTTTAGGGGAAAGCAGAAATATCTTCAAGCTGCGCAAGCATTTAAAGCTTTTCTTTCTCTTGTCATATTAAACTTTCTTCTTATAGACAACAGGGTAGTATGGCTACTCATGTCACATTATGGAACTGATGATGGGCCAATGACTTAATGTTGGGCCCTGTCTAAAAAAAAAACAATCTTCTTTCTTTGCATTATAATAAACATTTCCCCAGTTGTGATACATGAAATAAAAATTGCATTCTTCTGTCACACTAGTTGTAAGTATTTTCACCAGCTGATTATGTAGAAATGTAGGTGACAATGACAAGCCTGGAGTGAATTTACAGCTTAAAGACCTATCTCCAACACGCAATGATTTCTTGATTGAATATGCTGTCCCACAACATTTCATCAATTGTAATGTCAATATTTACCACCAAAATCACTTGAATCCGGTTGCTAAAATAATTTTTGTAAATACGGGCCATTATGCAGATGGCCTTTCTGGGATTGGCCATTTTGACTGGACACCGGATATACCTGGCATGGTGCATTCATGATCAAAGGGCCTGCCTCAGGCCAGAAAGGGTCAGGTGTCAGTGCCTATCCATAGACTTTGCAGCCACCAAAGTAATGTAACAACTACAAGAAGTCAAACCCTTGATGATGTTGCTGTACTTGCTGATACAATTTAACTGACTTGATTCTAGACTAACATGCCGAAACTGACTGACATAGCTTGAGTAATGTCATACAGGGTTTAGTCATTCTAAGTGGGGCATCAGTGGGAAACTGGCAACATGCAAGATTGGCAATCAATAGTTTTATTGAGTGTCTTATATTTGAAGGCACAGCAAGAAACGTTTTATTTGTATTTCTTGTATAATTTTAGGCCCAGTTGAGAGCCAGCGTGTTCATAGCACTGGAAGAGCAGGAATCGGTCCAAGTAAGCAAGTTGTTTTAATTATCTCAGATTTTATAACTGAATTTAATGCATGCCATGATGATTATTGTGAAGTAATCTTACTAAGTCCACTTCACAGATAGATTTTAGAAGTAGACAGTTGTTTAAATATTTGATGAGCCCTCATCCATGGAGCTCATGATGATGTTTCTGCTGCATTATATGGGTTTCATTCAGAATCTCATAAAGACTTAATGTTGAGTATTTCATTTTCAGAGTATTACATTTGGCCATTCCTTTGTAATGTGTTACATTATGTACTTCCATCTAGATTTCATGAAGTGCTAAAACCCTCTGAATTAAGCTCCTATTTATGATCTACATAACCATATATCTAACTATATATCTACCTTGACAAATTGATTGCATGTGTCCTAAATACTGTATAGAAGCAGTGTATTAAATTAAAGTTATTTGATTTATTCCATATTTACCTGACATGTAGCGATCAATATAACTGATATTAGCAGCATTTCATCTTGGCACAAAGTTCTTAATATCTTTTCTTGTCTTGTCAGATATCTTCTTATTTCTGTTGCAGAACAAAACCCCTCTACAAAATACAGAACTCAAGAAATTTGTTGAAACAAATGAAGGTAAATGCTTGTGAATCTCTTGATTTTCCATGTTTCTTAATTATGTATATAACCTTTCAAAAGAGTCTAAACTGAACATGTCCTGTGGGCAGGGTCTTGGCCAGGATTTCAAAAATGCCTACCCAAAACAGCAATTCCAAAATTTCTGCCCATCCAGATTTAGCTACTCCTCTACTTCAAATCCTTATACCAACTACATTTAATAGCCTATTGTGTCAAAAAAGGCAATTTACACTTCAGTTATGTCTTAAAATATGTTTTTTCAGGAAAATATTTATTTATTATCCCCAAAAAGACAAAATGGAAAATTCTTAATAGAAACTTTTGCCTGTCCAAAAAGGAGGTCTTCAGGAAACTGCCTGTTTAAAAGACAGGCAGGAAGGGTTCTGGCTAAAACCCTGCCTGTGGGACTGATAATTTATGCAGAACCATTTTTTATTAGTTATACCACCTATTTTGTGAGCAAATATTTTTATAGTGCTCGGACTTGGCCGATTTTTTTCTATATATATATTGTCCCATATGACTATAGAATATCAATAAAAAAACGATAATTTGGTAACTTGAGCGACACGGAACTTATCCACATTCCGCTCCTGATGGCTCGTTATACCGGCGATGCATTCCGGTAAACAACATGTGCTTCTATTTCGGACGAGAATTATCGTTCATTATCGATAATTCCTTGAGTTATCGATAGCGCTACTATCGTGGCGCAACGATCAATAAGGCGATATTTTGATTTATCGTCCGAGCACTATATTTTAAAAATGAATTTTAATGTGTATCCTGTACAAAGAAACTGCTATTCACACTCAGATGTTCATGAATTCATTAGGGTTCTGTATCAATTACAAAATAAAATAAAATAAAAAAATTAAGAAAAAATATCTTAATGGCAAATTGGATATTTTCAACCATCTGGCAATCAAATTATTATTAAATTTTCATTATTCTATATTTGTTTCAGGGAGACTGGTTGTGAGACTAGTGAGTGAATTCTTGGAACATTTCAATTTGGAATTCACACAGGCAGTGTTTGATCCAGAAACAGGATGCGTAAGTAATCTTTGAGTGTGTGTTTTAAAAAAAATAAATTTGGGGGGGGGGAGGGATTGATTCCAATACAATTTAAGATGAAGAAAAACTCTACTTCTTTTTCTTTTCCTTGCCACTCACTAACATATATTTGACACATGAACACAATAGGCATTTTTCTTCGCTGAATTGGACACAAATAAATATTTTGAAAAATTAGGGCCCTGTGTGTAGGAGAAGGTTAAGTTGCGGTGGTCCTCTATTCATGCTTACTCGATTTGATAAGAAATCTCACATACACATACACACATTTCAGTGTATTTTGATGTGATCAAGCTATATTGGTTGCATGTAGCATTTCTTTGTAATTTCTCACAATGCTCCTGCACATATGTTATCTTGATTATACTTTAATTAAGAATTATCCCTATAAATGGGTTTATTTTGGACATGCATTGGTTAAGAAAGATGTCTTTTATAATGTCTGACAGCTTAGATCCTTATGTCACTTATAAAGGAGTATTCATTTTATGCTAATCAAGACCATCAAAAAGTCTTTTCTCATATAGGTTTAAATGCATTCTACTTTCCTTTTTTAGGGTTGTACATATCAAGGGAGAGAAAATCTAGCAAGGGAGTTAAATATCATTGAATCAGAGGGCACAGAGAAGTCTCCATTACTGGTGGAGTTGGTGAAGAAAGCCCCAGGTGATAGGGTCAGCCGGACAAGACTCCCCTCCGCCTCTGATGTAGGTACCAACCTCCCACCATCAATACAGTGTTCTCAAGCTCATGTCTTTTATTTAGTATCTACTGTGCCTAGCAGTAGGAGTGCTTATGTTGATGTGTGTCCTATAGCATTGCATTGTAAATGTCATGATCCCATGGTACTTGGTAGTCTTATTGCTTAAACTGCTGGGAAGTTCAATTTGGTAACTGACTTAGATTGAAATTTAAACTAATATAGGTGGATTTCTCTCAATAATAACGCAAAGAGTAGTTTATGTTACCCTAATACTAAACCTCTGTAAATGTTTCTTCTTAATCTTTTCTTATGACTGTGTGGGAGAAATGTACATAGTTTCAGTGACCTTGTCTACGTTCTGTACACTTGTGAGCACACCATATGTCCATAACTTCTAATCTCCTTTCAATTTGAGATGTCTATGCTAAACACTTGATTGTTTCATGTTGTCAGATTGTCCTGTTTTTGAGATATTTCTAATTGTGACTTGTTGACTTTTTTCTACAGGAAGAGGAGGTCTGCTAAACATGTTTATTTGCTTGTCTTCTTACTGTAGCCCTTATTGTGCACCTTGACCAGCCCTTCCCCCATAGATACCCCCTATAGATACCCCCATAATTAAGGCGTCCCTTGTGCTGTATAACTCATGAACAGAGCGGTATTGTTAGTTACGTTGCCCTGATCAAAATTTCCTGTTTCTAGCAATTCCACTCAGCATAATATAGAAACTCAGGATGTACTTGTATTGATAATAACTGGGAACTGCTAGATTTTATAAGGGTTGAATTATTGTAACCACAACACTTTAAACTCTGATACTTCTGAAACTCATAACTTCATGTAAACTAACTCAAAATTTATCACTTTATTCTTATATGTCACAAGTATGTAATTTATACCGTACAACTTGTAATGAAAAATCAAAATTTTCCTGTACAATCATCTGATCTTAATGGTAGAATAATGTTTTGGTTCTTATCCCGCTTATCTATCCACTGCTCTGTTCTGTAATTCTGTGAAGAGAAATTAATCCATCATATGAATGCCTATGGTTGTGTATGTCTCCTCATTACGATTCAAGTAGAGGTTTCTCTCTGTTGAGAACCAGCCCTGCATGTTATTGTTATATAGGTGCATCCCTTATCTAGTTAAGGATATGTCACCATCCTCAAAAGTTAGCATATATAGAATATGGATTATACAATACAGTGCTTGAAGAAAATGTCTGAAGAATCTAACCTATATTTAAGTGATTTTCTTTTCTCAACTCATGCCTACCATTGTCAATTTGTGCAAACTATAAACAAGCAATACTTCATTAAGAAGAATTGATTCTCCAAAACTTGTGTTTCTATCTAAGCATAGATACAACTTGTTCAGTTATATAGTGTTTCTTTTAAAAATCACACACTAATAAGAATAGCATTATAAAGGTATAGACATTACACATTTTATTGATTTCTCATTCACTTCACTATAAACATGTTATCAGTTATTTTATTCATATCATAATATTTGTATCAATTCATTCTTTACTAGTATTGTCGCTTGTATTATCCGGAATTTTACTCAAAAGTTCCGAAAATGTAGCATGTCTTCACTGGTCAGAAAGCACAATTCTCAATTGCACCAGTAATATTCTGCATGCTTACTAGATATCTCAGAAATTGAAGAATTTTCATGCAATTCATAGGTACACTCATTACAAGGAAATATAAATACGGACTAGAAAAACTAATTAAGCCTTTGCATCTGCCAATCATACATAAATAATTAAAGAAAATTACCTGTTACTGAAGAAACTACCTATAGCTTATTATCATTGCCTTACAAGGTGCATGCCACCCAGGTATAATTGCTTAGGCTGCTTTGAAAAAACATCCAATATTTTGTTGCAAGGTTAGACTTATATGAAAAAATATGGGGTCACACATAATGCTACCCATGTTATTTTTGTAACCCGTGTAGTCCAACAAGAGTTGAAATGGTTGTTCTTTTTAATTACTATCTCGCTTAGATAAAAAAAAAGCTCATACCTTACTTGTCATCTATATCTGTATTTACATTTGGTCCATATGAAACTACATGTATCTGTTTCTAAAAATATTTTGGGGTAGGATATTAAAAAGAGCTAAAGTAAATGAATTAAGTACTTTGATATTACTTGAAGAGTATGGTCTGTTATTGGCATGTGGTGAAAGCTTGATTGTGTTTTGCTTCAAGTGCAAGCTAGAAATTTTTATATATATATATATATATATATATATATATATATATATATATATATATATATATATATATATATATATATATATATATATATATATATATATTCATTTATTATTTTCAAAAGGTAAAGATGCTTTTCTCAACATTAAGTCTTATTTTCAATTTTATATTTACGCCATGATGTAAGGTTATTGCTCACTTTTCCTGATGTTGTACTTAACCATAAATGATAACCAAAGACTCTTAATCTGTCTTCATGTGTATAACTGTGTATAGTTTATGTTTGTAAGTTGAGTTAATTAGCTACATGTCATTTTGCTTCATTGAGTTGGCCATAATTCTTAAGTAGGAAAAGTGATTTGTTAATATCTGTAAATGAAGCTGCTTTCCGTTTTCTTGCTGTTTCTCTAAATTGGGATCTTTTTCCAAGATTTGTGCCTCTTATGGACTGTCAGCATCTCCACTGTTCTTGCCATATATATATAGCTGGTCCTGCCTACTCAACGGTCAACACTAATCATTCTTTTTTCCTAACAGGATTCAGTGGGCTTTGAGAAAGTTCCGAAGGTACAGCAAAATACATCTTTTGTACTACATGAATAGTTTATTCTGTTGAAAGTTTTTGATTAACATCTTTACTGACTAAATATATATTTGCGACTCACGTCTCCATGGTAGTTGTTTGTCGAAATGTTCAAGGTTTAAACAAGTATGTGCTTTTTATCTTGACCAAATGTCTTTTAAATGCTGAACGTTTTAAATAAAAAAACAAGTATTATTAATGCTAGGACGCATTTGAAATTTTTTATAGAAAATATTTCACTGCAATAATGAGTGAAACTTTACATGAAGCAACGTTTAGTTGCCTATGTATGAAGAGAAAATTATCCACATAGATTGAATCCATTGCAATAAAAGATTGAATATTATGGACAACAAAAGCCATGGTTTGTCATTAGGGGATAATACCAATATTTGATATGCCACTATGAAATGGGGAAAAGTAAGATTTAAGATTGGTTATACCAGTCTGCTTACTGTTTTGAAATTGACGTACCTGCTACTTCTCTGCACCAAGCAGTTTTCTATTTGCTGAAATACTTTTTTGTACATTGCAAATTTATTTTTACAAAATAAGTTGACCTGGGAAGCAGGTATGATTGTTCAAAATATTGATAAGCTATTGTATCATTGAAGAAATATTGATACTCTCTATGTCCGAATCTTTTTTAGAAGATATCAATCCCTGTTTGTCATAGTCAAACATACTCATTGTTGGAAAAACTAACTATTTTATTTTGTTTGTATATGTTTCTTTTACAGGAAATGCAATTTAACATCATACTTATTTGATATGTTGTGTTTGAAAAAAGTTAATCTTATTGTTTATTGGCTCTTTTGCTCATTGTTTTGCCTGATATGATGTTGAGTTTACTACTTAGGTTATAACTGTAATTCTAACATTTGTGATTGCCTATGAGTCATCATATTTTGCCCTGGGCACTATTTACCTTTCCATTCCACTCTAATTATCACTGTAATCCTTTTCTAATTAGTGGAGACACTTCAGTTTTCATTGAGGTAGGGGATGTATTTTAGTTACTGGGGGTTTTCATGTCTTCAGTATACACTTAAAATAATACTTTCCAAATGATATCATATTTTGTGTAACTTGAGGACTCCTTCATCAATGAGTGGGCATTGATGTGCACACCTACTAATTTAGATCAAAAGGTTATTGTGGAGTTCCCCAAATATCAGTTGGTGTGAATGAAGTGGGTCAATTTAAAGTTTCAATGACTAGAAAATTGCGAGTGATATTTGGTTTTTGATTGAATTGACAACCATCTAATACAGAGGAAAAGAATATCAAATGATTTATTATAATTGTTCATTAGTGCAATAGAAATCAGAGCTCTCTGCATTGTAGCCTTCTCAATAATTAACAATTTGAGATATTGCTCTTTTGAAAGGTGCAATTACACTTTAATAGGAGAAATTCTTTAAAATATTTTGTAAATTATTGGCATGTTTCATTCAAGTGGAAATGATTCATTTCATTCCTTTTGTAAAGATTGGTTGATATCAGTGTTTTACATGATATTTATTGCCCTCCCCCCCCCCCCCCCAGCTCATATCGAATTGATCTACCTCATCCAGACCTACAGTTGAAGTTTTTTCTACTGCAGGACCTGACCAGTAAACAGATCTCAGAGGCAAAGAAGAAATTTGAGCAGTATGATTTGGTATGTTATATTTCAGTGCAGAATAGATTTAGAAACATTTCTCTATAAATCCTTTGTTTATTACACAGGGCTTGACCTTTGAGATGAGTTGATTGATCTGCAGCTTTGAACCTATATTAGAGTCACTAGTAGGTTTCAAAACACATATTTAGCGTAGTTTCTTGTGAATGAAAATCCTAGGATATTACTTAGAAATATACATTTTCGTAATGAGTAGATATGATTCCTATCTGACCATCTTTTTGGTCTTGAAAACTATGAAACTACCGTAAATTCTCAGTAATTTGTGACACTTTTTAATAATTATGATTATTTGGGGTTGAGAATGGCCCATGTTTTCTGAAAATACAAAGAGAGGCACAGGCTTCCCTTAAATTTTCCTTAATGACAACCAGCAATAGAACAAGGGTGGCCCAAATTTCCCATAAATTATTTAGTGCAACAATTATAGTGGCCTAAATTCTTAGGGTGGTCTAAATTTCGGAGAATTTACTGTACATTCTATTATAGCTCAGTTAACCCATTAGATAAGGCACTGGTGTCAGGCTTTCAGCTTCTAGTATCCACACTATCATTTTATTAGAGAGTATAGATATTTTTGATATCATACATGTAACTGCTGATATTGATTATATATCATATGCATTATAAAGATTTTGACTGATTTTCAGGATAACAGTGGAACGATAGAGAAAGATGAGCTTCGGAGATTGTTTGTAGATATGTTCCCAAATTTTCACAAGTAAGTGCTATTACACCTTTTTGATATGGGATATTTGTAATAAAAATAATCAAGTATAATACCTCATTCCTTGAATGTTGAATGTTAACAATAAGTTGCAACTGTCCCAAATATTTTGAATTTCTGTACCTTTTGAATTGATTGCCGAAAGAGTAACATTAGTAAAGTTTCAGATCTTGTTATTCTTTCATGGTTTTGATTGACATTTGAATTTCCTCATGTTATTTGATATGGAATAGGTGTGAATTTGGTCTTATGTTTTTTCCTTCTAGGAACATGCTGGATAGATATGTAAATGATGAGTTCCGCGCAGTGGACAAGGACTTCAGCAATGGTAGGATTGAAGTATTTAGCTTGATACAATAGAAGATTGGTTCAACTTAAAGATCTACCTCAGAGGTGCCTTTCTAACTAACCTACTAATAACTTCTACCAGCTGTCTTAGCAAGAAACTTAGGAATTCTATATTATTGTAGCAATCCACAAGTAGTTGTCAACTAGTTTAGCTATGGAAACTCTTCCTTATTGCACACTCCTGTATAACAAAGAAACTCATATTTCTATATTTAACCTCTTCTTGAGAACATGCTTATCTGCAGGTTATCTTTAAAGATTTTTATGGTCAGACTTGATGCTGCTGCTTCATTAACAGTTTCAGGCGTTAATTTTGGTATGCTGTTTTGCATTGTTTGACAGGTACAGACAGGGGTATGACTCACCTTTTTCTTTCTCCCCCCCCCCCCCCCCCTCTTGTAATTGTACTTCTCCCTCTTCTCCCCCTTCCCTTCGCTTCATATGTTACATACCTGTACTTCTAAAGTGAGCAAAGCAAGCCAGGATCGTAGAAGCCAGATGATGTTCCCTTGTCTTGTTTCTTAGATTTACGTTTGAATGAAAATTGTCACCCGGCCCCTTCTCCCAAATGCTGTATCTCAGGGCTCAACTAGCACATGCAGTAATCTATACCAAATATATTGTTTTCTGTACAGTTATGAAGTCACGTATTTGAACTTCTGTTCACTAATTGCTTCATAGATCTCTTCCAATCATCATGCATTAACATTATTTAACTGCTAAAGACATTGTACCTCTCTGCAAATCTTAATATGAAACATGTTCTAGAATGCTATGTATTTAATGTTGTTCCCTGAAATTGCATGAAGCATGTTATGCTTGGTTTTCTAACCAACCTATGTTGTCATAGGATAAGAAATGTCCTGGTGGTACCTAAGTGTATATGTGTTGTATTGTTAAGTCATCGTTACTCTTAAGTATTATTGTCTTCATCGCCATTGTTATTTCCATTGATATTCTGGTGGATCAATCAATCCTATTCATATTCCCATGTCCATGTTGCCTTCAGCTTAGTGTTTATCTGTAAGTGAACAAAAAGTATCAGAGCCCATGTTACCCAGCCCCTCCTTCCCAGCGATGTGTTGATTAATGGCCCATCTGTATCCTCTGCTTTTAGAGTCTGTCATATCCATTGCATGTTGCAATTTAAGTACGCTTACTTCTCCCTTTGACTGATCTCCACATTCAATCAGTAGAAAACACATTCTGCATTTCAAAAATGATTGTAGAACACTTCAAATATATGAAGAGTGAATGCTTAGCTTCCATATGAATATGGTATTTGTGCATCGTGAATTTAACCTCTTACTGGTGCTTTTAAAGTTGTTATATTTCATCTAGTCATACATGACTTAAAGAATTACTTAAACCTAGTCGGTACGATCAGAGACTTAGAATGTCACATGTCAAGAGGTTTTCTTTTCATATTCTACCTTTAACATTGAGTCTTTTCTTTGTACAACACATTCAAGTGTCACACATCTTTATAAAGCATGTCCTTAGCATTTTAAATTTAGGCTAAGGTTATAAAAGAAATTAAAGGTTAGTCCAGCAATTTGGTGTAATTACACTGAAATAGATTTTTGTCAAGAAGACTACCATTTCTTTAATATGGCAGGTTTTTCATGATGCCATGCTGTTAGATTTTTCGAAAACGGTACTTTGATCAGGAATGCACATGTGCTCATTGATTTACTTCAGCATTAGGGTAATGGGCTTAGGAATCATAACGGTTCTGATAACAAAAACATTATGTTCAATCATGATAATTTCAGATGTGTAGTTGTGTAATTGTTCCTCTTGCAGCCATAGACTTTGATGAGTTCCTGACCATGTACAAGCGTCTGTTTATACTGTGCAAGAGCGTGGTGTCGCACGACGTCTCAGATATCACCATGCTGTCACCTAGAAAGATGGGCGACGTCCAAACATCATCCAAGATTCCCGCTCTTACGAAAAAGGTAGGATTACCATTGTGGCTGATGCATAATGAAATCATGGTCATCGATTATTCCTTATCAGGGACTACTGCCGCATTTGGTCCCTGATGTATTGAATCCATCTTAGATGAATAAAAGAATGGATATGTAGCGAGAGATAAATTACTATATGTGCTACTGTGAAGGCCTGGCTATGCCAGGGGTCACAAATCTGGCCCAAGTGTGACGTCACTAGGAGACAAAAACCAATGAGGGCTCTCGTACTGTTTACATTACAGAGAAATTTGCAAACTAACAAGTGCAGAATGCGACATTTGGGCTATTCGCTGCAGCCAGCCTGTTCAGGTTGACTGGCTGGTTTCATATCCACTTATTTTTCTTCATCTAAGGATTCATGCTGTTTAACACTTTCTTTAATGGCCAGTGTTTCATCCTCTCTTTCCATTTGTTTTTGAACACCTATTCATGGGGGTCGGAAGAAGATAATTAACGATTGGTGCACTCTTATCAGACATTAAGGGTACTCTTTGTATCTAGCCTGGGCCTTAAGTCAGTAGTATATCAGTTTTGGAACCAAATTCCTTGAAAGCAGCACATGTCCACACTGATAAAGTGGAAGTTTTCAGCATGAATGTGGTCCCTCCATGCTTTCAGAATGGACAGCTGCAGACTGTAGAAGCCAAGAACAAGAAGAATCTGGAGAATGGTCAAAAGATAGATAATAAACCCTTCAATCGGGCTGACAGTTTTGGCAGTGATTTTGAAGAGGACCCATTTTTTGATGATGATCCTCTACCCAGTCCAGAGAGAACCCGGAGTCTGTCTTCCTCAAGGTAAGTTGCCTTGAACTTTCACCTCCTTGTGACCCTTAACCTCCTCTACATCTGTATTGTAAGTCATTTTATCAACATTCGCTTATGTCTAGATACTGCTCCCTGTTAGACATCACCCAGGTATCCTCCTCTGTAGCAATATCTTGACGTAGCATATTTATTTCAAGGGGAAACTTTTCAGATAAAACTGGAGATCACAAACTAACAGGGAATGCACATTTTTATGGTAGTCAAACATCTTTCTGAAAATCGCTTATTATGCTTTGGTATTGGAAATGATGTTAGTGGTAAATGGCATTAACTCTATCAGATCTGAAATTTTCATGTGGTCATTTAGATTTACTTACTCACATGTTCCATTAGTTTGTGTTTTTCCTTATATGTCTGAAAATGTGTTTTTATACCCTTACACTGGACAGAGATATAACCAAGAATGGTGTTGGTTAATGTGTAACAGGGTGTAGTCCTCCAAATACTGCTTAGATATTAATGTTGTTTCATATTTATAAATGCACATACTGACTGTAGCTTGTCCCCCGTTTACATGTACTTGGATAGTAAATGTTTAACTGTTATTTTAATTCAGTAATCGAGCCAGTCCGTTTGATACTAGCACGTCCAAGATCCCTGTTTTCTCCCCGGGAACCAGGTAAACCCATCGGTCTTTCCTAATCTGAGTTCATCCTATTAGGATCAGAAGTTAGGATATCCAATCCCTTCGACGCATAACACCATCGCTGCCTCTCTCTGATTGACTGGGGTCCAATTGGCCTCATAACACCATCAATACCCCATAGAACTAAATGATTAGGGTTCTGTTGTCCTCCTAAACAATACCCAGTAGCACTAATTGGTTAGGGTCCTGTTTGCCTCATAACACCCCCAATACCCAGTAGCACTAATTGGTTAATAGTTCTCAATTAGACAGTAACTATATTGCACCATGTTCTTGTTGCTGTTCAATAAAACTAACTAGTACTGAAAGTTATTGTTTATTTCTGACTAGAAAATGTTGCTTTAAGTGGTCTCATTTATTTTCTGACCTAAGCATTTGTTGGAAAGTATAAGAGGGGGGAAGTTCAATCGGAACTCTGTCTATAATTTCCTTCAAATTGTTTGCAAAATGATGATTTATTTCCTAGTTATTTTGAGAAGCATCTTGTCATTCAAGCTATACCTTTGAGGTTACATTAGAGCTTGAATGTGTTGATCCTAAATGCTCATATTTTTAAAATACTGTGTAAGGTTGCTTTACAACTGTCATAAAATGAAATGGGGTACAAGGTAGATTGCAAAATGCGGCCATTTTGAGATATTGTAGTTGTGGAAGAGTTCATCCCATGGCCCTAGGTTGAAGTGCAGGCATTGTGTGCAGTCTGGTTTCTCTGTGGAGCTTCATAATGACATGAGAACCACTCTGAATGTTACAAATAAATGTTAAAGGGGAAAACTTTTATAATGGTGATATCAGCCTCTTTATGTGTTTAGGTTGGTTTTGTCATCACATTAAACATTATTTCATTTGAGGCCTGCCCTAATATCCTAAGTTACTTGTGAAGTGTACCCTTCCACTGTTTCTAATATTGCACAGATGCAGGTTTTGTTCTTCCTCCTTATGTGATAAATCTACCCTTGTGATAAACCCCTAACTTAATTAAGTACCAATTGCGTGTGCTAAGATGATGACACCATTCCAATATTCCCTGGGTTTAACCTGCATGCTGATAAACTGCCTCTTTGCTAAGGTGTAGGTATCACCTTAGAATGGGTAAAATGGTAGTTAGATTATTGTTGGCAGAAAAGGTACACAGGCAATATGTCAAGTGATAGTGATTGGCTCAAAACAAAAAAAAAATATGTGGTTTTAGAATACTTTAAAAATGATCTGTGCTGAATTGCTTTAAAAGCAAAATTAAACTCAATTTTTCAAAGTACATATGGCTATTAAGTGCTGCATTTTGCCCATTCTTTGCCTTGTCTAGGTTTAGTTTACCTGCACTTAGTGCCTCCCTCCTTACTAGTATAGCAATAAGTAACACCAGAGCAGCAGTCAGCAGCTGGGGGCCATTCTTTCACAGCAAATGTGGCTCTTCAGAAACAGCCTCAGAGATTTTGGGCACCCAAAACTCTTCTGTCCACATAACAGGGGCAGATCCTAGATTTCTGTGTAGGGGATTGTTCTGTTTGAGGGGGTTCTCATTGGATTTAAGTTAACTTAAAGAGAGGTTACAACTCCTTCCAAGAAAATCAACTTGAAATTGTTATAGGGGATGATGTTATTAAACGAAAGGAACATGTCACACTTGATTGGGAATGTTAATACTCTTAAACAGTGTCTTTTGAAAAATATTATTCCTAATATTCTATTATACCCACTTACGGACATGTTTACTGATTTCAATATCCTAAACCCAGCTTCCAGCTTTACAAAATGGCTTTTCCCCTGAAGTGCTCACTATTTGGGGAGATATTCCAATCTAGGTCAATATAAGTATGCTTTCAGAACCATTCCATTTCCATTGACAACATATCTGATCAATCAGTGTGTGCTTACGCTTATCTAGTCACCCATGCCCCTAATCTAGCTCTATTTTATCCCACAAGCAGGGTCTTAGCCAGGATTTTAACAAATGTGTGTCTGAAATAGCAATCACAAAGTTTCTGCCCTTCCAGAATTAGCAGCTCAGCTATTTCAAATCCTTAAACCAACTACATTTAAAAGCTTATTGTGTCAAAAAGGACTATTTTCACTTCAGAAATGCCTTAGAAGATTGATAGTGAGGAAAATATTTGGTTCCAACCTCCCAAAATTCATAATTGAAAATCTTTCAAAGAAAATTTTGCCTGTCCAAATAGGAGTTTTTTTTTAGAAAAGACAGGCTGGACAGGTCCTGCTCAGGTCTCTGCCTAAAAACCACGAATCATTGTAGTAAAATACATCAAGTGTTAACTTTTTGTTTGTGGTATTCCTTGAAACTGAAGTCAGCAAATAGTCACCTTTGAACGGTGTGCTGTGAGGCCCTATGCTAAGTTTTTCTACACTTTGCTCTTGAAATTGCATGAACATAATGAATTGTGCTATTTGTGTTGTAGATGTTAGTGCAATCCACACATTTTACCCAGCTACCTATCTGATACAGCCAACACATGTGTTCAATACCAGTTTGATGTTTTGTTGACAAAGTCAAAAACATCTTTTAACTGGTTACCTTTCTAGTACATTCAACTTGTGTTAGCCGTCTGGAATCGACGTATATTTGCAAGATCCCAAATTGGTGTAAGGCTCTAAATGCAGGCAAAGCACCAATTCATCCACTGGCTTCATCTGCAGCTATTGGCCTACACTATAGATATGTAGCTTGACTCACAGACACAAGCATCACCCGCATGCTTTTTATGTTTGAGCTTTTTGTGTTGCTGTTTTGATGTTTTTCTCTTTGCTGTTGCCATTAAACAGTGTCTCATTCCACAGCAGTGGACATCAAATTCATCTCACATTTTCATTTATCATGTGCTATTGTTTCAGCGTGATTTATCATGTGAAGTAATAGCTATGATTCTCATTCCTGTATCAATTGTGTTGTGATTGCAATAGTGTTATCCTTATTTAAAGAACACTTTGTAACACTGCAGTTGAACTAAGAGAAATAAAGAGCAAACCAATAACTTCCACTTTCCTTTTAGATGGATATTGTTCACTTAGTCTTTAGTTGGCTTTTATGTGTTAATGATTAAACATTGTCATTCACCAAATAATCATCAATATCTTTCACTTCACCAATCTTATCATACTTATTATTTACTGCTATCTTGAAATTTCTTTCAGTTAATTACGTTCTCATTGTGGTTAAAATGTTTCATTTGTCCTCTCCTGTGATGTATTTGTTCAGTAAATTTATGCTAGGACTTGCTTTCTCTACAGCTATACGTCTGTGATATATTTGTTCAGTGTATTAATGCTAAGATTTGCTTTCTCTGCAGTGATAAGTCCAAGAAGGAAGACTCCAAGTCCAGCAGCAATTCTGTGAATAGTGCCAAAGGCAGTCATATCCCCAAGCCGTCCGCCGCTAGTGGAGGAGGAGGAGGAGGGAGCAGTAGTCCTCTGAGCTCTCTTAAAGACCTCCCCGCCCTGTCCTCCCCCGGCAGTGGCGGCGGCCTGGGCTCCCTAAGAGACGCACCACCTCTACCCGGCATGAGTGGAGCCAACAAGTCATTCGGTAGGTTATAGTTATACTCCTCTGAGCTCTCTTAAAGACCTCCCCGCCCTGTCCTCCCCTGGCAGTGGCGGCGGCCTGGGCTCCCTAAGAGACGCACCACCTCTACCCGGCATGAGTGGAGCCAACAAGTCATTAGGTAGGTTATAGTTATACTCCTCTGAGCTCTCTTAAAGACCTCCCTGCCCTGTCCTCCCCCGGCAGTGGCGGCGGCCTGGGCTCTCTCAGAGACGCACCACCCCTACCCGGCATGAGTGGAGCCAACAAGTCATTAGGTAGGTTATAGTTATACTCCTCTGAGCTCTCTTAAAGACCTCCCCGCCCTGTCCTCCCCTGGCAGTGGCGGCGGCCTGGGCTCCCTAAGAGACGCACCACCTCTACCCGGCATGAGTGGAGCCAACAAGTCATTCGGTAGGTTATAGCTATAGTCCTCTGAGCTCTCTTAAAGACCTCCCCGCCCTGTCCTCCCCCGGCAGTGGCGGCGGCCTGGGCTCTCTCAGAGACGCACCACCCCTACCCGGCATGAGTGGAGCCAACAAGTCATTCGGTAGGTTATAGCTATAGTCCTCTGAGCTCTCTTAAAGACCTCCCCGCCCTGTCCTCCCCCGGCAGTGGCGGCGGCCTGGGCTCTCTCAGAGACGCACCCCCTCTACCCGGCATGAGTGGAGCCAACAAGTCATTCGGTAGGTTATAGCTATAGTCCTCTGAGCTCTCTTAAAGACCTCCCCGCCCTGTCCTCCCCCGGCAGTGGCGGCAGCCTGGGCTCCCTAAGAGACGCACCACCTCTACCCGGCATGAGTGGAGCCAACAAGTCATTCGGTAGGTTATAGCTATAGTCCTCTGAGCTCTCTTAAAGACCTCCCCGCCCTGTCCTCCCCCGGCAGTGGCGGCGGCCTGGGCTCTCTCAGAGACGCACCACCCCTACCCGGCATGAGTGGAGCCAACAAGTCATTCGGTAGGTTATAGCTATAGTCCTCTGAGCTCTCTTAAAGACCTCCCCGCCCTGTCCTCCCCCGGCAGTGGCGGCAGCCTGGGCTCCCTAAGAGACGCACCACCTCTACCCGGCATGAGTGGAGCCAACAAGTCATTCGGTAGGTTATAGCTATAGTCCTCTGAGCTCTCTTAAAGACCTCCCCGCCCTGTCCTCCCCCGGCAGTGGCGGCGGCCTGGGCTCTCTCAGAGACGCACCCCCTCTACCCGGCATGAGTGGAGCCAACAAGTCATTCGGTAGGTTATAGCTATAGTCCTCTGAGCTCTCTTAAAGACCTCCCCGCCCTGTCCTTGTCCTCCCCCGGCAGTGGCGGCGGCCTGGGCTCTCTCAGAGACGCACCCCCTCTACCCAGCATGAGTGGAGCCAACAAGGTATTCGGTAGGTTAACCCTTATGATGCTGGTGGCTAATTTTGCCAATACAAAATGATGCCAAAAACATGAAACATTACTGAAACCCTACTTATCCGAGAGTACATGTACTCAGTAGGAGCTATGGATAGTACCAACATGACAGGGTTTGAGTGTTTTTTATCCTTGTGCTTTGGACAAAAGTAGCCTCAGCATTGAAAGGTTTAAGAATTACAGTCCTATGCAGTGCAGGGCATACCTACATTGTGTCTTATAAGAGAATATACATTTGCTATGTTTTAGGAAAATAAACTTTATTTAAATGAAATAGCAACTATCTAGAATCTGAGATATCATAATTTTGTGTAAAAACCATAAATATTAAAGATTGAGAGATTTGCCATGTTGTTTTATTATCTGTATGGAATTATTGAAGTAGATTAGTTTGTTTGGTATTTTCTTCATCTCTTTTCTCACCCATGTTGTAAGCTTTTAGCACCCACTTATCTTTTCTTTCTGCTGCAATAATCTTGTAGTTTTTGTCAGCTATAGTGAACATGAGCTAGTTTTACAATGCATATCATTGACTTAAATGGATAACCATGTCACCACCCACCATCAATATTACCAAGATTGGTAGCATAAAACAGATTAGCCATGGTTTATTCCCTGGAGGATTTCTGCATGAACAATTTGCTAAATCTACTATTTTATATGGTGTCTGAAAAGTCCTGCTTTCACAGACTAATTTTATCATATCATTTTTCTTATCATTTTTTAACTCATTGTTTCTCTTAATCTCATGTTTCATTAACCAGCAAACCCAAAATCACGGCAAATTATGGTTTCATTTATCAAAATTTGCTAGAATGAAGAGTCAGCATGCTTTTATTTGACTGAAGTTTTTATTGCTTGATATAAACAGAGATATAGATTAAAGTTTTAGGTCACTGATATAAAGCAGAAGAAAATGATGAAGTCATTGAAGATTCTTTTTCACACCAATTCTGATGAGAGCGGTATTTTCAAACCTAGTCCAAAAATGAATACCAGCTAGGTCCTATCAAGTTCTAAAATGATGAATTGTTACTTTGTACCCAAACTTTAAACTATTATGCATTCAACCTTCATTTCCAAAAAATAATTTTCAGAAGTTTCAATTTACCTCTGTAATACTTATACAAGAAAACTGGCCACCAATGAGTCAAAATCCTGTTTATGTCTGAGTTTATTTGGGTTAGTTTCTTCCTGCCGATTGTTACTGCTACTTGGGATGTATATATTTCTCCTGGCAGATGGTGATAAAACTGCAGATTTGGAAAAAGATCTCAAAGCTATAGACCAGAGGATAACAGACCTGGGTTTTGGTAAGCATGACACCCGACGGTGTTGGGAGGATGGTCTACACCACGTGCAGTTTGTGCTCGGTCAGAGCTTATAGGTTGCCCTAAAACCCAGAAGAGAACAGTTCTCCACAAGTTTTCCATTATCCACCATCATTCCTTGGAAGTTACAATCTTTGAGGTTATGACAGAGCTCCCCACCTACTATTAACCACTTAATGCCCAGGCCTTCAAGATTTCAAGGCAGCACTAAACCATCACTGCGCATAGTCTTAGCCTGCAGGGTGTCTGGCATCATTTGAACTCCCAAACCCTTAAAAATCACCCCTCAGGACACCACGAAACTTTTATGAAGAATTTCTTTAAGTGTTGACTTCTTGCATATAATTGATTTTTTTTACCTACATATAATTCCCATAACATTGTATAAGGATATTTGCCTTATTTCGATAAGTAAATGTATATTTATGGTTGAAATCTGAGTATATTGTGGTCTCCCTTGAAAAAGAGGATGCCCTAAAAGTTTACAATGGCCAATTTTTGGGCACCCATTTTCTAAATCCTGGCTAAGACCTTGTTGCTGCCCCATACCTCTATTATGTTTACCTTTTCCTCTAAGCTTGAAGCTGAATACCTAATCTGCCCAGAAATCTCTCTATTCCTTAAACTCATGTTTATGCAAAGATTGCAGTTTTATCATGGGAATCTCCATCCCTACTTACAAGTTTTGCATTTTCAAAACATTATGTGAAGGAATTGGTTTTTGATATGACTACAAAGGCAACTTTTTTTTAATGCTGGATTTTCAACTGTTTGTAGATTTATCTGTAGTATTTTAATGTTGGATTTGCTTATCCTTAGAGATCTTCCTTTAGAATTGTTTACGCTAATTATATTCCATAGGTTATTAGAAATGTTAAAAATCTTTGGATTTTATAGAGGTAGATGTTGTATTCTTTGGCTGGCTGTATCTATTATAACAGATCTATCTGTGATACCTTTAAACTCAATTTTCCTGTAGTTTTTCTCTTAACATTTTATTTTTGAATTTTCCCCTGCCTTAGCTTCTTCCTGCTAAACACACGTACAAACTGAGACGCTACTATTCTGGAGTCTTTGATGTTTTTGACTGTCATGTTACATGCAGATATTCTATAACTAGCATTACCCTAACTCATACATCTGTTATTTTTGCAGAAATTCCTGATGATGATTATGAAGAAGATTTCAATAGTTCTGGGTAAGTGATAAAACATTGATTAATTTTCATTTGAAAAAGGGAAACCCCACAGTTTTGGAATTGAAAGTGGTAGGAAGAGTGTTGAATTTAGAAACTTTTTGTACAAACCTTTAGATAACAATCCTCTCACAACTTCTCTAGAAATAATTCTTATTACAATTTAATTGGGGTTTGACAAAAGTCTGTTTCTGTGTTTTTCTTCAAAACATTGGTATGCATCTCAAAAAATGTATGTGTTAGAGAAGTGAGAGAGTACCTGACAAAAAAAAACAGAAATGCTATCCTTTGGCTTTGTTTCTTAAAAACGTAATCCAGTATTCAATAGTATATAAGGAAAATTAAAAATGTTAAAAGGTATTTAAGAACCTATGATATATCTAACCTCCAGTAGTTTCCCCAAGTCTGGGAGCCATAGAGTAGAGAGCACTGGTTGGTACATTTGGTCATGTTTCATGTTTGTGTTTTCAGACCTAGTCAGAGTGCGAGCGCGCGGTCGGAGCACAAGTCTCAGTCTCAGAGCATTGAAGAGGACATAGAGGAAGATATTGAAGAGGACCTCTCACTCGCAGACGATCTGCTCAAGAGTAATAATAGTGGGGTAAGTAGGCACCAAATAAATAGCCCAAGTATAACCATCTACATGGCTGCAAATAAGGGGTGGCTAACAGGGGTCCAGCTAGACACTAGCCCCATAGCCAATGGCGACAGAAAAGTGTGTTGGGCTATAAGAATATTTGCCTTTGTAGCCCGGCTGGCTATAAGAAAAGTGAAATTTTAAGATCATGCCCACAGCAATATCAATAATAAAATCAGTTGAAGAACACCATTTGACACATCAGTTGTCCTTTGGTACAATTCCAATATGCTAAAGAACAGTGAAATGATAGCTTACACCTTTAAAAAGTGTATTTAGGGAAGGACTGCAATGGGACTGCAGCATTTAGAAAATCTGGGGCTATGAGATCTTGGGTTGGGCTATGGCGATTAGGGATTGTCCGATTAATCGGACATGCCGATTAATCGCTCATTCAACCTCTGATTTTGATGATCGATTGCAATTTGATAAGATCGATTATTTTGATTATTTTGAAAAAATTAATTGTATCTAGAAATAGCCTATTCATCAATTAAGAGACTCCACTAAAGCCTGCAAAATCTTAATTAATATCAAGCAGTGCTGTAACAAATAAAACTAAGGGGTTCAAGGGGTATTGAAAGAGAGTTAGATTAGCTTCTTTACAAAAATGGAGCCAAGAACCATTGAACAAGCCAAGACTACCAAAGGAAAACTGCGCATATACAACTTTGATTATATATCGATCATCGGTCGTTCAGATGGACCGATGATTGATCTTGAAAATTGTGACCGATTTCGAACACTAATGGTGATTTGAAACTCTCTACGAGTTTATAACCAAAACCGGACCCTGGTGGCTACATCATGATTAAGTCCTTGATCGGATTAAGGCATAGAGAGGTTCTAACTTTTATTAGTATAACATTCAGACTCTAAAACGTAAAATGTCATTATATTCCTTCTAATACAAGGGAACTGAGTGTACACAATATGCTGTTATCGCATAGAGAGATAATTAAAATCAAATCTTAGAAGGGGTTTCATATTAACGTGAGATGTGTTCATGAATTCAGGTTTTGCCTCTGGTTTTAACCCTTCCAATTCCGAGTCTATGTTTGTCCGAAGCACAAGTACACAATGATTTTTTGAAAACCATCTAAACCCAGGCATGTTGGTATTCATTGGATAGCTCTTGCTGAGTGCTCTAACATGAGTACCCATGTGCTAGGGTTTCAGTCATTTTCAGGTTTTTTTGCATCATTTTGTATTGGCAAAATAAGCCAGCAGCATAAGGGTTAAGCCTAAGTTTTTTCCTTGCAGTATGATGACCTGACGACAGACAGGACCATCTCCGTCCAGAGTGGTGGCTTTGATTATATGGAAGAGGTGCTTTCACCGTAGCAGAACATAGAGCTCCGTGTAAAGACAATAGAGACATATTCTGTGACCAACATGCCAGTATGAGTAAGGGGATCTCTGCTGTGGCTTTTACAACTGATTATCAGGTGCTCTTAACACAGCATAATTTTTTCCAAAGAATGAATTATAAGACAGTCTCAGTGATGTCTTTTGTAAAGAAATGATCCTGTAAAGCACAACCTTTAAGAAACAAAATCTATATTTATGACTAACTTTCCAGGATGTCTCATTATATGTCATTCTATTAGTAAGCAAATCAGATTCAGGCTCTTTGTAAAATTGAGCAATTCTTAGGTATAAAAATATCACCTTAATGTGGTGACTAAGGTAATTGTTGCAAGCTAGTCTCAAGTACTCAGTTAATCTACCACTTTTGCATTACATTGGTTATCAGTGCGAGGGGGGGGGGGGGGGGGGGGGGGTTATATCATGATTTTGCACTGAAGATTTTGCCTTACTACAGTCAACAAGCCACATTAACAAATTCAACTTTTGTACTTCACCTGTGTCTCATTTTTTGTTTTTAATAAATCTTATTTTAGTTGTTGTAAGAGTAACATCAAAATTGTCTATGCACCAAAAGGAGACCATCCTTCGAAAGCTGTTGTTGGAGTAGACCTATCTGTTTTAATTGAGGCCAGCCATGCTAGTCATTCTAATAAAGCATGAGTTGTGTACCTCATGATGGTAGCTAGATAGAAGATAGTGGTCTCTGGCGCATGTGTTCCATTTAATGCCTGCATGTGAGCTTTGTGGTGTTACAGTATGGAGGGATATGACTAGAAATGAGTTTCTGAAGAGGGAATTAATTCTCTTTTTCAAACCCTTGAACCCTCATTCTCATTATTGTCATCACCAATTGCCTTCTCCTGAAAGATTTACTAAATGTGCCAGTCAAGCAAACCCAATATCATTCTAGTGATATTTTTTCCAATAATGTTTATTTATTTTTCGTCCTTGGTGCCCTAAAATATCAACTTGTTTATTGATGCACCCCTTGTTTTAAAGGCAATCTTAGTGCTTCTTATCCATTTGTAAAATGTGTATTATTTAATTTGTACATACTGTAAAATACTTGTTTCCGTTTTTATGTCAAATTCAATGAATTGCTTTTATTGCTATTGCACTGTAACTCATTGTGTATACTACAGAAGGACACTATCGAATGAACTGTTTCATGTGACAAAGATCATCCATTGACGCTTTCATGCTTGCAGCAGCCCAAAATGTCCTCAACATTTGGGGAGTATCTTCAAAATAAAATCATATTTTGGAAAATAAATATGTTCCTGAGAATGCAACCACCAACTTGCTCAGATATTTTTATAAAATAAAAGCATATTTTTGAAAATAAAAAAGTTTATCAGAACGCAAACAACCAACTTGCTCTGATATTTTAGTAATGTCTGCTTGATCCCTGAATTATTTTCACAGGTATCATATATCCTGTTGATACCTCTAAATATGAGCTGCAGGGGTGAAAGGGTTAATGGCAATTAGGTATTCAGCCAATCAGGGGCCTCCCTTCCCCACATGGTCTGAGGCATGTACGTTTGGCATGCACCGTAAAGAACTTCAGACTCTGAATTACATACACTCATCAAAACAAGTACAATAAAGACAAAGAGAATAACATCATCTTGTTATTTGTCTATTTCTTATTTGTAAGCGAGGTTTTTTGAGACAGGATGTGCATGATAGGTGATTACTGCAACCCCTTGTGAGCAAAATTCAACTCTATTCTTACTACTGAATAGAAATGTAGATCTGTAAGAGCCCAGAGTAAGTGTACAGTATGAGGGTGATAGAAAATACTTAAAATACTAAATGCTGAAATATGTTTAAGGACTAAGTAATGGCTGAATATATATAAATCTTTTGGCATGCATTCATTACATTGCATTAGTTTGATTGTTTGCCACCAGAGGGCTTCGAGACACTGGACTCATGGACCAGGAAGTAAATGTTCTCTCAAGTGTGCTAAATTAGGTCAAACAACATTAAAACTCTTGCATATGCTTCAAAAGTTGCTTTTGGTTGGGAAGCGATGCATATTCTTTTGAGTTACTGTTATAAAGTGGAGTTGACCACAGTTGAAGGATGACAGCAGCTGGAGGTGCCTATACACAAGTACACCATATTTGTAAATCTTCAATAAAAGTTCCATATTTTCTCTATGAAATGGAACAATCTACAATATGACATGAGGCCAGCTACTCATGTGAGGATAAGTGCTGCCTATCAGGATATCCGTCAGGGTAACTACCCGTCTGCTGATCTATGCTATTAATTGACAAACAGGGTACATTCATCAGTCTGGGATCACATGTGCCAATACCTAATGACATCTCTTTCATACAGCAATATAGGATCAGGTGCTACTTCAGAAAAGGATCTGTTTTATACAGCAATCTAGGATATGTTGCTACTATACAATAGGATCTATATTATACACCAATCTAGGATCAGAGAGATGTGACTTTATAAAATAGGATATATATTATACACCGATCTGAGATCAGGTGCTACTATGAAATAGGATCTATGCTATACACCAATCTAACATCAGAAATAGGTGGTATGTGGCAATATCATACTGGATCTATTTCACCCTTCTTGACCTGCGACACCACCACTTATCTTCTCGGTAAAAGGTCCATAAACTGTTAGGAATCGGAGATATACTACAAACGTGACTTCCTGCTTCAGCAAGATATCTGTATTGCAGTATATTATTGAGTAATTGAACAACTAAGTCACGATACTTTGAAGTCCATATCACAAGAGGATATCTAACACCCATGCTCAAAGCTTCAAATGATAAGTGATGTCAGATGCTGTGCTTCGGAGAAATTTAGAAGTAGATAATACATGTACATACCCAAAACAGTTGGGGGAGATTGAATTGGGTTCTGATTCATATATACTCCTCAGACATTTTCATGGTACATAAGTCAGGATTATTACCACAAGAACCCATCCTGCCTGGTCGCTGCAGGTATGCATGGGTTGATCATAACCTGAAGCAGCTTATTGTACGCAGACATAATAGACCTTCAGGATCACTCCTCAAAGAACAATTACAATATATATATAGAACAAGGGAGTCTGCTCACTACTCTCAAGATGGCTGATGTCAGGAACCGCTGGATGCTGGTCGTGGCTGTTCTGGTGATGTGCGTGCTGCAGGATATATCTGCTGATGCTGCCAGGTGCAGGACCATACTTGGCAACAGGGATAATTGGCAATGCTCCATCACGTCATCCAAGGACTTGACTACTCTGCCCAATACAACAAAGACGCTCAACCTATCATTTGAAGAGGGTTCATCCTTGAAAGCAATATTCCATGGATTATTTCCTCCATTGCCATACCTAGAGGACCTAGAGATTCACCTCACTAAGGATATAAACCACATCCAGGCTGGGGCATTCCAAAACCTCACTTCCCTAGAACGACTTATACTAGGGCCTAAGTTCTGTTCTGGTGTGGATGATGCATCTCTTCATTCTCTCCACAACAACACTTTCCTGGGATTAGGCAATCTACTCACGCTGGATCTCAAGTGCACAGGGTTAGAGGAAATAGACAGAGGGGCATTTCGGGGCTTACCCAAACTAACAGATCTTAATCTAGCTTATAATTCCATACAAGACCTATCAAACAGCGTCTTCTATTCATGTTCAAATCTTCAGGTTCTGAAGCTATCATACAATGACCTAAGAGAGCTGAATGCAAATACTTTAGAGGGTCTGTACAATTTGACCACACTACATCTGAGTCACTGTAACATATCCAAAATTGATGGAGCATTTCAAAATATGACTAAACTTATGGAATTGGAAATTTCCTATAATCCTCTAAGCAGAATAATGGCAGGGAGTTTTGCAGGCCTCAGTAGTGTTAAAAGTTTACTGTTGACCTCCACCGGTACCCAGAGTATTGAGACAGGAGGGTTCAGAGGGCTGGACAACTTGGGTAGTCTCTATGTGAGGTTCACTGAACTATCTGTGCTGTCACAAGGAATGTTTTCTGGCCTGAGCAAACTTAATTACCTGACTATCACAAACAACCCAATAGTCTCGCTGGAGACAAACTTCACAGCTGGTTTGACACGGCTACATCAGCTAGATCTTCAGAATAACCACATAACAGTTATAGAAGATGGAGCCTTTCAGCTCTCTCCAAACATCAGAGACCTTTACCTCCATAACAACAGGTTGACATCCATCAAAGAGGGCATCTTCAAAGGCCTTTTTCAGAAGGTCATTTACACAAGATACAGAATTAACTTGTCAAGGAACCCATGGGCTTGTGACTGCAACCTTCAATGGTTCTTCCTCTGGCTGAGAGAGCAATTTAAAAACAGAAGAGTTGCCCTTGCAGATATCAGGGAAACACTATGTCATTCCCCCAAAGACCTGGCGGTATACAAAAAAGATTTCTTGCAAATTCTCAATACACCGATATGTACAAGGACCACTACGACGACTGTTGTCATGGAAACAACAAGCATGACAGCTTCCCCCACATCCATGACAACTAGGTCTGAACCGACACCTACCAGGATATCTACCTCTGATGGTAGCAGTCATGTGACAAGTGTACCGGTGGGTAGTACGGAAGGAACATCGGCGAGAATGGCCACCGGAGGCGACACAGTGACCACATCAAGCCACACCTTCTTGGTGATAATCTCTGTAAGTCTGGGAGGCATGCTCATCATAGCATTAGCAGTGACAGCTGTGGTGTGTCTAGTACGACCAAAACAATGTGATAGATTCCTACAGAACACCACACAACCAGACCCTGACAGAGAGAATATATACTGGGAAATTGCTCCTGTCAAAACGAGCACAAGTGATAGTGATAATGGGGCCAGGTCATCTGCTCCTGGTGGTAACCGCCGCCCAGCAGTAGCACCCCCATTGATGAGGGGCACCATACCAAGCAAGAGATACTTAGATGACCAGGTTCCAGGTAAGGGAAAGACACCTAGAGGTGATGGGGTAAGAAATGAGTCAAAAGTAAGAGGCCATACACAAGCTGTACCCCACTCACAACTACCAGATCACCACTATGAGAACAAGTCAG
Organism: Maea johnstoni; assembly: GCA_963942565.1. Lineage (NCBI taxonomy): Eukaryota > Metazoa > Annelida > Polychaeta > Spionida > Magelonidae > Maea > Maea johnstoni. Next base: position 92,286,436 of record OZ012684.1, on the reverse strand, counting down.
TTCCAGCAGCGAGGAGAGAGAGCGGCTTGTCTGAGGATGATGATGATGAGATGGTGTTTGAGAATGAGTTGATCTGTGCCCCAGTGCTGCCGGATAACCCCTATGTAAACAAAGAAATCCAGTCAATCAATATGAGAGATGAAGACAAAGATGATGATAATGAGATGAAGTTTGAGAATGAAGAGTCACGTTTACCTACACTGCCAGATAACCCCTATGAAAACAAAGAAATACATACAAAGATGAAGCTGAGAGATTCGTCCGAGGAAGACTCAGATGATACGGAAATCAAGTTTGAGAACGAAGAATCAAAAAGCTCTTCTGTGCTGGATAAACGTTCAGGAGACCAGGCCATCCCTCCTGTGAGGGTAGAGGGTGATCTGACAGATGAGGAGGAGGAGGAGATAAAGTTTGAGAATGAAGACTCGTGCTAGACAATGCCCCCTCCAAACATAAGGTCCAAAAAACTTCCCTAGAAACACACCGCAAGATGAGAAAGCTGATGGAACTGACTTTGAAAATGAAGAGATCTGAACATGTTTGCTAGTATGAAAGCCTATATGGATACCTTGGAGTAGGATTGGACATCCTCCCACTATGTGCCGATAACCTGTAAAGAGATATTAGCTTCATAAACTTGGTTCAATGTGCAGGATAATGTGTAGGTCATGCTTAGACATGTAAAGGTTAGAATAAACATCCTTGAAATTGATCGCCAATGTATGTGCCATAAAATTAGGGTGTTTTCCTATAATTTGATATCAAAAATGAACAATGAACATTTTTTGGACGGTAAATATGGACAAGTTTCTGCTGCTCCAACAGTAAGTAGACCCAACAATGGCGACCGTGCACTTCATCAAACGTTACATTCATGATCTGACTCCAGTTTCCAAAGAAAACAAACAGTGCAGGTCACAATACACATACATATTAGTTGTTGAACTAGTGTATAGACACCCTTTTGCTGACTATGTTTAGCTAGATAACTTCAGGGTAAAATGTGTATAATTTTCTTTTTTATCATGGGAGAAACAGGTATCATTGGAACTATCTCAGTTTATTACAGAATGTGGCATCAGAGATTTCTGATGGTGAATGCCAAAGATCAACAATGATGATGATAAATATTCATACGATTTCTACTTCTACTAATACTGATAATAATAATGATGATCAAAATATGGATGGGCAGTCATATCATGTAACCAAGAAAGATGTCTGAGCTTTGTAACTCTGTAAGGAATAAATTACAGCCTTAACTATATGGCTATTTCTGCATGCCTCCTGTCTTTATACTTGGTTGAACCATGAGAAAAATGCAACAACAGACTAATAAGGAGTATACCATTGTTGTATACAAAACATAATCTTTGTCACAGTATGAACTTGTAGAACAAATATAGTATTCATGTCTCTGGGGTGTTCAGTTTGGTCTAGCAAACATAAATGTCAATAATCAAATGCATGATATACTTGTAAAAGCAATTGTTTATTTCATGTAAGCTCTTTTATACATATATCACAACAATGAAAATATAAATGTTTCTTTTTTGCGATGAAAAAATAATCAGGAAAACATGCAATACAATACCCCAGGTCACAAATAACTTTTGGGTCACAAATCTCAGGATCAGCATGAGGATTTCTCATGTTAGCATCATACCCTTTCACAGTACAGTCATGCTTTGAGCACCCTTTAACCCTTATGCTGCTGGTGGCTAATTTGGCCAATACAAAATGAATCAAAATACCTAAAAAAAAAGTGACTGAAATCCTTTCATATGGGTACTCATATGAGAGCACTCGCACCGAGAGCTATCCAATGAATACCAACATAACAGGGCTTAGATCCAAATAATGCTTCCACAAGAAAGAAATCTGATCATTTTTCTAAGAACTAGGGATGAATGGTAACCAATTCCTACCTAGACCACCACTGAGGTGTGTTAGCGGAGGTAATCACAAAACAAACCTACATTGGAGAAGTATTGGAGGACCCTTGTTCTTCATACTTCTTGATAACGTTCTGCCCATACTTAGGGGGATATTATATATTTCACCTGTACCCTCTCAAAGGGGTGTTTGCCTCATCCACGAGTATTGCAAGAACGGCACCATACTATCATCCTTTATACAGAACAAAACAAGATAATGGCACAGCAAGGTACCTAATTGGCAAGCTATTTTAACGACGCTAAATATTTTTAACATTCTTTAATACAATATTCAGTATTACCCATGTATTTTAAAGATGTTCATTTGAAAAAATCTAGGGCACCAAAAAGTGGCAATTATCCTTTGGAGCAGCACCGTCAATAGTATAGAATAGTACCAATAGATCTCCAAAAGGACACAAATGCTACACTGACATATAATACGCTCCTTCAATAAAGTTGAAATTCCCAAGTACAGACAGATTTTCTCTGTCCTTTAACCTAAGCATCTAAGTTCCAAGTAGAGTGGAACCTTTGAACTTGAGTTGAACAGGTCCTTAAGCTGCACTCATGATCATCAAAACTTAACTATCTATTTTTTTAAGGTTTGAAGGATAGTCAACTCCCATGAATTCCATATAAATCGAAGTACCGAATCATTAATTGGTAAAAACTTCATATCAATGACAGCCCTATGTACAGCACCAATGTATTACATAAATTAGAAAAAAATAACAATGCTTCTTTTCATAAAATAGTGACCTAAAATGACTCCAATAGCACCATGCTAAATGCATACACTTAAACAGAGATTGTTTGCGTAATCACAGTGACCAGCAACACACTGGTAAAAGTTGGCCTCACTACAGCCTTGTGTGTGTGGGGGGGGGGGGGGGGGGGGGCAGAGAGGAAAGAGCCACGCAAGGCCTGCTCTATAAGTTACAAACCTACAGCAATTGTTGATATGCCCTTTATAACTGTTCCAACATGTTTCTCATGAGGCAAGCTGAATTCTCCATAAGATGATGTTCCCAACTACCTCCAGTAGGTTCACCACACACAAATCTAAATAGTGTCTGGATGATCAGGTCTAATTGATTTTGGTTGCCAAAGAAGTCTCTCCTCGGAAGTCCCACTCTTGGTGAAGTATCCTGCAGAAGAATTCCCAGGAAACAGACTCTGCCTCACTCTCTGGTCAAACAATTTGTATCATCTGGCAGGCAGCTGGTGCACTGGAGAGGACCAGTAACAACACTGAGCCAATGCGACATGTTCTCGTCACTGTGTGATGTAGGGGTAAGTATCCCAAACACACACTGCCCATCATGTCTTAGATTGCTAGTCCTCCTCCTCGGCATTCAACAGGACAGGTTCTCATTGCTGTGTGCTGTATGCCATGGGTGTAGGGTTTAGAACGATTCACACGCTGCTGCAGCCCCCACATACACACACTGCCCATAGAATCATCATCTCTTCGATTCCTAGTCCTCCTCCTCGGCATTCAACAGGAAAGGTTTTTGCCACTATGTGTTGTAGGGTTTAGAACCATTCACACACTACTGCAACTCGCACACTGGTCCTCCTTGTCATTCAGCAGCTCAGCAGAACCTCCTTTGGTGAGCGGCACGGCACTTTCTGCAAACAAAAACAACATTTTTTATCATCTTAAGTTTGAAATTACAAAAATTAAGCAAAACCTCCCTTTTGCTGTAGTATTTAATTGTTTAATCAATTCTTTCGATTATGGCTAAGATGTCCAAACAAAATAATTGTAGAGTAGGAATACTGCACACTCTAAAAGTGATGATTTAATCTTTTACAATTGACTACTATCTAAACAGTGACTTACGATTCTCCCTGTATCTAAATGATATAATAATACTTGCATTTTATTATTGCATCGGTTATTGTGGTAACTGTGGAAAATTGTTTGCTTTGCTAAAATTTTATTATTTTTTTAATTTGCAATATTCTTTGAGGTTTTCATACCATACTGCAATATAGGGCAATCATGAAAAAACAGCTGTAGCAGAGAAAGGTATATCAAAACAGTCAGTGCTTTTAACAGCCTGATGAAAAACACTATAGACAGTGCTGCACCCTACAGGCCAAGAGTACAACTATTACTTAGTGCCTTGAGAAGATTATATAGACAGTGCTGCACCCTACAGGCCAAGAGTACAGCTATTATATTACTTAGTGATTTGAGAAGACTATATAGACAGTGCTGCACCCTACAGGCCAAGAGTACAACTATTATATTACTTAGTGATTTGAGAAGACTATATAGACAGTGCTGCACCCTACAGGCCAAGAGTACAACTATTACTTAGTGCCTTGAGAAGATTATATAGACAGTGCTGCACCCTACAGGCCAAGAGTACAGCTATTATATTACTTAGTGATTTGAGAAGACTATATAGACAGTGCTGCACCCTACAGGCCACGAGGACACCTATTACTTAGCGACTTAAAACACTATAAACAGTGCTGCACCCTACAGGCCATGAAGACAACTATCAATTAGTGACTTAACAATAAGGCATGCTAGCTGTGGTTTACAGGATAACACATGGTGGTGCAGGAGAATTAAGTGTAGAAGCCCAGATCCACATTCCTAAACAACAGTCTGGGGGAATAAATTGAAAAGTTGCCTGCCTTAATTTATTAAATAATATCATATTATGAAACCATTAATGCCAAAATTGTGTCCAACTCTAGCAAAAGATAGCAAATATAGATGAGTGTATATTCCATTAGATCTGATAATTTCTGATGCACTGTTCACTCTTGGACTCCTGCTTCCCCTCTCACAGCTACGGCAGTTAATCATATGCAGTGCTGCCACCTGGTGATTAAATGTAACACTAACATTATATGTGGGTTTCCCTAGCATTGCAAAATTAGAGAAGTGCATTACCTATAGTTCTATGTCTGTAGTGAAACGTATAATTTCAACAATGTAGGACTTGATTATAATACTCATCTTAATTAGAACTTTTCATGCTAGGAGAGAATGGCAAAAGGATGATAGATGTTAGTCTTACTGAGAGCCTGGCGAAGGGTCCTGTAGAGGCTGTGTATCTCCTCATGGCCTCGCGGATATCAGCCGGCGTGATGCCGTCAGTCAGAGACAGGTCCAGCACATTACTAGCGCCACTCTGTGGGAACGGAGAGAAACACACACGGTAACAAACAAAAGAGGAAACACTGAGAGAGCGGGAGCCAAGCCTGGCATCAAAGGAAAAGCTGCTAATCCTGGCTCACCACATCACGCCTCCCTTAACCATTATACTGCTGGTGGCTAATTTGGTCAATACAAAATGATGCAAAAACCTTTAAATTACTGGAACCCTGGCATATGGGTACTCATACGAGAGTACTCAGCAGTGAGAGCTTTCCAATGAATACCAACATGACAGGGTTTAGATGATTTTCAAAAATCTTTGCGTTCTTGTGCTTTTGGCGAAAGTAGCCTCAGCATTGGAAAGGTTATCACATTCACACTCAAGAGTTCCTCAAAATACAAAATGACTAATATTATTTGAATAATTATGTTTTATTTCATACTATTTTAATAAGTTTTGTGACATACAGACACTATTTTCCAGATATACTCTAAGCATGAATGGGTTAAATTCATTACACAGACCAAAACATAGGACAGAACTCATACGTTGCTATCATAGATTACTAGAGCTAACTTATACAACAGTATCAGGTTGTCTTTGACAAGTTGGATCTACACAGAAGAGCCATAAGAATAACAAAGGTAGTTTTATTCTATTATTGATATTTGACTGTTAGTTGCTGAACATGTTCAAATGAGGCCGAGACTATGTCAACTAGAAATGCCAATGAGGGGTGAAAATACCTCAAAAGAATTATCTGGTATTCTGACATGCCTCTTCCATTCAAAGACAAATGACACATACACAGTGAACATATCAGTGACAAAAACTTAGAAATATCACAGATTTTTTTAAACACATCAAATGCAATTAACATATGCAACAGCTCCACAAAATCATCAGTATAGAATAATAATAATCTATTAATCTAAATACACTGAGCACTTTAGAATATACTACAATGTCACATATATAACAGCCAAATTCTAGAAAAGTTCTGATGTAGCATGACTTTACACACACAAACTATAACCGTATGGACAATTAGAAGATATAGTATGTCAAGTTGGAGTAGTTAACTCTCCTTCCTCTCTCTCAGTCATTTCTCAATAAATATTTGTGGAAAGGGAAACATTGTTGCTCCCCTTCAAAAGTTGGCCAATTCATCCCACCCATTGGCCAAAAAAGACTGGACTGCTTCAGGGTTGTCTTTAGAAAACGGAAAATTCTTTCTGTAGCACAACTAGTAAAGTTTTATTACAAAAAGATTTTCTACTCTTCCAAAGGTGAGGGTACTTTCGTCCAAAGCACAAGGATGCAAATATTTTTGAAAACCCTGTAAACCCTGTCATGTTGGTATCCATTAGATAGCACTCACTGAGTTCTCTCAGATGAGTATCCAAATGCCAGGGTTTCAGTCATATTCCAGCTTTATTTGCATCATTTTGTATTGGCCAAATTAGCCACCAGCAGCATAAGGGTCAAGATGTATGAGAGTATCGTAGAGGTGCGTGAGCAGGTCTGACCATAGAGTCCACTAGTTGGAGATTGAGAAACAGCTCTCAGAGTAGGAGGTGACCAGACAATAGGAGTAAGACTGAGAGAGAAGCAGGAGTGAGAGGGGATGCAGGTGATTGCCAAATACTGCTACCTGTTTATCACCTATCAACTACTATAAAATCCCTAGTAGTGAGTGGGGGATAATTTCAGAACATTTTCTTCGCTCAGAATCCATGCCTTAATGGCCCTTCCTTTGTTTGAAGTGTATTTCTCTAATATTCACCTGAAAATTGATTTTTTGTTTCCATGCCTATTTTTTTCGAAAATAAGTGGGAAATAACATTAACTATCTAGCTGAGATTTCATACTATTTTCCCAAGTTCCTTCTTTGAATACCCAAGGAATATGAAAGGTTTATGACGTCTAGGAGGATCCTAAATTACAATTTGAAAGTTTTTGGTAATATTTTCACTGATTTCTATTAAGTTGGATTAATGAATGGGAAACCCCTTTATTCTTAGTCTTTTCAGAAATTTGCAATTATCATGTGTGTTCCTAATTTGTGTGATTGTATTTATCCCCAAAATGAGTGCCCCTGATTTGTTTGGATGAGAGTTTCTATATCAGGTACCTTTTTCCTCTTCTTGGGTTTGGCCTTCTGTGCCGAGGGGGTGGAGGCAGGGGTGCTGTTCATGCCGACACCACCAGAGGGGGTACCCGCAGACCCCGCCGCAACCGTGGGGGGCGTGGGGGTGGAGGGAGGGCTCTGTGAAAAACCAAAGCAGCAACCATAGCAAAACAGAAGAGAAGTTTCAAGAGTAGACTCTCACCACCATGCATGCAGGAGAAAAACAATCCCAAATAGGGCACGACAACTTAGATAAATAAAAGAATGGATATGTAGCGAGGGACCAATTACTATATGCGCTATAGTGAAGGCCTGGCTATGCCAGGGGACTCCTATCTGGCCTAAGTAGGACGTCATTAGGAGACATAAACCAATGAGGGCTCTCGTATCGGAGAAATCTGCACACCAATAAGTGCAGAACACAACTTTTGAGCTATTCGCCGCAGCCAGCCTGTTGAGGTTACCGGCTGGTTTCATATCCACTTGTTTTTTATTTATCTAAGAAGACAGTTAAGGTTTCCTGTTATTTCATATCAAGTCAAGCAATATTGTAGATGAGACATTCAAATTTGTCTGAAGCAATACTTCAAAATGAAATGTAAACCATGGATGTGTAAGATTGCATATTCCGCACTTTAAGATTAGCTGGTCCCCTGTATGGTAAAGACACAGGCAGCAGAGAAAGCATGGCGCCTAATCTCATCTGTCCTTTTCTCCCTGCATGTGCTTTCTAACCCTGCGACACCACCACCAGGGGCCTTCAACAGAGCACGGATTAACATTCATGAGCTGTTTTGGATGATGACATAAGTTGCTTGACAGCAATATCATGCAGTAGCTATCATATCGAATTAACCCTCCCATTTCAAGAATGGACAGAAAGTTTGTTTTTCTTTTCTCCATTCCCTTTACTAACAACAAATCCTTCCACAAAATGCACACATTTCATTTTTCAAAATATTCAGATTTCAGAACTCATGAGGTTATCCCATTGGCCCTACAACAATTAACTCCATTTTTCTGATGAAAAAGTATTTTGGAATATACTGAAAGGATGATCATGAATAAGAAATCTATGAATAACTTTCAACATAAATTACCTATTTCTATGTTGTTTGAAGTCTATTTTTACAATTATCAAAAATACAGGTGACTATATCTAACCCATCCACACCTGTGGTGGCCAAAACCACCTTATCAAAATGGTGATATTTCTGCAACATTAGCAATTTTCAGATAATGAATAGGAAAATGTACTTTAGAACCAATCTCACAACTCCCACCTACAAATGTTTTTATAAATTAATGAATAGTTTCAAAGTTATATTCAAAAGTACAACAAGGAACTGTTGGCATGAGTGGGTTACACATCTTAAATCCCTAATCTGACAAGGCGATTATGTCACACCCTACATGCATCATTCCCTGTGAGTACATCCCAGAGAGCTTTCTGTGGCTATGACTCAACACAAAACACAGTTGTGTCATAACCAAGCACAGGAGATAGGAGCAGGCTGACCAAGGAAGACCTAGTTCAAAGAGAACGAGAGCCAAGATGAAGATACACTAGGATTGAATTAAACTAGCAGAAAGAAAAATTAACATCAGAAAAACAAGTTTAGAATAATAGAAAAGGATATCGAAATAAAAGTCATACTATTTCCCTGCGTCAAACAAGTTTGACATATTATTAACTTTTTAGAATGAAGCATCCTAACTTATTATGAAGGGTCATAAGCACTTAATTACTTGTTCAATCATCTAGTGGTTGGCGTCAGTATACACAGATTATGACAATGATCCATCAATTAAACAGTAGGAGCGTTCCTTATTTTGGAAAAATTTCAAAACTATCTGGCACTAACAAAATAGTATTTTCATTTATAAAGTTGATTCTGAAATCTTATTTTCACATTTAAAATGCTGTATGTCAGTTGATTGATTCTTCGGTTAAAAATTAAATTGCAGAAAGTGTGATTCAAAATTTATTTAATTTTTTATTTTGCTAGAGATAAGAAGAAATACAACTGAACTGTTATATCATAGATACCACACACTAATCTGAAAAGGTTTCGTGACAGAGCATTCTGTGCCTATGCACCACGCCTTTGGAATGAGCTCCCTGACAACATCAAAGCTGCTGATAGTGTGCAAAACTTCAAGAAACAGCTGAAAACATTGCTATTTCGAAAGGAGTTTATTTGACAATATGGACCATGACAACTTTTCCACTGACTTTCTTTAAAGCGCCTTTGAACATTATAGGTGGAAAGGGCGCTATATCAAATATCAACTATTATAATAATAATTATTATCATTATCATTATCATTAACTGAATGGTTGTTATTAATATTATTACAGTCCTTATTCCACACAGCAAATATCAGCATATTAAAACAACCAGCAGAACTACCTGTTGTACTGGGGATACCCGATAGGAAGTTGTGTTGACCAGAGTGGTGGGGGAATGAGCAGGTGAGCAATTAGAAACAATTGATAGGTAGGACCCAACATGCAGGACGAGCAGAATTATTGCTGACTTACCATTGGTGGAGAGACAGAGGCGAGGGGGGTCTTGTTGAGAACAGAGGGGTTGGGTGAAGCCATCATCAGGGAGAAGTCATGGTTGACACAGACAGTGGGCTGGAGCTGCAGAAACGGGTCAGACACCTTGGCTTTACGGTCCTGCCGCACTAATAGAGCAAGGTCAACTATCTGCAAATAAGATATATATATATATATATATATATATATATATATATATATATATATATATATATATATATATATATATATATATATATATATATATATATATATATATGTATACATATATATACATATATATATATATATATATATATATATATATATATATATATATATATATATATATATATATGTATATGTATATATATATATGTATATATATATATATATATATGTATATATATATATATATATGTATATATATATATATATATATATATATATATATATATATATATATATATATATATATATATATATATATATATATATATATATATATATTTCCATCTCAATAGGTTCATGATCCACAGACAAGCCATTTATTATCTTTCAATCCTTTAAAATCAACCAATAAACAGTAACAAGTAATAAGCTAATGATCTTCCTTTCAAAAGAGTTTGTTTCATACTCACCTGTGCTACAGTCTCATAGGCCAGGTAGCTAATGACCTCCATGGCTAGTGGGTTGGGCTAAGACTCACCTGTGCTACAGTCTCATAGGCCAGGTAGCTAATGACCTCCATGGCTAGTGGGTTGGGCTTGACTTCCATAACGATTCCCTGCATCAACCAATCCTTGAACTTCTGAGACTTGTATTTCCTACCTACAAAACAACAAACACACAGTATTAGCAGAGGGCATAGCAAAATATCTATTGTTCATCAAAATATAATGAAACCTCAAAACAAGAACAGCTCTTAGAGGTGAATACCTACTATAAACATAGATTCCATGTTGGACTTTATTATACTACATTCGAGAAAATAAAAAGACCTAGTACTGCTAATAGCTTCACAATTGTCTTTAGGTGTTCACATTTTAAGTTTCATTCTTGCTAATTTAATCAGAAGCAGCAAAATGAACTTAAAAGATTGACCACGCCTCCTCAACTATGCAGAATCATGTACCTATAACCAGCAGAGGTATCTTAACACTTTTGCTGGTGGTGGCTAATTTGGCCAATACAATATAATGCGAAAAACCTGAAAAATGACTGAAACCCTGGCAAATGGGTACTCATCTGAGAGTACTCAGTGAGAGCTATCCAATGAATACCAAAATGACAGGGTTTAGATGGTTTGCAGAAATCTTTGCGTCCCTGTACTTCGGGCGAAAGTAGCCTCAGCATTGGAAGGGTTATCAACGATTTCTCTCAGTATTTGAGAGATGCTCGGCCTGTAGTTGCTGTCTATGACAATAAGTCTTAATGTGTTGTGATATAAGCCGGGCGGTGGCCGTGGATGCGCGGTGTCGGGACCTCGTGATCCCCCGTCATTGGTGAGTCACGGCCCGCCCCGCTGCTGAGGCTGCCGAGGCCGCCTCTAGCGTGACTGGAATAAACCCAACCGCTGCCCAGCGCATTATTCCACTCCAATGAAATGACAAATTGTATTAATAAATTCATATATTCTACGACAACTTTTTATGATATGTGGTCAACGTTTAATTTCTTATTCATAACATGGACGGCAATGGAAACCTTACACGGCTAGGAATTCTGGGGAGAATGTGGTTTGCATTAAGTGCATTGCCCAAAATGACATTCACTGCTGCAAAAGACACTTTCCAGAATTTTTAGTGTCTAAAGCTTACAAAGCACCAACATTTTTTACTTAGTCCTTATCCACGCTTAAATTTATTAAGAATGGCTATTACCTTTAAAAACTTCAAAAATATGTTTTTCCTGAGAAATATTATGTCTTTTTTGATGATCACTGGCAGGGGGTCAAACTATCACTAAATTTACCAAATTTCTGAGAGCATGGCAGTTCAGCCTACCAAATAGTTCAACTATCTACTATTTGTGGTATAAATTTCATCAAAAATATGAAAACTCCATTTATTGTTATTGTTCATGACTGGCCCAGGCCTTATCATTGACGATATATGGCTAAAATGGTTAATAATGTTTTTCTACTTGTCGTATTTAGTGACCAATAAAACTTGCTCTGTTCCAGGACTAACTTGCAGTGCTCCAGCACTTGTACAACCCTCAGTTGATCATCCATAAGCCCCTCAATTATAGGCAGCAGGTAGAATCATGGCCTTAGCTCATGAATATTGATGACACATACCTGGTCGTAATCAATAGTCTACCTGTATCAGGTGAGAGTCAAAGACAGTGGAGAATTCAGAGTAAACAGAAACCTGATCAGCGTAGATCCTACAGTATTTACCCACCTGCTGGTGGCTAATTTGATCAATATAAAAGAATATGAAAAAAGGTGAAAAATAACCGAACCCCTGGCAAATGGTACTCATCTGAGAGTACTCGATGAGAGCTTTCCAATGAATACCAAGATGATAGGGTTTAGATGATTTTCAAAGATTTTAGAGTTCTTGTGCCTTAGACAAAAGTAGTCTCAGCATTGAAAGGGTTAAGCCATCCACTGTATGATGTCAGCTACTCCAGTTACCTGGATCTACTCATCTTAAAAACATACACCTAACTCTTTTTATGACATTCAAAAACAAGATCCTTCATATTCACAACAGAAGCTTTGTGAAATGACTATGATGCTGATCAATAATGAGCGATGACGCTAGAAATTCTTTCAGGAGATGAATATGTTTGACAATATCATGCTTAGAGATAATAACCAGCTTTCTCTAGGACAGGATAGAAAGGACACCACTAGTAAATAACAATCAGTGAATTATTTTACCTAGCTGCGTGATCGTAATCAAGTTATAGGATATTATTTGAGCTTTAACATTAAGATGAGGGTGCTTGTTTAAAAGTTGAACTTTTTCACTAATACTAACTCTATAAGTACCAAGAGGAATCCACTCCCCTGCCCCAAGGCAATATTACAAGTGAACTTCATTGTAGGGCAGATTAACCCATTAATGCTTGAGTACCTCTAGCAATTGTCGTTCGGTTCTACGATATTTCTAACAATAACTTAGGAACTGAGAATGATTTTACAAAATATTTGAAGGAGAGTTGTTGGTAAAGTCCTGACTAACCTTTCTCCATCAAATATTTATCTAACTTTGCTGTTTCCTGTAAGATTTTATCAAAATTATCGGACTGTTTTTGGCTGCTGTGAGTGTTAATGGGTTAAGTACTTTATTGTATGCAGTTTATTTCTGAGCAGAGAGGTCATTTTCAGTTCAACTGGAAGAGAAGTTGCTTTTGACATTTAAAATTTAAAAGAAGTTCAAATAAAAATGTTTAAAAAATTTAGTTATATTTTTTCCAGCCCCTTCAAACCCCTTGAGATCTATCCCCATGACTAAGTGCATTATGATAGCTTTTAAGTAAAAAGGTTCTGAGAGTCATGGAAAAAACCCTACAAATGAAATACAAAAGATACACCCAATTTCTAATCAAAGAAAAAGAAATCAATCTGCTTAGTAATGGTATCATTCTGGACAGGAATACTATTGAGCACCCTACTTTTTCCTTTGACTGTATTTTTCTGTGTTTTTAACATATTTATTTGTGTATTTTCTCATTGTACCTTTCTAACAATGGTTTATAAGTGTTTGCATACCACATACATATTTTGGAGATGGCAAACATAGCCATTCAGATCTCTGTGGCTATCCTGGCAGGATTACAGGTTTCCTACCTCCACGAGGGACAGAGAAGAGCTGCACTCATAGCTTTCTGACCTCCATCTTCAGGAGAGGGCACCGGCAGATGGATGTCATTGAAATCACAGACATACCCTAAATCAGAATTTCAAAAATGTTTAATTTTTCCTTAACTTTCCCACAAGCAAAGCCCATGGAGCCATATTTTCAGATAAAAAGATTTTTTCCCACCACATCTTCTTTATTTGCTGATTTTCAGTTACACCACAGAATATATAATCAAAGTCAACCACAGCTGCAATACCCGGAGAAGAATGGGCAAGTGGCTCCCGTTTCAAGATGGCCGCCTGCCCCTGCCAGCTTGTGGTTTTTCACATCTGCCCCAGAAAGCTAATGCAGAATTGGTGGGAGCCTCTCCCCAAAAGCCATATTTTAATAAGCATCTCTTTGTGGGAAAAGCAATTACTGATGCAATTGCTCCTTCTGGAGATGAGCTTTGTCTCGCTCAAGATTCATAATTTTCAGAAAATTATTCATTCATGTGCTTTGATTTTGACAATATTTCGTCGATTGGCTGATTGGAGAGATATTTCATCAATATCATTATGGACATGAGTTCATCCCTCTATGACCGCATCACACCACAGATACAAATTGGAAAAGATGATGGTGGCTAGATAAAAAACAGGGAATAAACCTCATTTGAAGCTGCTACTAATATAAATAGTTACACACAGCTAGAATGTCAAATATAAAAGTATTCTTTCCTCCTTACTGTCTTTTAGGAAACTTTTTCAGGGTAAAGTAGGATTTATCAATATGGCATTTCTTCATGCTTTCATTTTCATTGAAAAATATATATACAATTAATCAATCAATATATGATATGATATTTGATATGAATTTTTTTATAAAGAAAAAGTATGAAAAATAACAATATAAGATGGATTCTAAACTAAATCTAAACTTGCACACAAAATGGCCTGAAATGCAGCCTTCTATAGTTCTAGTTTTTTGGTGTCAATGATTATGGGTGATACACTGCGTCAAAAATGAGCTCACTGCTCAATGCATGCCCAGTCAAGATTCCTTGTGTAGCACTTCTGTGCAGACCACCCTTGCAGATGAAGCAGGAGAGATTATACTACATGTAGTATGCTCGACTTTCAAAAGAATGTCTCAGTTTTCAAATTTTATCTCTCAGCATCTATAGAACCATATAGTCGAGAATTATGTTACTTCATTGATTGACAAAATATTAAATACAAAGCTAAGACTGTTACATGCAGGTGACTGTGTGGTCTGATTGACTGATATGCATTGTCAGTGGTGTATGGCATACATATCAGGTGTATCATGGGTAAGGCTACATTCACAACATCCATTAATCTATCTTGCTAAGTAGATCATCGTTAGGGGCTAGCCCCTGATTGGTCAGAAGCACAATGTCTGTCGGGCACACTCCCGCTAGTAATCCCATGCCTGTTCCCTCTATCACACATTACCTGTGCCCGCACACGCCCTCCCACAAACACCCAGCTACAGTTACATCAATCCACACATTTCCATTTCCATTTTGAGCCGGTCTTCATTAAGATGTGTGGATTTGGGGCTTTCTCTGACCACAGCACACACTGCCGCTCCTACAAAGGCCAGCTTAAGCTCCTCGCGTCATTAGGGGAACCAGGCTCAATATTAGTTTTCCTCCAGACCACAAACGTTACAAATCACACATTCGAATGACACAACTAGCAGCAGCGATTCCCCCAGTGATAATAGAGGCAGTTAATTCAAAACCATGTCATTTTAGCGGCTACCAAATCAGAAGTAAGGATGATATATGGGCCATTAGGAATAATCAGATGGATGCAATGGGTTTTACATTCAAAAATTGCAGTTGGACAATTTTGAAATTCTAATTGTCCTCTATATGATAAGGATGACAGATATGCCACAGAGGACAATAGCAATGACAAAATTCCAAAAACCAAAACTAGTGATATAGTTTAAAATTCAGTGATATAGGGGGTTGTTTCAAAAGATTGATATTCTTTTTTCATAAACAATGAGAGAAAAGTCATACTTTGAAAAATGAAAAATGAAAAAATAGAAGTGCTTTGGAGAAGGATCCATTCAAAAACCCCAAACCAACGTATTGTTCCTCATTCCTCATCTTCTATACTACACAGATAGAAGACTCATAAACTATAGCAAAAGGAGGGCAAAAATTATTAACTTAAGTGTGCAAAAATTGATTACATTACTTTACTTCCTGATAATTCCTTTTCCCATCAATATATTTCATTCAAATACTTTTTCCATAGTACTTTTGAGTGTATCAATTTTTCGGCACTTGCGTACAAGTGACCATACAATATTTTTTTCTACCGAAGTTATATTTTGCATTCATACCTGTGTTAATCAGATGATATGCTTTAATTCAGGTGACCCATACAACACAATAAAAATTTCTTAGCCTGAACAATAGTGTGCGAGCATTCAAACAAAAGTTATCATCATGGTTCTATAACTACATTATCATTTATTTTTGTAAAACTTTGCTTTGATTTTTAATAGACATATATAATTAGCATTATGTGTGTCTCGTCTGCAGCTGTACTTTAAAATAGGTGGGTGAGATTTATGACAAAGGGGAGCAGTAGAAACAATGGGAGGAAATGCACACAGAGGGAGAGCGTTTATTGGGGGCTGGGAGATGGAGAAATTAGAGTTGCTGCATGCGCGGCTTATCATTGTGGCTGGCAGAGAGGAGGAGGAGGCTGAAACCATAATAAGTCAATTTAATATTCCCATCATTTATCATACAACTGCTGAGAGTAAGACGTGTGCCTCTGATTTAACATGCTAATCTTGTCCTGGCCGGCGCATTGTAACGGTGAAACCACAACTGCACTTGTGATTCACCTCCTCCTCCTCCTCCTTATCAAAGTCAGCAGCAGCAGCAGCAGCAGTTGCCAGCCCCTGACAACTCTGTGGTTTTCACATCTGTTCCTCAGCTCTCTAACCTACAAACTCCTCAAAAACAACCAGCAAGTCCTGCCTTTTTATTCTCCAGCTTGTGATTTTGAAAAACTTTTCAAAAATAAAATGTAGCTGGTGGGAAGTTGGGTTTGGGAGCCGAGATGTGACCACTGATTGGTTGGTTGTGGTCACATGATAGTTTTAGTGGGGTAATGGTTTGGCCAGGACCCAGGGCCTGTGGCAGGGTGGTTGAAGCAATGGTAGGAGTTCTCAGAAACAATATTACACAACCAGAGCTTGTCAAAACAGGAAACAAGGAGATAATTGGCCTGCATTGTCAATTCTGAGCTGGTCTGAACATCCACATAATCACATCAGTTCATTATGGTGCGGGTCTACTGTAAGAATACAGCACGCTGGAAGGAAATAGATTTCAATATGGGAAAA
>OZ012684.1:92211996-92264496 GCA_963942565.1 Maea johnstoni | reverse complement strand
TCTTCCCTGGGTGCTTATGTTAGATGATCTTATCTCATAAAACTAAGATGCTTTGTATAAGCCTGTGCTGTACAAATCATAAGAATGTTCCAAATTGCGTTATAGACTAGCATGAAGGGGTGAGGGATTGTGAATAACCAGCAGTGATTGAACACAACATGATCAACTTTTGAATGAGTCCATTAAGCCCAGAGGCTCAGCAAAGTTTCTTCACAATCTATAAAAAAAGCTCAGAAATTTTGAAACTTGAGCACCCACCTTTTTGGCCTATCTAGGACTGAATTTCTTTTTAAAAACTAGGTACATACGATGATATAGGGGAGAAATGTGGTATCTATAGTGTTTTGGTTTTATTTTAATTTAGCACTAATCACTAGGACAGCGAGAGCGGTGATAACTCTATTAGTGGGCCTACAGGCTTGGCTTGAGGATGGTGTGGTTGTGTTAGTGGTTGCTGCCCAGGAAAACTGCACTGTTACAAGCCAGGAAGAGCTCATTTACTGATTGGAGTTACTGGGACCCGTAGACTGAGCAGAGCTGCCTACTGGTAGTGGTGGTGGTCTTATTAAGCTTGTGGTGTTGTGGGCTACCAGAACTACTAACACCAAATCCACAGAGATACACACACACAGACCCATGTCTAAATCAACACAACTATAGTCAACCTAGTCACTTGCTTTAGTCAAAAACCTCTAGAAGCTAAACACCTCTAGGAATTGAACACCTCTTGAAGGTGAACACTACTAGCAACTGAACCCAATATGAAGTTGAACACCACTAGGAATTGAACACCTTTAGAAGGTAAACACTACTAACAACTCAACCTCTTTAGAAGTTGATCACCACTAGGAATTGAACACCTCTGGAAGCTAAACGCTTCTAGAAGTTGAACACCACTAGGAATTGAACACATCTTGAAGTTGAACACCATTAGGAATTGAACACCTCTTGAAGTTGAACACCACAAGCAACTGAACCCCTTTTAAAGTTGAACACCACTAGAAATTGAACACATCTTGATGTTGAACAGTTCAACACCACTAGGAATTGAACCCCTCTTGAAGTTGAACACCACTAGGAATTGAACCCCTCTTGAAGTTGAACACCATTAGGAATTGAACACCTCTTGAAGTTGAACACCACAAGCAACTGAACCCCTTTTAAAGTTGAACACCACTAGAAATTGAACACCTTTAGAAGCTAAACACCTCTAGAAGTTGAACACTACTAGGAATTGAACACCTCTTGAAGTAGAACACCACTAAGTGTTAAACCCATCTAGAAGCTTCACAACCCACACCACTAGGAATTGAACACCTTTTGAAGTTGAACACCACTAACAACTCAACCCCTTTTGAAGTTAAACACCACTAGGAATCGAACACCTCTGGAAGCTAAACGCTTCTAGAAGTTGAACAACACTAGGAAAAGAACACATCTTGAAGTTGAACACCACGAGAAATCGAACCCCTCTTGAAGTTGAACACCACTATGAATTGAACACCTCGAGAAGTTGAACACCTCTAGGAATTGAACCCCTTGAGAAGTTGCTCACCTCCAGGAATTGAGCAGCACTAGAAGTTGCATATCTCTAACACTTTTAGTACTTGAACACCTCTAAATATTGAATAGCTCTCGCAGTTGAACACCTAACAGTTGAACACATCTAGAAGCTGAACACCTCTAGAAGCTGAACAACCCTAAAAGCTGAACACCTCAAAATATTTAACACCCCTAGAAGTTGCACATCTCAAGATGTTTAACACCTTTAAAAGTTGCACACCTCTCAGAATTAAACACCTTTCTAATATGAACACCTTTATAAGTATTTCAAACCTTTTGTGGCCCCTAAAAACCTATTTTTAAAGAGGTTTCCCATGAAAAGAAACATCCGGATCTATGATACTTAGGAAAGTAAAATGCTATTTAGGTTCATGTTTGGATTTGAAATTTCTTCTAATTTCTTTCAAATAACACTCTCTTTAGATATTTATCATGAACATACTAACAGAACATTAAATAACAAAACACTATAAAGTTGTGTATAAACCAAATATCTTAAAGGCATGGTCAGGTATTCGACAAGCTGACAGTGGCATCTAAAACTTAGAATTTACTTGAATTCATTTAAAATATACCCCACAATAAGAATTCCATGAAATTTTGCATAAGCTATCCTTGTAAGATCCCCTTTGAATATCCAAAATAAAAAGGGGTCACCAGCACTGCCGTCGATATAGGTGGCGCCAAAGTGGCAAACAATGTAATTTGCAAACGGAAGTACCACTTTGGCGCCACCTATATCGACGGCAGTACTGGTCCCCCCCCCTTTCTTATTTTAGGTATTCAAAAGGAACCTGGCGATGAAAGCCTGTGCAAGGTTTGATGAAGTTCTTATTGCTGGGTATTTTTAAATCACTTTCAATTTTAGACGTGAAATTTGTCACCATTCACAGGATGAATGGTGACCCCCCTTTTTATTTTGGATATTCAAAATATAAATAAAATTGAAAGTCCATTTAAAAAAAACCTGCAATAAGAACTTCATCAAACCTTGCACAGGCTTTCATCACCAGGTTCCCTTTGAATACCTAAAATAAGAAAGGGGGGGGGGGGGGGACCAGTACTGCCGTCGATATAGGTGGTGCCAAAGTGGTACTTCCGTTTGCAAATTACATTGTTTGCCACTTTGGTGCCACATATATATCAACGGCAGTACTGGAGACCCTTTTTTATTTTGGATTTCCAAAGGGGATCTTACAATGATAGCTTATGCAAAGTTTCATAGAGTTCTTATTGTGGGGTATATGTTAAATGAATTGAAATAGATTTAGATGCCACTGGCAGCTTGTCGAATACCCGACTATGCCTTAACAGCACTATTTATCATAAACAGATACCAAAATACTAACTATTTCTAATATTTCCTGTATAAATGCCCTTAGGAGAAAGATATCACCAAAGAATTGCAGGCAGTTTTTTGCCACAACAGCCTAAATTTGTACATGCTACCTGTTTTTAAAGACCACTTTCAAACAGGTCTATTTTAATACTGACATCTACAAATGCATCTTGCATCACAATAGGTTGACTTTACTTACTATCCATACAATTTATGCAACTTCTGAAGTTGGAAAATCCACAAAATATGGCAAGACAAAGCCCTATCAATATGGATGTTGTGAACTAGGCAAGTTTTCTCCTGGCATGGGGTTTCTCCGTTCTCTGCATTGATTAGTGAGTATGACAAGAAGTAGGTTTCTTTGAAGTGCAGAATTACCTATCTGATATCATCGGCCCAACATCAAACGTTGCACAATAAAACCTAAACAGATTGTGTCATCAATTCTGATGTAATATCAAGTAAACTGTGGTCTTTCTCACCCATTTTTCCTTTGGAGGGTACAATCTGTAATCATAGAACTATTACTCAAGTTTTTTCCTCCATTATTGTGGGTTGTGGTGGGTGGCTGTGTCGTGTGGGAGACAAAGAGCCGAGTTCCTCACAGAGCGGGTCCTGAGCGGAACATCATTGCCACAGCTTCCCCAGCTACTACAGACAAAGGCCACTTTGTGGTTTTTGCGATGAAAATTTAATCAAGACTCAATTTCTCGTCCAAATGCGAGGAGCAATGGCTGAACGGGTAAGTAGCCCTAGTTGTGACATCATCGCAGCCCATACAACTTTTCTTGTCACATAGAGCTGTGGTTTGGGGCTGACGAATCACCTTTGAGCATGAAACACGGCCTAATCCTCCTCTCCACATGAGAATCTTGCCAGCGGAACAAGGGAACATCCCTGAGTGTCTTCTACACAGTGGATCCGCACCGCAAACAGCCACAACCACCAGCAACTTTTGTCAGGAAAGAGTCTAAGACGGTTCCACCACCGCCCTCAGCTCAAACTCTGATTGGTCAATTCGAGGGGGGTTTCTGATTCTTAGAATCTGCGGCCTTGTTTTGCACATTCGCGTTAAACTGTGGGTCATCAAGGCGTGTTATGCAAGTTTTTGTGGTCAGGGACTGAGGACGACCACATTATAGCCTTAAGACTACACTACTGAGAGACACAGTTACTGGACTCCACAAGGCAAAGCACAACAGAACTATAAGTAAGTTATGCATAAATACTACATTCATTTGAAAGGACAAAGAAAATGTCCTTATCAAAAAATGTGTTTGATAAATGAATTGTTATGTCTACCATGCATTTGATTTTAGTGTGGGTCAAAGAACATATCTATACAAGGTGGTTTGAACGACAACATATATTCTTCCTTGACATATGAAGTGTGTGTATGAAAAAGTACTACATTACGGAAACTCTTTGCAATATGATGTGGTTTGACTTATTCGCCCCTATGAGAGCCGGTGGTCGTACAGCATTCCTGACTAATTTGCAATGCATTTCAGCATTTCAGTTTTTTTCTGTAAGCAAACACGATACTGTAACAACAAAAGGTATAAGTATTTTCCTGGTAAAAAGGAAGGATTTTGGGGATGAATCACACATGAGCATCTTGCTAGCACTATGTTTTGCTGCTGTGCCCAAAGAAGACCTTGAGTGTGGTCTGAACAGTGTGATATTCACGAGAAAGGAATGCTGGCCTGGAAGATGTCAGATGGAGGAGGCAGTCCCCCCTATACACCGATAGGGACAGGGGGGCACATAGCTCATTTAACAAGACAGTCCCCCCTATACAACGATAGGGACAGGGGGGCACATAGCTCATTTAACAATGCTTTATTCTGTATATGTATGATATAGTAAATGATGAATATAGGCAATCAACATACAGCACAATATGAATCAATACATTAATATACATTAGAAGAAAATAATATGCAATACAATACAATACAATACATGGATACTCATTATAGAAAAGTATATTATAGATAGCAGTATAGGTAAACACTGGGAGACTTCCCTGTATAACTTCTAGTCATTTTTGTACCACCTGTGTCTGAAATAAAGTATTTAATTGAATTGAATTGATGGAATTCCACTTCCTGCTACTTACATACCAATGGTTGAGTAAGTTTTTATAATTACACTTGGCGATCACGACTCAAGGTTTGATTCTGATGGGAACGGATGCAGGATGCACATAAAGAATTCATCATGTTTTGCATTTTAATGTCACTTCCCGAATCCTACCTCATACCACTAAACACTTGCAACATTGTATTCATCTATGAGCAGCAATGAAATCATGGAACAGCAGCTGCATTATATAATTATATGCAAAGTCATTAAGACATTCAAAAGCAATTCTTTTTATATATTCTTTCACATAACAGCTAGTACAAGTTGCATGCCATAAGTTCACTACTATTAATTATTCATCTTGTTTTCTAAGAACCTTTATAATGGTCAATTGGTCATCAATCATTTTGGCTGTTTAACAGTCTCCTTATTTCAACAATAAAAAGGTAAACGGTTTACCTTAACCCTTCGAATGCGAAGGCTACTTTCATCCAACCCACAAAGAAGAAAAAATTATCGAAAACCAGCTAAATCCTGTCATGTTGGTATTCATTAGATAGCTCTCACTGAGTACTCTTAGATGAGTACCCATGTGCCAGGGTTTCAGTCATTCTTCAGGTGTTTTTTGCGTCATTTTGCTTTGGTCAAATTAGCCACTAGCAGCATAGGTGTTAAACAATCTAAATTGTCAACACTAACCACATACAAACTTTTGAAATTACCAATACAACCATGACAAGTTAATGGAGGCCTGGTTTTGAGCACACAAAGAGCCTATTTCAAATATCATTCATTCCCCTTGGCAAATGCCATTATCACAGCTCCCTCACTAATGACTAGTTTCAGTGGCCCGTGGCAGCGGCTGAGACCACTGAAAGATAATATGGCACGTTTCCGAGAATCACTTCCTAATAAAATTCAATTATGCATCAAATCAAGGGGCAGCAAGGGGTGAAGTAACAAGAAAACGCCACTCAAATACCCCCAGATCCAGATAGAGTGTGTTAACTGGTAATTAAGTGACCTCAAGTGTAACGGACCCTCCACAAATATTCATAGTTCACACTAATACCAGAGCCCGTCTAGAGAGGTTTGAAACCATGCTGATAATTTCTCGCTGTTCAGCCCGCTCGTGTGATACACTGTATCTACTAGATGTAAGTGACCACATAGCCTTAGGGTGAGGGCCCTGATTGAACTTGGTGGACCAAGTCAGAAAGCTCAATAGAGCAAGATTTGTGGTTGTTTACCACACTACCATGCCTAGTAGGATTCACTTGATGATATGGTTCATGTTGTGGTGTATGTAACCCACATTATAGGTTTCAGCGACACTCATTCTGAGACCAGAAAATACATATGGGGTTACTGAAGTCATTGTGCAATATACATATAGTGTCGTGCATGGAACCAGGAAACTTCATCTAGCAATGCAAAGATTTATTAAATACCACCAAAATCTCACCACCTGAAAATCCACAGTGATAATAACCTTGTAGAAATAGTAGTTTCCCACCACAAACAGGCATTTAATGCTAGTGGTTGTATCAGCAACCATTGCCACACCACTACCAGAAATAACCTTGTGTAGAAATTGTAGCTTGAGACCACTAACCAGGGATTGTGTCGGTGGTGGTTTTGGGCACCATCATCAGCATTCTACCACCAGCAGCAGTAAATAAGCTGACAGTGTATAAGCTGTAGGTTAGCAGCACTAACCAGCGCCTAGGGTTAGCGTTAGTGGTGGGTGTGTGTGGCCCGGAGGAATGTTGTTTAGTGGCAGGAGACACAGACACATCATGCCCACACAACACGCAGCTTCAAATAGAATCAGCTCGAACCTACATCAGCTTTTGTGGGTTAACCTCAGAACTACAAACATACTTATCACCTATCCACAGTAAATATAAGGTAGTACTCCCATTAGTGGCGGATAGAAAGTGTGATGAGCTATTTTGGTTTGGTAAGAACTTCTGTTATGAGGACTCGCTAAATATTCTGGCAATTTCATTCAAATACCTTTTAATCATGTAGTGAACATGATTAAGTGGACATCTTGATCAATGCTCATTCAATTGTTTGTCAACACATTCATGCTGATTGGTTCCCCTTAGAGTATTATTATGGATCATTGAACCGATTAAATATGCACAAGAGAGTTGTAAGCTTAATTAGTTCTTACCAACAATTCTCCTTTAAATCTTTCTTTCCAAAGGTGTTTTAGTCAACTCAACAGTTGGTTTTTTTGGGGGTATGAATATGTAGCACTTGTATTGGAAGGTGTTACTGGGTTAAATATAATAATAGTCTATATTTCTTGTTGGTGGTGTATGGTCAGGCCTTTGGTAGTCAGTCAGGCCTGGGGTCAGCCCCTGTACTAAGTTGTTTAATAAAATGACCAGGTAAAACTTAATCTCACTTGTTATTCATATCCCCATTATTACAAATGTGATAAATAGGTCAAAACAAATGTGCTGTTTGAGTGTTGACTACCTAGAGATTTCTCATGCTGCTCAGGCTGCACATGGCGAATGCCAGGAGGATTCTGATGGTGCTGCCACCTGGCGTTACTCACCAAAGTTAACTTGTCTGGCCTCGCAGAACTCCAGGTACTGCTGGGCATCCATGTTCCTCGTCTGAACCTCAGCCCGCTGAAATATGATAAGAAATACATTCAGGAGATTATTTGTTTTGTAATTATGGAAAACAAAACAGATTTATAAACAAAATTATTATTGAGGCTCACCCATCCTCCTCATTTCTAGCCACTGGTAATATAGGTCCATCAAATGAATTATCATTATGACTACTTATATGACTATTACCATTACTATTGAAGTTACTATCATTATTATTACTATTATTTTTATTATTATTATTATTATTATTATTATTATTATTATTATTATTATTATTATTATTATTATTATTATCATCATTATTATTTTTATTATCATTTCTATCATTTATTATTATTAACATCATTACTATAATTATTATCATTATTATTATTATCCTTATTATTATCATTATTATTATTATTATTATTATTATTATTATTATTATTATTATTATTATTATTAACATCATGTTTATTATAATTATTATTATTATCATTATCTTAATATTATCTTTATCATTATTATTATCATCATTATTCAGAGATACTTCCATAGTTTCACAGTTATCAAACAATGTGTCTTTTACTTGAACTATATAACATTTCAAAGTTGATCATGTGAGAAAATTCAATACATAAAATATAATTACATATTGAATCATATCTGGGGTATTCCTACTCAGGGCTCGACATTGGTGCTTGCCCCATTGCCCCGGGCAAGTAGAATTTGTAAATTATAGCTGTGGGGCAAGTGAAAACAGCATCTTGCTTGCCCCACTGGGAAAGTACGCTTTGTATATTTAAGGTTTACTTTTGAGAATGTGTGCAAGTTTCGTGGTCTGTCATCCAAGCTTGTCCTAGAAAATATGCATTCACATGCCAGAACCATGTTCTATTTGGTTTTAAATGAAATATTATAAAACATACAATTTTTCAAGGGCAAGTGAAAGTTGGAGTAGGGCAAGTGAAAATTGAATCTCACTTGCCCTACGGGGCAAGTCACTGCAAAAGTTAACGTCGTGCCCTGCTACTTAAAGTGTCAGAAAGTTATGAAACTGGCTTTAAATTGCTCAATATAACATACTAGAACACATATCCGATTAGTGACTTATAAGTGTGCCATTTATATACAAGCCTATCCTATGGACTACCACCCTATTATTTCCAAAGAGTATCAGATATCCACATGACACTTTTTTGGGGGAACTTAACCTTTATGCTGGTGGTGGCTAATTTGGCCAATCCAAAATGATGCAAAAAGTCTGAAAAATGACTGAAACCCTGGCACATGGGTACTCATCTGAGAGTACTTAGTGAGAGCTATCTAATGAATACCAATGATAAATATGCCTCAGCATTGGAAGGGTCAACTCAAAAGCATAGATATATTATAACTTTAGGCTCCCCACCTATTAGTACGGCAGCTGTCACACTGCTCTACGAACACCCTGAGTATCTTTTGTTGTGTTGCATGACTGTTCTAACAAGACAGCCAAATGTCACACAACATTAGCAGCAAACTGACCACTGTCCACAGTTGTGGACGGCAGCGGCTCCAGCCGTTCTGACCACTAACTGCTCTGACCACAGGCACGCTGCCAGCTACAGTACTACACAAACACATAAACTGCTCCCGCCAAAATAGGACAATTTACATGCTTGTTGTGCACAGTCCTCTTTGTCACATGTGTAACCACATAGTTGGTTAATGGACGCAGGCAGTGGCAAGTATGTGGGCAGATGATTACTTACAGAGGTGCTAACTACTGCCATGCATGTCAATGCCACGTCGTCCAGCTCAATGCTGCTGGACACCACAAGATCAGGTGCCACGGGATGACCACATGTTGTATCCATTACTGACCATATGGGTCAAGCATAACTAGCATATTGCACATGTAGACCATAACCACAACATTCACTGCCTGACACCCACCCACTCACCCTGTAAGTAATAGCTCACAAACAAGAAGTTGATATTAAAACCTTGTTCAAATAAATAGGAAGTCATAACCTCTCTAAAGAGAGAGAGAGAGAGAGAGATTGGAAACAATCTTTATTTGAATTGATGAAGCGTTGGCATACTCAATCAATGAACCAAACTCTTAGGATCTTTACGATAAGTCGGCAGAGTTGCGAACGAGATGTAGGTGTTAAAGCAGGAGGCTATTGTTAAAACTATGACTGGTGTCAGCAGCAGCACACTGCATGAGATATGAATGTGCGCCTTTGAGCATGTTTATATGGAAAGGGCGCAATATCAAATGACAATATTATTATTATTATTATCATTATTATTATCATTATTATTATTATTATTATTATTATTATTATTATTATTATCATATTATTAATATTATTATTATTATTATTATTATTATTATCATTATTATTATTATTGAAACAATCTTTTAAACTTATGCATACTCAATCAATTAACCAAACTCTTAGGATATTCATGGAAAGTCGTCAGAGTTGGAAAAATAGATGCAGATTTTAAAGAAGGAGGCTATAGAAGACAGAGCTATTGTTATAACAAGGACTGGTGGCAGCAGCCAGCACAGTGCATGAGATATGAATGTAGAGCCACGCAGGGTGTCATATCCTGATGGGTTCTAATGGCATTGCTCTGTCAGCTCTGAATTAGGAGATATGAGGGAGGGGGCGGGTTTGCTATTCAGCATGATATATCACAAGTTGTGGTAAGTGGCAGATATTGTAGGAGTTTGTCATATGCCAAACAATGAATATTTTATTGTGAATGAAAATATCTTTATTCACAGCTTCATTTCTCACTCCAGAGGGATATGTTTAGGTAATTTGTGATTTCTTCTAATGGGTCCACACTTCAGACCTATTACCTTGCCTAACCAAATGAATGATAATAATACTGTCCATAATTTCCCATGTGTTGTTTCATATTGTACCAGTTATGCGACATCAACTCAGTCTCCAGCACAGATATCCAAGCCTAATCTATTCTGATGTAATCCCATTACTTCTTGGGATCCATCCTACCAATTGAAAAAATAAGAACTGTAAATACTTTATCTGGCCCCCTTGCAGGGTGCAACATAGGTTCCAAAACAATACTTGCTGAGCGGGGCAAGCTGCCCCTAAAGTTTACTTGCCCCGCCGGCACTTCCACTTGCCCTGCCACTCTGTTAAATAAAGGTGAGTTACATTGCGAGGACTCTGCCCAAAACATTAGTTGCCCAGCAGGGCAAGTTAGGGTCTTGTTTTGCCTGCCCGATTGCTGTATTTTGCAAAATTCACTTGCAACTTGTAACGTGGCAAGCAGTTATATTGCAAGCTGCAAGCTGTCAGTGACTTCATTAGGGGACACCTATAGGTGATTTCTGGAGGTACTTGTAAGGTATGTAGGTAGTCTTGTTACTTTACATACCTGCCATCTGGTTATTTAGTCACATGAGGTGTTTATTAAGGCAGGAAGATTCACCAATCATCATTGGCATACTGCAGTGCCTGCCATCTAACCACTGGGAATGCGAATTATATGCCTTCAGAGCCAGACGAATATACAAGAAGGTAATAAATAATTGAGTGTCCTATGGCTTGGTTAATTTAAGCCTAACTTAGGAAATCCCTTGGTATTATGTCTTATATTGTGACTGTTTTAACTGGTTCCATATGTGGCAATGGAGGTTGGGGGGACAGCAGTGTTTGAGAGCCTGGGTATAGTGTGCTGGTAGATAAGGGTGTCCGGAGGAGACTGGATGGACCGGAGTGACACAGTGACACATCTCCCCACCCTGCCACATGACACATGACAGCAGCAGCAGGCACTGGAGGCTGGCTGGGTGGCCGTGATGGTGATGCCCGGCAGCCACAAGGGTAGTTACCAGGAAGACAGCAATGAAGACCCTCCTGCCAGCCACCACACACACACATAGAGGACCACCATGTCCACATCCTCGTCTCTTAACATTTACCTCATCATACACACGTTCAGGGCCATGTATTGTACAGTATGATCTAATGGTATGGATAATTTGTATTGTGTGTTTTGATTTACAGGTGGTCCTCATGTCACCTATGAAGAAATGGATGGCATCAGTTTTTATTGAATGACAAGGCAGCTAAGTTATATCCCAAGGCTAAAAAAATTTTTTTCGAACTATCCAGCGATGGACTGTCCAGCCCTGCAGTGGTGCCCCCTACACTGACCACAGGCAGCTGCTCAGACCAGCAGACCATTTCCTTGTGACATTTTCCCCTGACTTCCTTGGATGTTGACCATCCCTGATATCTCCCAGACCTCCAGTCCATCTTCCTGCAGACACTATAAAGTGTGAGAGAGGAGCACTGTGTGTCTGTAGTAATGCTGCTGTACTTCCTCCACAGGAAGAGAGTATTGAGGGGGGTTCAATAATAGATGAATGCGAGAAGTGAGGATTAGAAGGGGGTGGTTTGCAATATGTGTTTATTGCTTCATCATTTCGAAAACTTGAAGAATAGTTTTCATCCTTATGGCCTAAAGGACAAGAGATATACATTCAAAAACTAGAGTGTTTGACTAGGCTAACCTCCTTAGATGAAGATTATAATTATTGTTTTGTCAATATTATTATCATCATTTTTATTATTACATTTCTTATCATCATTTTTATTATCATCATCATTAGTATTATTATTATTATTATCATTATTATTATCATTATTATTATTATCATTACTATTTATCATTATTATTATTATTATTATTATCATTATTAATAATATAATCATTATTATCATTATTATTACTATTAATTATTATTATTATTATTATCATTATTACTATTATTATTAATATTATTATTATTATTATCATCATTATTGTTATTATTATTAATACTATCATAATCATTATTATCATTATCATCATTATAATTTTAATCAATTTTATCATTATTATTATCACTCATTACTATCATTATTGTTATTATCACTATTATCATTATCATAATTATTCTCATTATTAATATCATTATTATTATGATTTATATCAAAGGTATTATTTTTATTGCTTATATAATTATTGCTTTTCTTCTTCTTCTCATTCGCCCATGTCAAGAGTTATCTCACTGCGCCAGTGATGTTGTTACATAAAGAGTATGAGTATGAGCCACTTACCACCTGCCTTTCTCTTTTGATGTAATCCATGCCTTCATCATCAAACAGAGCCAGCAGCTCACCTGAGCAGGTAAAACAATGACAAGTGCAACTTTAGACAAAATCATCCTTACTCTTACCAGTATGCTAAAAATATATACTAATTGAAGTTGAAAGGCTGCATAATTCAATTTACTAGGCATCCACCTACACCATCATTTTCTGCTTTAAATCATCATATTTTTAGATATTACAGATCAACATCAGTCAATTGAGAATTCTTCCATAAAAGGCCTATTTTCTTGACTTTTACAGTTGCAGGCCAGGTGTATGTTTTCCTTTTTGAAGAATTTACCCTTTTAAAATATATTATTTTTTGGAACTTCAAGCTATTTTTGAATTACTTGGATTGATGGCAGCTAAACAGAAAACGTCCAGCAAATGAGTTGACACACCAAAATGATTGAGTCAACCAAGAGATATCTGCAACATCAAATCATGATAATGTTCCAGTCCCGACAACAGCATTGATTTAGAATATACTGGTTATTCGTGTACATACATACGTTTAATGTTAAGAGTTAGTCCTCTCTAAAATAAAGGCATTTTTACCTGTTTGATCTATTGAGCTGAGGAAGTCATAGCAGATCTTTCTTCTCTTGCGTCCTGGCTGAGTCTTACCATCACCTGCAAATAAACAATATCAGCCATATGGACTTGGGTATGGCAAGCCAAATAATACAAACATTCAGCTCTGGTGACAGAGACCACACAAATACTCTAATATTCATTATCTGGGGAGGTACTGGGATGTTAAGAATTTGGTATTTCTATAGGAAAAAATGAATTAATTCGAACAATTATAAATACCGCAGAACAACCTAACTTCAGAGGCATGTGCGGAAATGCATGTGTGGCACAAAATGTTCAAATTCGTTTGCGAAGGTTTACAAGAATTTAAAAAATATTTGAAAGGCAGTTTTTGTTGGATACTGATATCTTGCCTTTAAATACTTTTACATAATGCTATTACAAGAATAATACATCCATAAGTTGGGTCACTGTGGGGTTATTTTTGGACTAATGGCTCAATGTATATTCCTGTAACATCTACCGTATATTCTCGGAAATTTAGACCACCCTAAGTATTTGGGCCACCATATTTATTGTGCAAAATAATTTAAGAAAAATCTGGGCCACTCTTGACCTATCGATGGTCATCATTAAGGGAAATCTGTGCCACTATTACTCTGCTTTGTCGGTATTTTCAGAAAACATGGCCCACCCTCAACCCATAAAAATAGTGTCCCAAATTGCTGATAATTGACGGTAGTCGTTTCTTACCTTGCTCGGCTGTATCCTCGTCCTCCATAGTCGCTGCTCCCTTGAACCCCCCCTTCATGTCCTTCAGCTCCAGGTACCTCAGCAGCCGACGCAGCTTCACCTGCACACAAATACACGCAATGTGCTGCCGTTTTATTATACAAATATGACATACAAGTGGGTGTAACTTGTTGGAATGTATCCCCAAGCTGGCACTTAGCCAGGACCTGTTTTTTGGAGTCATTTTCCTGAAAACCTCCTTTTTGGACAGGCAGAAGTTTCAATTTTTGACCTTTTAAGGGTAATAACCAAATATTTTTGTAACAAGCCATCTTTTAGGGCATGGTTTAAACTTTTTTGGAAATGCTGTTTTGGACAGGCGTTTTTGAAACCCTGGCTGAGACCCTGTCCCCAAGGGAAGTAGTCCATGAGCCAAGCCCGGATTTTTTTGGAAAAACGTGCTGAGAGGGGGAGGATGGTTTCTTGGTATCAAATGAAAGAGCAGCATCCCTCATTCCATTTTCTACTTGTTAGCAACCTTATCGCTTGCACGTTAAGTTTGTACAGAGGCCTGAAGTTATGTGTATCAAAAATGGCAGATTTCCAAAATATAGGAAATTAACGGGGTAGGGGTAACAAAATCCATCATGAAATCTGAACTGAACAACTGACGGTAACCAATGACCCCTTGTTACATTTGCCAGAAATCAGGCTTTTGAATGAAACCAAGCAAGTTTCAAAATTTGACCTTAAACTCAAGTTCAAGGTCAAATCAGAGTCATTTTGAGGTCAAGGTGAAAATTGGTGAGGCCAAAACCATCGAAAAAAGGTTATTTTTTCTTGTTCCAGGATAAAAATAGTAAGCACAACCATTATTTTGGTCTTAAAACTTGCGCATAAGGAATATCAAAGGAACAAATTTACATTTAGTGTAAAAAAAGATAAAGAATGTGGGTTTTGGGGTCAGAAACAAACAAATATGGAGCTTCATAGAAGCGCTCATTTAGGTGTTCGCCATTAGATGTTCTTTGGTGTGTTACAAAGTCCACTGTGGTAGACGTCCTTGTTAGATTGAATAGTTTGATAAATGCTAAGCATGCTATATACCAAAAATGTCAGAGGAAAAAACATGTTTTATCCAGAAGTATTACATGTAGAGTTGCAGGAATACCATCTCTAGGATGTGGGTAAAAAGGTCAAAGGTCATCAAGTGCAATGGGCATTATAAGTAAAGCTGCGGTCAATTTCAGTCTTATCTGTCCTCCTATTTCTTTGCTTCATCAATAACAATATTTGCGCAAGGTGGAGTGACATTCAATTCCATAATATTAAAGAACCGTATTCCCTATTTCATTTTCTACTTGTTAGCAGCCTTATTGCTTGCACGTTAAGTTTGTACAGAGGCCTGAAGTTGTGTGTATATAAAACATTAGAAATCTGTAGTAAATACGAATTATGGGGTGGGGGTAACAAAATCTGTTCTAAAATATGACATATACAAGAGACTGCAACAAATGACCCCTCGTTAGAATTGTATAGAGACAGGCTTTTGTATGCATCTGTATTTCAAAAACAATTTGACCTTGAACTCAAGTTGAAGGTCAAATCAGTGTCATTTTGAGGTCAAGGTGAAAATCAGTGAGGTCAAATACATCGAAAAAATGTCATTTTTTCATGATCCAGGATAAAAATCGTAAGTACAACAATTCTTCTGGTCATAAAATATGCGCACGAGGTTGAAAATAGGATAAGTTCTACTTTGAGTGCATAGAAATAGGAAGAAAATGAGTTCTTGGGTCCAAAATAGACATATCTGGTGCTTCATTGAGGCGCCCATGTAGGTGTCTGCCATGAGACTGTGTGGTCTAAGGCACCGCCACTGACTGCACTCTGCCTCTGCCTGGGTTTGAATCCCGGCCTGGGCATGTGGGAAAGTTGCCAGTGACTTGGGGTTAGGCGGTGGTTTTCGCTGGGTACTCCGGTTTCCTCCACTACTTACAACTGGCTAGTCATGAATTAGCCATAATTGGCATAAATGTGACGAAAAACAAAATTCGAAGTCCAAAGCCATGAGAATTCCTTTACAGCATATCCTGGTTTACAATGGTAAAAGTCATTATTAGAATGAAGTTTGATAAATGCAATATACCAAAGGTGTCAGGGGCTCAAACACTTAACATCTGACATAAGTACAAGTAGTGTTCCGGAAATAGTCTCTCCTGTGTATGGGTCAAAGTTCAAAGGTCATCAAGTGCATTGAGGCCTATAAGTAAGATTTTGTGATTAATTAATGTCTCATCGGGTCTCCTATTCAACTGCTTTATCAATGACAATAATTGCACAAGGTGCAGTGGCATTCAATTACATAATATTAAAGAATCTTATCCCCCATTTCATTTTCGCCTTGTTGGCAGCCTTATCTCTTGCACGTTAAGTTAGCATAGCATAAATAAAATACACTAATTACAAATGAGTGACAGAAATGACGCCCCATTAGACGCTTTATTAGATAAATGGGTGCGGGGTAATCATACAATCTGAACTATATAAGTGAATGAAACAGATGACCCCTTATTAGAATGGTCAGGCTTTTGCATGAATGCATATAATATTTTGTAATTTGACCTTGACACTAAATTCAAGGTCAAATAATGATCATTTTGAAGTCAAGGTGAAAATCTCTGAGGCGCAAAATCATTGAAAAACGGTTATTTTGTCTTATTCCAGGATAAGAATATTGAGCACAACCAGGCTTTAGATCTTAAGATATCCCCAAGAATAATGACATAGGATATTTGATTTCCAATATGGCCACCAGTTACCATGAAAACCAGTATGTAAAGTTATTCAGGTTACTAAGTAGGTGTTTAACTGTGTGAAAGCAAAGTAACATGGGCCCAGTTAAGTAAAACATCTTTACCCCTCAAGTGTTCAGCATACTTTTGTTTAATTGACAATAGTTTTGAAGGTCAAATTTTGTGTAATAAGCTTTATTTTAAGTACAGCAGCTCCAGGCCGCCATCTTGAAATCCAGTTTAGATACCACCTGAAGATAACAGCTATTTAATAATATAATATAATTAAATAATTTTATATTGTTTTCAATAGTATTAACAGTTAACTCATAAGAGGCTAGGGGTTATTTATTCTTTAAAGGTTTAGGAGGAATCAAATAATCCAGAAGTTTGAGAAGTCAACGACCCCCCCCCCCCCCCTCATCTAACAAACTTGAGGTTTTCTAAGCTAAAATGTAGTTAGGTATTCTTCAAAGGCTTCGACGAAATCAAATAATCTATAAGTTTGAGAAGTCGACGAACCCCTCCCCCTTAACTAACAAACTTGGTGTTATGGTTAAAGTAGCTCTTTAAAGTGGGCCCTTTTCCTGATCCAACTACTGGCCATTATATTTCTAATATGGCCGCCAGTTTAGATGGTAACCAGTGTTAACATTTTTTATCTTGTTATATTGCACTTTCATCATCCCTTAACTGTTCCATTACCAGCTGACTTAACTGATAATATGGTAGAACGGCATATCATATTAATGGTTTTGTTTCATTAACAACAGCTTTGGATGCCAAAATTTGTGTAGTTTAATTTAAATTACTGCAACTTGGTGACCATGTCAAAATCAAGTTGAGATGTCCCCTTATGATAACAAGTGTTTAATAACTAGATTCTCTATCCCAGAAAACCTAGTTGTGGACACCAAGATCATGTTTCTAGCTAATCTGGATGCTTAAATATGCAGAAATATAGTTTTCGGTAGCGGCCACTTAGAATTCCAATATGGCCGCGAGTAGTCATGACAACCAAGGTGGAAATGTTTTCAGGTTACTAAGTCTGTGTTTGATTGTGTCTCTGCAAAGTAACATGAGCCCAGCTTAATAAAG
Source organism: Maea johnstoni (assembly GCA_963942565.1). NCBI lineage: Eukaryota > Metazoa > Annelida > Polychaeta > Spionida > Magelonidae > Maea > Maea johnstoni. The sequence goes on along the minus strand of OZ012684.1, from coordinate 92,246,555 downwards.
CATTTTCATCCATCGGGTGTTCCATGTTTTGCATGTCCGAATAAAGGCTGAAAGTGTTGGAAATTTCATTAAAAGGGGTTCTAGGTTCATAATCAAAAAGTGGAACTTTCATCAAACTCAATCCAAGTTTGTGGTAGAATAGACTTCGAGGCAACTGTGTCCATGTTCATTATGTTACTGAATGTTTTTGGTAAGTAGCATGCTTAGCATTTATAAAACTATTCAATCTAACAAGGACTTCTGCCACAGGGGACTGTGTAACACAGTAAAGAACATCTAATGGCGAACACCTAAATGAGCGCTCCTATGAATCTCCATCTTTGCTTGTTTTTGACACAAAAACACACTTTCTTCATCTTTTTTAACACTAAATGAAAAAATTGTCCTTTGATATTCCTTATGCGCAAGTTTTAAGACCAGAATAACGGCTGTACTTACTATTTTTATCCTGGAATAAGAAAAAAATACCTTTTTCCGATGGATTTGGTCTCACTAGTGTACTATGTAACACAGCAAAAACACATCTAATGGCGAACACCTAAATGAGCGCTTCTATGAAGCTTCATATTTGTTTGTTTCTGACTCGAAACACACATTCTTCATCTGTTTTTACACTAAATGTAATTTTTTTTCTTTGATATTCCTTATGCGCAAGTTTTAAGAACAAAATAATGGTTGTGCTTACTATTTTTATCCTGGAACAAGAAAATATAACCTGTTTTCAATGGTTTTGGCCTCACCAATTTTCACATTGACCTCAAAATGACCCTGATTTGACCTTCAACTTGTGTTCAAGGTCAAATTGTTTTTGAAATACAGACGCATACAAAAGCCTGTCTCTATACAATTCTAACGAGGGGTCATTTGTTGCAGTCTGTTGTATATGTCATATTTTAGAGCAGATTTTGTTACCCCCACCCCATAATTCGTATTTACTACAGATTTCTAATGTTTTTATATATACACAACTTCAGGCCTATGTACAAACTTAATGTGCAAGCGATAAGGCTGCCAACAACTAGAAAATGAAATGGGGAATAAGGATCTTAACATTATTGAATTGAATGTCACTCCACCTTGCGCAAATATTGTCATTGATGAAGCAATAAAATAGGAAGGATGAGACTGAAATTGACTGCAAAGTCTTACTTATAAGGCCCATTGCACTTGATGACCTTTGACCTTTTACCCACATCCTGGAGTTGGTATTCCTTCAACTCTACATGTAATACTTCTGGATAAAAAGTGTTTCTTCCTCTGACATTTTTGGTATATAGCATGCTTAGCATTTATCAAACTATTCAATCTAACAAGGACGTCTACCACAGTGGACTTTGTAACACACCAAAGAACATCTAATGGCGAACACCTAAATGAGCGCTTCTATGAAGCTCCATATTTGTTTGTTTCTGACTCGAAAACACACATTCTTCATCTGTTTTTACACTAAATGTAATTTTTTTTTCTTTGATATTCCTTATGCGCAAGTTTTAAGACCAAAATAATGGTTGTGCTTACTATTTTTATCCTGGTGCGAGAAGAAATAACCTTTTTTCGATGGTTTTGGCCTCACCAATTTTCACATTGACCTCAAAATGACCCTGATTTGACCTTCAACTTGTGTTCAAGGTCAAATTGTTTTTGAAATACAGATGCATACAAAAGCCTGTCTCTATACAATTCTAACGAGGGGTCATGTGTTGCAGTCTGTTGTATATGTCATATTTTAGAGCAGATTTTGTTACCCCCACCCCATAATTCGTATTTACTACAGATTTCTAATGTTTTTATATATACACAACTTCAGGCCTATGTACAAACTTAATGTGCAAGCGATAAGGCTGCCAACAACTAGAAAATGAAATGGGGAATAAGGTTCTTTAATATTATTGAATTGAATGTCACTCCACCTTCAGGGGTCAGGCTACGGCAAGAAACTGAGGAAGACCGCCGGGCTATAGGTTCCCAAAACTTCATAGCCCGATAGAAATTTTTATAGTCCCATTAAAAAACAAAAACGAGCTGCCTCGGTTATCCTAAATAAATATATATATACACACACACACACACTGCTAATAGTATTCTTATTCCATAAAAATGTCAATCTTTTCTTATAGCCAGCCGGGCTACAAAGGCAAATATTCTTATAGCCCGAAACAATTTTCTGTAGCCTCGGGCTATCGGGCTAGTGTGTAACTGGACCCCTGCACCTTGCGCAAATATTGTCATTGATGAAGCAATAAAATAGGAGGACGGATAAGACTGAAATTGACCGCAAAGTCTTACTTATAAGGCCCATTGCACTTGATGACCTTTGACCTTTTACCCACATCCTGGAGTTGGTATTCCTCCAACTCTACATGTAATACTTCTGGATAAAAAGTGTTTCTTCCTCTGACATTTTTGGTATATAGCATGCTTAGCATTTATCAAACTATTCAATCTTACAAGGACGTCTACCACAGTGGACTTTGTAACACACCAAAGAACATCTAATGGCGATCACCTAAATGAGCGCTTCTATGAAGCTCCATATTTGTTTGTTTCTGACCCGAAAACCCACATTCTTTATCTTTTTTTACACTAAATGTAAATTTGTTCCTTTGATATTCCTTATGCGCAAGTTTTAAGACCAAAATAACGGTTGTGCTTACTATTTTTATCCTGGAACAAGAAAAAATAACCTTTTTTCGATGGTTTTGGCCTCACCTATTTTCACCTTGACCTCAAAATGACCCTGATTTGACCTTGAACTTGAGTTCAAGGTCAAATTTTGAAACTTGCTTGGTTTTATTCAAAAGCCTGATTTTTGGCAAATGTAACAAGGGGTCATTGGTTACCGTCAGTTGTTTAGTTCAGAATTTATGGAGGATTTTGTTACCCCTACCCCATTAATTTCCTATATTTTGGAAATCTGCCATTTTTGATACACACAATTTCAGGCCTCTGTACAAACTTAACGTGCAAGAGATAAGGCTGCTAACAAGTAGAAAATTGAATGGGGGATGCTGCTCTTTCATTTGGTACCAAGAAACCTTCCTCCACCTCTCCGCACGCAAAACTCCAAAAATAAGGCCTATTTCAGAATTGGCTCATGGACTAAAGATGGTTTTCCCTGTTCATCCCAGGTATTTTGTTCTTAAATGTAGCCGATTACTGAGTTTGAAGTATGATATTTGTGCTAAAGTATTGTGCTGTTTGCTTGACCCCTCTCATTTAAATATTTCGATCAGTGCTTATACTGTATTATCATACCTCACTTGAAGATCGTAAGCCATGATTGGCTGACTTAACAGTTGGCAATCATCATGTCCACTGATCGGCGTAATGTCCACTGTTGTCACTAGGGACGCCTAGCGGGGAATGTTTGAATCACCAGTCCACTGTGACCTTGACATTGTAGCAGACGCTCTTTTCCACCGCACCAGCGGATCTACCGGCAGTCATTGTTGTTTTCATTGATATTTTACCAAATTGGGGTTTGTTCGATATGATAAAACAAATATGCCATGCCAGTGTGGGTATCCTGATGGAATGTCTCCCAGAGGGAGGATGGTTTTCCCGAGGGCGTATGGCATATTTGTATAATGGTGGTCACGGCTGCATAGGTAACATCAGTTTTGGCAACAAAAGCACTGGCCACTAGAAAATGTATATGGATACAAGCTGAACACATACACAAGCTTAGAAATGAAATGAAACCTACCAAATCTTTCCTCATGAGAAAGAGGAAATCTTCCAGTCCCAGATAGCGGCTATTTCTGAGATTGGCAGATTCTGCTGCCTGGTACACCTAAAAATGAGAAAAGTAAAAACGTGGTTTTCTGCATTTATGGGGGATTCAAACCTGACTCGAGAGTGGACAGTTTTTCTTAATAAAATATGGCTCGAGTCATTTCTCTAAAATCAAAGGAAAGTAACATTTGGCTAAATAATTTGTAAAGATTTTTTCTTATGCAAGGAGCTTATTCACAAACCCTGCCAGCAGTTCTTCAAAATTCAACAACATTTAACTAGCATATTCCATCAGACAGCCTTAGCTGGCATTTTCCAAGTCCTGTAACATCATAGACTAATTGCTTCATGTACATGCTTTATAATAGAAGACTAGGATTAGATATTGATTCTTACAGTGCCTTAAACTGTGAGGCCTATCCATACCATTAGGCATAAACACTAAACAGATGAGCAACATCAATAAATAAACAGCCAATAATCAGTGGAGTTCTATTTGGATACTGGAAGCAAAGTATTACTGGTTGAACTTGTTTGACCCTTTTTTGTTCCTCCAGGGAATACAGGGGTACATAGAAATGGCATAAATAGGGCTCCACTTCCTGAGCCTTAACCCTTATGCTGCTGATGGCTAATTTGCCAAAACCAAATAATGCAAAAAACCTGTAAAATGACTGAAACCCTGGCACAGAGGTACACATCTAAGAGTACTCAACGAGAGCTTTCCAATGAATACCAACATGACAGGGTTTAAATGGTTTTCAAACATTTTCGCGTCCTTGTGCTTTGGAGGAAAGTAGCCTCAGCATTAGGTTTAGAAGGGTTAAATATTGGTAATTCAAGATTAAGCCTTGAATGGCATGAAAGCTCCACTTAGCTCTATATTCTCTCCTACTCACCAGTGCCGTCATTTGCTGGTGGACTATTTCCTCTATGAGAGCAGCAGAGTCGTGCAGCGGCTTCCGCACATCCCCAAAACCATGCCTGAAAAGATACAAGATCACATGATCAGCACATCCCAAAAAACATGCCTGAAAAGATACGGTATCTCATCATCACATCCAAAAAAACCATGCCTGAAAAGATACAAGATCACATGATCAGCACATCCCAAAAAACATGCCTGAAAAGATACGATATCTCATCATCACATCCCAAAAACCATGCCTGAAAAGATAAAAGATCACATGATCAGCACATCCCCAAAACCATGCCTGAAAAGATACGATATCTCATCATCACATCCCAAAAACCATGCCTGAAAAGATACGATATCTCATCATCACATCCCAAAAACCATGCCTGAAAAGATAAAAGATCACATGATCAGCACATCCCCAAAACCATGCCTGAAAAGATACGGTATCTCATCATCACATCCCAAAAACCATGCCTGAAAAGATACGGTATCTCATCATCACATCCCAAAAACCATGCCTGAAAAGATAAAAGATCACATGATCAGCACATCCCCAAAACCATGCCTGAAAAGATACGATATCTCATCACCACATCCCAAAAACCATGCCTGAAAAGATAAAAGATCACATGATCAGCACATCCCCAAAACCATGCCTGAAAAGATACGATATCTCATCATCACATCCCAAAAACCATGCCTGAAAAGATACAAGATCACATGATCAGCACATCCCCAAAACCATGCCTGAAAAGATACGATATCTCATCATCACATCCCAAAAACCATGCCTGAAAAGATAAAAGATCACATGATCAGCACATCCCCAAAACCATGCCTGAAAAGATACGGTATCTCATCATCACATCCCAAAAACCATGCCTGAAAAGATGAAAGATCACATGATCAGCACATCCCCAAAACCATGCCTGAAAAGATACGGTATCTCATCATCACATCCCAAAAACCATGCCTGAAAAGATGAAAGATCACATGATCAGCACATCCCCAAAACCATGCCTGAAAAGATACGATATCTCATCATCACATCCCAAAAACCATGCCTGAAAAGATAAAAGATCACATGATCAGCACATCCCCAAAACCATGCCTGAAAAGATACGATATCTCATCATCACATCCCAAAAACCATGCCTGAAAAGATAAAAGATCACATGATCAGCACATCCCCAAAACCATGCCTGAAAAGATACGGTATCTCATCATCACATCCCAAAAACCATGCCTGAAAAGATACGGTATCTCATCATCACATCCCAAAAACCATGCCTGAAAAGATGAAAGATCACATGATCAGCACATCCCCAAAACCATGCCTGAAAAGATACGATATCTCATCATCACATCCCAAAAACCATGCCTGAAAAGATACAAGATCACATGATCAGCACATCCCCAAAACCATGCCTGAAAAGATACGATATCTCATCACCACATCCCAAAAACCATGCCTGAAAAGATAAAAGATCACATGATCAGCACATCCCCAAAACCATGCCTGAAAAGATACAATATCTCATCATCACATCCCAAAAACCATGCCTGAAAAGATACAAGATCACATGATCAGCACATCCCCAAAACCATGCCTGAAAAGATACAATATCTCATCATCACATCCCCAAAACCATGCCTGAAAAGATACGATATCTCATCATCACATCCCAAAAACCATGCCTGAAAAGATACGGTATCTCATCATCACATCCCAAAAACCATGCCTGAAAAGATGAAAGATCACATGATCAGCACATCCCCAAAACCATGCCTGAAAAGATACGATATCTCATCATCACATCCCAAAAACCATGCCTGAAAAGATACAAGATCACATGATCAGCACATCCCCAAAACCATGCCTGAAAAGATACGATATCTCATCACCACATCCCAAAAACCATGCCTGAAAAGATAAAAGATCACATGATCAGCACATCCCCAAAACCATGCCTGAAAAGATACAATATCTCATCATCACATCCCAAAAACCATGCCTGAAAAGATACAAGATCACATGATCAGCACATCCCCAAAACCATGCCTGAAAAGATACAATATCTCATCATCACATCCTAAAAATGAAGCTTGAAAAGATACAATATCTCATCATTCAACCTAAAAACCATGCCTGAAAAGATACAAGATCACGTGCTTATTGGCTACAGGAGTCATGGTCTATCTGAGACTGGAGCAGGGACCTATTGACAAAACGCTACCAACCTCAGGCTGGTATGTGCTCTCTATAAACTGGTACCAGATTGTGTTAGTAGCGCACGTAAGATGCCCACTTGCTGTTGTTGGGTGCACAGTTGGAACAGCAGATGATTTACCCATATTTGTCAGAAAAAAGTCTTACAAGTGGTTTAATATCAATGCCTTCATTAACACCCTAAACTACCTTCACCAAGTTCTCATTTGTCTCAAATTCTCATTACTACTCCCTATTGTATCCCTCTCTCAGTATCCTGCCCCCTTCACCTTTTTTCTCCCCAAATTTCTCATTTTCAATAACTCCTCCCCTTTTCCCCAGCATACCCCTCACATATATCCTCCCCCCTTTCCCCTGTCTTTTCTACCTCTCCTTTATTCACTAACCTGTCTTATTTTCCCATCCTACATTCCTCGTTCCCCTGCTGATACACCTTTAATAATGTCCCTTGTCTTCAATAACTCACTTGTCTTTATGCAACAGCTGTGTGTTCCCATAATTCCTTAAAGAGAGCTCATATGTGCACTGTCTAGTAGATCTTGTAGCAAGAAGACCATTAACACACAAAACAGTCTATCTAATGAAGAAACCAAATCCCAACCAATCTCTAACTTGCATGAACAAGTAATAAGGGGCTCTTGCATCCTTCCAATGCCACACATGTATATATGCGTTTTTGATACCATAACCTAGAGAACCAAGCACGCATATACATATGTACGACACAATCAAATTCATTAAAAGATCCCATAGATGGCTTGAAAATCAGGCAATTGGCTGTCAGGCTGTTGTGCTCAATTCAAGGTTCATTTTGATATGTCACATGACTATAATGAACAAAAGTTTTATAAGATCATCAAACACAACCAAACTGGTACTGGATTCTGGCCAACAATTCCGCATTACAATTTGGCATCAGACATGTGTCGGGGTAAATTACAATTTGGATGTACACAGGTTAAAAGTCAGTGGTTGCTGATCAGAACTAACTGGTCTCAAGTCTACCTGGTTGAGGTCAATGAACCTGCTTCAGCCTGATATGATTGCGTCTCATTTTTCCTTCATCACTTAAGTCCATTCCTCTAAAAACCTCTCTCAGCTTTTGTAAAATTTGCCTAGAATGCTGTTGCCATGGCGACCCACCTGCCTCGTCTTCCTCCTCCTCCTCCTCCCAAGGTATGAATGAAGGCAGCAGGCGTTGTGTTGTCATAGTTGCCAGGCGCCCCCTTCTCATGAACAGGTAGCTCTGCAGCCTTGAGTGCTCCCACTCAATTACACACTGCTGCTGCTGCTGCTCTTCTTTAAGCAGCTACTTGGCGGCGGTGTCAAGGGGATATCAGCTCGTACCTTACTCTCACATAAGTTCTTGAAGAGCATACATAGAACCTATGCCTCACTCTATTAAGGAAGATTGAAAGTCATCTTCCCTGTGATGCAAAAGAACTCGTCATATGCAATGACATAAGCTTCTCTCCCAGAGGAATTTAGTCCCCAGGCTGGCGTGGAGAAAAAGTATAAAGGTGCATTGACCGCTCTGGTCTTATAGTGCTGGCTTGGCTCAGCTCTTTAGGTCTCGCCAGAAAAATAAAACAACAGTTTTCACTTCCTGTACATATCCTTTCATTTCATTTGTGGCATGCATACAGGAGCAATCAAACTCAAGGATAAATAGAGTATTTAATAGTAGAAAAGACTGTCTGCTGTTTTGGATGAGGTCAAGGTCACAGATGACTGATGGCTGACACTTTCTTCACTAAGTGTCACTCGCAGCAAGAGGGAACTTTTCACTTTTAAAGTTGGGGAATGTGTATCGCAGGGGTGTCACATTGCCTCGTGAGCACGGCAGTATATAATGGGGAACCTCAGTAATTAGCCAATCACGGCTTACGATCTTCGTGTGAGGTATAATAAAGTGAAAGGCTTTCAGTTTCAATATCATTCAACAGCCTTCTTGTAAGGTCAAAATGATGATGGCTTTAAGACCTTATTGGTCAAAAGTTATGGCATGAAGCTACCTTCTGAAGGTATAAATTGAAATTCACTAAGTGGAAAGAAAACTTTACAAAATAACATTGGCTGATTTATCAATTAAAGCAATTGACATTCGAAATAGCGCTTGCTATGAATTTAATACTGAGAAGCTGGGCTTGACTTAAAACAGTTTAAGAGGGAGGTAGGTTTTGTGTGCATAATTCAATTCATTCTTCCGGACAATGTGCACCGGGTATCCTCCAGTACTGTAGTGGTATAGGCTGGAGCACTGAGAAGCCCTCTGCCCACAGGAGGGGAAGCAGTTCTCTACATCAATGAAACACTTTTTGTACAAGCACACTGTAGGCGTGCGAGAGTCAAAAGGTCTGATTAGTCTTTGCAGTGTCTGAGAAGGTGGTCTATGACTGCAATTCCAGGCGTGTACCATTTCTGCAGCTAGCTTTTAGCAGTAGTAGCAGCAGCAGCAGTAAGGAGCAGTAGCCGCAGCAGTGGCAGCAGCAGAAGCAGCAGTAGCAGCGGCAGCAGAGGCGGCGGCAGATTTATATTCAAGGGCTCCTCCTGCATGTGCTAATCGTCTACATGCTCACCACACACAAGCCATTCATAGCCAGATAGTAGACAGGTAGAGCTACGACCACGCTGCCAGACTCTACTAGGGAAGAACGGCTGCTGCCGCCACAGCCGCTATAGCCGGGCAGCCACCAGCTCATTCATAACTAGCAAATCTCCTCCTACTACTCCTCATCATCCTCATTCCAGGTAAGCCATGTCTCGTTTTTACCCCAGCACCACACGCGTTTACCATATAGCACCACAGGCATCACAACACCATCATTTACACAGCCAAAACACCATCTGATCACTGATTCAATACCTGCAAACACCATCTGCACCACTGAATCACTACCTGCAAAACACCACCTGTACCACTGAATTGATATCTGCAAAACACCATCTGCACCACTGAATTGATATCTGCAAAACCCCATCTGCACCACTGAATTGATATCTGCAAAACACCATCTGCACCACTGAATCACTACCTGCAAAACCCCATCTGCACCACTGAATTGATATCTGCAAAACACCATCTGCACCACTGAATCACTACCTGCAAAACCCCACCTGTACCACTGAATTGATATCTGCAAAACACCATCTGCACCACTGAATCACTACCTGCAAAACCCCATCTGCACCACTGAATTGATATCTGCAAAACACCATCTGCACCACTGAATTGATATCTGCAAAACACCATCTGCACCACTGAATTGATATCTGCAAAACACCATCTGCACCACTGAATTGATATCTGCAAAACCCCATCTGCACCACTGAATCACTACCTGCAAAACCCCATCTGCACCACTGAATTGATATCTGCAAAACACCATCTGCACCACTGAATTGATATCTGCAAAACACCATCTGCACCACTGAATTGATATCTGCAAAACACCATCTGCACCACTGAATTGATATCTGCAAAACCCCATCTGCACCACTGAATCACTACCTGCAAAAGCCCACATGCACCACTGAATTGATATCTGCAAAACACCATCTGCACCACTGAATTGATATCTGCAAAACCCCATCTGCACCACTGAATCACTACCTGCAAAAGCCCACATGCACCACTGAATTGATATCTGCAAAACACAATCTGCACCACTGAATTGATATCTGCAAAACCCCATCTGCACCACTGAATCACTACATGCAAAACCCCATCTGCACCACTGAATTGATACCTGCAAAACACAATCTGCACCACTGATTTAATATCTGCAAAACACCATCTGCACCTCTGATTCAATACCTGCAAAAAGCCATCTGCACCACTGAATTGATATCTGCAAAACACAATCTGCACCACTGATTCAATATCTGCAAAACCTCATCTGCATCACTGATTCAATAACTGCAAAAAGCCATCTGCACCTCTGATTCAATACCTGCAAAACACCATCTGCACCACTGATTCAATAACTGCAAAAAGCCATCTGCACCACTGAATTGATATCTGAAAAACACCATCTGCACCACTGAATCAATAACTGCAAAACATCCTCTGCACCACTAATCAATATCTGCAAAACATCATCTGCACCACTGAATCACTACCTGCAAAATCCCATCTGCACCACTGAATTGATATTGCAAAACACCATTTGCACCACTGAATTGCTATCTACCAAACACCATCTGCACCACTGATTCAATATCTGCATAACACTATCAGCATCACTGGTTCAATATCTGCAAAATATCATCTGCACCACTAATTCTACAACACCATCTGTACTTTTCTTCAACCATCTGCACTACTGAATCATCATTTGCAGTACTACCCCACCTTCTCCACCATTAAATAACCATCTGCATGTTTAACGGACCATCTGCACTATTACACCAACATCTGCACCACTGAATCACCATGTCTGGATTGCTCTGCCACCATCCCTTCACTACCACCTACATCCCCATTAGTGGAAGAACACCATCAGGAGACTTCTCAACTGCATCATAATATCATCATATAAACCCCCTCATAGTTATCCTCATCCGGTCTGCACCAGGAAACTACTTAGAATCATCAGGACATCATAATATGGATCACCTACACCATCATACTCATCATCACAATATCTTCATCTAAACCACCTCATAGTTATCCTCATCCGGTCTGCACCAGGAAACTACTTAGAATCATCAGGACATCATAATATGGATCACCTACACCATCATACTCATCATCAGAATATCATCATCTAAACCACCTCATAGTTATCCTCAACCGGTCTGCACCAGGAAACTACTCAGAATCATCAGGACATCATAATATGGATCACCTACACCATCATACTCATCATCACAATATCATCATCTAAACCACCTCATAGTTATCCTCATCCGGTCTGCACCAGGAAACTACTTAGAATCATCAGGATATCATAATATGGATCACCTACACCACCACGCTCATCATCACAATATCTTCATATAAACCCCCTCATAGTTATCCTCATCCGGTCTGCACCAGGAAACTACTTAGAATCATCAGGACATCATAATATGGATCACCTACACCATCATACTCATCATCACAACATCATCATCTAAACCACCTAGTTATCCTCAACCGGTCTGCACCAGGAAACTACTCAGAATCATCAGGACATCATAATATGGATCACCTACACCATCATACTCATCATCACAATATCATCATCTAAACCACCTCATAGTTATCCTCATCCGGTCTGCACCAGGAAACTACTTAGAATCATCAGGACATCATAATATGGATCACCTACACCACCACGCTCATCATCACAATATCATCATCTAAACCACCTCATAGTTATCCTCATCCGGTCTGCACCAGGAAACTACTTAGAATCATCAGGATATCATAATATGGATCACCTACACCACCACGCTCATCATCACAATATCATCATCTAAACCACCTCATAGTTATCCTCATCCGGTCTGCACCAGGAAACTACTTAGAATCATCAGGACATCATAATATGGATCACCTACACCATCATACTCATCATCACAACATCATCATCTAAACCACCTCATAGTTATCCTCATCCGGTCTGCACCAGGAAACTACTTAGAATCATCAGGACATCATAATATGGATAACCTACACCATCATACTCATCATCACAATATCATCATCTAAACCACCTCATAGTTATCCTCAACCGGTCTGCACCAGGAAACTACTTAGAATCATCAGGACATCATAATATGGATCACCTACACCATCATACTCATCATCACAATATCATCATCTAAACCACCTCATAGTTATCCTCATCCGGTCTGCACCAGGAAACTACTTAGAATCATCAGGACATCATAATATGGATAACCTACACCATCATACTCATCATCACAATATCATCATCTAAACCACCTCATAGTTATCCTCAACCGGTCTGCACCAGGAAACTACTTAGAATCATCAGGACATCATAATATGGATCACCTACACCACCACGCTCATCATCACAATATCATCATCTAAACCACCTCATAGTTATCCTCAACCGGTCTGCACCAGGAAACTACTTAGAATCATCAGGACATCATAATATGGATCACCTACACCATCATACTCATCATCACAATATCTTCATCTAAACCACCTCATAGTTATCCTCATCCGGTCTGCACCAGGAAACTACTTAGAATCATCAGGACATCATAATATGGATCACCTACACCACCACGCTCATCATCACAATATCTTCATCTAAACCACCTCATAGTTATCCTCATCCGGTCTGCACCAGGAAACTACTTAGAATCATCAGGACATCATAATATGGATAACCTACACCATCATGCTCATCATCACAATATCGCATATACTAAACCGCCGCCACTACCACACAATACCGCTGTCAGCACTATTATCTGCAATACAACATCATCTGAACCATACAAGAGAACTGTCTGCACCACTGTCTGCACTGAGAGAGGGCCATTTGCTCTACAGAAATGTGACTACATGCATCACAATCTGAACCACTACACCTCAACCTATACCACTGAACAGAGCTGTCTGAACCATAGCCTAGTCCTAGGCCAAGAAATTTATTTCACATCTTTGATAACTTACCAAATGTTTATATACCATTCTAAGATGTCTACCCATAATTAGTTTTATATTGGCTCGCCAGGTGGCTAGCATGGATTCATTTGGATTCTGACTTACCAGTGTGACCACCCTTGGTGCCATCTATCACCAGCTACAGGAACTAAACCCTAGACATTAAGCAAATGATAGAGACCAGAATAGAGATAAGCATAACTTATTGAATCCATAGTCTAGGAGCTAGTCTATCTGAACCAGTGTGTACACCATAAGCCACCATTTACACCACACACTTTACTACATGCACAACTATCTGCATCTGCATCATAAAACATCGCTACTAGACCTGCATTATGAAAATAACACCTGCACTTGGGAATTACAACTTGCAGAACTACACTATCTTCTCCACCATTGAACCATCAGCTGCAACACAAGGGACGTATATAATAACAATAATGATAATAATAATAATAATAATAATAATAATAATAATAATAATAATAATAATGATAATAATTGATATTTGATATAGCGCCCTTTCCACCTATAATGTTCAAAAGCGCTTTAGAGATTCCATGCTGGTCAATGCTTGTAAGAATATAACTGTAATGCATTCCTCCTGGCAACACTACAAATACCTGTATGACTATCTGCACCGTAAAACCTCTTATCTACACCAGTACAGCTTATTCATATAAAACTGCCTAGACTTCTACTCACAACACCAGTTTCTACTCAATCATGCGGCGACTGCTAAATTTAACAAAAATTATGTCCTGGTAAGCAGTCAGTGTTATTTAAAATAGCACTAAGATTTTGTAACCTTAAGAAATATAAATATCAAATTGCATACCAAATTTCATTCAATGGATAAATACCTCATATAGCCCAATCACCACTAGTATCTTCAGTGGTGAATGCATGTTGTTTGTGACGTGCAAACTTTTATTTCCAATGCAGACATGCATTTGTTGAGATCACCCTCCGCAGAGGGCAAACTGAGGACTATTGTGAGTTTATTTGCACTGTGTAACTCTCAATACTCGCCAAAACTTTCCTCACTACACAAAGTGTGCTTTGTTGATGTATAGAGGATCAAGTCAATGGAAACAATGGCTTGGGAGCTACAGTAATTGAATTAGATGACTACAAGGATGCTTGGGATTTCAGATATTTAGATGACTGTACCTTACATTATAGCTACTGTCTGGTGACCAATGGTCAACTATCAATATGAAATACAAAGAGACAGGTGACCTGTGACTGTGACTTACATTATAGCTACTGGCTGGTGACCAATGGTCAACTATCAATATGAAATACAAAGAGACAGGTGGCCTGTGACTGTGACTTACAGTATAGCTACTGGCTGGTGACCAATGGTCAACTATCAATATGAAATACAAAGAGACAGGTGGCCTGTGACTGTGACTTACATTATAGCTACTGTCTGGTGACCAATGGTCAACTATCAATTAGATAGACAATGAGACATGTGACCTGTGACGACTGTAAGTTACATTATAGCTACTGGCTGGTGACCAATGGTCAACTATCAATATGTGAGACAAAGAGACAGGTGACCTGTGACAACTGTAACTTACATTATAGCTACTGGCTGGTGACCAATGGTCAACTATCAGTAGGAGAGTCAAAGACACAGGTGACCTGTGACTGTAACTTACATTATAGCTACTGGCTGGTCACCAATGGTCAACTATCAATAGGAGAGACAAAGACACAGGTGACCTGTGACTGTAACTTACATTATAGCTACTGGCTGATGACCAATGGTCAACTAGCAATAGGAGATAGACAATGAGAAAGATGACCTGTAACTGTGACTTACATTATAGCTACTGGCTAGTGACCAATGGTCAACTATCAATAGGATAGAGAAAGACACAGGAGACCTGTGACTGTAACTTACATTATAGCTACTGGCTGATGACCAATGGTCAACTATCAATAGGAGATAGACAATGAGACAGATGACCTGTAACTGTGACTTACATTATAGCTACTGTCTGGTGACCAATGGTCAACTATCAATTAGATAGACAATGAGACATGTGACCTGTGACGACTGTAAGTTACATTATAGCTACTGGCTGGTGACCAATGGTCAACTATCAATATGTGAGACAAAGAGACAGGTGACCTGTGACAACTGTAACTTACATTATAGCTACTGGCTGGTGACCAATGGTCAACTATCAGTAGGAGAGACAAAGACACAGGTGACCTGTGATTGTAACTTACATTATAGCTACTGGCTGGTGACCAATGGTCAACTATCAGTAGGAGAGACAAAGACACAGGTGACCTGTGACTATAACTTACATTATAGCTACTGGCTGATGACCAATGGTCAACTATCAGTAGGAGAGACAAAGACACAGGTGACCTATGACTGTGACTTACATTATAGCTACTGGCTGATGACCAATGGTCAACTATCAATAGGAGAGACAAAGACACAGGTGACCTGTGACTGTAACTTACATTATAGCTACTGGCTGGTGACCAATGGTCAACTATCAATAGGAGAGACAAAGACACAGGTGACCTGTGACTGTAACTTACATTATAGCTCCTGGCTGGTGACCAATGGTCAACTGTCAATAGGAGAGACAAAGACACAGGTGACCTGTGACTGTAACTTACATTATAGCTACTGGCTGGTGACCAATGGTCAACTATCAATATGTGAGACAAAGAGACAGGTGACCTGTGACTGTAACTTACATTATAGCTACTGGCTGATGACCAATGGTCAACTATCAATAGGATATAGAAAGACACAGGAGACCTGTGACTGTAACTTACATTATAGCTACTGGCTAGTGACCAATGGTCAACTATCAATAGGATATAGAAAGACACAGGAGACCTGTGACTGTAACTTACATTATAGCTACTGGCTGATGACCAATGGTCAACTATCAATAGGAGATAGACAATGAGACAGATGACCTGTAACTGTGACTTACATTATTGCTACTGGCTGGTGACCAATGGTCAACTATCAATAGGATATAGAAAGACACAGGAGACCTGTGACTGTAACTTACATTATAGCTACTGGCTGATGACCAATGGTCAACTATCAATAGGAGATAGACAATGAGACAGATGACCTGTAACTGTGACTTACATTATTGCTACTGGCTGGTGACCAATGGTCAACTATCAATATGTGAGACAAAGAGACAGGTGACCTGTGACTGTGACTTACATTATAGCTGCTGGCTGATGACCAATGGTCAACTATCAATAGGAGGTAGACAATGAGACAGATGACCTGTAACTGTGACTTACATTATAGCTACTGGCTGGTCACCAATGGTCAACTATCAATAGGAGAGACAAAGACACAGGTGACCTGTGACTGTGACTTATATTATAGCTACTGGCTGATGACCAATGGTCAACTATCAGTAGGAGAGACAAAGACACAGGTGACCTCTGACTGTAACCTACATTATAGCTACTGGCTGATGACCAATGGTCAACTATCAGTAGGAGAGACAAAGACACAGGTGACCTCTGACTGTAAGTTACATTATAGCTACTGGCTGATGACCAATGGTCAACTATCAATTAGGTAGAAAATAAGACAGGTGACCTGTGGGCTGTGACAACTGTAAGTTACATTGTAGCTACTGGCTGGTGACCAATGGTCAACTATAATAATAATAATAATAATAATAATAATAATAATCATCTTTATTTCACGAGGGTAACACAGTCAAATACAAGATTTGATTTTCGCTGTGGCCCTCAGATTTATGGATTATACATTCAATTCTTCAGGCCACAGAGTTGAAAATTGTTCTTCAAGGTATAGTTTCTTGAATGATGAGAGAGATGGTGCCATTTTCATATTTAAAGATAAGGAATTCCATAATACTATGCCTTGGTAAGTGAATGAATGTTTAAATAGCTCGATTTTGATCGGTGGAGGAACCAAATTATGAGATGTATTTGATCTTGTAAGGTGACCATGTTGATCTGAGCAGAACTGAAACATATTTTTCAGGTATATTGGACTCTGTCCATTGACAGATTTATACATTAGAATAGCAGTATTAAATTGAACTCTGTTAAGGAAAGGTAACCATTTTAGTGTTTTGAATAGACCCCTGCTTGGATGAGAGTAATCAACATCAAGTATATATCTTGCAGCTTTCTTCTGTAGCTTAAGCATTCTTGTTTGAATTTCGGAGCTAGAGTGGCCCCAAATGGTATTACAGTAATCAAAGTGAGGAAGTATGTACGCATTGAAAAAAAGATTTCTTGTTTTAAGATCCATGTACAATTTCAGTTTTTTTAAAGCGAAAATCCCTTTTGATATTTTCTTACATACATGGTTGACATGTTCGTTCCAATTTAAAGTATTAGTCACTAATATACCCAAAAGTTTTTGTTCAGTGACAAGTTTTAATTTTGAGTCATTCAGAAAGAGGTTGAGATTAAAATTCTCAATAGATCTTGTTTGTTTTTGTTTGGTGGATATCACCATAGCTTTTGTTTTCTCCACATTTATAATCATTTTATTTACTTGGCACCAATTCTCAATATTCTTAAGATCATTTTGTAAGCTTGATTCAATAGTTGACAGTTTATGACCTGCAAGTGATATTGTAGAATCATCTGCAAAAAAATCAATATCATTTTTTATCACCAGAAAAAGGTCATTTATGAATATAAGAAACAAGAGTGGTCCAAGAATAGAACCTTGAGGTACTCCTACATAGGTGTGCTCTGGACCTGACAAAGATGGTCCAATAGAAACCTTTTGATAACGATCAGAAAGATAAGAAGAGAACCATTTAAGTGAACAACTACCAAGCCCATATGTTTCAAGTTTCTTCAGTAATATTTCATGATTCACTACATCAAAAGCTTTCCTAAAATCTAAGAAAATAACTCCAATAATTTTGTGGTCATTAATTGCACTTAGCCAGGTATCCATCATTTTGGTTAACGCTGTTTGGCAAGAATGCTTTGGTCTGAAACCTGATTGAAAAACATGGAATAGGTTCCAATCAGAGAAATATTGATAAAGTGTATCATGGACATGTCTCTCTAACACCTTTGATAATGTACTCAAGATAGAAATAGGCCTGTAATTGTTTAAATCACCTGGTTCACCACCCTTGTGGAGGGGGGTAATCTTAGATTCTTTCCATTGCGATGGGAAGATGCCACTCAAGATACTTTGATTGATAATACTGGTGATAATGGGAGATACTACATTAGCACTATCAATTAGATAGAAAATAAGACAGGTGACCTGTGACTACTGTAAGTTACATTATAGCTACTGGCGGGTGACCAATGGTCAACTATCAATATGTGAGACAAAGAGACAGGTGACCTGTGACTGTAAACTACATTACAGCTACTGGCTGGTGACCAATGGTCAACTATCAGAGACAGGTTACCTAGCTGTGACTGTATCCTACATTATAGCTACTGGCTGATGACCAATGGTCAACTATCAATTAGGTAGAAAATAAGACAGGTGACCTGTGGGCTGTGACAACTGTAAGTTACATTAAAGCTACTGGCTGGCGACCAATGGTCAACTATCAATATGTGAGA
Organism: Maea johnstoni; assembly: GCA_963942565.1. NCBI lineage: Eukaryota > Metazoa > Annelida > Polychaeta > Spionida > Magelonidae > Maea > Maea johnstoni. The sequence continues at coordinate 92,227,439 of OZ012684.1, read as the reverse complement.
CAAAGAGACAGGTGACCTGTGACTGTAAACTACATTATAGCTACTGGCTGGTGACCAATGGTCAACTATCAATAGGAGAGACAAAGACACAGGTGACCTGTGACTGTGACTTACATTATAGCTGCTGGCTGATGACCAATGGTCAACTATCAATAGGAGAGGCAAAGACACAGGTGACCTGTGACTGTGACTTATATTATAGCTGCTGGCTGATGACCAATGGTCAACTATCAGTGACCCTCTATGGGCTACTGCTAGAATCTTCAATTTCCACGATGCAGCAACAGTATGTTTTGTTTCATGCTTCAAGGTTATTGAATTAAAACAATGTTTATTTCTAAAAGATTAAGGGTTTACAAGAAAACATCAAAATCTAAGTTCTAATTGAAAAATGAATAACATGACAAAAAGGTAAATGTGTCTTTTTTGGATGGTGTCTTGTAGTATTGTGTTTCAGTCTAACAAGGTCTATAATTGGTGAGATAACAGAGAGCGCCCTTATAAAGGGCGACATGTTGGCGTCTATGATGTGCCGCACACGAAGCCTGCCTAGCCTAACTAAAGAGGAGGTTTATGATGAACTATCCATTTGGATGTCTGCTTGTAACTCTATAGGTTATAGTTAGCATTCACCATCAACAACAATTACCTTTATCCCTTAGGCTGCTGATGGCTGATTTTGCCAATAGAAAAATGATGCAAAAAAACTGAAAACTGACCGAAACCCTGGTACATGGGTACTCATCTGAGAGTACTCAGCGAGAGCTACCCAATGAATACCAACGTGACAGGGTTTTTTAACGGTTTTCAAAAAACTTTGTGTCATTGTTCTTTGGATGAAAGTAGCCTCAGCATTGGAAGGTTTATGCAATGCGACAGCACGGAACTAGGAAGTAACAACAGTGACACCTAAACTGTAGGACAACAGACTAATTATTTTGATGGTAGTATCTACATACATTAATAACAGGGATGAAGAACAAGACATTTAGGGGGTGGGGGGAGGGAGGTGGGAGAGATTGGGGAGGGGAAAGTCAACAACACCCACCCACAAATAAGCATCCATACTTTCATAAAAAGCTAGTGGAACGTGCTTTCAAATTGGTTAGGTCAATGCTGTATATGCTAGAATATTCCACTTTATAACTCCCACAATGACATGATAAACTCTAGTGTGAGTGAAAACCCATCACACGCTATCATGATTGGCATTGATACCAACATTGATAATGATATACAATTCAATCATATCAATAGCTTATACCCAGTGTGTTTATGCTGCTGGTGGCTGTGCAAAAAGCCCTAAAAATGACTGAAACCCTGGCACATGGGTACTCATCTGAGAGTACTCAGAGAGAGAGAGCTATCCGATGAATACCAACATGACAGGGTTTAGATGGTTTTCAAAACTCTTAGTAGCCTCAGGGTTAATACCAAAATTGATCATGATATACATTTAAATGATATCAACAACTCTTACCCAGTGTGTGTATTAACCTTTTCATGCATTCATTTCTCCTCCAAGAGTGTCATTTGTTACCTTTGTAAAAAATCTTCTCAGGAGTAAAGTGGTTGCCAAATATATGGAGAGCTTAAGGCTGCTTTGATCAACATTTCTCCCTCAAATAATTTTGACACTTTTTGTAGGAAATTATGACCAACATGGTGTGTCCTTTATTAGGGTTGCTACAGGAATAAATACATTGATGATGGTAGTTGCTTTGATCTGATAGGAAAATAGTGGGCTAAATACTGTGGACTAAATACTGTGTGCCATATTCTACAGTCTGAGGTCAAAGTGAACCGCCTGGGATATTAATGAGACAAAAATGAACTCCCACGTATGTGAGGAGCATCTAGGATATTAATGATATAAACTGATCTGCCCGGTTCCTGGTTGTCAATCTAGCAAAGGTCAGCCACCAACACACATCCTAGTAGTAGAAATAATAATATATCTGCACAACACTGTTATAAATTAGAATTCACCACAGTCCTGCTCTCGGCCACTGAGGGATATCATACCTGCCAAGCTGAGTGGGAATACACAGACTACAATAGACAGGTAGACTACAATAGACAGGTAGAATACATAACAATAGACAGGTAGACTATGATACACAGGTAGAGTAAAATAGACAGCTAGAGTAGTTCCTGCTATACATATGGACAAAGCATCTTAACCTCTGCAATGCTAAGGCTAATTTCGTCCAAAGATTTTTGAAGACCATTTGAACCCTGTCATGTTGGTACTCATTGGATAGCTCTTGCTGACTACTCTCAGATGAGTACCCATGTGCCAGGGTTTCAATCATTTTAAGTTTTTTTGCATGTTGCATCATTTTGTATTGGCCAAATTAGCCACCAGCAGCATTAGGGTTAAGTGGACAATAACAGTGATTTAACCCTTATGCTGCTGGAGGCTACTTTTGACTATACAAAATTATGCAAAAATCCTGAAAAATTATTGAAAACCTTACACATGGTTACTTATCTAATAGTACTCGGCGAGAGCTTTCAAATGAATACCAACATGACAGGGTTTAGTTTTTTCAAAAATCTTTGTGTCATGGTGCTTTGGACGAAAGTAGCCCCAGCATTGGAAGGGTTAAGCCCATTGACATTTTGAGTTGGAAATACCTTGATGATGAACCAACATGTTGAGCAATTTTTGACTGAAAGTTATAGTAAGAGTAAGATTTAACAATACCTGTTCAACCACCTTTTTCACTATTACTCTAATTGCGGAATTATAAGTTAATCTGTCAGACAAAGTGTGCGCTCCAGGCACAAATGTGAGAACCTTTTAATGAAGATAGTAGATAGAGCTGTGCATGTGGTATGCAGACGCATGTGCGCTAGCCTCCGAGACAGACAGACAGACAGACAGGGCCCGAGACAGCAGGCTGTCCAGGCATCAGTCAGACACTGCAACACGGAAATACACTCATAGGGGCACACACATACATTGGTCCAGATTTCAGTTCCAAGAATATAACCGATATATTACATTTCAATGTTAAAGGTGGGATATCATATCAAGAAACTATGCAAATTCTCTACTATCAAACGAAGTACCTTTCCTGAGCAGTTGTTGAGGATCATTATAAGTGATATTATGACAGGTTCTACAAATGCACTAAATTGGCACAGCCTTTCAAAATTCATCAGAGTATAATATCATGAATTATAGTTTGCTTAGCTATGAAGTATCTAAATCAACTGTATACCTATTTCACAATTTAATCATTACTGTTTACTTATAACTGCTTTCATACACCATAGGTTGGCGGGTGCCTGGGTTTCCTCGGGTGGTCAGCCAAGTCCAGCCTCTACCAGGACACTATAGAAGGACCACACTCTGACCACACTCCTCCCAAGCTCCAAGAGGACACAGACTAAGAGCAACTGTAAGAACAGCTTTTTATTTGATGTTGTCTGACAATTATGAAATATAGTTTGTAGTAGATCTAATTGCAAACATGCAGTCTACAAGAACCAAATGCAATGTGACGTGTGTTTTTTTTTAGAAAAATGCAAATACAATGATATGCTTTTAGAAACACATCTCTTCTTGACAAATTGATGAAATGTGATTAGAGGTTAGATTTTATGCAAAGGCCTAAAGAAATTCAATTTTGATATATTTTAAGTATATCAAAGGATACATTTTCTTACAGATTCTTGTGCATTCACGGGTCTTTTCTGGAGTTAAATTTGTGCCAATGGTACAATGACGTTTTTGTACATAACATGCATCATTATACAACACATAACCAGAGTTCAACCAATCAGAATGTGCAATACCAAGTTCATGGCCTAAAGGTTTAGAAAAGAATCACAGTACAAAACAAAAATACAATACATATTGAAAGCTAGAGTTTCCAAAATAATTGTAAAAGAATGTTAATGCAATAAATGAATAGATAATGTAAGCACCGTTTTTAATTTAATTTAACTTTAGATTTAATTTTGAATTTCTAATTGAATGCATAAATGCAATCATTAGAACAAACATGGAAAAAATATAAATACCATAATTAAGAAATCACTTTGCATTGCAATCAATACAGACATATTTGCAAAATTGTATTTAGATTGTTGATAGCAGCATAATAAAATCCTGATATAACACATAATGGGACTACCCAAGAGGCCTTGGCCATAAAATCACCATGCTACATAGCTACTGTACTTCAGGCATTTACAGAAATAGCATAATTCATGTGTGTTTGTAAATACACAAGGTTATGTCATTAAGATACACATTCTATCTGCATTCAGTTTCATTGCTTTATATTTCGAGACTTCCAAATAAATCAAAATCCAAATAATTCTATTGTGTCAGAGGTACACTATTGTTAGGTATATTCAATACTTGATGTACAGCAACAAAATAGCCAAGTTCTGCCTCATCTCGATTTAAGTATTGCCTCATCTAACACTGCTCTTACAGATGTGATACATTTTTGTCCCCAAATGGTCAGTATACCGCAAAGGTCAGAGAGAGGGCATAGGTGTCATGACCTCAAGCTACCTGTCACCTGTTTAAAGAAGAAGTGTATAATCGATGCCTGTGTGCCGGGTGTGTGGACTGAGTATGGAACAGCTTGTACTACTACAGGCTATTGCTGGACACTGGTCACTTACTGGTCAGACAATGATATTATTTAATATTAGTTATCCTTGTTGTGAAAATGGTGTATGGCAAGCTGTCTGCGAGGAGCCAGCAGGTATCGCACAAGGCTGTCAGGACACTGGTCACCTACTGGTCAGACAAGACATACACTTATATCTAACCAAGACTTCACTTATGATTAACAAGTTGTTAAAATTGTATATCAATCAAGGACACTGGTCACTTACTAGTCAGATGATGATACAAACTTATATCTAGCCAGATCTTTACTTATGATGAACAAGCTGTTAAAATTGTATATAAATCAAGGACACTGGTCACTTGCTAGTCAGAGGATGATATAAACTTATATCTAACCAGATCTTTACTTATGATGAACAAGCTGTTAAAATTGTATATAAATCAAGAACACTGGTCACTTGCTAGTCAGAGGATGATATAAACTTATATCTAACCAGATCTTTACTTATGATGAACAAGCTGTTAAAATTGTATATCAATCAAGGACACTGGTCACTTACTAGTCAGATGATGATACAAACTTATATCTAACCAGATCTTTACTTATGATGAACAAGCTGTTAAAATTGTATATCAATCAAGGACACTGGTCACTTACTAGTCAGATGATGATACAAACTTATATCTAGCCAGATCTTTACTTATGATGAACAAGCTGTTAAAATTGTATATCAATCAAGGACACTGGTCACTTACTAGTCAGATGATGATATAAACTTACATCTAGCCAGATCTTTACTTATGATGAACAAGCTGTTAAAATTGTATATCAATCAAGGACACTGGTCACTTACTAGTCAGATGATGATATAAACTTATATCTAGCCAGATCTTTACTTATGATGAACAAGAAGTTTTTGCAATTAGTATTCAGGGAATCACAGTACCCATGAATCACCACCAACCTACCCTAAGTCACCGTTAACTTTCCCACATGCCTTTAAATAGCATAATTCACAACAGGTAATAGTATTTGACTATTTAGACAAAACACAAAGATGAAGTGTTTTCCTGAGAGCTTATAGAGGACATAGTTTATCTAGCATGCTCCTTTTAACCCATGTCTACCGTGTGCAGTAGCCACTGTGAGGATGATAGCCTCCTCGAGATGAGGAGGAGCATCAATTACCTGTAGCGTTGCCATTACCCCCATTACGTCCCCAGATTCTCCCGCTAAGCACACAGGGCCAAGGGTCACTCCTCCACCAACCAGAAATAAACCAGCACAGCTCTCCGCAATTTGCGGCGGACTGTGAGGCCTCAGCTCCAGGCATCTCTGTGGTGCACCTGATTATAGCAAAAACACTTCCACAAGACTAGCTCCTAGTCCGTGCTAATACCTGGCTACCCAGAATCATACCTTTGTGGTGCACCTGATTATAGCAAAAACACTTCCACAAGACTAGCTCCTAGTCCGTGCTAATACCTGGCTACCCAGAATCATACCTTTGTGGTCTACCTGATTATAGCAAAAACACTTCCACAAGACTAGCTCCTAGTCCGTGCTAATACCTGGCTACCCAGAATCATACCTTTGTGGTCTACCTGATTATAGCAAAAACACTTCCACAAGACTAGCTCCTAGTCCGTGCTAATACCTGGCTACCCAGAATCATACCTTTGCCTTTGTGGTCTACGTACCTGATTACAGCTAACAACACTTCACAAGACTAGCTCCTAGTCCGTGCTAATACCTGGCTACCCAGAATCATATCTTTGTGGTCTACCTGATTATAGCAAAAACACTTCCACAAGACTAGCTCCTAGTCCGTGCTAATACCTGGCTACCCAGAATCATACCTTTGTGGTCTACCTGATTATAGCAAAAACACTTCCACAAGACTAGCTCCTAGTCCGTGCTAATACCTGGCTACCCAGAATCATACCTTTGTGGTCTACCTGATTATAGCAAAAACACTTCCACAAGACTAGCTCCTAGTCCGTGCTAATACCTGGCTACCCAGAATCATACCTTTGCCTTTGTGGTCTACGTACCTGATTACAGCTAACAACACTTCACAAGACTAGCTCCTAGTCCATGCTAATACCTGGCTACCCAGAATCATACCTTTGTGGTCTACCTGATTACAGCTAACAACACTTCACAAGACTAGCTCCTAGTCAGTGTGGTAATACCTGGCTACCCAGAATCATACCTTTGTGGTCTACCTGATTACAGCTAACGACACTTCACAAGACTAGCTCCTAGTCCATGCTAATACCTGGCTACCCAGAATCATACCTTTGTGGTCTACCTGATTACAGCTAACAACACTTCACAAGACTAGCTCCTAGTCCATGCTAATACCTGGCTACCCAGAATCATACCTTTGTGGTCTACCTGATTACAGCTAACGACACTTCACAAGACTAGCTCCTAGTCCGTGCTAATACCTGGCTACCCAGAATCATACCTTTGTGGTCTATCTGATTACAGCTAACAACACTTCACAAGACTAGCTCCGAGTCTATCTTTGCGGTGTTAAACCCTTATTACAGCTAACAACACTTCTACAAGACTAGCTCCTAGCCTTTGTAGTGTTCTGCCACTTTAAGGCTAATACCTGGCTACCCAGTATAAAGTGCTGAAGGGAACTGGGATACCCTGGGAAAACCATCGGCCAACCTTGAATCTTGAGAATCTTTCTCACTCACCTGAGCCATCTTTGAACCAGAGACCACTGGCTGTGGTGAGAGAGAGAGCAGGCAAACAATGTGCAATGCCTAGGACCACTGAAACCCAAGGGTCACATGTAGAATCTGAGCAGTCTTAGTTACTGGTCTGATCATACTTTTATATTGGTATAACAAGGCGAACATGCTTCATTAGTGGGTAATTATGGATATGTATTTGGTATATAAAACTGTATTTGATCTCTTGCTGTAGGTCAATAATAGCACTTGCACTGGATGTCCTGTGGTGATTTATTACGGTTTGTGGAGCCAGAAAGGTTCCCTGAGCCCTGGTTACTTTCCACACATCCTGTTCCTGTCCATCCGTCATGTCTACAGGTGATTGATCTAGTAATAAACACCACACAGGAAAACTGCATCCTCAAGATTACACCTGCTGCATCAAGGCAGTACACCTGAAGCAGGTAGCTCTGCTAGCTTACAGCCTCTCTCTCTCTCTCTCTCTCTCTCTCTCTCTCTCTCTCTCTCTCTCTCTCTCTCTCTCTCTCTCTCCATCTCTCTCTCTCTCTCTCTCTCTCTCTCTCTCTCTCTACCTGTAGGAGGAAGCATGTCCTTTATGGTCTTTTCATGAGTAGCTTACTCATAAATATAATATTACCAACATAATGCAAATATATCATGAGTTTGCATTTGAGCATCTTTAATTCAATAATAGAATGAAAATGAAATAAATTGTACCAATTTATCAAAACTGTGTGAGGCCGTATTAAAAATTGATAACATTAAGGCATCTCTGATTCTTTTATATTTCACTTTTAGAATAAAATGAAAAGAGATGTTGCAGCTTTTGCTGTTAATAGGGATATACATTATTAGTTTTTAGGGGTACTGAGTCAAATTGTGGCATAACCAATATCTAATCAGTTCTTGCTGTAAACATATACAATTGTGTTGGCCTGAATAAATGATAATAATAATACCCTGTAAATGTGAAAAGGTATATTGCTTTATAGGTTTTAGTCAATCACTGTTTTTGGCATTTGCAAGTATTGACATTAATTTCTTGTACATCAAGCAGGGAGAGGCCTTCACATTCAATTAACTGAGCTACTACTTAATGATTCCAGAAAATTATCAAATGATGTAAACACAAAAATAAGAAAGCAAAAACTTTTGCCAATTTAAGTGATAGATACAGAATACCTGGGAAGTGGCAAATTCACTTCAATTTATGTTATACTATGCCTAATGTATGTAATATAATATCAAAAATGTTCAAACCTGCTTCTCAGGGAACGTAAACAAGGCCTTCATGAAAACATATTGTTGGGCAAAATTTACCATTCCAACAACAGTGTATTTACTTCCGCCATGTTTAGGTGTAGAAGATTTATTATGCGAACACACGCTATGAGGATAGCTGCCGAGTGCAGAGAGTGTACACTTCAGGCAAGCATCCTCTCCTTGACAAATACAAGAGGGGAATTGCAGGCGACTTACTTCTCATTAATTTCATCTTTGTCTAGAATTTCGCCTATGGTGTTCCCTGCGTGTGATCAACAGGAAGAGATTCTGCAATTCTTCTTTTCATTCTGTTCAATCCTTAGGCAAATGTGTGGCTTCCACTTCACTCCATTTCACAAAAAACAATGTTTGAAATTAACCAGTATATCACAATAAGGAAACACTTAGCATTCTTACCACTAGTTACCAGTATTAGTGAAATAAAAATACAACATATCTACAAACAAATGATTTCTAGTCCGCTAACAATCACTAACAAGACAACCAACTAAGAGAGTTTACTTACTGCAGGTCAGGAGATGAAATGTCACATATACAAACTGTAAATTATATTCAATCAAACCACAAGAACATTTTCATGGTAAAGATTCATGGCATTTTCTCTGATGTAATGGTGTACTTGAGGATAACAAGTAACGCATACATTATTCCAAGCATTCCTAGCTCTGCCCTTCCTAATCAACAGCCATGGATGAGAAGCAGCAGTCTCACAATGTAGCTACTATTTTCGGGTATTACAGAGTAGTTGGTCAAGACGTGTCCAGGCAAGTTTGTTCCACTGTCACAGCACTGTTCCTTGGGTCGCACACGTGATCGTTGGAACACTACCACAGTCCTAATTATCTTCTATTGCAGTAGCAACCTTACTTCCATGCACTCGTCAAAACGTCAAATATAACTTCTAATAGCCTTAAAATAGTGGATTTTTACATAGAAAATATACAAAGATATTATTGTGGATTAACTCAAACCTAATGGATTTCTCAAGATGGGTAAGTGGCAATCCTTATTGCTAAACATTACTGAAGTGCTTGTGAGAATTTTGGTTCTTTCAAACCCAAACTTTATTTTGGAAATATATGAAGGAGAACTTATAATCGGCAGAAAACTACTCTTTTTATTCTGAATTTTTCTTCAATAAATATTTCACTCACAAAATGGTGCTCTTCAATGGGAAATCTGTTCATGAATTGGTTAAGATTGGTCTATACATTACTTGCTTTTGCACATGCTTCAGAGTATACTGGATTGCTGCCAGTCAAAATCACAGTTAGGACGGCAAGTTCCTAAACACGATTTTACTGTAATAGAAATGAGAAGTTTCATTTGAACCCTTTTTGTATGAACAGCGCAGGTAGGCAGTCTCACGACTTGTTGCATCTACTGCAGCCTATAGAGCACATCCCTGCATAGCCTGAGGCTACAGAAAATTGTGTTGGGCTATAATAATATTTGTTTTTGTAGCCCGGCTGACTACAGAAAAAGTGACATTTTAAGATCATGGTCAGCGGAATACCAAGAATACTATCATTTGACACATCAGTTATCCTTTGGTATAGTTCCAAGTGAAATATAACAGTGTAAACTTTAGCTTACAACTTAATAATTGTTTTTGTGAAAGGACTGCAGGATTTTTATCAAAGCTGGGACTACGACATCTTGCTTGGGCCTCTGAGGATTCAACAACTGGAAGTCTTGTGGACTCTCAGAGATTTTAGACGAAGCCTGACCCCTGTCCCTGGGGGTCAAAACCTTAGAACCTTGGCAGACAACAGCTCAGCGGAGATCACTGAGACACTGACACAGGCATTAACACAGACTTATAGCAAGTCCAGAGAGTTAATTACATACTGACCCAATGACCACTGACTAGCCAGCACTCTTCCAAGGAAGGTGACCATGACAAGTCACAATAACTGCCTCACTATAAAACATGTTATCTGTTGAGGGAAATCTCTGTATTATTGTATCTGTATGTTTGTTTTGTGGGAAAAGAAATAACAAGAGGGTTGGCTGACAAGCAGAGTGACAATCTGGCTAGACATGAACAGACTGGAGCAACAGCCAGTGCCTTAGCCATCAGGGCGTCTGAGTGTTATTTGGACGCCCAAACCCTCAATAATCCAGCATTAGGACATCCATAAATCATGTTTTGAATTTCTAGAAATGCCAATTTTAAGCAAATAATTTTCAAATTTTTGTATCTATTGAAAGGTATTATTCAGTTTATCAATAGGAAAAATTATCCTCATGGTTATAAATTGAAGATATTATATGTTATTATTATTTTATTATTATGGTCTCCACTAGAATATTGGACGGCCCAAAATTTAATGCTACCCCATTTTGTGCACTAACTTTCGAAATCCTGGCTAAGACCATGGTAACAGGTTACATACTGTCCTGCAGTATCGTCATGGAGACCTGATCACTCAACTATCCAGAAAAGCATTTCTTCATTAGGAGATTAAATCCATAATGTGATAGGTTATTCAACAGAAAAAATGGATTTACCAGAACACAATGTTCTCAGTAACTCCCAGGTAAAATAAACAAATGCTGGGATCAATGAAGGTCGGGGGATGCTGGGACCATGAGGTTCTTAAGTGCTCATATGTGATGACTATCAAAACACTAAATCGGTCATTATGTACATTTTTTAAGGTATCAAGGTGCTTTGTTGTTGTGTAATCAAATATGCTGCATAGCTTACCCCACCACTGATAACAACTAGTTTACTTGATAAAGAGCAAGTTAAATGAAACAAAGCACTTTCATTGTCAAGCCTTCTGTTTTATCATCTTAGTCTCTGGGACAGTAGCTTAGTTGGTTAGGTGTCGGACTAGTAATCAGTAGATCGCTGGTTCAATATGCGGCAGGGGCACTTCTGTCTGTCCTTGGGCAAGACAGTTTATTCCATATTGCCTCAGTCCCCCCAGCTGAAAAATGGGTACCTAGCATTTATAAGGCAGTGCTTAGAGCTTATGCGCTATATGCTGCCAGCTGCTCTGGAATATCCCTCGGGGGATGGAAATGGTTTCTGCCTGATAGGGAAGGACTGTCGTTTGAACATTTCGGTGGATACAAGACTAAAAACCGAATAACTTCGTCAAAAGTAGTCCCTTCATTACTACTTAAAGGTAGGATAACTGGACTGTTCAAAATTATTATGAGAGTGGTTCTTGTGCAACATTTCAAAGGAGCATTAGTGTAAAAAGTTGCCATAGATGTCAGGGCTGAGCTGCAGATCTCACACTGCCCCAATCACCTACACATGCTATATGTTCTCCTAGAAAGACATGTAGATGTCAGGGCTGAGCTGCAGATCTCACACTGCCCCAATCACCTACACATGCTATATGTTCTCCTAGAAAGACATGTAGATGTCAGGGCTGAGCTGCAGATCTCACACTGCCCCAATCACCTACACATGCTATATGTTCTCCTAGACAGACATGTGGATGTCAGGGCTGAGCTGCAGATCTCACACTGCCCCAATCACCTACACATGCTATATGTTCTCCTAGACAGACATGTGGATGTCAGGGCTGAGCTGCAGATCTCACACTGCCCCAATCACCTACACATGCTATATGTTCTCCTAGACAGACATGTAGATGTCAGGGCTGAGCTGCAGATCCCACAGTCTGCCCCAATCACCTACACATGCTATATGTTCTCCTAGACAGACATGTAGATGTCAGGGCTGAGCTGCAGATCCCACAGTCTGCCCCAATCACCTACACATGCTATATGTTCTCCTAGACAGACAGCTTGATAAGACAGCCTTGAACATAGAGACAAGGGGAATACCTACTTATCAGCTAATTCCAATGTTACAAGCATATATGTAATGGGCAGGTATTGAGATACCTTTCAGGCAACTGGACACAAAAGGGATGTGAAACGAGACCTCTGTCTCCTGATTATACACCAGGAGATTCTAACCTAGTATATAATCAGTTCCATGACATCCAAGCATTGTTAATATTTTTTCCATTAATGACACAACACTTGCCACTTTAACAATTTTACAACAGCGCTTAATGTTGACAGATAGATTCTTTCCCTCTGTAGTGTTCACTATAGTTGCCCGCTGGCAAGACTATTCCTCCATTTGGTATCTAATGATAATTACACAATAACTATTTGATATTTGATATTGCGCCCATTACGCCCATGAGGCTCAAAAGCACTCTTAAGAATAGTCAGTCGATAGATGTTTTTAGTCCATAAGACAAAACACATATTCCTCAACTAATTCAAGCCCTAAGTATCTCAAAAAGGAATAACCATATTGGGCTATCTTTTAAAAAAAGAAAATGATATTTTCATAATCCAAAAAATACCTTCAAGCAGTAACTTTTAGTCAGATTTTCAGTTAAATAGTGATGACATCCTACACTATGTTAGTTTGAGTGTTGTTTTTTAACTTTCTCCCCGCTGGTGAACACGCCCTGCACGGCCCAGTGGTCTGGCAGTTTACTGGTGCCAGGGGCATGCAAGCAGGAAAACAGAAAACACTGAGAGAGCAATCGCAGCGTTTCACGCGGCAGGGAGAATAGGGGGAGTGAGTGAGTGCGTTGTGTGCGAGTCTCTCCTTGGTGGTACTGGGGCGGTGACAGTTATAAGGGACGACAACAACGTCTCTAGCTAGCGGGATTCTTGTCTTGTCGCTTCATGCAGAAGAGGAGATGAAGAGTAATATCTTCACTGAGTTGACCCCATCCTTCGGGGACGCTATGCAGCTCATGGAAGGTGGGTCACACTTATCATTTTCAACTCTTATATTTGCGTAGTTTTCAGGCGTTTTGTTTTATCCACTGGGAAGTTGTCTACGGCAGAAACAATAGAGATCAGGAATTGCGAGGTATACCACAGCTCTCATCATCAGATAAGACATGAATAGGCATTAAGCTTTTATTTAGCTTTGCATTGGTTAGTGGAATCAAATGGATAAAGAGTTGAATGGAACTTTTTATTTGTTGGTAGATTTGCCCAGTTGTCCCTCACTAAAACCTACTGGACCATTTTTGCGATATTGTTCTGATATGGGCATCTATAAGAAAATTAAAATAGGCAAAATGTTTATCAGAAACAAACCAACCACCCCAACAAGTTAGCATATTCATGTTTGTTATGAAATTCAAATGTCATAGAATTTGAAAAAATAATTCTGAGCATGAGAGGATTAAGGATTAAGGTTTCAAAAGAGTAGTATAAGAAGTCAAAATAACAATGATTATTCAAATTCGGACTTCACAGCAGAAAGGCATTGGTGAATATTCACCAATGTCATCAGGGCCATACTCCAGGGTATATCATCTTTTATTTTCATTTCTTAATCTTTACAATTGATTATTAAAATAATGCATAGATATGCCTCTTCTCATTCGTCAATATTATAAGAATGCAATAATCTTTCCATTCATATGAAATCATATGAAATATGAATAAGTCATCAAATCCAATGAACTTAGTTCAAGTTACAAATACAAACAGGCACAAAAGTCCACTCAAAATCTCGAAATCAAATTCAAACGCCGTTTCCGTTCCATGTAAACAACTGGTGCTTGGAGTTCAGCATGACTCCACTTTCAACCCGGAGGAGCGAGCGAGTGCCACACAAAGTGAGTGTGGAAGAAATGTACTTTACACCCAGCCTCTCCTACTCGTCCCACCACTACCACTACTACTGGGTCATAAAGCTCCACTGGGTCTTCACGGTTCACAGCCTTCCCAGCAGGTGGACTCATAGCTACACTCCCTCTAGTGGCAAATCATGAAACTATTCTTATTTCCTGCATGTGGAGAAATCATTGAAACTTATACTAGAACTTTGCCATGTGATTCATTTGGCAATAGAGATAAGGAGAGAAAGCTTTTTGATTACTGAACTCTTGACCTAAAGCGAGGGCTACGAACATCATATCAAGCATAGAGGAGTCTTACTAGTAATGTTTGTTTTGATTATTTCAACTCATATGCTTAAATATAGTTGTTGCTTTTTCAAAGAGAAAGAGACCTGTGTAGCTTTTTTCTGACTGGCTTCCGCTGGTATTTCCCCTTTTCTCTCCCCTACAGGAAACAGGGGATGAAATGCCCGGGGATGACCCAGCTCCAGACAAAACCACAAGTGATGGAGATAGTTCTAAGAACTGCACACTGACTAGCTAACTATTAAACCCTGTACTCAGTGTGTATCTTTATGATGATTCATCATACTATAGGGCTTTACCATGTGAATAGCAGAAAAAAAGATTTGTTAACATTTGCTAACATAGCATTGGAAAGATTGGGTTTGAAAGATGTTATCCAGTCAAGTTCATCCAAAGCATATTGTAACTGCAAGACAGTTTAGCAAAGGGATGTGATGTATTGTGTAGTTAGGTGCTATGTGGAAATGGTTTGACTTCATATTGTAGGCGAAATTTGAAATGTTGAAGCAGTTTACTTATTTGAAGCCACACAAAGACATAGAATTCCTACTGAAACACGGACACTAAAAGCAAATTGCAGAAAAACTATGCGTAAGTGGACTTTAACCCATTCAAGACTGTAGAGCACAAAGTACTTTGGTAATATCTCTGTGACCAGAGCAATTTTCAGAAAATATATGAAAGAGAAACTTTGATCAAAACCCAGCTAACAACTCTCCTTCAAATACTTTGTAAATCAATTCCCAAGTCCACACAACTCTTGTCAAGAAGATCTCCAGGCAGAAATGGTCAAGTAGTCCCCCCCCCCCCCCCCCCCCAGAGAGCCTTGGTAGCTTGTGTTTCTTGAAATTGATATACCGATTTAAAATAAAGATTACTTTACATTTTTTTTTACACGAGCAATA
>OZ012684.1:92179496-92206996 GCA_963942565.1 Maea johnstoni | reverse complement strand
CCCAATAACACCTTACAGCTCAAACAACCCAAATTAAAATATATGAAATAATGCTGAATGTAAAGTATCAGTATTTCCCATGCACAGTAAAAAAAAATCAAAATATCAAAATCATGAGTTTTTGAAATGTACCAATACAAGGATTGCCTCAGAACCAGTAAGGAATTGTCCCGATCTGATGAAGTGACCCCAGACTTACAAAAAGTCACCAGCACACGTTTCTGAGGAAAACAGCATATGCTGTGATATGCTGGAGTCAAAGTGAATGCTGCCAAAAGTGTAACTTAGTAAATAATTGTAACCCTTTCCATCATTAAAATGCCCTGCAGGGATAATTAGTGCCCAATCAGCAGAAACAGTACTACCTGCGCCCTGCAACAGTTGGGCAGTAATAACGGTCATTACGGGTTATTTATTATGGTCCCCCTGGCAGACCAGGTGAGCAGCACGATTATCAGAAATCATCATAGTGCACACACACATCACACTACTACTACTACTACTACTGCCACTGCGGGCTGGCGACACCTTACGCCCACTCACACCAACAAAATCACCTACACCGGAAGTTCTCATATCAAATACTCATTCCAGGGCCACAAGTACCCATAATCATAGTTGAACATGGATAAGTAGGGAATAGGGCAGTTGTTGGTGGATGGGGGTGTAGGAGTTATTCCAGGGTATGGGGGTTAGATACTAGAGGGCCGTCCACCCCCACCACAGGAATGCGTGCCGTTACTGCTAGGTTGGGGTAGTCAGGCATTACAGGGTGTTACAGGGAGCCTGTCATTAGCCTAGTGCCGCCACCGCCTGACAGATCCTCAACTAGACAGCTCTACTGGCGGCCACCCCGATACTAATAGGACTACCCCTACCCATCATGATCCTTACACTGGCCACTCAATCATTACACTGGTCTCAATCACGGCAAAAACATGCTCAGGGACCACACTCCGAGTTCCTACATCAAAGCCACCGCCACACTCATTCCTAATTGCCGAATCATGATAATACTACAAGGAGAATCCAATGGAATGCAAGAAAGTAAAATAACAACCCTTTCTTCAAGGATTTATTCTGACTTATTCATGCTCTAGTTACCCTTGGTAAAAAAGCATGGAACTGCAGTGGTGCTTACGGTATCAATTAGCAAATAAAGGTAGAATTTTGAATAGTTTTGAATGAAAGTTATTGTTTGTTTTCAGTTAATATTCTCAGAATATTTTCCCAAGGTCTCTCGAATATCTTATAAAATAAGTGTTTCCCAGCATTTAGGATTGAATGAGTTAGTGTATAGTGTATAGCTTGTAATTAAAATTAAATCTGAGTTAGAATTGGAGAGCGGTTGTCAATAATAACATAAATTTTGTCCAATTTAAAGGTTTTGAACATGTCACCAGAACCACAAGCAGTTCGACATTGGTTTTAGGGATATGGGTTTGATACCCTGTTTATCATGCGTAGTTAGTGGGAATTAGGTTTGAAGACAGCATATACAAATACATGATTAAGCCACACACCATGGCAATCACGCTTGCCTGCAGTGGTTCTCAATAACCCAGGACTTCAAGGGCTACTGCAGATATAGGGGTGGTTTGTGGCATTCATCAAACCAATTTAGGCTTCTAACATAAGGTTATCATAGGAAAATAGCACTTATACATTTTCCCAGAAAATAGAACCCTTTTTTAAAACCAGTTTAATAGAGGAATCCCTCCTATTGAAATCCTAAACTTGGCACAGTTGGGGCATTTTCTTTTTTAGTAAAATCTATGTCCAATTTGTAAAAAAATTAATTTAATTCATTCATTGTTTTGATTGTACTCACTATATTTGTTTATTGTTTGTTCCTATAGTCTTTGGTAAATAAGCTAAAAAGGCACCATTCTGAGGTCAACTATTTGAGGTAGCAGTCAGAAAAGTCCCTTAAGTCACCCTTTCATACCTGTTGCTGCCAAAATGGGCAAGGCCATTCTAGGGATTTCACACTGACAAAGAGTATTTGAGGGACATGCTCATCAGAACCAAACAAAATACTCCCATAAGTAGTGTTTCATTTGTTATTTCCTTTAGTATGCAGGTGATATTAGGCATGAATGTATTGGGAATAGATAGGAGAGGTGAGCACAGAAAAGATTTTGGTAATAGATACTTTTATACTCAATTTTCTTCATATGGTACAAACACATGTGTGTATTACAAAGCATAATATGAACGGAACATTCTTAGAACCTAAAACAAACAGTTCTTGATACTTTTAGGCAAAATCTTAAGTTGAATCTTATCTGATCCCTAATATCAATATAATATGGCCCAAGAGCAATCTGTATTAGCATAAGTCTCCAAGACAGCCAAATTATGGATCCTTGCTACAGTTCATAATGAATACTTCGAACATTCATCACTTCTTTAATTGCAAACATATTATTGAAAAAAATCAAATCACTGTGAGCATTTTAAAATGAATATTTTCATGTCTTTATTATCATCATCATAATCTTTATTACTATATTGTCATTATCACTTCTTCAACTACTGCTGCTGCTGCTACTACTACTTTTACTACTATTACTACTATTACTATTACTACTACTACTACTACTACTACTACTACTACTATTATCATTATTATTATGACTATTCTTTTTCTTATTATCATTATTATTCCTATTCTTCTTCTTCTTGTCACTATTATTATTATTATTATTATTATTATTATTATTATTATTATTATTATTATTAATATTATTATCATTATTATTATAATTATTATAATTATTATCATAATTATTATCATTATTATTATTATTATTATTATTATTATTACTACTATTATTATTATCATTATCATTATCAGTATTGTTATTATTATTATCATCATCATTATTATTATTATTATTATTATTATTATTATTATTATTATTATTATTATTATTACTATTATTATTATTATTTCTATCATTATTCTTAGTAGTAGTAGTAAAAGTAATATTTTAGAATCATCCTTACTATTGATATCATTAAAAGATTGTGCTGATAAGAAACTTAACAATTTCTTAATATGGGCCAGCTTTTCGGAGTGTAGTTGTAAAATTGAGAAAACTTGAAATATGATTTTAGTGAAATACTGAAGCTGATCTGAAAAAGAGCAGATAGCTGAAATCATTGAGAAAAACAGCCCTGTATTTTGCATAACTCACACCTGAGCAAGTTTGATTGATAGATCCTTCATATTGCAATCAGGAATTGCCCTGACGCTCTGGGCAGATAAAGAGGTATAAGCCTATTTTCTATCAAAGGCCCCCATTAAAACGGTAACTCAATCAACTTGATTAGCATCTGCAAAACAAAACAATACCCTCAGCTGCAGAGCGAGCGAGGGCCCTGTACTATACTAACCACAGGCGCAGGCTTGATGCTAGCGGAGATAGGCGGCTGCCGACGCGGAGCCTTTCATGCAGAACCAGATGCCGATACACACAACGCTATAGCAAAACTTAAAACTATAACCAGCGTGGCTATCATTCATAACTTCTAATTGATAAATCCTTTGATCTCCTCCTCAGCCGAGTGGCTGTCTTAATGGGAGGGGTCTAATCACAGGGCCCGAGTGGCTTGCGTTATTGTTATTATTATCATAATCATAATGAGCACCAGGTGATCTAACTGTATTAGTACCGTGGGGTTAAGACTAAAGACGGCTTGGCTGCATTCTTCTCGTCTTGAACACGGCCAGGTGAGCTCATGTGTATAGGTATGGCTTAATGCGGAGTAGAGGAGGACGCAACATCTCCTATTGTTCCCGACTCCTGCCCCAGCTGGTGAAACAATAGCTGAGCACAAGATCAAAGGAACTCAAGCTTCTCTCCTATTGAATTCAAATTAGCATCTAAGGGCTGCTGATCGGGAGGCAGGAGGGGAGGGTGGAAGATGAGCAGGGTTTTGACAAGGTAACGCTACTTGTCCTTGTTGCGAGTTATGATGATATTTTCTGGTCCTCAGCAGCCCATCTGGGGGGAGCGTCGTCGTCGTGGGCTGTTGGGGAGGGGCTGGTGAGAGGCGGAGGGGCATATGGGCAGAATGAATAGATTATTTCACACGACTGAGTGGCTGCGTACACAGGGAGTGCCACACGCATGCCCGGGCCGCTTACTCCCATACTCCGGTACAGGCAGGGGCGAGGAGACCATCCACGATGTATAGTTA
This sequence comes from Maea johnstoni, assembly GCA_963942565.1. Taxonomy (NCBI): domain Eukaryota; kingdom Metazoa; phylum Annelida; class Polychaeta; order Spionida; family Magelonidae; genus Maea; species Maea johnstoni. The sequence continues at coordinate 92,202,787 of OZ012684.1, read as the reverse complement.
TTTCAGGAAAAATAGAATTAGATAAAATCAAGATTATCCTTCAAATGCAACTAAAATCAGGCGTGATGGTTCTTCTTTTACACTAATAAAGCATAGACTATAAACCTTCTTTTATTTTCCTTTCCCACAAAAATAGTTTTAAAGGCCTAGTATCCACTCTAAAGCACTATTTATAAAAATCCTACAGTATTTCTTAAAATACCACACAAGCTTGTAATTCAATACAGCTTATCAAAGGCCCTGAGAATAAATATATTGCTTTGATATCATACCTAGATAATTAACAGGTTTTGTACTCTTACAAAAAGATGTGCCTTTGTTTCTATGCTAAATAGAACACTACACTATTTTTACTGAGCCTTTTTACCAAAGTAAGAGGATCTCCTAGTTTTCCTGATTAAATGATGACTATCGAATAGAAAGGTGTATTTGCCTTTTCTCTTTTAAAACAATTCAAAACTTTCCACTAATGCAATTGCACTCATGGTCTCCAGAATTTAGATACAAATCATAAAATATAAGGATACCAGGATTGAAAGAGGCAATACTCTTCTTTATCAATGGATGTACCAACGTTAAAATTCCTACTTGACATTATCTAAGCCCTTACAAACATCAGATACAACTGAAATCTAAAAAAATAGTAATAGAAATTTTAAGTTTGAAAGATGCCGATTTTTTTACAAGTCCACTAGATGCTTTTGTCCATAATAAGTCTTATTTTCCTGTCATTGAGCGAAACTTACATAAGTTACAGGGAAATGCTCGGAAGTCTTTGATTTTTTGTTCTAAGGAATGATGAACTGAAGGAATTCTGTGGTTTGTAATTGGAAACTCTGGTTTCAGGACTACGGAGGAAAACATAACCCACACACGCCTGTAGCATCGACAAATGTCTGGATCATTTTAGTTATATATGCTGTGCAATCTATTTGTAGAGATATTTATCAGAGACCAGGGAGTAAAATTCCTTTCAACATTTTGAGAATTTATGATCTACATGAAATGTATTTTCAAAAGGATTTGTGGATCCATAGGAAACTAGTCAAGGAGCTCTCCAAGTATCTAAGGTGTCCAATCTGGGTAACCTAAATACTTATAACAATAACTTCAAAATAAATCTGGCATTGACAAATATTTGAGAGAGTTGTTGGTCTGGTTCTGATGACCTTCATCACGAAGCAAAAGGTGCTAAGTTGGGAAGATGTCACTAAGTAAGTTGGCCTGTTTTGTTCTCAACATACATGAGCAAGTCCCCTATTCAACCTGATGTGATATGAGTCAAATGGTGGAGAAAGGTTGTTGCCCTCAAGTTCTGCATTACTGTCAGTATTTGCTACATAAAGAATGGAGGCATTCTTCGCTCCACTCTCCTCACGTAGAGCAGGTTCCTGGTAAGGGCCCGGGGCTGATGGTGACAGTGGTATCTGTACCCTAACCACCACCGTATCCCTCCACTGGAACACCACCACCACCACCGTGGCCACTCACAGGGCTGATACTAGCACCTCCAGTGGCCCACAACACCAGCACCTATTAGTGGTTTCTGACCAGCAGCGGTCACAGTTATTAGTGGTCACTTCTCTCACGGCACACGACACAGGTAAGCCACAGACTTATCTGCGTTAAATCAACTTTTTGTTGCAACCCTGAAAAAATGCAGTGATCATCGCTATTGGGCCACCTGTGGTCAATTTTCACATTAAGATATGCTAGATTGGTGATCAATGGACAGGCACTTATCCATAATAGAAACTAATCACTGCTTCTCTGTCTTTCTTCCTCAGATATATCCTCAGTAGGTGCCTTTTTGATAGCAAGAATATCCAAACTATATCTGATGAGACTGACACTTCTCTTATGATATTTCAGGAGATATATAAAAAATAGATGTGTAATTTCTTGAATGTACAATTGAAGGAAAAACCAAAAATTAGTAACTTGATATGATGCATTTAAAAATGCATTGACAATTAAGTTTCTCAGAAGATAATTGTCATTTCCTAACGTCCCCCAGATGCCATTAGAGGGTGAAAGTTTCAATGGAAACTGCTGCAGTACATTGAGTTATCAGGTGTCACTAAGAGTGTTAGATATCGCACCCGCTTTGCCGCTCATACCCTAGATTAAACAGTGACAATACCCGCAGCAATAGACTGGGCCAGTAAATTAAGCCAGTAAAGCTTATGCATCACTACGGATCAATCAATGCACGGACTGAGACACATAAGGGTTTTTCTGGCTGCAGCAGTCATAAATAAATGAGTTAAGTGAAGTTCCTCACACTTGTTACAGGAAGTAGACATGTTTATCTAGGCATAATAAAGGCTTGAGGTTTGTAGATACAGCAGGGATGTAATAAACCTAAACCACTGAAGGTCATATTATTATCATTATTATTATTATTTATATTATTATTATTAACATTATTATATTCTTCTTATCATTATCATTATACTTATTCTTCTTATAATATTTATTATATTATTATTATCATCATCATTATCATTATTATTATCATTATTATTATTGTTATTATTATTATTATTATTATTATTATCATTATTATTATTATCATTGTTAGTGTTATTATTATCATTATTATCATTATTATTATTATAATGATTATTATTATCATTGTTATTATTATTGTTAATCTTGATTGTATTGGCTTACTGATGGAATGTAGGCTAAAGAACTGTGTACCACAGTTACTTATAAGGCAATAGAAGCTCTAGACTAGCAGGTTAGCATGTACTCTGGTAGTACCACTCACCAGGCCTGCGTCTCACTATGCATCTCTGCTTCATAGAAACAATCAGTGTGAGGAGAGAGTGTTTGAAGTGGGGATGGGCTGATCGGCTCTATATCCTTGAGAGATAGTGCCCACCTGCCACAGCAGCTAATCAATCAGAGATCAAAGCCTCCCATGCCGCTTTCATCTCCCTGATTGCCTACTCTACAGGTATGCCACACTGATACACACCTGAGAATGGGGTGCAGGGGGTGCACTGGTCATAGTCACCTTTACCAGGTACCTGATTGCCTACTCTACAGGTATGCCACACTGATACAGTATCCCTACCTGAGAATGGGGTGCAGGGGGTGCATACCCTCTCCCTGATTGCATACTGTACAGGTATGCCACACTCCACACTGATCCATAGGGTGCGGGGTGTGCACTGGTCATAGCCACCTTTACCCTCTCCCTGATTGCCTACTCTACAGGTATGCCACACTGATACAGTATCCCTACCTGAGAATGGGGTGCAGGGGGTGCATACCCTCTCCCTGATTGCATACTGTACAGGTATGCCACACTCCACACTGATCCATAGGGTGCGGGGTGTGCACTGGTCATAGCCACCTTTACCCTCTCCCTGATTGCCTACTCTACAGGTATGCCACACTGATACACACCTGAGAATGGGGTGCAGGGGGTGCACTGGTCATAGTCACCTTTACCAGGTACCTGATTGCCTACTCTACAGGTATGCCACACTGATACAGTATCCCTACCCGAGAATGGGGTGCAGGGGGTGCATACCCTCTCCCTGATTGCATACTGTACAGGTATGCCACACTCCACACTGATCCATAGGGTGCGGGGTGTGCACTGGTCATAGCCACCTTTACCCTCTCCCTGATTGCATACTGTACAGGTATGCCACACTCCACACAGATCCATAAGGTGCGGGTTGTGTACTGGTCATAGTCACCAGCTACCTGACTGCCTCCTGTACAGGTATGCCACACTGATCCTCAGGTGTGCACTGGTCATAGCCACCTTTTCCAGGTAGGCACACCTGTAATCCTGTAATCAATGCTACCCTACCGTGCCTGAGGCCTGGTCAGCAGGTCAGCAGGTATGTCCACCCCATTTTTTGTCCCTCTGACAGGTAGGAGGGTGCTACAGATCTTCTCTTGCCTGCGGGACACTTGAGAAAACAACATGACTCTGCTAGGAATTCCAAGGATGAATAGTTGCCGAATCCGGGATGAATCCTGCTTAACCAAGGTTTTTGTAGAATATTTATAGAATAAAGAATTTATATTGCTTTTCGATATCCCCAGAGGCTTTAACCTTAGCATATTTTTGCAAGAGGCAAAAAGTAAAAAGAGGCTGAAGTCTCAGAAAAAATAAGGATATGATGAAAAGGTTAACTTTTAAAGGAAACATATTTAGCAGGTTTAAATTAAGATTCCATTGTTAGCGCTGAGAACAGGCCAACAGGTACCATCCATTTGGGCCATCTATGCAGTAAGAGGCCTTCATGGTATTATCACCCAGGAGTATGTATGTCCCTGGTATTATCAACTCATCTCAAGGGAAGAGGTAAATAGTGCTATACTGTATTATTCAGAAATATCTCCCTAATAAAAGTTTCGAAAAGGGCTAATTAGCCTACAAACAACTTTTCTTAAAACATTATTAAATTCTTGTTTTCTTCGAGTATCATTCTCTCTATTTGAGTATTACCTCTACTGGAGAATAGAAATACTACTTTCTATTTAATAATAATAATAATAATAATAATAATAATAATAATAATAATAATAATAATAATAATAATAATCTTTATTTCACAAGGATAACACAGTCAAAAACAGGATTTGATTTTCGCTGTGGCTCTCTGATTCAAGGATTATAACTTTCAAGCTTCAGGACTTTTGAAAATCGTTCTTCAAGGTATAGTTTCTTGAATGATGAGAGATGGTGCCACTTCAACATTTGAAGATAAGGAATTCCATATAGTATTCCTATAGTATGCCTTGGTAAGTGAATGAGTGTTGGGTAGAGATGTGTAGAAGCCTGGTGAGTGCGAGATGTCATCAGCACCTTCAAGTGCTGAATGGCCAGGTAATGAACCAAGATAACTGATCTACTTTCTCTCCATGGCCTGAGGCGGCCGTTTCTCCCCCTGACAGCCCCGCACGCGAGCCCCTCCTCATAGGAAACCGCCTGATCCCGGGAACATGGATACCGGCAGCTCGCAAGATGAGCGCAGCAAATCGACTGTTGAGAATCGCCTTCTACAGGTGGGCAAGGCCAGAGATAAGGAAACCACAAGCGTAATATATCAGTGTAGTATATATCTCGCCTGGCAGCAGGGAGATCAGTTAAATTGTGCATTTCCTGTCCCGCTGGCCATATGTACTTAAGAAACTCCCGCTGGACCACACTCCCAGTTATTGTGTTATTATAGCACAACGTCTTGCGTAATCATAATGAGTGACATGGACCAGATTTCCTTGATGGGACTTCCCCAATCCCCCATCCCTTGTATGTAATCATAGCTCTCATCTACAGTATCAGCAGCACACAGATAATTACACACCAGGGACGGAATGCACTAATATGAAAAATAGGTAATTAATATACAATCAGGCAGGAGACAAGATGCACTAGATAAATGCTAACATACTCAATTAATCTGTAAGACTGGTATAACTTAATAGCTCTCAAGGAGCATTACTATCTACACAGTTCAAATCCTAGAACAATTATTAGTGACTTTAAACTGAGAAACTTATTCATGAATTCAATTGATGGTCTTCTAGTCAAATTAGCTAGGTTTATTGGATAATGGTGCATCAATAGTAATGTTGGAATAAAGCTTTCCAATTAACTTATTCGTGCCTGGAGAACATTTTGACAAATGTTGCTTGGACTTTCAATACTTAATGAATATAACTTTGGAATCAGTCATAGATTCACAAAAGATTTGAAGGAGAATTGTGGGTTGTAATTAATTAGTTCTGGTGAATATTACTCTAGGAAAAATGCTCGTCAAAAAGATATTGTCAAAATTGTAAGAGCATTTTTGGCTGCTTTGGGCATAAATGGGTTAACTAATTCATTACATACAATTATGGCATTCACTCTACGACAAAACCAATTTTTGGAAAACATTGGAATGAGGAAATCCACAGTAGAAAACCAAGAACTTTCCTTGTACTGTTTTGTGAGTTTGTGTTGATTCCAAAGTTATTTAACAAAAGTCATGCACTTGAGTAGAAAATCCTAAGGCACTAAAGGGCTAAACAAAATGATCTTAGGATACGGGTATTTCAAATAATTCTGAAGAGTTGGTTTGAGTACTCAAGAAATTTGTAGAAGATAATCATATTGATATGTGACAACGCCAGAGGTAAGACATACCTTTCACTGCCATGCCTTTGATCCAGTAATCCTCTCATAATAGTATTGTCTAGCAGTGGTCAGTAGATCCACACCTAGCATTTGCATGCATACATGATCATCACTAATTCTGACTCTACTAGTTACATGTATAGCATGGTTAGTGGTCAAACCATAAGGTGATGACAGTGTGGTCAACCTTAACCACAATTAGAGCATTCTCATTAGGTTTGAGAACTACCAAATCAACAACAAACTTATTGGTCAAATAACTGACGGAAAAATAGTGTCAGCCAACCAAGTCATGATCTGTTTACATTGAAAAAGTTGTTGACATTGCCAGTCTTGCAATCATTCCTAGTTATTTTCAGAAATACCATGGATCTTGATAAAGACACTGGGAACTTCTAGAAGGTTAACCAACTATTATCAGAGGTACTGCTAGGTAGCATGCATCGCAATGAAGAAATCAGTAATATTTCCTTTTTGCATTTCTGACTTGATTTCTATTCTTTCAAATTCGAAGTATTATTTAAACAATTAGAATGCTAAGAAGTTAATATTATTCTGCATTTTAGCATAGTAAAAATGTGTTTTTATTATATTAGGAAGGATTCTACGTTGTTTTGATACCTAGCGTTGCGGCTGGTAGTGCCCCAGGTGCCTTGTACCACTTCACCTGTATTCTGACAGCCCTCCAGGTGCCTGGTGTTAAGTCCTTTGTAAGTCTAGCCCTGAGCGCTGACCTTACTGACCTAGGTACACTGACCGTTATTTGTCAACACTTATCACCACTCAGGAGGCACTTCCCCCCACTCATACTGACTCACGTGGAAGTCAGGGGGAATGAGCAGGGTTTCTAGTGAAACCTGCATTGTATGTGAACACCTATGGAGCAGTTAAAGGTTCCAACATAAATGGGTGTTCACCGTAAGATGATAACAGCAACTATCACTGAAAGAGAAAATCACCTAAGACATATGCATTGATTTGTTTGTGTTCTTTTTATATCTGGAGTGATATCTTGTAGTAACCAACGATGAAAGTGATGCATGTAGTCTCGGTTTTCCACATTTAACAAGCTGAGTTTGTGGTGTTCAAAGTCAGCAGTCTACCTGCCAACCTTCTTACAGCACTAATAATTCCTTTCTGCCCTGAGGAACAACCAACAACAATAAGCCACACACCTGCCATCCAGGTAAACAGAAAGACGCTACCATTGGAATAAATGAAATAAATAACTAGTTATATAAATCAATCAGAGTTAAAGGCTGGAATGTACATAATGTGTTTATTAAGCACAGTTCTAGGTGTCAGAGGAGGTAGAGTAAACATGATCACACCCAACCTACCTGGGAGATCAAACAAAACCCACCTGCAATATAAGGTGAGGACAATGATGCATACCTACATGCCCAATACAATATACAATCAGGCATTGTTCCGATGCAGAGATATCAATACTACATATGGCTGCCAGAATGCTCTATGTAATTAGATTTAGTTTTGCTGTATTGTTCTGAGACCTGCCACCAAGCCAAATAACAAGTAACAACCTCATTCCTATCAAAAAGGTATGACAATAGAGGATTGGAGGATATATGTATTCAGGCCCCTTTCAGAACCACCTCCTTGAATTGTGTATGGGCGTAATAATCAGCAACAAAGGAGATGAGATGTTCTTAAAACAGTGCACCAGGGACGTGTCAAGTCATCAAGTATTTACACTGTGATATACAGGTGGGACAGGTACCTCATAGAGATAGCATCCCCCCAGGTACACTAAGGCCCCAGGTACTTAACTAATAAGAGGCTTTTGTTAAACAATTGTGCCATCAGCCTCAGTTAATTAGGGTATATTTGTCAGGATGGAATATGTACCATGCAAAGTAACTGTAAATCAAAATGACAAAATGACAAAACTCATTTGCAATTAGAAAATCAGTAGGAAATATTTTCATTACTAATAAATATTACATAAAGCTTGACATACCTGAAAGTGTGTATTGATAATGAGCATTTGTAAAAGAGATGATATCTCTATCCTTGGAAATTGTGTTTAACATCAGTAGTAGCAGTAGTAATAAGTAGCAGTAGTAGAAAGTAGTCAAAGTAGAAGCGATAGTAATAGCAATAGCAGCAGCAGCAGCAGCAGCAGTAGTAGTAGTAGTAGAAGGAGTAGAGGTAGTTTAGAGGTGATTCTTAACGCTATTAATATCTTGTTAGGACTCTAAAGCTCATCTAAAAAAGAACTCCAACTAGCACCTAGATCACAATAACTTTAAGTGAACCCTGCCCATAAAAAGCCTTCTTGGCACTGAATCGAAGTGGACCATGAACTAACCATCAAGCCTCAATCTGAATGTGAATGGGAAGTTCATAAATCTTGACACCTATATAAAGAGCTGCACCCGGCTTACTTATACACCCACTCCCACCCCTCCCCCATGGCTAGTCTGAATTACAGCCGTAATTAAAAGCAAATAGTGTAGTGCTTCTGCCACTAGGATCAGATGACCCTTGCTGCCCTCACAGAGGAGTCCAGCCGCTCTGCTGAATGAAGCACACCCACTACTACTACTCCAGCGGCATTCTTTCCATACCGCCACTACTACTACTACTACTATTGACAACTCCCCTGATTCATTCAACTACATGCTGGCTTTGCTGGCCGACACGTGGGACTACCAGAGAGTGCTGCACCTCCTCCTGCTCCTGCTCCTCCTCCTGCTCCTGCTCCTGCTCCTACTACTACTACTACTACTACTACTACTACTACTACTACTACTACTACTGTCCTTCAATCAACTAAAAGGTATCATGGCTGAACAAAAGAGACTCCCTTAACCCTTCTAATGCTGAGGCTACTTTCGTCCAAAGCACAAGGACACAAAGCTTTTTGAAAACCATCTAAACCCTGTCATGTTGGTATTCATTGGATAGCTCTTGCTGAGTACTCTCAGATGAGTACCCATACGCCAGGGTTTCAGTCATTTTAAAATTTTGCATCCTTTTTTATTGGCCAAATTAGCGGCCAGCTGCATAAGGGTAAAAAAGATCACCCTTAAAGACGTGAAACCTATAGGATTATCATAATCCAATACTGAGTTCCAATTTTTGATACTCTGGCTTAGGTCTTGGTCTCTAAATTTATGAAGACCCGAGGAAACTTAATGCATTATCCAGGCATTTCTTAACATCAAAACAAATGGATTGATATTTGTAGTTTTAGCCATGCTGTGATTGAGAGATAGACCTTCACTGATTCTTATCAAGAGGAAAAGATCAGTTCTGCCGAGGGGCACTTGGCATGGTTATAGAGATATGACAGATAGAAATACTCACAGAAGCTCCACAGCTGTCACAGTGCGCAACTGGCTTTGTCCAGCAGAGCCCTGTTATCATAGCAATAATAACACACTATCACAATACACTAGCCACTTCACTTGGTCAGCATACCTTAATCACAGCACACATAGTGCAGGTAGTTATTGTGTCAGTTATTTCAGAAAAATGCATCTTGCTTATTTCACTACTGCTAGTTATACCTCATCTCATGCAAATACATCTCATGCAGCTGATACAGATGTATATACATTTTATTCCTGCCATATTTTCTCATACAATTACCCTCTTATCACTGTAAAGGCCACACAGTCAATAGAATAGATAATTGCACTTGTGAACCTAAACTATACTTACTATGTTCCCGACTTAACAAATAGCATTTCTAAATCACTGCACACTGTTTATAGGTTATCTACAGAGAGTAATCAAGTTTGCACACTTGCGTGAATAGTAGTTGTTGCCTTTACAAAGGGGGTCTATTTGTTAGTAGTTCCTAAGAAGCCAATTATAATGCCTTATGCTCCTTCAGGGAAAAGGCATGCATACACCTATACTACCAGTATGGTTCTAAGGGCTAATGATGTGTCCCTCCTCCCCGCGTATTGGGTGGCCTGCCCAAGACCAGTGGTTAGAATGACAGCAAGGGGAAATACTTGAGTTATTACCTTTTTAAGATGAGGGCCTGGGCCCTGCACCCGTCCATGATAATTAGATTTAGCCCATCCATAAAGTCTTTGGTGGTCCGGGCTGGATGAAAGCCTGGTAAGTTTGTATATATTGACTGCACACTTAAGGTTTTCGCTTGAGCGCCCCTCAGTAAGATAAGTCTGTCACAGGGCTTTCTCGGAATACTGTCTATACGTGTTGCCGCCGATTCTGCACTGTATGCCGCCAACCACCGCTGGCAGGCGACACCAAACTGCCGGGCTACCTTTTTACTATACTGAGTGCAGGAAGTAAGGAAATCACTTCCAGTGTTGGCGGGCCTCACATGTTGAGCTGACAGCTTGCAGCTTACGGCAGTCAGAACCACAGATTGAACCCACCACCACGCTATCACAACTTTTTTCTGCCCCTCAAATATTTGTTCACATTTCTTCTCTGGACATTTTTGATAAAATGCGTCAATTGAAGGAGGAGCGGGGATCTGTCATGGGCCACGCTGCTGCCATTCTCTATCAGCTGTTTATTTTCTACACGTGCGTATTGAGGTTTTACCTGTAGTTTGTATATGAGAGCCCTCCACTCGCTGTGTTGATGCTCCTTTCAGCAGGTGATTGACTGACTACATGGACAGCCACAAGAACAATGGACGCACAGCACGCTGTAACAAATGGCCCTAGAATACTTTAAAGCATATGATTGGTGTGTTTACAACCATTCTCAGTCGTCATAATACCCCCGCCAGCTGCAGGTAGAAACCCGGCCCGGATCAGGGACTCTACACGTGTTTAAATGTTGTCCAATTTATCCTCCGCTTACAGATAACACAGAAATACTATTTGAAGATGGATCACCTTGCAGTGCTGTTTTGTTGGGTGTACAGGCCCAGTGGTGCGGGAAAATCAATAGCCCTAAATAATGGTGATAAGTACGTCTTGAGCAGGCAAAACCAGGGCGTGCAGGGGAAACTCAACAACAGCTGACTTCGAAGTCAGCAAACAAATCATAGTCAAATAAGAGACGACCATGAAAAGGAGCATATGGGTTTTATCTTTTAAGACAGAGTAAACACTCATCTTGTTCAATGTAAGTCTTTCTTAAGTGATATTAAAGGTTTTATATCACTACTGCATTTTACTTTTCACAAAACATAAAGGATCTCGACTTACTAATTAATATAGATACCTGGCTGATACTCATTAGGCATTGAGGAAATACAGTTATATGAATTTTGAATTTTTATCTTAGTTTGGGGGTAAGTCGGTGGCTTTCCCTGTGTATTCCGCTTTCCGGTTTTTCCCCTTCGTCAAAATCTAGTTAGGGTATAGGACGGAGTGATGAAGGGCAAAAACTCCCTTGCTCTTGCCATGGAGGACATTATAGGGTTGAAGCCATTGATACAACTTGCACAGTTTGGACAACACCCAGTTCCTGATTCTCACCGATGGCCACCTACTGAGCTGCCTTCTTTCCCTGCCAGCAGGCTGTGATTTATCCACTGCCTGCCTCAGACACTCACCATAAATCATTTATTACCTATAACCTTATTAATAGTCTGACAGTCCTTTACCAAGTTCTTTAAACAAGGTGCTGTCTCATCAATAAGCAGCAGTCCAGTTTTTCTTTTGCATTATGATTGGAAAACTACTGGGAGATGAAAATGTGGGTGTCTTGTTCTAGACAATAGCTCATTTATTTAGTTTCCAGCATGGCATCTTTGGTAGTTTTGTTGGTATGGATGTGTGTGTGTGTGTGACATGCAATCCACGTGTCTGGAAGGCGGGCATTGTGAACCACCACCACAGGTTTGACCACAGCGAGGACGTTTCACGTTGAGAAAACTAGAGCCAATCCAGCCAGCCCCACAAAGAACTCTGGGTTATTTGCATTGTCTTGTGTGTTTTGGGTAGGCTATACCGTAGAAGTGGTGGTTAGTTCTGTAACATTAGCCTGAAAACTTTTGATTAATATTTTTTGCCAACAATACCCTTTGTTATGATCTCCAGAAAACATGTCAAGATCTCTCACCTAGTTGAAACCCAAACACTGCATATTGATAATCTCATTGTCTCACCTAAATATAGTTGTTATAAATAGAAATAAAGAAAGAGCAAGTAGGGGTTATTTAAACAAGTTCTTACATTTATGCACAACCAAAAAATGAATAGAATTCTGAATAAAAAAACATATCTATGTATCCTACTTCCCCTATTTTACAAGAAATAATTACCTTTTTAAGCCTTATTAGGGAGATGTTTGCATTCTCAGCCTGCAGTGGTTGAAGGCATGAATACCGAATGTCGATCACTGGAAACGCAACCAGCAGATCTCGTTCAACAGCCTCGGCACAACTCCTAGCCCAGGTGTTGACTAGATACACTCAAGAGGTGCCTTCTGCATATGTGCTTGAGCAACTTTCTCTATAATGTAAACAAATATGAGAGCCCTCATTTGTCTGTCTCCTAGTGACATCTCGCTGAGGCAAGATTAGGTGTTTCCAGGGCTTTATAATAGGTCCTATGAACTATAGGCTATGGTTATTGGTCAGTGGCAACCAATCCATGTTTTCATCATCTAAGGTTGAAGGTGAAGGTGAATCTCTTTTCACTTTTTCCCCTCCGCATGCTGTCACCTCCCACTCACCATGCTCCTCTGACTCGAGGCAGCATCAGCCCAAGAGAAACAGCTTGTGGGTGCAAGAATATGACAGCATGGTAAGTTCACCAAGTACTCTTTTCAACGAAAATAGGCAGAGAAATCTTACTACCTAACAATGAGACCTCAGAGGTACTCCTGACTTATAGCATGGGCTTCTGTCAATATAAACAGTTCCTCGCTTCTAGTCATCATTCATTGTAACCAGGAACAATAAATGATATCATTAATTGTTCCTGTTGTAACTCAAGTAATTGTAACCAGATGTAGTTAAAGATATATTCATGCCTATTCTCTAGGATATGAATAGTTGAGAAGAAATTACAAGAGCACCTTAAATTTGAGAAGGTTCCTCAAAACCCTACTCCAAGGCTTCAATCTTATCTTTAGGCCACTCCAATTTATTTACTTGTCTTACGAGCTCAGGAGGTAGGAAATGAGCCATTTTGGAATAAAAAAAAAAGTTGAAAAATGTGACTTTTTTATTTAAAAATTTTTTTTTAGAGTCTGCCGACTAGGACTAGTAGCGATATGTTTCTACCAGCCTATTCTCAACTAAATAAAATCAATCAATCTATTAATCCCTGTAACCTGAAGGGTGGGAGGTATACCTCCTCAAGTCTGAGGCTCTACTACAGCAATGATAGCTTCATATAGCTGACTGAATCACCCTTACAAAGAATATTCTTAAAACTTGCACTTTTTTTTTTTTTTTTTTGGAGTCTGACAGAAAATTTTAAAACCACTTTCGTCCGTAAGACACCAAAAGTGACTTTTTTTTTCTTTTTTTTTTTGAGTCTGACAGGATTTTTTTTCCAAAAAAAGCTCGTAAGACAAGTAATTAAATTGGAGTGGCCTTAGGTATAAATGACATTATCATCAGCTCCACTGTGATACTCGTAGCTGATTGGTCAATTGCTGTTGGGTACTGGATTGTATTTCATTGCTTCTCATGAAATGGCAATGCTAGGATCCGGATAAGTGTTTTATCCCCACTCTCAAAGTTTTATCCCACTTCGCCATGGCAACTATGGGTTTGACCTCAAGTTTACAGGTCACGGCCTCGTTTTGAACCCTTGACGACGAAAAAGAAAATGGCGGACATTCCTCTTCACACCGCCGCCTCACTCGATTCTTTTGCCGTTTAAAACACTATTTGCGCATGTTAGTCTGCCAACATGGTGTATACATGGAAAAAAAGATGGCAGAAAGTAATTAAGATGGATTTAGGTTGGTATGTTGTTCATACATATGAGAAATAATTGCCGTTCGGTCGGAGTCAGGTCTGACGAAAATCTCCGTTGCTACATAGCCTGTCGGACTCGATTCTGGCAACTGCTTTTTTCATCTTCTTTGTGACCAATCGCATGAATTTGCCATCCAAACTTGGCAAATCCCTTTGGAGCACTAAGTTGTGTATAGATGAACGTACGTTTTGTCTCCACTCTGCATAATGTTTATTTTACCCATTAGGTCCCATTGTGAAATTTGCCCATTGCCAACAATACAAGTATGTTGGGAGGCTTGGGGGGGGGGGGGGGGGGGGGGGGGGGGAGCTGATGATAAATTCGTTATCCTCCTTGTAAAAAAGGGATACGGCCTGGTATCTGCGTTCAGCCAGTCGTATCGCACTCGGCCTCCGGCCTCGTGCGATACGGCTGGCTTCACGCAGATACCAGGCCGTATCCCTTTTTACAAGGGGGATAACTAATAATATAATGTCGCTTTCTTTTTTTGCTAATATGAAATACAGCAGTTGTGCCAGAAATGTAAGACCAAGATCCATATAAATGATGTTGCATCTGTGTCTCAAGCAGTCTTCTAAAGTGTTGGTCTGCAACATCTCAATTTACCGGAAATGATGATTAAATGACCTTAATGGACAACCCAATCACCAAGAATAAATAAATGATCTACCCATCACAGATAAGGAACTACCGGCAGTGCATACTGTGACAAATTACAGAACTGTTATATGAATTCCAAGTGATATAACATCACAAGATTCAAGACAAACAGTTAAGATATCACACACCGGAAAGTGAATGATTTGCTCGAGAGGTAGATTAGTTATCAGTGTGAAGTAGATTAGATCTACTCTTACTTCACAGTAGTACAATGAGCGTGTCGGTGTCCTTGAGAGACGGCAGCGGCGCTGACAGCCTAGCAGCCCCGGAAGTGTGTGGGTTCCCTATTGGCAGCTGCTGTCGTTATTACCCCAACTTATCCATGGAGCAGCAGCATGTGACGCTGAATCACCATGGCAAAGAATATCTGGGATACCAGCCTCTCTCTTTCCCCATTCCACACACATACATACACAGCACTCCTACAGATATCCCTACTACCTTTCTAAATAGCACCCCGCCACTATTCCACTACAGGTTCCCATGGAAATAGTGCAAAACATAAACACGGTATCCTAGCGCTGCCATGGTAACCGTGTGGATGCGGAAACTGGGTCAGTATCCTCAACAAGTGCAAGAGTACTATGGAATGTCTCCACTAGATAGCAGCACTGGTTTCCTTCACCTAGTTTCACAGTTCACCCTCAACTCCGCATTGAGCCTGTGACTAACAGGCTCTCAGTGAGGCATCCCGTTATGTAGGTGTGTTTATAGGAGGGCTGTGATAGCCAAATTCCTCTGATACATGACCAGCAAATCAAAAGATGATGGAATAAATCAGAGGTAAACACCCAGAACCTGTGAAAAAGCAGAAGCTAGAAACGATGACGGATGGAGTTATGAAAATCCAGGTTCTATTTCGAGGTGTGGCTTGTAGCAATAAGAATGCGAGATATGTGGAAGTAGCTTGCTTTCTCACAGTGTCGCAGTAGATTTACAAGTGTTAACTCTCTGGCATGGCAGTCCTTTGACCCTCTCACGCCCCAGGCCTCCCACACGTCTCCAGGGCTTTCATTACGAAAACAACAATATAAGAAATTGGTTAATAACTTGTATTTTCAATTTCAGCTTGATTTCAAGCAGATAGAAGTGATGTGGTGAAATTGTGTGATACTTTTGTGATAATGTTTTGAATGCTAAATGTGTTTTTTGAATTGGATACTCGGGTAATACATGATGCATGCCACGAAGCAACACTTAAATTCTGACTTCTTGAAAAGGTTCAGGTATTTAGCATGTAACAACAGAGAGATGTATTACTAATCAACATCTCTGGTAACAAGTACATTCTAAAAGCATAAAACAGTTACAGCTATAAATGGTTGAAATAAAAGTGATAAAATAATCAATAAGTAAAAATCTAATTTATCTTCATGAATCTTGACAGGTCGAATTTAGCTAAACCACTGAAGTTAGAACATAAAATAGTTAGAATGTAAGAATAAAACTATCGGGCAAAAAGAAATAAAGTGCTATTTCAATACATATTGAAAGTCATATAATACATATGGGGAATAATTTTGCCAGAAATAGTCATAGCCATGAGGAAGTCATGTAATCCCATTACATAGATAATTTTGCATAGATAATTTCATTCATACACTACTGAAATGAAACTCGATGAATGAATGTATGCTGTTAAGGTATTCCATGACTTAATCATTCAAATGTATATATTTCCCTTTTTATCTTTACTAACAATTATCTTTCTGATTCCTATATTTTTTTTATTATTTTCATCATCATTATCATTATTCTATTATTATCTCATTATTATCATTACCATTATTATTATCATTATTATCATCATCATCATCATCATCATAATTATTATCATCATTGTTATTATATCATGATTATCATTATTATTATTAGAAGTACTTGTATCAATATCATTATTATTATTATTATCATTATTATTATAATTATTATTATTATTTTTATTATTATTATCATTATTATTATAAATATTATAATTATTATCATTATTATTATCATTACCATTATTATCATTATAACTATTATTATTATTAGTAGTAGTAGTAGTAGTAGTTATTACAATCAATTATCAATATTATCATTATTTTCATTATTATCATCAATACTTATACTACTTCTGCAACTTTTTTCCATAATATTTTCAAATCATGTCTAAGACACCCTGATAGTTCCGTTAAACAAACTTCCTTCTCTCTACCAACAACTATGAGTATGGGTTATTTCTGCACCTATGTATGATTGAGGCAGGAAGTCAGGAGCATGCCATGGAAGGGTGATGGGCCTCCCGCCAAAACCACAAATGTCACCTACAGCCAGCCGCATTAACATAACTGCCTCAAATCTATGTCAGCCACAAATGACCATCACAAAATGCCCCTCCATTCATTCATGCCTTGGCGGTGTCCTTAACTGCACAAGGTGAGTTGAGAATTTGCTCCCCCTTGAGCCTGGCGACTGAGAATCTAGGGGGACAATAACCCTGAGCAGCACAACCAACACGGCCAGGAACATATCAATAGAGAGGCAGGAAAACCACAACTATGTCATGAATTCGGCGAGCTCCAGTTACAATGGAAGCCTGCCCAAAAGATAGTATGTGGTCTACTTGGGCCCTTCATTCATCATTTGCCGGTAATCTTACAGCAAAACTGAGTTAATATATGCAGCAACGAGGGAAGTTCTTGCCAAACCACATGATAAGATGCAACGCATGTGCACATGTGACCTTTGTTTCTACTGGCTGGCGCTGCTGGACAGCCAGATTCAAATGTGCTGTTTTGGGCCCCCACCTCCTCCTCCTCAAGTCCTCCTCGTGGTGTATGCGTTCCTCCTCCCACTAGCACCCAGTGGTTGTAGAGGTATTCTAGGAATCCTGTTCCAGGCGACCATTGGTGGATGAGAGTGGGACACATCGTCCCTTTGGAAGCAGGGACCGTGGACATGCTGTCGCTGCTGTCTCTCTTGCTGGTCCAAATGGAGGTGCTCCTACTGGCTCCACTCTCTCCAGCCTGCTCCTGCTCCTGCTCCTGAGGTGAGTCATATCATACTTTATCCATCTTCCCCCTCCTCCTCCTTCTCCCACTCCTAGAGAGGCTACACCACAGGATACACCTGCGAGCAAGGTGTGCAGGATTAGGTCATTACCTCCTATAGGTGGCAGCACCGGTAGGTGACCCTGACCAGAGCAGGGAGACAGGGGAGAGATCCATGTTACTGTCTACCCTAGGACATCGGTCGAAGTCGAAGGACATTTTGTGGCTTGATGCATAGAAATTGTGTCTGCATCCCCAGGACTTATTACTAACCACCAAGCGATCGACATGATTCACCTCAAGGTCTTTGTCTGGGTCACCGCGACAGAATAAGGTAAGTTAGGGGTCAGATGGGTGCTTTTTCTACACTTTTGCTCTTTCTCACGGATCCAACAAGCTGCTGACCTAGTTGACACAGAATCCCAAATCACCATTTAACCCAAACAAGAAATAAATGTCCCATAAATCAAGGCTTAATCGTATCTGTTCCATGTTCAAATCCACCAACCAGCTTGGACCATTTCTTGTGGTCTGATTGGACCAGGGCAACACCCCACAGGGCACCTCATTTGCATATGAGAATCAAATAATGTTTGTTTATCAACCAGCTATTCTTGGACAATGAGAACTTCAAAAAGGCAATTCTTTGTGCTAAAGCAGTATTGTGTGTGTGGGTTTGGGGCCCAGTGTTGCCTAGTTTGGCAAAGCCAGGGATAGCATACAGCAGCAGCAAGGAGATAGTTCTGGTTTCTCAAGGAATGCAGGCGTGGTCCAAAAGCAAGCTTGGCGACACAAATAGAAGACAGGATGCCAGATGTAATAAAAATGTTCAGTGTGGTTAAGAATGGCACATGATGGTATTTCTCCCTCTTGACCACATTTCACAGGCATCAAATAAACAAACGTCAAAACACATATCCACACGAGATATATTCAAATCAGGAGTCAACCAGGTGACTCGGCAAACCGTTGCAAAACAGTTGACCACAAATCAGCCCGAGGAAAAACTGCTGCTGACTAGTTGTACTTGGGGGTTGTAACACAACAAATCTGTGAAGTTCAATGGTCTGGGTGATAAGGAAGTTGTTTCTGGGGGTAGGATCTAGTCTGGAGTCTCACCACAGTTATTCAGTAAGAGGGGGAGAGAGTGAGAGAGTGGTGGCATGTGTGAGGAGGGAGATTGAGGTATGCGACGCCACAGAGAGGGCTGAGGGGGAGGAACCCCATACCTGCACTATGTAAGTTTACTTCTCTCACCACAGAAAATCTCTTTCATAAAATACTCAAACCAGTAGAGGGCAAAAAGCTTAGCTCTGAGCCATAATAGGCTTATTGGCAAAGTTTCAAGAATGTTAGATCATGCTGATTCGTTTCATTGTTGATGCTTTTTGTTTTATTCATTTATATATATATTTTTTCATTTATCACCTAGATTCCAATTGATAAATGACATATATTCTAATCTTACTCCTGGCATGGTTATTAAAATGATAGATTGATACTTTCAAAGCTTCGAGAGGTCTGTTTACAATCTCCCAATTGTTAAATTGGGTTAATATATGCATAGTATGCAATAGCATTAAGACAATGATAAACAACTTATTAATGGTGTATCGTTCAGTTAACTGCATTCCTTTACAAATTGCCATTTGAATCTATGATAACTGTGACATTGAGAATGATTTTTTTAAATACTTGAAGGAGTATTAATGGTAAATGATCTGAAGAATGTTTCTCCTTTAAATATTTTCCCAACTTTGCTTTGGCCTCAAATATTTCATCAAAATTGTCAGGCTGCCTTTGGCTGCTGTGAGCATCAATGGGTGAATAATCTATTCTTCCCCATAGTAAAATAAAACTATTGAAATATCATACATTTGATATAACGTAAGCAATCCTTATTGATAGTAATATAGAATGCCATTGACCATCAAGATATATTACCAATGATTTGAAATATCCAAGAAATTCATGCTTCTAATCCCCAATATGGACATAGCCATAGGTAGAATGTGATAAGTGTTAGTAATACACAAACAAATGGAAGAACTTGTGTAAGCTGTGATTATCAGATAAAACTGCTTGGATAAAAATGAAAATATCAAAACCAAATGTTTGCCATGGTATGCTCTGCCAAAATGCACAGAGTGCAATGTCACACCAGTACCCTAAAATTGCATACATCAACCAGATTCAGGCTAGCTTTAGATATATAAACACAATATAGATGAATAACAAATTTACACAATTTCTTCTTGTGGTTGCATTAAACCTCCAATTTGTCAACAGAGTAAAAATGAGCTCATGAATGAAATAGATGAAAAGTCTGGAATATTATATACACAATTGTATGCATTGTACTTTACTTTATCATTTGCCAGCCATGATTGGCAAAGCAGAATAAGGATGTGTCAAGCCCATTGATATACCAAATATAAACATTCACATGTATTCCAGCCAAATCAGAGTAACTGATGGTATATATTATTGATGGGACAAACATGGTGATAATCACCATGATCGGTGAAGCAAACAAGACCAATTAACTATTGTTTGCAAAAACACACATCTTCTAGTTATATTATAAAACTGCTTCATGAGATTATAGCAAGCAATGCCACTACCATTTCTTACTGTACCAATCTGATTATCAAATCAGAAATAGTGCAGATTTTACCATATGAGAATGGTGCATCGCATTTCATTTTTAGCTGATGCTGTGAATTATCCCTTCTTTCCACCTACTCCCTCAGCAGCACAGCATAAGGGTTCTATATCACAACAGCAGTGGCACTAGTGGGAGTTGTGGTGACAACATTTCCTGTGGCGACAAGGAAGGGGGCTGTGGTTGTCAGTGTTTACCTCTCATCTTGCCACAAGCCTTTACAGCAGTACTCTAAGTACTGTTTTCTCTATACTGGGCTCCTGTCACAAGCCTAATAATAAGAACAGCAGTACTTGAGGTACTGTTACCTCTGTACTGGGGCCAGAGGAGAACTACAAACCTCAGCATCTTAGGACTTTAATGATTCATTACTCCCAAGATAATTGCAGGGCCAAAGCATTTGATGAGAGCCTTATTTCTCAATATTTCATACAATTAAAATGTTTGAAATCAATTGAGATGTGATTGATAGAAAATATTAAGCAAAACATCTTTAAACAGCAGCAAGGTTTGTTTCAAGAATGAAGTCCTTCTTGCCTTAGATGAGATTTCAATAGGAAATATAAGGTACAATATGGCTAAGCCTGCAGTGCCAAGTTTAGGTAAAACCTGATTGAATTGTTACAGTTTTGGCCAAAACATTCTGTAGTTTCCATTTTCTTATACTGAGAAGTAATAATGTGGCATACATAAATCATATTCAAGTGCGTTCTAATCTAAACAATCCTCTAACAACAACAAACATATAGTCTAATAGTTGATCTTCAGCCATCCACTATCATGTCACCAATTGATGACATTTCTGTATCCATCAATGGCACAACTACCGATTTACCTAGTATTGTTCAATATTCCATTTTAGCATTTTGTAACAGGTAAAGTTTTGTCTGCCTGCATTATCCAAGAATCGCGGCAATCACCTTGTTAGCTGAAGGCTGCAGGCAATCTGCCACTGATATGTAGGTTGCGTGTCCCGACTGCCATTGTTTAGACGAGGAAGATGCTGCCATTGGTTGATTCTCAGCTTCTTTCAGGCTATCGTATCCCACACGAGGACTAACTGTCGCGCCTTAAGCCCACCATATGGTAAAGGCCTCAACAAACTCCTTCCTTGAGATTCCCACCTCCCACTCAGGTCACATAGTCCCCCCATACCGTCCCCACAGCTGCATGGCAGATATCAATTCTTTCTTCCTTTATGCACAAAACCAGATTAATATTATAGTTTCACTTTGGTAAAACCATTTTCAAAGGATAGTCTATAACACTAGCAGAACTGCAGATGCAAGAATTATATAATTATCATGCTTAATGACCAATATTACTATTATATTTTAATAGCAACTTAAATATTTAAGAAATATTTTTTGTGGGGGGGGGGGGTCTCACAGATCTTATACTTTCCAGAAAGACAAGGACACAATGAAAAGGAAAGGCCAAATGTTAGACAAATGTCTTGTTCTGAAATATACTTCTAGGTTATAAGTCTGAGAGCCTTCTATGGAGAGTCAAGAATGCCACTGATTGTTGGGCTCTGGTGGCCGCATGGTCTAAGGCGTTGCAACTTACTGCCAGCAGTATTTCACTACTGCCTAGGTTCGAATCCCAGCTAGGGTATGTGAGAAAGTAGCCAGTGACTTGAGGTTAGGCAGTGGTTTTTGCTTGGTTCTATGGCAGGGTCTTATCCAGGTTTGGAAATTAGGAGTCAAAACTGAGGATTTATGAAAGTTTTGGGCTCAAAATTCAGTTACCTAAGGCCAAAAAAAAAAATGTTTGTTTCTTATTACCCTACCGACCCAAATCTTTTGCCCTACATCTTTATTGTCCAAAATATTCTTTTTTTATAAAAAGCCAGGTTAAAATTTGGTATGGCTTCATATTCTATGCATGGCATACAAGAGAAATTGAAAAAAAAAGAAAACATCAAATATCAGCATATAATACTAGTTCAGTGAATTCAAATATATCTAGATACCACACTACTTTAGATGCTGCTATTTTGCTTTACATTTACATCTAATGCAGCATGGAGGAGAGAAAAAAATGATAAAATAAATTCCCTAACTACCTACCATATTTTTTCTATTATGTAATAGGAAACAAACATAATTTTTGTTTAGGCCTAATATACGAGAATAAATATTTCAACCCTATATATTGTTGTAGGAGGACAGAATTTGCTTCATCGCATCATTTAATACAAAAAAACTGACAAAATTCATTTGCCAAAAATCTGGCGTTTGGGAATTAAAATGACTCCCTGACTTCGCTCTGGGTAAGTACCTTTTCTCGGGCTTCCTCTACCACTAACAACTGGCTAGTCATGATTTAGCCTAAAATGGCAGAAAAGTGACGGTAATCAAAATTACCATAATCCAAATGCCAAAGCAAAAGCATAAGCAAAATTTCACTGGATCTCATGGTGCAAGCTGGACGTAAGTTTAATAAGCCAATTTAGCGAAAGTGCCCTTCTTGATATCATACTTTCAAGCCACTTCCTAGTTTCACGATTCACGCAAGTCACTCTGAGAACTTGTAGGTAACACTTTTATTACAAGAATACAGAATGTTCCCATGGCAACAGAGTTACATTGCAATCATAGATGAGATTGTGATTTCTTTTTATAAAAGGTAATGCTCTCATTGCAATGAAAAGAATTATTATTATTCTAAACGATGGAATTATGCATTGTTACAAGGCAATAGTAAAGGGCATACATAATGGCAAATGATTGTCCCTTCAATGTATAGGCCGATCGCTGACCAAATGCTGATATGCAACACATGGAGCAGTCTCCAACCAGTGCACCAGACTGCTCAGCCATGGGGGACTCCCCAGGACTATGCAAGCGAATGATAATAATTCTCTTGTGGTAAAA
>OZ012684.1:92149149-92179296 GCA_963942565.1 Maea johnstoni | reverse complement strand
GAGAGAGAGGTAGAGAGAGAGAGGTAGAGAGAGAGAGAGGTAGAGAGAGAGAGAGAGAGAGAGAGAGGAGAGAGAGAGAGAGAGAGAGAGAGAGAGAGATGCGACATATTCAACACCTGCCCATTATAAATTCTTCCCTCCTGCATGTTTAAGAAGTGAGCAAACAGAACTAAGCACCCAAAAAACTAGTATATTTGCAATACGTCTAGCACTTGTGAGCAACTATAGGGAAGTGGAGAGGTCTTACACAAATTAATGCTCTTTTCTTGCTCTAGACTGTTTACACAGGTTTTGTGAGTTTCTTCCAATGAACTGCTGTATTGAATAATAGGCTATTATGCTATGACATAAGAGGTAGAGATTTATGAGTTAGTCCAGCGGGCCAGGAGGGCGTGGCTTGCGTTCTTATCCACACACAATGGAATCAACTACATAGACAATTTACACACACTGCTTGCGCTAAACTTGCCATTTTCTGAGACTTTAAATGATGTAAACAATTTAACACTATAACCTGATAATTGTAACTTCAAACCTGTCTTTCAATTCATATAGTACACACAAACTTTAACTTTTATGATTATAATACCTTTCTTCTTTGATATTCAAATATCATTAAATTCAAGATATATGCATGAACATAAATACTTTTATGAATAGGTTTAAACATCAATCATACTACCTAAGGCTTATGAGATGTCTCATATGCCTTTGATACTACCCAAGCTGCTAATCATCTTGTTCTCATTCTGTTTTGCTGGGAAGGGGGGCATCTTAACTAGAATTATAATATAGAGAATCATAAAGATTATCTGATTTGATAGGAAGTGATTATAAGCAAAGATAAGCAATCCATTCCACATAAGCAGTTGTAAATTGTAATAGCCATTTAATTGCAACATCACTTTGAAATGCTCTAAATGTTCTCTCTGCTAAGTGTTCATGACATGATGCTACCCATGAGAGGAATACTAACTTAGAGCTTGGGTGTCATCTGGACAGTCAGGCCCATCTGCATACATGTGAGGGGGAGAGCCCAGGCATCAGGAAAAAACAAGAAGTGAGGAGTTCTTACAATAGGTTGTTGTATCCCAGGTGGAGCTGTAGGGTCCAGCTGTAAGGAGCAACCACAAGATGGCGCTAGTATTGAGACAAATGGGTGCGTCTTCCAGGTGTGTCTCCCCACATCCAGGTGAGGAGACCACAAGGAATCCCCGCCCGCCACACCCACCAGATGCTAATCTGCTAATCCACAGCCCCAATACGGGCACGGCCCACAGCCCAATAACAGCTCTGGCCTCCAACACAGCAGCCAGAATAACAGCGAGATAGGGTTTCTCAGGGACACTGTCTCACTGCATCCAAACCTTTTGATCCCATTGTTTCCTGAAGGCCTATTGTTCAGGGTAATGTCTCTGACTTGTGGAGCTAGTTGGCGTGCTCCTCAATTATGAATTTGTTAAGCATATGATGAGCAGACATTTATGAATAATGGAGATTGGTATTACTTACTACTACTTATATTTTCTTATTTTTTCCTGAAATAAAGTTCATGCAGAATGATGCCATGACCAGAAGCATGACTCTGCCATATTTGGTAAAGGGTCAAATTTATGGACATATCTGAACCCATATTAAGAAGAATTTACTTAATATTATTTTTCTTGTAATTAAACAAATTTTAGTTTTAAAGGCACTCAACCAAACTGAATAGATGTGCAAATATTTTGAAAGTTTCTAAGACCTTGAAGATTTTGGATAATATTGCAATCCTTTTTTTCTCTCCAAAATGAAAAAAACATCCTTTTCAATTAAGAACATTATGATGACATAAGAGTAATATTGCATTTAACCAATTTGGTTAAAATGATTGCTTGCTTGTACTATCAAAAAAATGACAAACTGAAAAATAGTGTTTACTGAAGCTATAAGAATGATACATAAAATAAATACAAATTGTAGAATATCCTTCAATTATTGCCATGAGCCAATGAAAAGGTGCTTAGGCCTAAAAAAAGAAAACTGTTTGATTCCTGTAATGGTCCGGGAAAAAAATAGGGTAGGTAGGTCGGTAAAAAAATATTTTTTGCATTATTTTTTGGTCAAAAATGTGTGTTTTATGCATGTTTTACATTGATTGGGAGTTGGGAGGGCGAGAAAACTTTAGGGTAATGATTTTTTTAAATAAAAACTTGTTAGGGTAGGGTAACAGGAAACAAACCCTTTTTTAGGCCTTATGTTCGTGTAAAATGTATTCTGTTCATGTAAACAAAAGGTGGAACCCAAACCCACCACCCTGAACCACTAGCAACAATTCCACAACAAAACCATTATGTGGCGGGGGATGGTAGACCCTAAATACTGGTTAAACATATGTATCTATATCAGGTTGAGGACAGATTATAGCTGAGAGCTGTTGGTATTTGCTACCTACTTTGAAGAGAGAACGGTAGACCCTACTCTAAAGGGTTGTTATAACAATATCCTTCAATTATTGCCACAAGCCAAGGAAACAATAGGAAGAACCCACACCCACCACCCTGACATGTATCTATATCAATACCCACAAATTGTCTGAGGGCAGATCATAGCCAAGGGCTGATTGGCTACCCACTTTGTGGAGAGGGGTGGTAGACCCTAAGTACTGGTATAACATATGTATCTATATCAATACCCACAATGTCTGAGGGCAGATCATAGCCAAGGGCTGTTGGTATGTGCTACCCACTTTGTGGAGAGGGGTGGTAGACCCTAAGTACCGGTATAACATATGTATCTATATATCAATACCCACAATGTCTGGGGACCGATATAACTGAGGGCTGTTGGTATGTGCTATCCACTTAGTGGAGAGGGGTCGTAGACCCTAAATACTGGTATAACATATGTATCTATATCAATACCCACAATGTTGAGGGCATGTCTAAGCATAAACAATTTCTAAAATTGCATCTTGCAGAAACATATGGATTGTCATAAAATAATTTAGAAAAATAACAATGCCATTTCATTTATGAAGCTAACCCGAAGTGTAGGTTAGGGGCTTAGCCGTAATGCGTCCAGCGTGTCATTTGGACACGCAGAACACTGTTTTTTGACAGTTTGGACACCCAAAAGTTTACGTCAGAATTTGCTGAAGATGACTTTTCTTAGAATATAGAAGATGAAGAAGCTGTAGTGTCACTTTTATAAGACACACAAAGCAGTATCTGACCTAAAAAAGCAAAATCTGTAAAGGTATAGGGTCTATCTTATTAGTAGTATGTATTTTGTACCACGCTTTGGACACGCAAAAGTCTATGAAACCTCTATTTGGACACCCTGTCTGAGGGCAGATCATAGCCAAGGGCTGATTGGCTACCCACTTTGTGGAGAGGGGTGGTAGACCCTAAGTACCGGTATAACATATGTATCTATATATCAATACCCACAATGTCTGGGGACCGATATAACTGAGGGCTGTTGGTATGTGCTACCCACTTAGTGGAGAGGGGTCGTAGACCCTAAATACTGGTATAACATATGTATCTATATCAATACCCACAATGTTGAGGACATGTCTAAGCATAAACAATTTCTAAAATTGCATCTTGCAGTAACATATGGATTGTCATAAAATAATTTAGAAAAATAACAATGCCATTTCATTTATGAAGCTAACCCGAAGTGTACGACGTACACTGTACGTATTGAATTATTAATGTAAAACATTTTGAATTTTTTTTTATGATTTGTTATCAAAGGCATCTAGAAAATCAAACAAACCAGAGTTATCATCCAAAGAAAAACATCATCAACATGACTTTTCTGACCTAAATATACAGCAATGCATGGGGATGCCAAATATCTTACAAGTGGCATTATAGAATGAGGAAGGATTTTCAGCATCTGAGACGCTCATTGCTAAGTACATACAGTTGCTGTGCACCTGATCGACACATAAATACAGCACTAAGCCGCTATAAAAAAGCGATCTGTCAGGTATCAGTGTCAAAGAAAAACTATGTTTATCCTGTCCAAACAACGGCATCAAGCACTCTCTCTTTCACCAATTCTCTCCGCAGTTGACTTTGCGCACAATCTTAATTTCAAAGCAGGCAAAGAACATTTTTATTGGGGAAGTAGCATGAATGAAGCGTTGGGTGAAAACAAAAAGCTGTGCGTATTGTCGCGTTGGTGCCTTGTGCTGTTCGCTGTTTCTCTCTAAGATTACGTGTCAGGGTGATGTAGGTAAACCCAGACGTGACGCCCGTGTTTTGCTTCTACAATGGATGCGTGAAGGGCACCCCACCCCCCTTCTCCCCTAACACCTACCCCACCCCACGTACCCACTTCCAGACCCCAACCAGTGGGCACCCAGCACCCAGAACCCAGACCCTCACCTACCAGCTGCCGATTCCCTCCATTTACACACCCTACCCGAACCACAAACTTCAGTTTTCATTTCATCAATTCATCTTGGCCAATATTAACCCTTTATTTAAGTTGTGGCTTGTCATCATGAAGCAATAAATAATGTTTATAAATAAGAAACAGACGAGTTCCAGAAAATACCAAGATATCATTTTATTCAGATTATCATGGTATTTGTATGCCTTGTACTGATTGAGACCTTTATTAACACCCCAATCAATAAAATGAATAAAATTGTTTGATTCATCAAATATTCCATTCAATTTTTTTACTTCCGTCAAAATGACAAGATTTGTGCTGAAAATGACGAAAAATCTGAAAAACTAACTCAATGAATAAATCTAACTCTCAGAAAATGTTAAGAAAGATGAAATGGCTGAACGAAGATTACTTCAAAATGAAATGAATTTTATATCAAGACAAAGTACCTTTTTATTACCAGTTATTTATTCTTTAATATATATGCTTAATTTGTATATTTTACTTAGCATCGTTCCCGGCTATTTTCCCATGATACCAATATTTACAATCCTGCAGCTGGTAGGGCAATAGATAAACTTTATTCCAATTTTTCAAATATTTGCATTTAGTTTTTTTCTATCTGAGCGAGAAGTAGTTCTTACCTCACGCGGTATATTTGGACAGATGCAGAGGTAGTTGAATGGGAAATCACCTCCTTGACACAGGAGGGGAAGATTCAGGGAGTGCGAGACAAATAGGATACAAGCAAGCTCACAGTTGGTGGCAGATAGAATAAGAGTTCACCTACTCATCCCTCACATGTTTAACAAGATGTAACGTGAAATAAACAAGATGTTTGAGAGGAAGACAGCCCTGAGCCCATCATTTAGTGTAATTACACTTGATCACAGAGCGAGAGACTCCGGGATAGAGCGGGTTCAATGATTATCATCCTTCAAGCAAATGTGATACAAATTATGCAAGAGAACAATACTAAACGAGAGAAAAAAACACACCTGGCCAGCAGCTATTTTCTCCCAATAATCATCCGAAAAAGTATTGTCGACTAACAAGCTATCAATCAATTTAGCAGAGATTAACTAAACAATCACAACATCTGCCCCCAAATGAATTTCGACACTCATCTCAAAAAAGATGCAGGCCGATATCAAAGGCTGGTAACGCTTGCTTCCCTTTGATCTTCCAGGTAGGATCTATTTATAGCAGGTGCGCTGATGAGTTATGAAATGCACGCTGCTCTGACGGTATGCGCGTGGCTTGCACGACTGGAGTCAGCGCTTGTCATATATATCTCCGCGCACACAAGGGCGTACACAACAGTGGGCGGAGGGGAACACAGATCTATTGGAGAAAAATTAGCCTCGCCACTGTGTGCGATGTAGGAATTATATCGGGTTGCACAACCTTCTTTTAGATGAAATGGCTTGTATAAGTATGTTGAACGATGAGCATTCATCACCATTAGTTGTCTTTTGTAGCGCACATAATGTCACATTCCCCGGTAGTGGATGTGTGGCCACCTCGAGTGCAGTCAGCCAGGAAAGAGGTGTTGGCATATCTAGGAGGGGTGTGAAGTTATCTTAGGGGAAGGGGGCTAGTGGGTTGAAGAACGACAAAAATTAGATTTCTTCCAAAGGGCAGGTGTTGGTTTTAACAGCTCTAGCTGTACTGGGCAGAAATATTGTGGTCAGTATTTCTCCTGTAATTATCAAAAGCTGTCCTGGAGAACAATGGGTGATCTAACCACATCAGAGGCCTGCACTCGTCTCCTGATGCTATTGTCTGAGATAATGGTCCAGCCCTAAAAACTTTAAGGCACCAGCAGCCTCCCCATGCAGCTGTTACTAATTGCAGCATCTTCCAGTTCCAAGCAATATCAAAGACAAAATTTGAATAATCTTTCTCATAATTCCATTTATGTCTCTGAGGAGCCGCTGGAGCCAGGTGTGATCTCTTGGAATCGCTTCCCTATTGGAATTCAGCCCCAGCGCGTCCTCCTCCTCGTCACAAGTCTGTGGAGTTATCTGCGATCCGGCACGCTTGAGTGCGGGGGACGCGTTGCCAAGCCCTCGTTGTCCCTCAATGTCTCATTATCCAGGTGAAACTAAGAGAAAAGGAAAAGTCCCGTAGTTTCCACATGACAAGCCCAGTGAATAAAAGTCACTTCACTCCTGCTAATTAAGCGAAAGGTGTGAAAGAGAGCGGCTCTTTTATGTCATTGTCCCACTCCCCTATCATATTCTACAACTCCTCTCCCCTAGCAAAAGCGCTCAAGCGGAGAGGGAAAATTGTCCTAGCGCAGCAGAGCTCGCCTTTTCCTCTGGAGATATGCGATGATGCGGGGCAGCAGCAACAAAGCAGCCAGGCTCAGCACAGGAGTGGGGAAAAAAAAGAAAGGGCTTACATTAATTTGCTGGGATCAGCTGTGGATTCGACAGGTGCAGCATGATCCTTCTCTCAACACCAACTACGCAACTCTACTTTACATGCTAATTTCCCATAAAACACACACACACCACTTTTTTCTACACCAAGAAATCAACAAATACGGCACAATACTCACTTTTTTCTTCCTCATATACTTCCAAACCACTTCATCCCAAAACAAAAGCTTTAACATAACTAGGGCTTTTTGACTACACTCAGCACACCTCCTTGAGAAAAAGGTAAATATTTGATTGGCAAACAAGATTCAGATGTAAACCACAAACAGAGTAAGGACCACTCTGGCAGATGATAACGTTCACAGTATAAGATGCAGAGATTTTTAAATCAACCTCTTCTATTCTCATTGTTTGAATTTCACATTGTTTGAAGTTTTGTTAGAAACATTTGAAAGCTGAAAAAAAAACAGCATTCATAAAATATTATCATGACTGCACAAATATGATAATTATCTTTTCAGTAGATAATTATGATAAATTTAACACCGAAAATGTATCATAAACAGCAACTTGTATTTGTTCATTTACAAAAAAGGATTTACAAAAACACAAGCTGTTTCTTAAAGGCCAAGGTGATTTCTAGAAGCATTTATCAAGTGGATAGCAGGGTATGACATTTAGATTTCAGGCTAGGGGCCGAAAAAGTATTTTGATAAAAAATGATGGTCAAAATCAGGAATTCTGGTTAATATACATACTGTTTTGGGCCCCTAGTCTGGGGCCCACAGCAAAATCTAGGGGCATATGCCCCTGGCCCTGGGCCCCTGGGAAAGTCGAACCCTGGATAGCAATATAGTTTGCTGGTCAGCACCTATCTTCACCATTCCTATCAATAAGTACCGCTTCTCTCTTGCCTATTACTAACACATAACCTGATGCTTTTCCATCATCTAAATACATATGTGATTAGTATTAGACTCTGAATATATTATGAGCAACAAGTATTGTCATATGGCCGTACAAAATGGTGCTATGTTACCCTTTTCATCATTAAAAAAAGCTGACTGAATGACCATGGGAGACCAGTTAACATTTTTGGAATATATATTCTGTATAGTTGCTGATTTTTCAATCATGATCATTCTTTGAAATGCAAATTGGGCCTGTCCCAATGGCATAGTGCTATAAACATCTCTCACACCTTATTCGGTTTGAATCCAACTCAAGGCTTGTAAGAAAGTTGCCACTGATTTAGGGTAA
The DNA here is from genome assembly GCA_963942565.1 of Maea johnstoni. NCBI lineage: Eukaryota > Metazoa > Annelida > Polychaeta > Spionida > Magelonidae > Maea > Maea johnstoni. The sequence continues at coordinate 92,171,257 of OZ012684.1, read as the reverse complement.
AGCTGTTTTTTCACAGGTACTCTGGTTTCCTTTACCTTTCATAGCTGCAATTCAAAATGTTGCTTAAAACACAGATAAAGTGACGATAAACAAAAATCTGAATATCTTTACTTAACCCTTAAATGCTGCTGGTGGATAATTTGGCCAATACAAAATGATGCAAAAAACGTAAAAAATGACTGAAATCCTGGCACACAGGTACTTTTCTGAAAGTACTCAGCGAGAGCTATCCAATGAATACCAACATGACAAGGTTAAGATTGTGCTTTGGATGAAAGTAGCCTCAGCATTGTAAGGGTTAAGAATCTTGAGGCCTAGGTTGGATGCTGAGAGAAATATATCACTGATAAAAAGTTTCAGAAAAATAGTCATCGATATCTTTTAGTGGTTGATACAATTACACCCTTAACCTGGGGTACCTACCTACATCAACCCAAAACCCCTCGAGCTTAGACTGGGTGTTTGATCTTCATGTGGTTAATATATTCCTGTATCTCCTCAGTAGTGCCATCCCTCTAGGCCATTGCCCATGGGATGATATCTGGGTGTGCCCTAATTGATCTATCATTTACCTGGCCGGCGTGGTGGGTTAACCGTAGCCTGTATGCCTGTATCTCCTCAGTAGTGCCATCCCTCTAGCCCATAGCCCATGGGATGGTATCTGGGTGTGCCCTAATTGATCTATCATTTACCTGGCCGGCGTGGTGGGTTAACCATGGCCTATCTGTGGGATGAGCATGGGAAACCATAGAGCACCATCCATAGAGCACCTTACATCATGGTGTCAAGGCGAGCCAGCCACATAACGGGCCCTAGTACTGGTAATCAAACACCTCATCTACACACAACAAACCACACAGTCAACCATCTATGCCTCATATCAATTCTTCACTCCTGCTAAGAGTTACCCTTTAACATTGGATGATTGCTGAATGGCTTTAGCCCTAGTCGTGCCAGATTTCCAGGATCACTGTACTGTAAGACCAGGCCTGCCTAGTCACGGCACTACCAGGGCTAGAGATACTTTTCAAAATGAGTATTGCAAAATAGGTGGCAAGTTGTTTGTTACCTACAAAAATGTGTTTGTTTCCTGTAAAACTACCCTCACAAGGTTTTACTGTATAAGTTTTTTTTCCCTTCCAACTCCCAATCAACACAAAACATGCATGAAACACACATTCTTTTGGAAAAGAAATTAATCGAAAAAAGTATTTTGGAGAAATAAATCCAAAAAAGAAAACATTTAACCTACCCGATTTTTTCAGACCGTTACCGAAAACAATCAATTTCTTTTTTTAGGCCTTACAGAGCTTGTCCAAACAGTCAGCGGCAATGCCTTAGACCATTTACTGCTCATCTCTGAACATCTTTTTCACCATTGCACAGGTTTGACATTGACTTGGGGCATGTGAGTAAGTTGCCAGCAACTTGGGTTGGGTGGTTGTTTCTCCCTGTTACACCCATTTCCTCCACCACTTACAACAGGCTGGTCCTGAAATAGCTTGAATATGGTATAAAAAGTGAAGATGAACAATATTCCAAGGATAGAAATGGGAGTATGGATATATTGTTTCCAATTTGTAACTTAAGAAACCCTACCGTCGTGCTTGGACCAAACGCTAATCACCGCCTAACTGTACAGTGGGATGAAAACAGGATACCAGGTAGACAGAAGTAAACATTAGCTAAGTATGGGTCTTGCGTTATAAGAGTGGATCCATACATCCCAGGAAATGTGTGTTGTTAGATTAAGTATCATAATAAGCATGTTGTGACATTTGATGAAAAGAAGTCAAAAGGAGACAGTCATAAAACCGGTGATTGATCCTGTCTGGATAAGGAAAAGCAGACCACTGAATGAGGAAGATCAAGGGAAATGGGGCAGGCACCAACATAAGTTTCAGAACTAACTTTCCTTGCCGAGTAGTTAGTCATTTCTATTTGCCTGACTTGATTTGTGGCTTGCCCGAAAATAAGTTATAACATATTCTAGAATGGCATGTATTATTTAAGGATTTATTGATTTGAAAAACATTTCCTTTTTGATTTTGTTGCATTGTTTGCATATTTCTAGGTATTTGTGCCGCATTTTCTATACATAAATATGTGGACTGCTCAGAACTTGCCCGAAAGCCATTTTTTCAAAAAGTCACTTGCCGGGCCAAATGGGCTAGTTCTTATGTCGAACCCTGTGGGGGAACACCTAGACAGTTTAATCCATTATTTGTTTATACAAGTAATGTGAACCCTTACGCTGCTTGAGGCTAATTTAGCAAATAAAAAAAATGATGGAAAAACCTGGAAAAATAACTGAAACCTTGGCACATGGTTACTCATCTGAGCATACTCAGCGAGAGCCATCTAATGAATACCAACATGATAGGGTTTACATGGTTTTCAGAAAACTTTGCATCCTTGCCCTTTGGACAAGAGCAGCCTCAGCATTGGAAGGGTTAAAGGGGATTCCAACTTGCACTCAGAGTAGGGCACTGACCGCCCAAACATAGATATACATATTGAGATGGTGCAACAGCTAGATTGTTTAACCTATTAGTATAATGATATCACATGTCATTCTCAGTAAGACACCGACCATGCGACCATGCAACTATAGTGAGATGGTGCAACAACTAGATAGCATAATAAACTATTCTACTGCTATCCCAATCATTCCAACAGGGGTGGAGGAGTCTCTGCCTGGCTCAGCAAGAGATTGTTTCACTGTCACGAGCTAGGGCTATTTGTACTAAGTGAATCTTGGCAGTTAACAAATCCCCTCTGCTTCTATCGTTTACTGCACAGGTAAAAATACCTGCACTTGTCGGGGTTCCACAAATCAGTTTACCTGGCTTGATTTGATTTGGCTGAATGCACCAGTGCGCCGGGCCACCAGCCCACCAGCCTGCTGCTTTGAGGGGGGAGTAATTAAGGTAAATTGCTCCCCTTTCCTCCCAGCTAACTATCCATTTCATCCTACACTATACGCCTCAATGCTGGCCCTAAGTTAGAAGTCAACTAGCTGTATAGAGACAGGAGCAATTTCAAGGAAATTTGTGACTAATTTTGAGTAAATGTAAACCCTGGATGATAAGTCTCAATGTTTCCAGTTACTTTGTTCCCTGCATAACAGCTGCTAGACTGCACAGACTTAGCAAAACCACAGTCGCACAAAAACAACTTCCCCATCATCCTCAGTCTTCTGTTTGTGAAAAAAGTGAGTTTTGTTTGAGAAAGTTTGAGTGATTGCTGGTGTTATAGCAATTAGAGATACTAGTAGTGGTAGTATTGGTGTGCTGTACCAGCTTGGATGGGGGAGCCCTTGTGGCGCGTTGTCGTCGCTGTCCCCACGCGGGCCGGGCGGCGGGCTGCAAGTGGAGCGCCCGGCACACCACGGCACACGCCCGCCCGCTCGGCATATGGCCCTGCCTTTTGTTACCTAATGTTGAGTAGAAGAATGACGAGAAGCAGCGGCCTGTCCCTGCACTCTGATTGGTCGAGGGATCCTATTGACACATTCAGGCTCGTGCAGGTGAGGAACCAACACTGCTTAATAGCCCTGCCCCCTTTTTAATTGCCTCCTCCACAAGCACATGCCGGGGCCGCAGGCAAATTCAATGCACACACAAACATGGATAATTTGCAAAAACACTCAGATGCAATGCATTATTCATGGTTTTTGTAAAAATGATAACTTCAAGCCTAATGCGGAAAATTAGAAAGGGGGTGTTGCCCATAAGTAAGGGAAGCTGCACGTGCTTTGTTCCTTGTGATTATCCAATTTTTAACTCCCTCTGATTCGTTTCTGCGAACTGTCATAGGTCCTGGTGATGCTATTTAACAGAGGCCGTGCAGGTCTCTCTTCATTTATTGCAATAGCACATGATCCTTAGCAAGGGACCTCACTGCGTAGGAAGCATGCGGCAACACTTCAGGATGACATGTGAGTACCAAACATACGCAGCCTACACTTACTATTAACCTTTTACTTAGTTATACAGTACAAGGGTATTTCTCATGTTACATATATACACAAGCAGCACACAGGGATGTTTTTATTTGTCACTTGTGCAGCCACACTTCCTTAGTGAGCAGCAGTCAGTGCGCGGAGATCAGATCCCCTAAGGAATTTCAACCATGTCAACTATTACTTCACTCATTTGTCACTGGACAGTGAGCAAGCACCGCTTGACATATCGGTCGCTAGTAACTGTTTCTCAGGAAGAAAACTGCTTCCTGCTGCGCTGCTCAACAGCCACATGCCAGTCTCAAACATATCAACCGGACCTGGCCAATTTTTTACAGCGAGGAAATGTTTATTTTCTTAATCAAAACAATCCTTTTAACATTGCACACTTCAGAGATCACAAGTGTCTGCTCAATTTTGGTAAATATTTTGGCATGTCAATTTCTATTATCCACTTCCCATCAACCTAGAACATGAAGGAGTGTTATTTTTTCCTGACTTCAAGCTATGTGTAAGCCAAGTTAACAAAACAAATATTTACATATTCGAAACAAATTATCAACTGTACATTATTCATGCTATCAAATCCTTAACACATACTTTGTTTGTTTGTTTTATTAAATACATATTTCAGGAATAAAGACCTAATAGATCCTTAATTTCATACTCTATTTTTTTTTTGCTGTTGTTTAGAGGAATCGTCGAAAAATTACTAATTTTTTTCTTTGAATCACTTAAAATATTAGTCATACCTCCTTTGTCCCATGTTGTTTTTTGCTACATTGTTGGACTTATATTTACTTCATAATAACTGAAGCTGCATTTTTTGTTGCCTAGATAACACTGCTCTTGAATAGTCAATGCAGTGTTTGGGTGATATCATGCTTCTTGTGAGAGAGCTCACTTTCTCCAAAATATTAGTTGTTGCTTTGGTGATGTGCCAAGAAATATTACGCATACTGCAATCACATGACCATTAGATATATACTACAGGTTATATTTTGTGACACTTGGTACACTTTAAGTGGTTTAAACTTACCTAGTCATAACTTTTCTGAAGAACTTAGTGAAAATAGCCACTTAATGACTTCGTGGAAAGGGTGTTTTTGGTTGATTGCCAGTGAACAACCAGGGTACCTGCAGGCTTCTCTCTTCAGCCAATTGCGCACACCCGCCTGCTTTGAAAAGGGTGAGGTACATACCCTTAAAAGCACCCTCGAGGCCCAATACATTACTGGTACTTTCAAAGCAGCAAGCTAGTGCTAAACCAACAGTTTATGCGTAGGCAAAAACTCCATAACTTGTGCCCCGTGTACTCAGAGAACAATAGCAAATGAAATGATTATGGGGCAACACTTGGTGATGTATTTACCTTCAGGATTAGGTACCCTGTAAGTGAACAGTGGAGAATTCCCTCAGTAAGGTAAGTGTGCACCACGCTCCAGCGAACATAGGCAACCCTACACTGGGCTCTGGCAAATTAGGGAAAACAATTGGGCCGGGGTAGTATGAAGTGGAGCAGGGGCATCAACGTGCGCCGGCAGTCGATCTCCGCAACATGACTGACTGCACCATGATTGCAGCAATTAAACCTCAATGACAACCAGGAGACAGGTGTCTGGCTGCTTACAGGTACATGTTTGCTTGACATTCAATTTGCCTGTTTGCACTCCTGTTTTACACGCACCCCTAGCCTAAGGGTGCCTAAGGGGTGGCGCAGGGTACGGGGTGTGTTTGGGAACACCTCACCTGCCCGCTAACTGACTGCAGGTTAATCAGAGCATGCTCACAGCAGATTGAGAAGACACGGCTCGTTAGGCAAATCAACGCAGCACACCTTGCTCAACAGGGTCATACTCTTATGTATTACAATAAATCAACACACAAATCTACTTATGCTGGTATGTATTTTGATGAATTATCTTATGAGTGGAAAGATATCTAATTTTGTCATGGCAGCATCAACCTCCTACAAAGTCAGGTTTGAAATTCAAAAGAAAACTTAAAATTTAAAATTAAAAAAGATCAAATTAAGTTTTTCTACATTTCACTTTATAAATATATTTTTTGTAATAAGTAAAACTTTTTAAACTTTATTGCTAATATCAATTCATATCAAGTGTCACACAAACAGGAAACATAGAGAAGGTTAGAACAAAGGCAAAACAAGAGTCAGACAGCCTTGGAAGGTCTGATATTACAAAGAGGCAATAACTTGCCTTCATATTCCCTAGCTATACAAAAGGAATACCATTTATAAAGTTTTAGGTGCTGAAACTTTGAAATTGAAACTTTTTCAGTCGAAACATTTTCCATGATCTGTCAAATTCACTTGGAAATGATATAGAGAAGAAAGCACATGGGAAAGCGAAAGTAAGAGTTATCGCCATATTTTCCCTATTAACCCTGAGTAGATAGCTGTGCCCTGATGGGTAGAGAGTGTGGGAAAGTGTGTGTGAGGCAAAGTCTTGAGAGATGAGGCACAAATGATGGATCATCCACAATCCAATCTGTTTTCATCAGCTCCCTTATCACCCCCTCCTAACCCTGTAAAGTAACACCCCAGATAGTCAAGCAGTGCCTATTTAAGTTATCAAAGTATTAGTAAGACACCACTCTATCACTAGCCATAGTAGTCTCAGACGGTCACTCTCCACTGGCAAGATGGATGAGCCGTAACTCACTGGTCAGTCATCGTCCAGGGCCACAGTGTTAGGGCCTTGAAGGCAGGAGTGGTCAAGAGTGGTCAGTGTGGGTTGTGATATCCATGTTAAGAGAACTGTGAACAGGGGCAGTCAGCGGGAGTTGAGAATAGCGCTTACGGAGGATCCCGTACACTGATATCAACTTGTAGGATTGCTTGTTGATATCAGTTGCTGACAGATATCCCTCCGCAGGTGCTGCTGACACAAGCTGAATGAAGTCACCACTAAAGAGATACCTGCTTTCACATTTGTAACTGTAACAAACACGAATATCTAAAACCTCTCTGGTACGCAGTGCACTGATGATCTGAAAATAGTGGTAAATGGATATTTTTTGTGAAAGAAATAAGAATAAAAGTCGTGTTCCTCAGCTGCACGACAATTTTCTTTCAATTATTTCTGCTATAATATGAGAATTGTTTTGTTCCATGCCTCAGCTGTACACGTTGGCAGGCACTGGACTTCTAGGAATACATTGAGTATTGAAGGTCATGTTGCCTCTTCTTCACAAAACTTTCTATCAAATATTCCTGCATAACACTGCAATCATTTGTCAGATTATTCCTGCGATTTGATTCCTGTTGGTGTGGCTTACATTGGACATCCAGAAATAGGTGAAATAGGAAGCGTCTCCACCCACACAAAGGTCCTCCCACAAAGGTGGAGAGTTGGCTCATTACACAGGCAATCAGTGCAGAATGAAGATGATACCAGAGATGTTCCCGCTATATCATAACAAAGTCATCACTGCGAGAACTTTGAAATCCTATTTATAGCTATTTCTTTCAAATCATCTTTTAATTTCCCCTCCAAAAATTCATCCTGCTAAATGATCAACAGATCAACAAAGAATAACTAGAGATTTTGCCTTCAGTCACTAATAAATTAATGGTTGTGCCATGCCTATAGCACTTTCTTTGTCATTATATAATATTTTTGACTACAACTTGGGAAGAGAGTGTAAATTCATAAAAAAATATTTGAAGAAATGCTGCTCATTGGGTTCCGAATATTGCTTCTTTCATTTTCTTTTTCCAAAAAGAAATGTAATAAAAAAAATCACTAAAAGTGTCAGGCCTTACAGCGCTACAAGAGTGTATCGGTTAAAGCCTGCCTGTCTTGATCAACTTACAAAAGCTACATAGGTGCTCATCCCCATTCAAAGGCAGGGCAGGGCTATCTTGGGGTGAGGACTCTCACCTACAGGTAGGCCAGCTACTCATCCGGTAGACTAGAAGCTAGTCTAGGATTTCATTAGATAATGATTTTCTCTGTTCTGGTCTCAATCTTATGCTTAATGTATAAGTGTTAGTTCTAGAAGCTGGTGAGAGATGGCGCTATAGGGGCAAGAAATTGGAATGATCTCAAAGTAGGCCACCTGGTGAGCAATTTAAGAAGTAAATCAAGGAAGACACAGTTGTGAGTTGGTATGGTTTTGATGTCTGATATATAAAAAGATAAATGTTTCTTGGCCTAGGACTAGGCTATACTCATGCTGCTCTGTAGGTTGCACGGTGATAGATATGACAGAGATCAGCTGTCTATGTAGCTCCAGGGACCACTTCCTGGAAAGGTGATCCCCATATCTTACACTGTCATGCCTATATAACTCAACTGGCATGCCATGCTCATCCCACACAGTGTCAGCCAAGCATGTAGTACCTACCACTGGCACCAGGGGGCATTCCCAAGCTAACAGACCATGAAGTCTTTGGCACACTTCAGTGAATCTATGATAGTTAAAGTGCCAGCCTCACCAACTTCTACTCAAGTTCCAGATTTGATTACTCATCGACCTGAGTAGTAGCAAGATAAGCCAGGAATATCTCACTCATGAATATACAGCATGATAGCTGTGCAAAATGACGAGAAATCACCTAAGTAATAGGACAAGTTTAATTGAACCCAACTGTATTGCCTTAGGATGTACACCAATCATTGTCTAACTGTCAAGACTATATGGTTCTGGAACACAAACAACAACAAATAAAATGCAAATTGACAAACAGAGAAAAACAAGACCAATAGTCGATCAGCACATGGTCCAAAAGATGAATTAAACTGGTACTTACATCATTTGCTGAATTTCACTGATGAACCAGTTAGATGGTAGAGCCTTGCTCCCCCCTGCCGAGCCAGGAGAGGCGTGGGGGGTGGCTGAGGCATTGCCCGGGCTACTCGCACACGACGGGGTCTAGAAAACAAAATAACAAAGTCTAATAGAAATAACGAACATGATTACAACAATTGTAAAGGCTTCAAAGATGACACAGGTTGTGCTGCACCCTGGTGGCAAGCTTTGGAACTACATCACATGTAAAGTAAAATAATGAAATTAAAATTATGAAGGAACTTCAAATAAATGGTCATTATACATAAAAGGTACATAGTTAACAGTGAAAAACTACAGTGGAACAAACTTTGCTTTTCAAGATACAAAAATATTATTTGTATAAAATTATTTCATATTGTAAGGGCTAAGACCATCAGAAAAGGTAATATAACAAACAAGTCACCTCAGTTAAAAACAAATATATTTATAACACAATTTTCATAGAATTGTTTTCTTTATGTAGGATATCCACTGTCAGTAGGCATTGTGGCTATCAATGCCAAGGTACAGCAATCACTAACTACAACACACACAATAGCCCTATAGTCTTGTTCCAAGTGAGATAATAGAGATGGTTCAGGTAACTGACCTGTCTCTCAGTGCTATTACATGAAATGAGACAGGAAGTCTGGTCTTTGTGTAGGTGTATCAATAAACATAAATATTATGCTGTGTTTAGATCTCATTAGCAGCAATTCTGGGAACTAACATAAGGCCAGACTGTTGGGGAATAATGGGTTTGCTCAGGTAAGGTGCTGTACAGCAGCACAGGTAAGGGTCCGCGAAGGTCACATGACAGCTTGTTTACAATGCCAGGTATACTCCTAATGACACACTATGTGTTGGCGGTTAGGGGGTGCTTAGGACTGATCATGACAGATTAGAATAGCGCACTAGAGTCTAGTTATATCAATAGGTGATAATAGGGTTACAACTACTACTGAACATATGGCAAACATAAGAGTAAGTCAGATAAATGCCATGAAATATGGCAAAATGTGAGTTAACACAAAATATATAATGTACACTTATACAACAATCTGTTAGAGATAGTTTTGGGTGGAAAAGACTAATATGTTTTCAAATTTATAAAATCCATTAGAAAACTCTTTTGTGTTACCTGTGAAGTCTGATTTATATGGATGTTGCACTTAAACCTGGATTTCCATTTCAAGTTAGAATGACCAGAAAGCTTTGTGTTGATAGACTTTAAGTTAAGATATTTATTTCACAGTTTCTTCATTGTTTACATTTTGAATCAAATGCAATGTCCAAAATGAGAGATTCCCGTATGTTTTTCATAGTAAGGTATGACAGCACCACTGGTTTAGACTGCCTCTTTGTGAAGCAACCACACAAACATCAATAGCCTCTAAAAGTTGAACTGATCAAGGTCTGAAACTCCAAATGCTTGTCAAAGCCTTGTTGACGCCATAACCTGTAACACTATCTGGGCTTGTTGCTAATCAAAGCGCTACTCAATACCTGCCGTGGTGTGTAGTACTAGTTGAGGCTTTCACCAGATCTGACGCTGCGCATGTGGACACTGCCAGATTACTATCTCACTTTCTTATCACAGAAATCCAATTTGTCACAGGAGTTTTTTGACTTCTTTTTATGCATGTGATGTTGAGAAGCTGTCAACATCATAAGCAGTAGCAAGTGGCTCCATCTGGAGGCCTTTCTAGAAACTGCCTTTCAAAGTTTGTTTTAGAAAAACACAAGTATGTGAGAGGTGAGGCAACAGGTTGGTTGAATAAATACTTATAGTTGTAACTTACTAAACCATATATTACACATTTGATTAAATATTGGTAATATGGCACAAATCAACACAATATTTGATATATGTATTAACCAGGAAATCAAAATTTTAGCGCAAAATTAGAATTATTAAAACATCCTAATTTCTTGACCTCAGAAAAAATGCTAATCAAATTACATTTCAGGAGTATACTCATGTTACATGTGAGTATCCCTTCTCAGTATACTATTGTACCTAGATTCCATAATTATTTTTTAAAAATGATCTTAACATTTCTGTGGTAAAAATACAATATTGAGATTGATGCTATTAACCAGTATTTGATAATGACCCTCTTCTAAAAGCATAAAGACATTCTTTGTGCTTTAAGGGCATTATATGATCCGGCCTGTGTGGTAGATTAGTCAACTCATAGGTGGTCAATTTCATCTCTGAGTTGATACTGATCTAAACTACCTATCAAATGTCAGCTTAAAGTGGGCGTTATCAGTAAATGGCCACCAAAACTTTCCGCTTAGGAGGCGAGTTGAAAGTAGCGCTCTCAGCAGGGGACACCAAGCCTAGGAACCCTGGAACATCCTCCTGGTCAGCTGTAATTGCTTCCAGCTGTGCGACCACGGCCTAGCGCCACTGTTAGTCCCTAGATCGTTATTATCACTAATGTAAGTGGCATTCTGCTCCCTTGAATCACAGAGCACCCTGTGACTCAGTGGCCATACTTCAGGGGGAGACAATCTCACTCACTGACCACTGTAGATGAATGGACATTATCAAAAATATGTGGAAGCACCATTGTATCACAAATACTTTTTTTTTATCTCTCCACTATTTGTTAAATCCATGATGTATATCTGCTCTCAAACTGTGCATTTCCTCATGATATTAGTACAGATCCTCTATTGCCACTGACAGTAAGAAAAGTAATATCTAGTCAGAACTCAGAAGCTAAGTTGCATAAACGTTAATTTGAAATTGTAACAGTTAAGAATGTTGTTGTTTTATTTCCTGAAAATCAAAGCTTGAAGTTTAAACATCTGAATCAAAATTTCTAAAAAGTGTACAGATGTGTTACAGATTTGCTATAGATTTGATTTACAAGTTGTTTCGTGAAAATCCAGGCTTGAAGTTAAAACATCTACTCAGCATTCATTAAATTCTAAAGATTTGCTACAGATTATGCAATAACATAGGGGAATTTCTTTGCTAAACATCTAGACCTTTCATTATCCTGACCTTAGGGTGCTCTATGACACTGTGCCCTGTAGCTGGTGTCTAGTCAAGGAGAGGGTGACCCTATAATGTGACCTGGCAATCTTCACAGCATGGTGAGTGGCAAATGAAGCAGTAGCTGTAACCTGCACCTCACCTTGGCTGCGACCATCCCGCCATCCTGGCCCATGTTCAGCTCGCCTCACTGTGTACAATATCATACACACTGGGGTTACGCAGAGGTCCCAAAGCCACAGCAAAATGTTGATCTGTATTCCTGTGTTTACTGATTTAGTAAAGGTTACATCACATGGCATCATTCACATGTGGTCTTAAAAAATTACCTATAGGACATACTCCTTAATTAGGGATGAGGGATTCCATAAAAGTTCAGTTTCATTTTTATGTATATGATCCATATATCAAAAGGATTAGCGATAACCTGTCAAATAATTAGTGATAATTTACAATGCGTTCACCACTGCTGTAGAGAATGTTATTGCCATGTGAGTGTGCACATATCAAACACTGAGCAATGATGCAGATGCAAACATGTCTGATCATTACACATCAATGTACTTTACATGTGAGGCAGTATGCTGCAGGTTAATGATCTTGTACACATAGAAACAGGCCGTTCATTAAGCACCCAGAGTGGTGGCCTACCGCTCAATAGCTAAAGAGACTCATAGAATAATTTTTATTTGTTAGGACCCTGAGTTGTTGAAAAGATATGGTCCAAGAAGAGTATGGAAGCATCATGTACATAACCTTATGTCCTACATCTAAAACCATTCCCTTACAAATTGACACCAAGGCTGCTAACCCCATATAAACAGTATAAATGTAACTAATTGTCAGGATCTCTGGGATGTTGAAGAGATGTGGTCCAAGAAGAAGTGTGTGGAAACAAAATCCAATGTACATGTAACTAAATAAGTCCTATATACCATTCTCTTAGGAATTGACACCAGGCGGGACTTCACCCCACATAAACAAACCTATTTGAGATAACCACAGCCTGTGCTATGCTGTGAACAAATGCTACAAATACCATAGTAGAGGTTGTGGGTGTAAGATAGTAACAGCGGTTTGTGAATGGGGGCCGAAATCTGGCCAGTGAACATTGTGGTTAACCTTTGGCCTTGGGCTGTGGTTCACCAGCATGGAGCCTAAAACCAGGTCACAATAACTGGGCTAATCTATAGAGCTCAGAAAGGGTCCTTCTACCATTTACAGTAATTAAGTAGCAGTATTCAGTTCGAGGGGAATCAGAAGGAATTTTAGGATAACTTTCACATATCCTGTCATGAGCTACCAACTGAAGCTCCACCTTTTTATCAGACGGTACAGACCCTACTTTGAGGGTTGTTGCATTCCTCACCTGACCCTCAACTATTAGTAAACAATGCCTAGAGATTAAAGTACCTGGAGCAACACTAGGCTTTGAGATACACAATCAGATTGTCTCTGTGTAAACCCATGGGTACTTAAGTAATCAACCCCTTATTGGGTGTGTGGGTGGCGGGGTGGGGAAAACCCAGGGTAGCTATGACCCCCACTATGCTCATTAGTGAGACTGATAATTACATCATTTCTACTGGGGAATTCCGGTGATTCAACAAGTGGCATTCAAGACTAGAAGAGGCCCTGGATCTTGTGGTCGCATTTCATCGAAAAAGGTAACTACATTATTGGCTTTTTGGTTATGATTTTGGTTCTGTTAGAAAACATTTAGGTTATTACACTTGTTGTTGTTTTTAAATGGTAAGGCATTACTAGAAAAATACATATTCATGAGGAAAGTCTTGAAATAATTTTTGCTCAGCTGATCAACAAATAGCTTTCTCAAATGGTTGATTTTCAAGACGATGTTTAAGAGGTCTCTATAGAGTTCATTTCATAATTTATATGGCATAAACTATTCTTACACTAACTGAAAGTGTGCTAAGCCTGATATGACCTGTTGGCAAAATATAACACAATGTGATGTCATAGTTGGAAAATGTCCAAATCCCAATCAGTTCTAACTTCTAAATGACTGAATCGCTAAGGAGGCTCACACCACATCTTCAACACCATGATAACAACACTTTAATACCTTTCATGAAGAATCCAACACAAATGCAAAGACTGATTATCATCAAGACTCAAGAGAGCATTGTCCGTAAACCTACATTTAGCTGAGTGGATTAGTTAAGGTAACATCTAACCTGGTAGGTTAACCTTAGTCATTGGCTTGATTCCACTTTTCTGGCAAGTTCTAAGTACCATGTGATAAGAATGCACACTGACGCCAAATGTATCTAGTTATATAGTAAATGTGCAGTGCATAGTGCAGTACTATCAATGGCCCATAGATGGCATCATATAGTCTTCCGATCTCTAGTGTTTTCAGCATTTTACTACGGTGTTGGTACCAGAAAACCATGTCTGAATGATGTCCTATCCAGACCCTTTTTAAATTTGCTATTATTTCAGTCAAACTAAAATATTTTCAAACAAACTTTTTTGTAAAAGATGTATTTCTGACTAAAGATTCACACAGGTTCAAAACCATTTTTGAAATTCAACCATATTTTGGATAAAATAAGTTTTTTCTCTTCAAAATGTCCTGTCCAGACCCAAAACAGATACTGTGATATGACCCAAATACTTATTCCAAGTTAAATTTCTAAAAAGTTTAACTTCAAAATAATAACAAAGACATTTTTTAAAGAATTAAGCACATATTTACTCTATTTGTTAATGTACATAATCATTATGATGATTTTTACTTTTTCAATCTGGGATTTTGGACACCCTAGATTCTTGAAATCTCAATTTGGACACCCTGTTATTAAAATCCTGGCTAAGTCCCTGCATACATGTTTTGATATATATGTCGGCACCTCAAATTGAAAATAATAGTAACTAACCTGACCACCTGAGGTTCCCGTTGTATGCTCATGGTATTAAATATGTAAAAAACAATAGAAATACCTATAACAGCCTAGAATCTAGGCTATACAAGATATTTTAAACCCTAGTAGCAGGTCCAACAGTTGATGACTGCCCAAAAATTGGGAGTATAAATGTGTTTCCTTTCTCAATACTTTTATACTATACTATACTATATGTACATTTTCTCTAGGATTAAGTTACTCGAAATCTATGATTTGGAGTGATGTTGGATTGGCCATAACTGTCTGAAAGAGTTCTGCACCAAGTAGTAACATTACCTGCTACCTGATTATTCAGTGACTAGCATTCTGCAGCGCCATCTATCCATAGGCAATATAATTTCTAATTCTGGCTTGGGGAGGCAGGCGTAATGTTCCTCTTTTCCATTTTTATTTCAATCTATTAAGAAACCTATTTGTTTCCTTGTAAATTCTCTTACTGTCCAAGTCATGTGCAGACATGTCTAAAACTAGGGAGGCTATAATGTTGCACTTTTCCATTGGCATTAGGAAACGTCATTTTGAAAAGACTGCATTGCAGCAGTGTTGCTGGCAATGCATATGACACACACCAGTGTTTCACATTTGTGGTAGCCTGCTAGCCCGGCGGGCTAGTTGTTGCCACCAAATGTGGGTGGCAGGCTAGTAAAACACGAGTAAGACGTGTGGCTAGTAGTCATCTTAACAGGTACAGCCAAAAAAGGTTCTCCATGCAATTTCATGCTACTACAGTTGCATACGCTTGCAACTAAGGCCAATGAGATTGTTTAGATCTCATTGTAATTGCAGTGACAAATTATTGGGGATGCTTTTAAAAATATTGGGTAGGGCTAGTGCAACCTTTGGTAGGGCTAGTGAAAATGGAGGGCTACTAGCCCTGCCAGAATAGTAAGAATTCTGATGAATGTTGAACCCTGCACACTGATAGTGATACCTTGAAAAATATTTCGGCAGCTTTAGTCAGTTACCGGAAGTTAGGCTAATTAGGAAGTTATTTGCTATGTGCGCCCGTTTCTGAAGTACAAGCTAATGCTACCTCTATCGGTGGAGAATGGCAAAGAATGACGTCACGGTGAGACCGAATCCCGTCACAGATTGCTAAGTTGTAACTGTGTGACTGCATTTCCTGAAGAGGGATGCAGAATTACTATGGCAAGCTTCTCGAGCATTTAGAGCTTTGCTTTGAACTCATATTATAAGCATAAGTAAAGGTCTAGTAAACTAACAATGAATTTGATACAAAATTTGCTGTCAGTTAACTATAACCCTAATTCAAAAGGTATCTGGATACATTGTAAACACATAAATGACACTAAGATACACACCAATCATGACCATTTCACACATAGTATCTAAAGGTTCATTGAAATGAAAACACGAGTGGGTTTCCAAGTTATGGAAGGGTCAAATACATTAAGTGCCATTGCCAGCATATATTGCCACCGCCTACTACACACCACCTACATAAACATTGCCAGTGGTGAGTGGGCGATCTGACCTGTATTCTAATGCTACAGAGCTTGTACTTGGCCAAATTCAGTCATTGGAAAATGGGCGCCACATATGATGACAGCGAACTCACCTTGGATTCACTTAATCCAGACTCACTAGATGAAGTAGGGGGTCTTTCTAGTTTCCTTAGTTTCGGTTTGGACTTAGTCATTTTATCTACAGGATAGCTTAACAGAGAGAAATCACTTTTCAAGCCCCGATCGCAATGTGATCACGGGCGCTGCCATATTTGATGACTTCAGTGCGCATGCGTACAACCAATTACGCACAAACATGTTATCAACTTCCGACGTACCTGCGAGGTGCTTTTTGATACAAAATTGCAATTTTCGAGATCAATCAAAAGGACCGACCAATATTATGCTAATTTCTATGGCGGTACGTAGATTTCTAGGCAGTATCATAGTGAATCTCCGAAGTATTTCAATTTTGCGCAGCAGTCATCCGTAAGTTGACGTAACCTACTACGAATACGATGAAGTCACCGCATTTCTTGGAATTTTCGTAGCGAGGGCTACAGTTGTACTGCGAGCCATAGCAGCGACGTGGCTTCGCAAAAAGACAATATTATATGATATACCGTATACATCTTCACTACTTATATATATGACCGAGCTGTCATGCACGTATAGGCCAGTTTTAGGGCGCATTAGCAGTGTTGTTTTGGATACATCAGGCGGGCCATGTGCGCGAATGTCAAGCCATTGCCAGTTTCTGAACGAGGTGAGCACGAATACAAACCCGCGCTGTCAATTATTTTTTAAATGAGTGGGGGAGGGGGCATCCGTTCTCTGTCGGGAGGACCCATGAAGTCAAGTAACTTGTCACTTCCGTCGTAACGGAGGTCAGTAGTGTAATATACTCAGGTGCGAATGTTAGCTTTTGTGAAACCATATCTCCGTACCATATATGGGTGATGAGTCAATTTCTTGCAAGTACTGAGTGACATTAGCATTTTGATTGACAGTTGCCATTGGAAACCGGGGCACTCTTTAAAAAGTAGTTATGCTTTATTATTTGTAAATATGCATGTGAATCAACATATTTGTGTCTTGGTTAGTATACATAATCATCTTGCTACTTTGTTATTCGTTGACTGTCCTGCATTCAATAGTTACTTAGCATAAATGATAATGCGCGGAGGGATATAGTTCCCGCTCTGACCTGTGATGAGTCATGTGAAGGAGTGGTATAAAACCATTGGTATTCCTCGACCCATTCACAAAACCACAAGCTGTTTCCGTGTAGCCAATGGCGTAATCTACCATAGGATAATCTTGGTCGGTTTTGAGGTCTAGTACTACACACTCACTAAAACCACATGCATTTACCTTTAGATTCGAACGGTTCGACGCCGTTCCCCGACTCTCCGCACACCATGTCGGACATCCTAACGGGAGAGAGGACTTTATCAACAGTTCTGAGCGAACATCCCGGGGAACTTGTGCGTACAGCCAGCCCGAACTTCGTCTGCTCCGTCCTACCAACTCACTGGCGTTCCAACAAAACCTTACCGGTGGCCTTCAAGGTGGTCGCACTTGGAGAAGTCAAGGATGGCACCAAAGTTACTATCGCGGCTGGCAACGATGAAAATTATTGTGCTGAATTGAGGAACCACACGGCATACGTCAAAAATCAAGTGGCAAAATTTCACGACTTGAGATTTGTTGGTAGAAGTGGCAGAGGTGAGTACATTTTACCAATTTGTTTTTAATCTTCCTAAAATGAGTTATTAATCCTGACATAAGCTGTATACTTTGTATAAGATTGTCAGTTTTTGGCAGCGGGCCATATTTTGGTACAGAAAGTTCAGGCAACTTTTTTAACATACCTGCACAGTAGTGCACTAATTGACACCTGTTTGACAGCGGAGGGGGCGTGGCATAAATCACCAAGTGGCCGCAGTGGTCAAATGAATGAATGGTGATTTCTGCGGTAGCATTGGTTTTGTTTTGCGGTTTTCTGGTATCACCCAATAAGATATGTACGTTCACTCTAACTGTTACTGTAGTAGCAATGTTATGAACAGATAGTAGGACATCAGATACAAATGAAACTGCTGATATAATATTCATATTTTGCCTGTGTTAAGTAGCATATTGGGGATGCCCATTTCATGGTTAACCATTCAAGTGGAAAGGTTATCTGGTGCATAGCAGTTCCAGGAATCAATAAAGGTGCACCTATTGCTCCCAATAGTGCCACTACTCACTTGCCATCCCCTGCCCAGTCAGCTGTAGTATATAAAAACAACGTGTAAATATTCAATACCCGGTGTGGGCTTGATGAAGCAGCCCTATTGATTGTTAACAGCATTTAGAATAAGGACATCTCTTCAATTTATAATATATAAGAATAAAATCAGGAATCTGTATGCATATCCCTGGTACATTTTTTTTAGTATTTTGGAAATTTATTTTAACTGAAATTTTCTTTCCTTACAGGAAAAAGTTTTTCACTGACTATAACCGTAAGCAGTAATCCCCCTCAAATAGCAGTATATCAGAAGGCAATCAAAGTCACGGTAGATGGCCCAAGAGAACCACGCAACAAAATGAGTGAGTATCACAGTTATTTCTCAAAGAACATAGCGTTGAGACACCTGACACCATCAAAGCATGTATAATCTACATTTCAGATGAAACTGGAACAGAAAATTGTGTCCACTTTAATATATATTCTGTTACTCTGAAAAGAAATACATGCTCTAAGGTGTCTTGGATCTCTTCTAAGTGATATGTTAAGTTAATGCACTGTTTTTTATTTTGTATGTAATGTATGTTTTATTTTCAGGTGTATTGTATTGAGGAAAACATTCAGATAATTAATACCAACTTTGTAGTATTCCATGTTATAGAATTTTATTTTATGGCATTTGTGTTTTCATTGGAAGAAGAGCGACAGGTTATTATAGAAAAAAGACCATGTTCTTCCCACTACCGAAAGGTGAAAGGTCTTCTTTCCTGCCCACTATGAACAAGCTTGAGTGGGTGACCACATCTCCTGTCCCCAGCCACAATATTGCCCAAACAGCCTGTCGTTAAGCCAGGAAAAAAGTAGTGTTGGTAATTTGTTAATGTCCCTCCCACATAGTCCTCCTGCGGTGGCAGTAGAACAGGAGGCAATTAGGAGTGTGCTGCAGGAGTACCTGCCAGGTAGAGGGATAGCATCAGTCCTCACTCCTCTACGCCCACACTCCTCTCCCTCAGCAGCAGCAGCAAGGTAAAGCAGTGCCAATCAGCTAACAACCACCTTGTGCACAGCAGCATGCTTATAGGCTAATCCTTTCACACACACACACACACACACACACACACTTGTAGCAAATGCTTTTAAGGTGATATCATTTTTAGCAAATTCAATCCTGAAAATCATCAGTAAATAAGATACATTTACGTATCTATAATCATGTTTATGTTCTGCTTGTATACAGTTCTAAATATGCTGAGAACAATGTTATTTCTATATCTATGCAGCTTACAGAATCATGAAAAATCTTCCACACCATAATTATGATAATAGCCAAGAATTTCCTAGACCTTAAACCATAGATTGCTACATTGTATACAACTGTTGTGACACAATGTTACTGATCTTGTGCTACAGAATAACAGTTGCAAATAAATGTTTCCAAAACTATAAAATGGAAATGAGATGTGCATCATTCATAAGAAATTTTATTGTAGAAATAAAAAGAAAGAAGGAATGCCTCAACCTAGCCCATGCTCTTAAAACAACATAACCTTTCATTTATCTGAAGAAAGATGGTGTCACCATCTTATTTTCTGAACCATTTCAGGGGAGAATTGCCAGATACTTATACTTCACCCCCGCAAATTAAATCACCTCAACTTTAATCCTTGAGCAACATAAAATCTCAATATGCGCAATATTGCGGTGTAGTGATCTGCTCCATGCTATTGACGGTGCAGTAGCGTACAAGCTGGCAGGCTCTGTAGCCCACGCAGCACACTGTGACATTTCACTGGTTGTGTGTATAAGCTCCATGCTTCTGCCAGTGAGGGCTATGGATGTGGCACTGCGATGAATGGTAGAACAGCCAATGCTGGTGAATTTCTCTCTTATGAAGGGATAATCACAGTTTATATCTAGAAATTTATACCCCATGCTTGGCAAGAGTCCAATGGATTTTCAGTAATATAGTTGTGAATTGGAAATGATAATGATTTAATTTATAACCAGCCTAGCTTAAAAAGTAAATCTTGTGATATTGTTGCCCCCATCTCCCTAGGAAATCATGGAATCGTTCTACCCTCTCAGCCTCTTCTTGTTTTATGAATGGAGAGGTGCCAACCCCACCTTGAGTTGAGTCAAAATCCTATTATAAACACCATTGTGCCCCAATGTTAGAAAGGTTAAGGTTAGAAATAGAAATTACTTTTCATGTAGTATACATTTAAGTTTAAAATCATTTTGTACAAATATATTTTGTACTTATTGTTCTCTTGCCCTTTGTAGTGACGTTTATTATACAGGAACACTTTGTTCATCTGTTAAGATTTGACATGAGGAAATTGAGCAGGATATAGCCTACACACAATCCAAAGAAAAAAGGAGTAGAGTTAAATTGATTTGATTGTATTTCCTGAGAGCATTTTCAATCTCCACCCACTTATTCCTGTCTATTATTGTTTAGCTGTACTCAGGTTGTAATACGATTGTTCTTTCACTGAGGGAGATTAGTGAAGGAGGTTGACAAAGACAGACACCCACGCAGTGTATGTTACCTGCAGGTGGGGCATACCTGTTGGTATGACAATAGTCATACCTGTGTGTATGACAATAGGCATACCTTGATCATCAACGACTGGGGAGTTGAGCTTATGTAAGTTGAGCCCTTCCTTAGCCAGGTAATATAAGATTTTAAGGGCATACCTGCATGTGTGTATGAAATATGATTAATCTGTATACTAAGATGATCAATGGCTGGGGAGTTGAGCGATGTAGCTTTACTAGGTTATGTAAGTTGAGCCCTTCTTTAGCCAGGTAATATAAAATTTCAAGGGCATGTATGATAATCTGTTTATTTTGATGATGAATGGCTGGGGAGTTGAGAGCTGTAGCTTTTGTAAGTTGAGCCCTTCCTCCGCCAGGTAATATAAGATTTCAGGGGCATACCTGCATGTATGATAATCTGTATACTTTGATGATCAATGGCAGGGGACAAGAGAGATGTAGCTTAGGCAAGGAAATAAAAGATTTTATGGGCATACTGTATGTATGACAATCCATGAACACCTTTCAGTGGGTAAGGTAGCTGGGCACTTCCTCTGCCTGGGAAATATAGGATTTGTTAAGGAAGTGTCATCATCCTCATCTTATTCAGGGGATTGCAAGTCCAGGCATGTGAAGGAGTGCTAGTGGTGGCAACTCGCATTGCTTATTAATTGCTTTTCTGACACTTGTCAGCAATACTTATGACTAAGCACACTATGAATATTGGAGAAAGTATTCTCAATTAGTGTACTTATCAGATAAGGGCTATCATGATGAAAGTACTTAGAGGAGCTGGAAGGGGGATTCCCTGGAGACTTAGTGATATATGGGAAAATGCAATAGTATATAATATATATATATATATATATATATATATATATATATATATATATATATATATATATATATATATATATATATATATATATATATATATATATATATATATATATATATATACACACATATATTCCACATTGCTTATTCCACATTCTTGAAGGACATGGAACTGATTCTGATCAGAGTAAATCTTTGCAAGCTCATCCACACACTTGTTATACAAATCAGATCATACCTCAATGAAAATGCAATTATTCCTCCTAATTTTTAAGACGTTTGCCTGTATGGTATAGGCAATGCTTTTAAGTAACTTCAAAAGAG
>OZ012684.1:91909149-92144149 GCA_963942565.1 Maea johnstoni | reverse complement strand
CGTATTTGGTACCTTTTTTCATGAATTTTTTCTTTAGTTATTTGCCGATGTTAAGTTAACAAATTATTGCTTTTTATTGAGTAAAACTAAGATCTCTGCCGTCATTTTGAGATTGTCATTCCAAACTAGGATGTCACTGTGTAAATGATAAAAAAAGTGCAATATAACATTTTTCTTTTGGGCAAGTTGATTTTTTTTCGGGCAAGCAAAACTTGGGGTCGCTCTGCCCGAATGGGCAAGTGCCTTCAAAAGTTAATGTCGGTCCCTGTACTACTACTACTACTACTACTACTACTACTACTACTACTACTACTAAGTAACTACTACTACTACTACTTCTACTGTCACCATTATTGTCATTAGATATTGCATAAACAGCAATTGTGTAAATCCATTTACTTATAGGCAGGATATGTGACTCTATATTCTTTATCTAGGCACAAATCTGCTACTAAATATCATATAACCCTTCAATCAGTTGATCACCCTATTTAATAGGAGGAAGGAAGTCGGAATATTGCACTTGATAACTCTCTCCACATACATAAATCAAAATCTGTATACGTAAGCAGGGCCTGAACACATCCTTGTGCCAGGGTGACTGAGTGCAGAGTGTTTTTTAGGATAACCAGAGTATCACTCAGGGTAAAAGTATTGATCTGTCTCATGCTTGGCTCACTAGCCAATGAGCCTAACCACAGTATTCCATAACAGATCAATACCTGCGGTGTACATGTAACATTATAGGCCACTTTTAGCAACAGCTACCTCTCAAATGTCCCCAATAACCCAGGGTTGCCTCCAGGGTCAGAGTGACCAGGCCTCTGCCAGGCTGGTGTGAACAAAACATGGAGGATGTCCTAGTATTAGAGGGCTGAAAGGTCTTCTTTAAGACATCAGGATTACTGGGATTGTTGATGTAAACTACAAGCATGGATTGAGGGCTGGTATATGAAGAAATGTAGCCATTTTAGATGAACTGGTACATACAACTATCTCTAAGGGAGGTAATTCATGTGTTTAGTATAAAAAATTCATCTTAACCATACCTCACTTGTTGTTTCATTATAGTTTGTAGGATGTATGTAATACTGGACCATTATTTCATCAGGATTCCTAGATGCTTATCATTAAAGGTGCAGTTTCAGCCCCCCCCCCCCCCCCAGTGTCCTAGCCAGGATTTATAAATAGTGTCCATAATCGGCAATTGTGAGAAAAAATTGATGTACCAAAATGTTTTTTGACATTGTAAAAAAGAGCATGTTGGAAAATATCTGGTTCTATCAAGCTTCCATTACCAGTCCCAAGTGAGACATATGTGTATTTGATTTGTTTCACCTAGTTATTGCTGTAGTGAGAGACATAGGGCGTATGGTATACTGTCTTGATGATTAACTTACTTCTTTAAAAAAAGGATTTATCTCAGTGTGGTTTTACACACGCTGAAAGTAGGATCATTATTTGATAGGTGGAGTACCACTAACTGTCACCCCGTGATCCTACCAAGCTAAGCGTTCAAATCTAGGTTTGGCAACTTGCCATGTAAAACAACTACTATGCATAAATACCAATTTATCAGACTAACATTCTCGTGATATCCATATAGTTCTCACTGGGCTTTTCTCGCTGACGTTTTGAAATGTCAGGTTTAATATGAGAGGTGCATGTTGGTCCATGTTTTAATTGCGCCATGCTGGGAAGTAATGCGAGTGTAAACAAGTCAGCTTTCCAGTCATGTGATGCAGAAAACGTGGAGGCCAGCCAACTTTCAAATAGGAACAAAGCACATAAACTGTTTTCACTTTGACAGAGCTGACAGTGAAATTGGAGTAAACAAGGTTGTGTATCATTTATACGTCCTGGTGTCAGACATTTTGGGAGATGGGGGACGTGTTGGTAGATTCTAGAAATGGTAGTAAACATAATGCCCTGCTTGATGAAAAGTGAAAATGGTTTATGATATTACTGGTCTGTGTCTGGGGTCTTAAATAAAAGTCATTCACCCTTCCCTGCTTGTAGAAGTTGACAGTTGCTCCTTAACAATGGATAATGGATTTCCCTGTGATTTTACAGTTTGTCTAGAAAATGATAATAAATAATAATAATGATAATAACATTAATGATATCATTAAATCATCAGCCACTTAAATCTGAAATGAATATTGCAATGAGCATCTATTTGTTGACTATGCTTTAAAAGATTGCCCCTGAAAATATTGGATCAAAATAGAATAACCTAAATCTGAACAAAATTGCAAATCATAATAAAATAATCTAAACTTATCATCAGCCCATGGGTGACCTCTTGGAAACATTAAACTATCAGCCTATCATGACATTGCCTGAGGATCATCCAGTCAGCCAGGCAGGCTAACTGCTACCTCTGGCTTGTTGTTGCTGGAACTGTGGGTGCTGTGGAGTGAGTGGTGTGTAGGTTTTTTGCAGCAGTAGGGCGTTGTTGATTGTGCAGTTGGCTGAAGCGGGTCTTGGAAGGTTCAGGCTTACCGGCTGAACCCGAGCAGGAGCCTGGTGCCTGGTAGCAGGATCAGCAAGGGCAAGCACACATCCTCCTTCATGCTGGGCAGCCATCATGAATCAACACAAATATTGACAGGCAATAACTCATTTATTATGAATATCTTTTGTTTCGGCAGTGGCTCAATATATATGTGCGCTGCTAAAATGGTAAATCTATATATCTGACTGAATCTCTCCTGAGTTGTATTTTGTCATTATTAACTCTTTAGAGACAGCAGGGTGTCAGAATGCATATTGTTGTGTGGCGGCACTGTGGCCTCTCAGATCCTGGATACACACACCTAGGCACTTCAGAGTTTTGATCATGCAAATAAATAATTAACAAGGTTCTCTTTAATGCTAGGACTAAATAATTGCATGCCTTTTTATGCTAAGGTACATTTTTGTTTTTGATGTATCTGGATATGGCATTTAACATTTCCCTTGGAATGAATGGCACCAAAATAATTATGACTGCCTATTTTGGGCCCCCCAGTTTGAAAATACCAACAAAGGGTTAGTCATTGTCTTGTTTAAAATGAACTTTATTTTTATAAGTCTTTATGACTTTCGCTTATCGCACCCAAAGTTCACTATGTTCTTAGTAGGTCTTCCACATGAAGAGTTCAGCTGATGGTCAAATTAATAGTGTCCCCACTGACTATGACACTATTGTTTTTTCTGTGGGATAGGAGTAACCCAGTGCATACAGAAATAAACCACTTTCAAGTGGGGTTTCCCACAATGGTCTAGACTTCACCCAGCTTGATTGTTTTTGTAGATGCTATATTTAGACTCATTAACAAGCAATAAAGGACCCCAGGACAAGGATACTGTGACATGCACTAGCTCTTGAGAGTGTTCACCAGGATTTATTGATGTGTTTCTGACTGTGTCACGATACTCTCTTGTTAGATACCATATTAAGGATCTGCTCACTTCACCTAGCAGGTAGCAGTCTAGCACTGCCTGAAATGTTGCTCAATTCGAAATATGGGATTTTTTTGCATCAGTTAGATAGTAAATACTCATAGCATTGTCTTTGAAATTGATACTTAAAACATTTCGCCTTAGTCTGAATTCATCATGAACAGCTTGAGTATTTTGATTTTGCCCCCCATGGTCTTGTTGTTTTCAAATGCGTGTTATGAAACAGGCTGTGTATGTTTAGTAGGCCATAGGTAACTGGGTAAAATGAAAAGGTCACGGTTCCATCTGGTGGAAAATCCTGTTACTACTTTGGATACGCATAGCGCACATGGAGGCGCCCATGGGAAACTCGGGACGGATGCTGCACATTTCGCAGTTGTTGTGTTGCTGGGTTCACTGCTGGAAGAATTCCGCCTGCCCCAATGTGTGTGGTATTTGGTTGCACTGCAAGAACCATCTTTTTTATGCTGAAACAAGAGAACCCATAGTAGCGACTCGCTACGACTACCTAGTGGGCAAAGGCAGTCCTCCGTTTCGATACACTTACACCTAGTGAACCGCTCACTGCTGCTGCTGGTGCTGGTGGCTCTTACCCAGGTTAGTTCGACCTTCACATACATGATATATTTATGATCTTTATTGATCATTTGTCACCAGTGTGAATTGGGAATCGCTCTCCCTGTTTTGCTGGTAGTTTACGTGAGGGCATCTTAAGTTGTAGAAGTTTGGGTCAGAGGAGGTGACATGGAAAGGCAGGGGCTTGCTGTGTGCAGGAAGTCCATGCCAGTTGCCATAGAGCATGCACACATCAAATCTGCAAAAAATATGTTGTCAAGACCTACCCTCATACAGGTCCTGTTTAGATATCAAACACTGTGGTCACCTGATACCATACATGTCCATTCATGCTGCAAGGAGCCTCTGTTTTACATCTGAGTCAGTTCTTCAAATATTGGAAAAGTTCATCAGCAGTTTCTATGCAAGCCTTATGGAGGTTCTGCTTTCAGTTATCTAATGAACATTTTGTCCACTGTATGGGGGTGTTGGTGATGCATGAGTTTGTCACATTTGGAATAACTAGTTGTTAAGGGAGCATATCGATATATAGTGTTTCAAACCAAACACATTGTCCTTGCCTCCTTGAATTTGATGAAGGAACCTTTAAGCTCAGAATTTATCTTCAGCTTAACTTACTTAGAGCTATTGTTTGTTTAGCTACAGCCAAGTCCATATTCTTAGTAAAACACTTCTTGCCTGGCCTATGTGTATGGGAGCCTCACTCATGTAGTACTCTCACGTTTATTTAGCTTTAAGTAAGCCCATATTCTTAATAAAAAAAAGAACTTCTCCTCTGGTCTATGTGTACGGGAGCCTCAGTCATGTAGTACTCTCGCGTTTATTTAGCTGTAACTAAGCCCATATTCTTACTAAACACTTCTATGTGTACGAGGGCCTCAGTCATGTAGTACTCTCACGTTTATTTAGCTGTAACTAAGCCCATATTCTTACTAAACACTTCTATGTGTACGAGGGCCTCAGTCATGTAGTACTCTCACGTTTATTTAGCTGTAACTAAGCCCATATTCTTAATAAACACTTCTATGTGTACGAGGGCCTCAGTCATGTAGTACTCTCACGTTTATTTAGCTGTAACTAAGCCCATATTCTTAATAAACACTTCTATGTGTACGAGGGCCTCAGTCATGTAGTACTCTGTGAGAGGTGCCAGTACATGTCAGGAGTACATGATCCTGGTCATGGAGTTGGAGGCTTTCTTGGAAAGCGCCCCCAGAAATAGATGTATTTGATAGCTGGCTGGGCCTTAGATCCCAGTGGGGTTTTCTGGGCCTGTATCCTGTTGTTCAGGCCCATGGTGACTGGCTGGGCACCCACAGTTCTTCTCAGGTCAATCCTACATCGAGACTTGGCTCCTAGTCCCTAAAATGTTGACATTGCCTTCCGAGTTGACCAAGCAGGGTGATGTAGTATCAGCAATGATAGATAGATGGCACTGGCACCACTTCATCCTTACAGATTTGTAGAGATTTCCAAACTGAGTCCTCTACTCCCCTGGTGAGATAAATGTGAACTAATTTGGCTACATCGGCCACCCTTGCCACTTGGTGCTTGGTAAGAGAAAAACTTGATGACAGAAAAAGTTACGATAGCCTAGAAATCTAGTCTAGAAGGACACTTTATCTGTGTAAGATAGAGATCAGATAATAGTTAAAACTAGGAAAACAATTGTCATTGTCAGCTGATCATGATAACATGCATTTGTTATGGTCATTGATGTCAGCTGATAACATAGCATACATCAGTTCAATTTAGGCTAATGATTATTGAATTGCCAATCTTCAGTGAACTATATGTTTGATTTGATCCTACTTTTTAAGTGAAGGAAATTCTGTATACAGTTGTAGTATGAATATGGGAAGAGGTGATATTACAGTTTAGATAATATTTTATTATTTTCTTCACTTTACCCCCTACCCTAGAATACAATTTCCAAATCAGCTCCCCTATAATGCACTTAGTATCATAGCCATTATGTGTGGTCCTGGCAGTGTGAGCTGACCACAGTATTGGTGAACCACTCTATCATTTACTGGGTCAGAGCTGGGAACCTATAGATCCATCATTCATGTGTTTAGGTTGTGGTTGTTGATGATTATGCTGACCTTGCCTACGTTCCCTCTAGCCATTCAAAATAGGCCACAATCAAGACAATAGATTTTTCCTGCACAGTTGGATTTCTTTGTTCAACTATATGGAGGGATCAGGCCCTCATACTTATGAATTTCTCTTACCTGCCTGTTGTAATTGATTTGGTATCATACTTTTGGTATCATACGATTGATCTATTCAAAATGTAGAGAGCATTGTATTGTTGTCTCAACCCATTTATGTAAGTCAATGAAATTGTTGTAGTGTGTACGGTTTTGGCAGAAGGGTTTACTATTTCCTGTTGATTTAGAATCAAAGTTTAAACGTATATAAAGGTAGACCAATTTGAGTGTTTTAATTTAATAGAATAGAATAATTTATAAACACATGCTTTCATACTTCAGTAAAGAAAGTAATGTAAATATTGATTATGAGACAATACCAATTTGCACTGATCAGTAAAATGCATACTGTGTAGTGAATAGTAGTGCTTATAGTGAAGATACCAAGTTTTACATGTAATTCATTGCTAGGCAGCAGTGTATCCAGTTGGAGAGATAGATGAGGTGTCCTTGCTCCTGGTTATGGGTTTGCCCCAGTGTAGCCTCAAGCTGGCCAAACATGTCCTCACCAAGGCTGTATTGTTTTAGTACTGACAGCAAAGGCATCAGTCATCATTATAGTGATGTTTTGTCATCGCAGATACTCATGATACATTGAATGATATGAAACTTAACTACTTATCCACTGACCATTTATAGCATATTGTACGTATATCCTACAACTCATAGAAATGCATTTGACTATTTCTAGGCTAAGCTTATAACTTGTAATGTGTTACAAGTTACATTATAATGTGTAATTTGTTGTATTTCATAGCGATGTCATGACACCTTTATATTGGTCTCTCAGAAGTCAGCAATCATTTTCATAACCATTGAGTTTTGTATTGCACTAACTTTACTGACATTGTCACACCTTCTTTGTAGCTAAAGTGCCTAATAGTGTTGTTTAGTGTAGGATAAACTGGATTATTTGCCATGCTGTAGGTGAGGTAGAAGATTACATTGTGGTCTATTGTCCTCCAGTCAATTTCCGGCATCTACGGTTTGTTCAGCACTCTAAAGCCTATGACACTAAGTCCTTTACAGTGATAATGAAAGGTATTTGAACTCCTGAACTTAAGCACTCTTGAGTGGTTACATACTTTACACACATTAACCTAGATTAAATAAACGGCTATCTTGAAATGTCCATGGTCATTATACTTTAGATACACCCACACACAGGTTAGACCATTCAGCTATTTACCTAACGGGCAAGTTTAAAGGCTTTGGTCAAGTTATCTTATTGACATAAAGACTCACCACAACAAGTATAATTAGGGAGTGCACAGCCAGAGAAATTTAGGGTCATTGGGTAGAGGTTGTTTAGTAAAATTAGCAATGCCCCTGCTTAATACATTTGAGAATTAGCAGTATTGATTATCTAATTAAACATTTCAGCAATATTGTAAAGCAATATTTTTTCATCGTGAAATCATTAGCTTTGAGAATCAGCAGATACTGTACCATCTTTGAAATTGAGTTATACATAATTCATAGGAGTTGATAATATATTTGTTTTTGCATCACCTATTTACAAACCAACTGATTTCTCATTGTAGAACTGCACACAGATGACAGGCGGATCCCCCCCAGGCCCACACCTCTTGATGTCCGTGAGCGCAGTCTGGACGCCCTTGCGGACAACAGGAGGTTCTCTAGTCACTTGGCCGAGTTAGAACATCTGCGACGGACCACACAACCCACCACAGAACACAACCCCACTCATCTCACACAAGACAGTGCTTTCAGACACTCACAAGGTCAGTATACACCACAAAGCTTGCTTATGATCGTAAGAAAGCATTTTCGTTTGTCTTTTGAGGTATATTTGTCTTTATTTTACTCATTTCTGTTATGATTTCAGAGTAAATTAACCCTCTATGTTCTATGTTGACCTTTGATTTTAAAAACAATTAGCTTATTATTTTTTGTTGTCCATGTTTTGCATGTGGCCATACATTCCACCTCTTCATCCCTCGATTATTAATTATTTATTTATCTTTGTTTTTACCCTCTGTGTGTTTGTCTCAAAATGGTACATGTTGTGGCTGTATTCATGTTATCAAACATAAAGCTGCAGGGATTTCCAAAGATCCCCTTGGACTAGTAGGCAGCTTTCCAGTAGGAGGGTGGTCTGCCTTGTTCTTGCGTGAATAATGCTTGTATGTATGCACACAGGAAGAAGGTGCGTCCTGTACACATTCCATGCATGTTGCCGCATTCTGGCCAACAGCTCTTAAAGACAGCTGATCGCCCTTTGAAGAAAGCCAAGTGAAAATATTTGCTTTGATTGTTGTTGCATAATCTAGGTATGCCCAACACACCTATTGTGTGAGCAGCTTCCTTCTTACCTGTGCCCCTCTGAAAGCCCTCTTGATCAAATCACCAGCAGCAGCATACCTGAATGGATTAATTGACATGTTAAAGAAAAGCTATCACCGCTGCACAAAGGGGACAGGTATGCAAGCAGACTTCCTGTCTATCAGGGATGCACCTGTAGCGCAGGGGAAGGAGCCGGCCCTGGACAGATCTTATGTCATTGCCAGGTTATTGGCAGTTAAGAGACCCGTTTTCCAGCTGATGACAGCTGTAGAGCACTGCGGGCGGGCGATGGCCTGGCACCAGCGCTAGACCACTTAAGGCAATCCAGACATGGAAACTATTGTGCCTTCAGATACTAATCAAGCTTTATTTGCAATTATTTCCTTGGTCAATGATGTTAGCACACTGCTTGGATTGTAATAAAGTATCAATTTGAGGGGCCACACATGGGAGGGGAGAAGAGGGAACTTATCTGGTATTGGCTCACAGGTGTTGTTGCTATTACATCTGAAATATATCTTAAATCAAAATCATCACACTCAATTCCTGGTAGCCAGACAAGGCACACATGCATTTCAAGTTTTCATTCTTTTTTTGAAATTACTAAAAAAAGGGGGTGTGCAGAAATTACCTTATTAAGATTCATAATTCTGTGAAAACATATTTTTAATACTGCTTTTTGTCAATAACATTTTTTCCTCAAATTAACCAGCATGTTCAAATTTCAAGCAATCATAATAGTGATACAAATGTCACTTCTTTTGGTATTTCAGAAGTTCATTCAGATTTTAAGAAACCCGAGCGGTCAATTCCCCTAGTAGCCCCTGATGGTCAGCCTATGTCAGAGGGTGTTGGTGGTGGTGGTGGTGGTGGTAGTGGACATATGGCCAGAGCAGCCAGCAGCAATTTAGAGGTGTCAAATGTCCTCCAGGAATGGCTGAATGAGGGTGAGTGAGGCCTGTCCGACCCATCACAACATTGTTGTGGGGGTGGAGCTTGCATAACTCATTTACTGACAATTCCCTCGCAATCGCACACTACTGCCCCCGGGCGACAACTTAACTTTCAAACCTCCTCAACCGAGAGATCAATGAGCTTTTAAAGATGTTTTCCGTTAACAAGCACATCTAGGTGAACAGGAATTTTAATTGTGCCATTTGAATAAGCAATTATACTGCAGTTTATCTTTAGTTCATCTTAGTTACCTTCCTTGCATTCTTAGTTGCCAATCTGGGTCTGCCAGAATTGATTCTCAACTACATAAACTAAAGCATGTTAATATTCAAAGCATTTTTGGAAAATATAATAATCGAGTTATTAGTATTCTTAGTTTCCATTCTTAGTTTCCATATTACAATACACCAACCCAACCCTGCATGCTGCACAGACCAGTATTTATCACTGGCCATTTTATTGAGCCACCTTATTGAATGTTGACTCACAAGCTATCACTCATTCTAGAGGAAAAGTCACACAATTAGCCTGGCTTGAGCTGACTATTAGACATCAGCTCTCAGGCCTGACGTACACATTTCTATTTGCCAATCCACAGCATGGCTTAAATATATATCTGAAACCCTTGACTAGAGGTCTTTTTGTAAATTTATTTAATTTTGATTTTATTTTATGAACTGTATGATATCTCTGTCAGTTTTGAATGACTGTAAATGTGAATCCATAATTTTATTGTATGTTAGTGAATGTAAAACAAGATTAAATGTTTCTGTAAGTGTACTGGTATCAGCGATTGAGTAGTGCTCTCAATCATCTTGGCACTACTCTGATAAGCCCATACACAATGCTTGCTGATAGCAGCATGACTCATTCAAATGTCGCTCCCCAAAAGAGAAGGTCACCATTTTGAGCATTTTTTAGAATTACATAATTGCTTATTGAGGAAGTGTGCGTGGTTTTTGAAGGCCACGCTGCATTGTAATTTGAATTAAAAGCGTGGAAGTATGCGGCACTGCTCACACTTGAGTGGAGGAAGAAACAGTCATGAGGCGGAACTCAAATCTCCGTGCACACTACATTAAACAGTGTAATCAAGAATGAAACAGTTCCTCTTCCGCTTTAGCCAGAAAACTGGTGAGCTCAGAACTTTGAATTTAGGATTGGAATTCTATCCTAATTTGGCCAAAAAAACTGTTGAGCTCCTAACTTTAAAAATTTAGGATTGAAATTCAATTCCAATTTTCCAAGAAAACTGTTGAGCTCCTTACTTTGAATTTAGGACTGGAATTCTATCCTAATTTGGCCAAAAAAACTGTTGAGGTCCTAACTTTAAAAATTTAGGATTGGAATTCAATTCCAATTTACCAAAAAAACTGTTGAGCTCCTTACTTTGAATTTAGGATTGGAATTCTATTCCAATTTAACAAGAAAATTGTTGAGCTCCTAACTTTGAATTTAGGAATGGAATTCAATCCTGATTTAGAAACTGAATTGGACTTTATACAGTTGACAGCATTTTTTCAAGATTCGTAGTGATTATTGATATTTTCATGTTCCTGACACTGTTTCATTCTTTTAAGCACATACCCACACCTAGCCACTTACCATTTTAAAATAGATTCCTAATGTCAAAACTAAGAAATGTGTAATGAATATTTAGTCAAATATCTCTTGATAGAGGAAAACTTCTTCACACATGAAAGGGCATTAGGAACCTAATGAAAATATGGCGACAAGTTTACAAATAGTCTCTGTACTAATTGTACAGGAAGTAGACTTTGTCCTTACCCCCAGTGGGTTTTGCCCACACAATCCCGAGGAATTCGATATGGCCCCAGGCGCTCTCTCATTGTGATTCCAGCCCAGTGTGTGTGTTATACATAGCATCACTTGCTGGCAACTGCCACAAGTGTTGGTAGTGGGCGGAGGATGAAAGTGGTCAGTGGGGCTTGGGATGACCGCTCATTGAACGTTATCAGGCACGTTGACATTGTTAGTACACCATCTAATTGTCTCCATTAATAAGACGATTCATTACTGTGTACTTTTAGCCCACACCTGTGTTGGGCGCCCTGGGGACCCTGCTCAGTGTCCTTGGGGCAAGATAAGATAGGGGAAAGGACCTGCTAATTCCTGCGTTACATTCAATTGCATTCAGTGGCACTGCCGTTGCCGCATAGTTGGCATAGTTGGCACTCAGGGTCAGGGTGGATTTAGGTGGGTGGTGGGTGGACAGGGGGCAGGGTTGACGGACTATCAAGATCTAATTACTCCCGAGGATAACCCCCATTTCCTCCCGCTCAGCAGGCAGCGTGATGAAAAGCAGGGTATAAATGACATCCCTAATTTGCCATCATCTGTGATGAGCATCACTGGAGGAATTCCCTCCTTTTAGAGGCCTGGCATTCCTGGGCCTGCTCAAAAGCTTGTCCTGACAATAAACTAACCGCTGCTTTGTGTACGTGCGCATGGCTAATTGCTGTTGGCTTTGCCCCCTCTCACCCCCTGAT
Source organism: Maea johnstoni (assembly GCA_963942565.1). NCBI lineage: Eukaryota > Metazoa > Annelida > Polychaeta > Spionida > Magelonidae > Maea > Maea johnstoni. Next base: position 92,132,142 of record OZ012684.1, on the reverse strand, counting down.
TGACTCCTAGTGCTCAGACTACTTAGTGACATAAGCCAAGACATACTTATGATGGCACCTCACAATGGCCAAGCACGTGTATGGCACCCTCTGGAATGTGCCCGCTTTTGGGCGACACTAAACGCCCTTTTGACTGACACTTCACTCTGGTGGCAGCTCTCAAGACGCATCACTTGACTGCGCTAATCCTGAGATTTCAATTGATAATGTGTCACTGGCTTGATCTAGACCTCAGGACAAATGATTCATGATTATCAAGATTGTATCAAACCTTTTGGTCTGTACTGAAGACTTTATTAACTTTATTTATTGAAGTTGCTCAACAGTCATTTGATTGCTTGATCATTGTATTACTCAGTACAATATATTCTCTGCCTGTCTTTTAGTGTAAAGTAAAATTTTGTGATATACCAATAGCATTATCATAACTACAGATAGCACTATAATATGATACAGCTGTAGGTGTGATAACCTGGTATGTATGGGGGTTTATCATGGAAAATGGCTTTCTATGCATCTCTCCTGTGTATTATATGGCTATGAATGGAGCAGCTAACCTGTTTAGTGGGACTTAGCAGTGATGACAATACACAGGCATGGGATGGGACTGTAACAGCTGATGTACAGCCAGTCTGTGGTTCACAGAAAAAATGGGCAATCTCAATGTAGAAAAACATTGAAATAAAACAAATATTGCTGTGCATGCGTGGGCTCATAGGATAGGTGTGCAACAGCTTACTTCATCATTAATTTCATTATAACCTCAAAATAGCGCTATTCATTGACTAGTGATTCTCATCTGTTAATCTCACTCCTATGACAGAGGCAGCTTGGATTGCAGCAGCTCGGTACTAATGTGTGTTCAGGAACTAGAATGGTATGGCCCAATACTTTGATAAAAGTTGCATTGGATAAACTCTTTATTCAATATTTCACTTTTTGATGACATTCTGATTTGAACAAAATAACTCTTGAGTTCCTTTTCTAATTTTCCGTTATATTTTTCTGAAGGGTATTCAATTTTTTCTGTTTAATTCAAATGAATAAACACATACCGACTTGATAAATGTTTATCTAACTTAAAAAACTACTTCAGATTTCCTGAGAATTGCTTGTTTCCATCTTAAAGTAATGGTACAGTGAGAGGTTTCCTCTACCTGTACTTAATGATAAACAGCCAAGGAATGCAACATGATTCTTTAACCTGAGCGCTTATTCCGAGAAAGCTCTTTTTATTTATTGATGACAACAATCATGTTAAGCGGGTTACTAAGGCATGACCCAAGGTAGCATGTTCCTCGTGCGCCGCCACCGTCAGATGAAGTAAGCAAAAACACACTTACATTGCTTAGATTCATCCGTGTTTTTGTGTGCAGAGCTATGATATTTTGGCCTTTGTGTGGCTTGACAACAACCGCAAGCGTGTCAGTGTCTTATTGGGAGGTTTTACTGCAAGTGATTCACCTAGAACTGGGCATCTCTCCAGCAGCTCTGATTCATTATCCTACACCTGCCCGAGATACTGCACCACCGCATACACACACTGCCGCCGTGATGTATCCACACAACAAACATATACATACTCATGGGGAGCGAAAACAACATCCTTTAGTTAGCTACTACTCTTATAGATGTAGGTTACATTTGAGAAAAGTAAGGAAAATTGTTAAATGGTTCAAGAGAATATTTTTATGTGAAGTTTATATTATGTTGTTATTTCGATATTCCTGTAATATATTTTTTGTTGTTTATTGACAAATTTATACATTGGTTTGTTTATATTTTTTCTTCACTTATAAATATCTAATTCTTCAACATATCATTTGATATAATATTTACTATTTTGATAAATATTTATAAATGTTATATTTTGAATTTTTGACCCATTTTGATGTTCTATTTTTTCAGTGTAGATTATTTTGTAGTTTTCATTATCTGATAAATAATTTTCTTTGTTGAAGATATTTTTTATCAGGAACCCTGACTCTGATTATGTGTTTTCTTCCTACACCAGGTTTTTGGCCTTCGCCATTTTACATTTTTTGTTGTATTTTTCCCTCAGACATGACAGTCCCCTCCGTCCCTGTGACTCACGGTCAGTGGACCCCCAACCAGTTCCAGTCCAACCCCTATCAGAGAAACGGCCACCAGCCCCCTGCAGTATCTCATGCCCCAGTTATGGGTTTACAGGACACCTCCCTCAATATGCTAGGTAAGAGCAGGTAGAAACTACAGACACTAACACAACAACTAACAACCGTACTACTAGTGCTAGCTTAGATGGACCACTAGATGCTTACCACTAACCAATCCGCGCCCTAATCCATCAAACTCTGCTGCTGAGACCCTTCTTCTCCTCCTGGAGCATCAAGGATGACCATAATGCAAATACCTTGTATAGATATGTATATATGTATGTATGTATGTATGTATGTATATATATATATATATATATATATATATATATATATATATATATATATATATATACATATATATATACATATATATATATATATATATATATATATATATATATATATATATATAAATATATACATATATATATATATATATATATATATATATATATATATATATATATATATATATATATATATATATATATATATATATATATATATATATATATATATATATATACACATAAATTATATACATATATACATATATACATATATACATATATACATATATACATAAGGGGAGTTTTTGCATATTGGTCTCTCTGAGGAAGAATGGGTCAACAACATTAATTGCCTAGGATTCTATTGTGTTGCTTGCTATTTTATTGCCTCATTCATACTTATGCTTCAAAAAAGGGAATTCCATACAGTCACAAGTAGGTAATGTATCTCTTTAACAAAGAACTTTTACAATACTGATATACTTGTATTAGTAACTTGATAACTTCATTATGTGTGAACCCTGCTTTCACCCAATGTGATGAAATAAGTAATTCACTGTGTCATGCATATCAATGATTTTGGAAATAACTTTGAATACTTGAAGGAGAGTGAGTGGTTAGGTTCTGACAAATACTTCCCCTCCAAATGTTTTCCAAATAAATTTTGGTCAGAAAGAAATATCACCAACATAGTCAAACAGAGATGGATTTGTTATCATATGGTAGCATATATCAGTATTGATGCATTCACACAATGAATATATCATTTACCAATTAAAATGAAATATATATATCATTAGCAATGGGAAAATTATGTTCAATTAGTTAGGAATGGGACAATTTGTTGTCCCTGCTCTGTCTTGTGTAGAATGTAGTATTGTTTCTGACTATGTGAGTGAGTAATAAAGTGGCTAGACTGGTGTTATGATACATCCAGGAATGGCAGGCTTCCCGGGTCTGATGAGGAACCAGGCCCCTTGGAGGATTATTAGGTCATAGAAGCGTTATCATGCTTGTTGGATCGACTGTAATGGTTGCTTTTTATGACATACGTCACATGTTTCCAATTGATGAGCCACTGTCATTTCTCTGTGATAATTAGGTTTGATTGCATTCTGGTCTGTTAACTACATATATTGCCCCATTGAGACCAATTCTTGGCGCTGACGCCAGCCACATAATTTACCACATCTGTTTGTTTTTTGCCAGTAGTTATTTGATACTATATTAAACTAGAAAATTAAGCATCTGCTCCTCCTATAAAAGTGAAAGTTCACATATTTCTAGATGATCTTACAAAACACTTAGTGTTGACCTCTGAATGTTGACCTCCGAAGATGGTAGGCACAAGTATCTTTTACTTGTCACGGATGTAACTGCAAACGTCTGACAGTGCACGTCTTTGGTGTGACCATGTAAAGATGGTTCTTTGTTCTCGGGGGAAAAACAGTTACTTAAAAAAGGTTCAAAATAACTGAGTCAGCAAAATCCTGTTGCAAAGGAGCTAAATTAGGACTACTTTTTTAAGTCATGAGTAATTGTGTGGATGGTGTTTGGATTCACCAACTGACACCACACAGACACAGAGTCAGTTAAATATATTCTCCAAAAATATACATCAATAGCAATTTTCACATTTTAAAACCAATGCACCATGTTTAACCAAAAATGAATCTGATGAGACAATACAAATAAGACCAGAGACTTCTGGTGATCAGATTTTAGTATTCAAAAAGGAGACTTTCGGCATTTCTCGACCATCATTAAATCAGTAAAGACTTGTATTTTACAGAGTTTTTAGAGATTGTATTCACAACAGGTGTACTGAACTATTCTGTGATAATAGCTGAATTATAAACATGCCACCTCCCTACAATAACATACCAAAGAAAGTTGAAGAATCTGCCTAATCCTCACCCCTTAAGAGTCCATTGTGTGTCATTTACCTTCTTCCTGGAAAGCCTACCTGTCTGTAATGTATTCTAAGCAACAGGTGATTATAACAGATACAAAGAGAGCCCACCAAATATTTGACCTCCAGCTCGACCAACATGTCTGCCTTTGTTGAAGGAGGGTTGTACAAATGTGTGAAGTGTGCCGAGCTACATATTCATAAGATTCAGCACACCCCCATCATTCACTTGTCACATACTCCATATTGCCGGGGACCTTTAACAATGCCCAGACTGGCCCGGCTACTTGCAAACCAGTCATGCCTATACAGCCAAAAAATCTACTTACTTTTTTGGTTTTATTTCCTGTGAAAAAAAATAGGAAAACATGTAAAAGAAATATGTCAAATAGAACCAAACACTCGTGAAACTCTCTAAAGATATTTTATGAATTCATGAGAATAACACTTTATGATAACAGCAATGTTTTATGAAACCTATATGAAGAAAACTTTTGGAATTTTAGAATCAATTAGATTCAATTATTCCTTGAATTCACCTTGTGATCAAGGTATTTTCCATTGTGATTATATATGGGCCTTGGTTAAGAATGTGTTAAAGCCCCTTTCACCTAAGTGTCAGTGAAACTAGATTTTTAGATAGCCAATCATCAAGATAGCAAAATGTCCAGTTTGTACTACTTCAGTACTACCTGCTGCCATTGTACTCATTCACACTGTGTGCTAGCAGCACTCAAACTTAACCGCAGAGAGAAAGAGAGCGGTAGCATAGAGTAGAACATAGGCGATGTTCAAGGTAGTGTGAATTAAGGGGAAGTGGGTGAGTCTTAAGAAGCCCGCCTTTGTGTGTAAGTGTGCCGGGAGGATTCCTTGAATTCCTAAGTACCACCTTGGATACCTGTAATCATATTTAATAAATTAGAGGTTAACACTCAAAATGCTAATCAGGTGAATCATAACAAGACTCTGCTACTCCTGTGTTGACTCTGAGATAAGCTCTGTGTGTGGGGTGCTTGGAGTCGATTGCTATTTTGGTCCCCAGTCAGTGGAGTTTGTGATCTCTCTTGACAAAAAGTTTTGCAAAGAGTGACACATGCCCAGAGCTATGTCACCAACTGTATGACAATAGAGATCACTAGAGTAGTGTAGAGAAAAGCTGACGAACTTGAGAATGATTGCTAGCTGCCTCCCTTTTCATTGCAACCTGGATTAATGCCAACATCCTTCTCTTATCACTGATGATAGGCTTAAGGCCTAGCTGGGCCCATCTCCAAACTAGGAAACTGTGTCACAAAAACAACCATATACTTATTGATCCTAATCTTAGTTAAAAAATATTTTGAAGTCTTAAATTTGTATTCGGGGTCATTGAAAATGGGTAAGAATATGTTGTGCGAATGAACTCCTACACACCACACAGTGTCAATATCTGGGTGAACCAGATAACAAGATGGTGTTTGTGGTTGATTATATGGGTTAAAATAATGTGGTTATGAAAGGTGTGCCACAATTAAATACTTAAGCTTATAAACAAGGGTCTCTTATGCAGGAAGACAGTGGACAACTATATTTCTTACAGTTGTTACCTTGCAGAGAAAGAACAAAATTGATTTTTTGATTTCTGTTTTTAAAGATTATGCTTTGTATAAATTCTTTATGTTAGAGATAATCTTGAGGTTGTTTTTTTTCAACTTTCTCCTCAGTCCTTCCTTTGATACCTTGTATAGTAATAATGTAACCATATCCAGATTGACTCTCATTAGGACTTATAGTGAGTGGCCTAGCTTACAATAGGTAAATGATAAAGATTATTGTAGGGTTTCATATAACTCCTTACACTGCTCAACTATTTGAATGAAGTGGTGTGCTTTTGCAATACTTTATCAATACTTCCTACTAGCCACTGTCATGCCATTCATGTGACTACATGTTTTTGAAAATATGTAGGGCATGCTGCCAAGTTAACTCATCCTCAGTCGTGTATCATCGAAGCTAGTATTGTGCCACTGTCTGCATGTAAAATCACTATTAAGTCTTAACCTTTGTACCATGGTCAGTTGTGGCCAATCCCTTTCCTTTAAATGAATAATCCCAGATACATAATTCCATCATTTCATCCATGGATGAATCAAAATACTCCATGATTTATTTCTAGTTCATGAGTAAAACTATACTCCTATGATTTGCACTACTTTCTTCCAAATTCACCTTATTTGCTTCCAAAATATGAAAATTCTGCTAGAGCACCTTAGGAACACAAAATTCTAAGTTTATTACACCCCACATTTTGGCAGAAAAAAGAAACCCAATCTCATTGAGATGAACCCCTTTTCCCCTGATTTTCTTATAAAGAATAAGCATCAGTCTATGGGTGTGCCCAGATGTTGAGCTTAACCCATTAGTGCTTAAGGCATCAACCAGAAATTGTCGTCTGGATCGATGACACTTTTGACAATAACTTTTGAATTGGGAATTATTTTACAAAATATTTAAAGGATAGTTGTTGGTAATGTTCTGATCAACATTTCTCCTTCAAATATTTCGCCAATTGTGCTAACACCTGAAAGATTTCTTCACAATTGTCAGGCTGGTTTTGGCCTCTCTGAGCATTAATGGGTTAATTAACCCTTATGCTGTTAATGGCTAATTTGACCAATATCAAATGATGCAAAAAAAACACACACTGAAAAATGACTGAAACCCTGACACATGGGTACGCATTGGAGAGTGCTCAGTGAGAGCTATCCAACAAATTATAGGGTTTAGATAATTTTCTAAAATCTTTGGGTCCTTGTGCTTTGGACGAAAGTAACCTTAGCATTGGAAGGGTTAAATTGGGGATTGTGCTATCAAGGGTGGTTGTGCCTTTTTTGCTTCTACAGTGCGGGGCAATGCCCCCTTTTTAGGAAATGAGCTCATCATTTATTGAAGACTACCTTAAGGGGGAGTAGATAGTATACCTGTATTTTTTCCACCTAAGAACTGTTTGATGTTCGGCACTAGAAGGAATGAGATGACTTGGTTTGTGTGGATATTGGTGGATTTTGGTATGCCTCCCACTGGGCGGAGGCAAAAGATTCATCTTCATTATTTATTGAACTCTAACTTAACACCCACTCAAGCTGTCACGAGAGAAGGGATATATGTGTGTTATAGTGGGGATGATGGCTATAGGCAAGCAAGGCTGGATATCTATAGGCACCCCAGTAGCCTGTCTCTCCCGTCCATGTATTTCTGGTTTATTGTATTAATTCAGTGAGACCACTGACACATTAACTTCAGGAATCAGGAAGTCTCTTCTCTTTCATGTGCTGTAATAAATATTTCATGTAGCCATGTTATACCACACATAATCAAAAATCAGTGCATGCTCGCCCGTTATAAGTATATTTCAACCTTGAACATAGTGTAATATTCTCACATGCGTAGGCTTACTACCTCCTACACAGGGCTTGACGGATAGCAGAAATAAATTTTATTATTTTCCATCATTTGATCCATCAGGTGTAAACGGAGGTAATTAGTGTAGCAAATTATGCGTGGTCAATGTCACACCTACATGAATACTTTTCTTAGAAAACCTGATCAGTTTCAAATATGAACTGGGCTTTAAACAACAACCCCGCTCTCTTTGATGCCAATTAGTCCTTTGGCTTCTGCGCTATCATTTCTTGGATGTACAATTTGTATTGATTGCTTTGATATCACCTGGCAATATTTGTATTATCATATTGACTGCCACAGGTGTAACATTGCGGGGTGAATAACTGCAGGTATGGGTGTGTCCCCAGCACACAGAATCCCCTCCCTTTATTACCCTCTCTATGACTGATTGCACATGTCATGAAAGATAAAAGCTGAGAACTGTTTTCCTTCCAATGAAAAGAAAGTACCTCTCTAGTAGTAAACTTCTGAAATTACCAGTGAACTGCCCCAGTAAAAACTGACCCTGTTTTATTATCCGTAAGGAAGGAAATAAGGGCGCTCCACCCAGAGTCATATGTCCTTTACTCTACTGGTAAACCGCAGTACCGTACCAGTGATGATGATGAATGGGCAGTGCTGCAGCTGGAAGAGCATTTTGTCACTTTTTCTGTGTGATGCCAGCAGAGCTATGCTAGCACAGTCATGGGGAGTGCTTCTTCCATGAATAAAGTGTTTTTACCGGATAATGATTACATTAATATTACAGGTGGTTTCACACCACCTACGCATCATGTCTAGAACATTCTAATTAGAATATCGGAAATAATTAAAATCAATTAAATGATTACAATAAATACTGCTTTTGAATATTTGGGATGAAGGAAAAGTTTTTATATCTGTAAGTTTTCAAATTCTTTAGAAAAATAGACTAGAAAACTCGAATGTCATTAATAGGATATGCCCACGTGGCAAATTTGGTGGTTTCATGTTTTTTGTTTTGCTTATCACTAATTGCTTCCTTTTAAAATCATATTTTATGTTATTGATATTGTTTATCAAAATGTAATATTTAACTATTCCCCAATGCAGTGGTATTTGTGAAAACCTGTATTCTGTATTTTTTCATACTGTATTATCCAGTAGATTGTTATCCAGATGTTTGTTATTTATTGACAAGCTGTCTCTCATCAAACAGGAAGTCAAGTTAATGACTGAACATGATACTCGGTTTTGATGCATGACAATAGCATATTGCAGATTGGAACGCCCCCACACCTAGACTAGACAATCGTAAACACAACTCACTAATCACGACTAACAGAAAAAATATATCCTGGAAATATAACCTGATGCGAGGTTTCTAATGAAAATATCACAATGATGCGTGGGTGCCAATTGTATAACATTATCAATCAAATGTGGTGGAAAATAATCAATCATTTGCCAATTGTTTATGGCACATACATTTTGCATACTTTCATTTTACTCAGTTGTAAATCACAATGATATATTATGAACAAATTTTCAAATACCAGAAAAATGCCTACTTAATATATGAATATGAAGTCAATGGTTTGTTTTCTGTGAACCAAGATATACTCCATACATCTCATCAATATTACATAAGCAAGTTTTTTTCAGATGATATGATTTTGATGAGAAATATTTCTGATGTTGTTATTAATTTATTTATTTCTGTTGTTTTTCCAGATAATGGTCACAGTGGTATTCATCACAGCCCTCCTCGGCTGAGCCCGGAGAAAAGTTTAGAATCTCGCATGCTGCTGGGCGGCGACCTTCCCACCAGTCAACACGACATATCCGTGGTCCCGCCCCCGGCTCCTCCCGCCTCAATAGACCGGCATATCCCCATGTTGACCGACACGGCGCCGCGCCCAGATCTCACCGGCAGAGACTCCCACCTGACCATGGATAGATCAGCTGATTCTCGTCTTAATCTCGACCAGCGGTTACCCCTCGATACCGGTCTACCAGTCGTCCTACCGAGGTACCCAGGTCTATCAACAGAGATACGGTTTACAGATCCGAGATATGACCCTCGGTTTCCTGACACAAGACACATGCTGCCACCTACACCTACATTCTCATCAAGTTTTTCTTACCCCTCATCAAATAGTAATCTGGACATATTGGATCCCACGCGGGTTGTGTCCACGACGATATCTCTGCCCTCCTCACATCCGGGCAGCTATCCTCTACTCTCCCCTACTCACGGACGTTTCACCACTAACACCAGCCCCACGAGCAGCTCGCTGGTGCCCAGTTCCTATATTCCTTCCTCTCCCAACGCCCTCCTCTCAGCGGGCTTCCTCTACCCCCACTTCTACCCTAACCCTCCCAACTACCAGCCTGGTGTCTTCCTACACACCAGCGAAGGACGCACAATTGAGGTCCTGGGTTCTCGTTCAGTGCCAGGGCCTGGCAGGTCTCTCACCCCGCCTCCCTTACCTATGAGTACCGATCGGGGGATCTCAGACCGCCACTCCGGCACCCCAACACAAACACCTAGACACCATACACCCCTCTCGCAGATCACAAATAGACTTGACAATCAACAGGATCACCAGGGAAACTCTCACCATAGCAACCCTCACCATAATCCCCATGGTAACCCCCATGGAAACCACCCTGGTCCCAATCCAGGTGACCCTCAAGACCCATCCTCTGTGTGGAGGCCGTATTGACTAAAACCGACAAGAACAAATGGGATTTGATTGATATTATCTCTCTCAGTCCTGCGATGACAGGATTGATTGTTGGTTACGTCTCTTTTCCGAGCATGGAGGGAGGGACGTGTTTTCCCCACCCTGTGGAGGTTGAGGGGCAGGGGTTGTGTTATCTCCCGCTCTGGCCGCTGACCGGGAGTGGAGAGGAGGTGAGGTTAGACCCTGTGGTCCACTGTGAGGACCGGGTGAGAGACACTGACCAGGCTGTAGCCTGCCTGACTCTCAGTCAGGCCAGTCTGTGTGTGGTGTACAGGTGGTGCTCTTGACTGCTGGCTGAGACTAATGGTGCAGAGGGATTCACCAGTTTGCTTACTGGAGAAGCAACTGATCTATTTTATTCAAAGACTATTTGTGTTTTATTATGATTATTATTATTATGATTATTATTGAGGGGTGTTGCTGGGTTCGCCTCGTTGATATTGAGCCGTGGATGCCCCTCCCAATGCCCTCCTAGGTGGCAGCACTGAAGGTTGGAGGTATGGGTGTTATGAGGAGGAGGAGGATTTATGAAGAGAACATAAAACAATGCAAAGTATATTGATCTCACAAAGCTGAATAGTTCTCGTTGTTACGGGATGAATCTGGTGCAGGACACTGATATAGACTTAGATAGCGAAGAGGAGACGGTAGGCTAGACACAAAGCAAGCAAACAATGTAGTGCATTCTTGAAGGCCACATTTTTACTCAAGATGCCACAAACCCTTTGTATAGGACTTTGCAGTTTACCAAAACATTTTAATTGTCTTCAAGGTGGATGCCTTTGAGATTCAGAGCAGTCTTTAAGTTGTCATAAGGAATGGATTTTACTGTTGTTCATGGTTGATCAACCACAGATTACAGTCAGTTAAGGGTTGGTCTTTGAATAGTTAAAGGTGTGTACCTTGAATGTTTTGACATTTCCTATCACATGTAGGAGAGGATGTGTTTTACACCGCATTGAACATGGGAATGTTCTTGACACTTGTTTCAATTGCAAACCCACCAAGTGGTTACATATTGTTTATTAGAAGTGGACTTACTTCAGTATCACATGTTTGCACAATTCAAAAGATATAAGTGAGTGAGTCTTTTGGTAGTTATTTCTTTCAACTTGATACTGATCCATTTTATATCTGGCTCTTAGTTAAAGAATAGCACAATGTCTACCACCAGTGGTACAGGATTTTATTTCTCTGCTTAAACTTGTAAACAAATCTGGGTTGTTGATTACTGCAATTACATAAACCAATCAAAAGCAATGTGTGTTTGATTCTGACAAATTGATTGGCTGATTAATTCACCAATCAGTGCATGGTTTGATTGATTCTGCATAATTAGATGGATCTCAAGCAGGAAGAATTTGTTCATTAGTGAATTTTTCTTCACAAATGTAAATGTTTGTGTATATTTTTCCCCACTGCATCATTTCATTTCACCAATTGAAACTGAACATTTCACCTGAAATGGGAAATTTTATAAATTCCCTTTAAATATATCTCCTGGTTGCTTTGATACTTGCTTGGATTAAGAAAAGAATACTTGTCACAAGAATTTGGTAATCAAACAGGAATTTGAGAAATATTCAAAAGAAAATTATTCATATACTAGGTATAATTTCTGTTTCATCATTTTCCATAATGTAATGCTGGACTAATGTATTCTCTGGAGATGAATCTGTCAAATAAATTCTATTTGTTAGGAACAATGGGGAACACAATTCTTAATTGGAACCAGAGATATAGATCATGTATTGAAGTCCCTGGTGGAACCATATTGTAGGCATGGCTGTAGGCATCACAAAGACATATAGGTGGCTTTTGCCTCCCAAGCAATCGGGGATGAAATGCAGGACACTGATGGTTGGTATTCATGATACCCAATTGCTTGGGCGACCATTGTTACGCGGCTTTGTGTAAAACCACCATGCCTATTGTATGGTCCCTCTTACAATAGTATGATATACAGATAACGAAATCATTTTTATCCATTTCCAACTTCATTTGCATGACTCCATGGATGTTTGTTAGTTTGTGATGAGGCAGTATATTTAAAGGGAAATCCTTTAAGCAGTTACCCGCGTCTTGTTGGAGAAATGGGATATTTTTAGGATATTTTTAGATCCAGCTGATTATACACATTTTCTAATTCTAGCATTTGTGTATGGTTTATATACAACATGTACACAACAGAAACAATTAAACTACATCTTAATGATTTCTCTAATGATGGGATTTTTTTTTCTAATATTTACAAAGTTTTTAGCCAATACACAGTTCAGGATGTGTTCCAGTAATATTTTACCCACTTGCATCAGGTGAGAATGAACGGTCTTGTAACTTCGAAGGGAACCCATCAATTGTAACAAAATTTAAAAAATAGTGGAAGAGGAATTGTTTATCTGGGAGGAACAATTGTCACCCAAATATTTTTTGGAAAATATTGTTTATCATGATATTTCCATTTATATCAGGTTGTATACATAATTCAAATGTGAATGGGTTGAATACTGCAAGTTTCCTGCATTCTTTGTTCCAAGATTACCTACTACTATGATAGCAAGAACAATTTGCACATTTTTGAAGATGTTTTCTGTATATTATCCCATTGAAGATATTGGTCATACCTTAACTGTTTGTTTTGGGATTGTAACACATATTCTTGAAAAGTATTGTCCATTTTGTCTCACATTGGATATCTTGTTTGAGCTTGTATCAGTGCCATTGTGGGTATTGTCTTGCGCCAATGTGACAACTCATCAGAGATATTAACAGTAGGTTAGGATTTTAAAGTGTTTATCAGTAACTCCCCAATGCTGTTAAGGTTCAAGTCTTCATTTCTTACGTACTAGAGGATTTAAAGGTACCAACTTTCATTGAGGAATAGCTGATTCCCCATACAGATATTGATATTAATTCGGAGGTAGGAGCATTACTGCAAAGTGAATTTTTGTGGCCATTTATTGATAATATGTCTCAGTAAAAATTTCTTCAGAAATATGCTAAGCAAGATGTTTCCTACATTTCAAAAATATTGCAGTTCTTACCTTTATCTTTCTGCACAATTTAACAATTATTAATTGCTGGGTATATGGAGGAACTGGACTTAGTCCAGTTTCTCAAGACATCACACAATATCTTAAAATCCTCTGGTACTTAACAGATAGAAATCAAAGAGAAATGTTCAGGTCAAGAGATTCATCAGGAGGTCAAGAATCCATGTTTCACTTGTTCGATATGCACAGATTTGTTGTATATTTTTGGTACACATATATAACTAATTTGAAAGGTATCTTATGGTTGTAAAACCATGCAAGGGTTTATGTGCATGTCAATAGGGCCCCTTCTTAAGGGTGATAGGTGACACTTGCAATATACTTTTTGTTAACTTAAAACTACCTAAAGGATATAGCATGAGAGAGAAAAGTATTTAGCCCTGCCCTGTCCGTTGGTAGGATTGTGAAGAGTTGTGTGGGGATTTAAAGCTGGTAACACTTCATATATATAAGGAACTTGTTTTTCAATTCAATCATCGTACATGTTTGTTGTGTTTAACATACCTTATTCCATTGCACATTGATCAAAACCTGGGTGGATAAATTGTACAAAATGTCACTGGTGTTTTAATTTGTAATGAAAACCTGGGATTATTCTGGGTATATTCCCCACTACTGCCCTAATGACTGGCAAGGTTATATTCATACATTTTATTCCTGGAGTTCAGATGTGATGAATTGACCACTTCAAGGTTTCTGACTATGTGACTGTGCCACATTATGAAGTTGATATGTTAGTAATGGGCAAGGTATGTGCCACAGTTATAAAAGGTGTATGGCTTTGTTACGCTATAGCTTCCTGTCGTGGTTTACAAGCCAATCAAAACCCTTATTGTCAACAGAGGAACATCAGCTATGTAATCCCATGTTTATCACTGAAAAAAACAACTAACTATCCTGTCCTCCTAATTCCTTCTTCGACTAAGATCTTATGCCTGTTTTACCTGTATATTACTCAAACACAATTACCCCAAGGGTGATCTTCACCTTTTCTTAATCAATTTAAAATATTGGGTACATACCCAATGTGCAATTATAGTGGATGAGATCCATGATTGATTTCTTTGTGCAATTCAGTTGTATATTTTGGCTGCATGTATTCTCTATTGAGATCAGGGTTTTGATTTAAGCATTGTAACACTGTTCAGTGGAATTTGAGATCTTGTGTTGTGTATTAAGCTTTACAGGGTAAGGATTTACTAGTCATTGTTATGGGGTAAAGTGGTCGCTATTCTGAATAATGGACACCATGTGGTCAGTATACACTCTTTATGTGCTCGTGACAATCCTTAATCCTTTCACTACAGATTCACAGGGTGGTCGGAGACATCTACTCAATTATCAGTCTTGAAGAATGAGAGGCACAACACTACCCAAATTTTGGATATATTGTTAAAAGTACTTTTAAAATTTAGAATATTGTGTCGGGTCTAACATATAAAATGTCAATATGTTTGCCTAGCCACCCAGGTATACCAAAATATTCCATTCAACACACAGCACCCTTTTAATAGGAATAAGATTTATTCAAAAAATCAATACTTTTGCATGTATTGACCTTCTGTAGATGATCTCTTTCTTTCTTGTTTGCTCTTGTTCCCTGATAAGTATGGTCTGATGGTGTGTTGCAATATTCAAATATTAACAATGTTGTCAGCTAGCTTGGTACGTGATACAGAAATACCAACAATCACAAAATGAGACATGGTTGATATCAAGGTAAAACCTCTTAACAATTTTTATTAGTGACTTAGCAAGACCCTAACATTAATAGCCAATTGTGCAATTCTGGATACTACAGGAAGTTTATTTTTAAAATAATGCTGCAGGTTTGTGAGTTGATAAAGCCAAAACTCATGGTATCTCTGAAAACACTGTATGCTCCAACCCCTAGATTAGATAACCACAATGAAGTTTTGAGAATTGTGGAGCAGAAAGGCAATAAAGTAAGGACACTCCACATTGTGTAACAATGATCAGGTCAGGTTGGATGAGGGAAGACCTGTTTGAAGTGTGTCGTCACTGTTCTCCTACGCAGCAATCGTGCAAGAAGTATTCCTAGTGCAACAGGTGATTCGTAGTGTTTTATACTGTGAAGTTGCATCTTCATCTTCCAAAGCATTCTGTTGTCTATGTAAAGCATGTTATGATTTTTGTAATAAAAAGAAATGAAAGTAAATTATGAAATCTCTTTCTTATTGATTTTATGCATGCATGTATTTGTATTTTCAACTGCGAGTGGAATATCCTCTGTCCTTATAATGCCATTTTACATGAAGTATTAGCCTAGGCAAGTTGTAATAAGCATTAATCCATTCATGCTATATAAGAGTTCTTCTAAAAATTATCTTCTGAATCTATGATACTTTTGGCAACTTCATATAAAGAATGAATAAAGAATGATTTAGCGAAATATTCAAAGGAGAGTTGTTGGTAGTGTTTTGATGAACATTTCTCCTTCATATATCTTTCCAAGCTATGCTTTTTCTGTCTGCTTTTGGCCGCTATAAGAATTTGTGTTAAAAAGTAAATATCCAGCACCATAATTGTGAAAGCTGATTCATTCATTCATTAAATATCTAGGAAAGTAGATAGTTTTATAAGCGTATAAGCATGCATATGCATCGCCGGAAACCATCAGTGAAAAGATCTGAAGCTTTAGACCTTGGTTACCAGGCAGACCAGCAGCTCCCCCAGGACCTGGCTGGTTACTTCAGACCTCGGCCTCAAAGTAAGTTCTTTTATAAGACCTTGTGCTATTGAGAAAGCCCATAATACTAAAAGCTTCATGAGCTGGCTACCTAGAATGTTTTATGAAGACAAAATATATATGTTGAACAATGTGGACCATCAACCTCTCCATCTCTAAGAATATAGTGTTTTGACATATGGTAAACACCTTTACCAATAAGGCAGAAAACACTAGTATCAAACCATTTTTCTAACCACTACAGTCAAACCAGTCTATGTACAGTCAAATATCTTAAGTCCAAAAGACTAGAAGATGGATTGCTATACCCATCCTATATGTAATAATTTAACCAATCATAGGTGGAGCCACAACAAAGAACTACAGACAAAGCCCATTTATACTTAGACTTGGTATTCCATACAATACTATCTTTTAGATAACTTGTATATAAAAAGTGTTTCATTTTTTACCTGTAATTTCAAATATGATTACATTAAGTTGACATTAACAGCTGAGCTTTGTGTTCGTGATATTACTTAATGAATAAAGCTTAAGAGATCAAAATACTGGTATGAATTCAATAGGTAGTCATTGAGGGTTTTTTTTATGAAATAATGGTACCATTCTTCCTGACAGCTAGGGCACCACATGCTAGTTACCTTTATCCACTTACTTTCGTTCATAAAATATAGAGGGCAGCACTGTCCAGTATCAACCAACTATTGTAACTAGCTATATGTAATAAAGAGGGCGCCACCCACAAATTTCAAGATAGCTTCAGGTTTTATTCAGATCTTTGCGCTAATTACATGTGCAATTTATGAGTGATACTTGCCTCAGACTTTATGAAGTTTAACAATAATATAAAGATTCAGTTAAGAAATAAAATTTTATTCATCAATTCAATTGTAATAGTTTTTATGTAGATCTTTGCACAGTTCATTCTCAGAGCTTGAACAGAAGGAACCATACAAACAATGCTCATATTTTAAACATTTTATTGGTTTTCTTTTTATCTGTACATATTATGTTCTTACAAACCATGGGCCATGACATACATGCCATAATTGGGGTGGTTTTCTGCATGAAGCCACAAAAAGTCATTCAGTCTTATAGACAAGTTTGCTGTTAACATCTATCAATCAGCAAACTAAATGAGAATATTAATTGCACATAATTTCTTACAGTGCAGTGCATGTGATAGTTACACAATTTTACAGTTTTTGAACAAAACCATAGAAAATTTGGCAGCCAAAAAGTTATGTTTTTCTTAATGTAGGAAATCTTAGATCCCTACAACTATTTTCATTTACGCAAGTATCATCTTATAAGGCCAGACTATTTTGGTGACATTTATTTGACATATCACCTTTCGAGAGGTGTTTGAAAAGAAAAGTATCAATCAAAACCAAATTAATGATTTTCCTTCCAATATGTTGCAAATTCATACTTTATTCCCAATTCATATCCAAAAAATATTCTGCACCCATTTAACGCAATTTCATGGGAACTCCTTCGGATGAATGTTTTAACTCCTGACTGGCAAACCCTGGTGACAGTGGTTCCTGCGTCTTGCCCCCTCATTCATTGTACTTAGATAGAGTCAGTCTGGGCACAATGTTCATGGACTGCAGCTCTTGGAAGAGCAGTTTGCAGGCATAGGGGATCTTCAGTGAAGACACGTCTGTGGAGGACTTGCAGAAGTGGCACCTACAAATGAAAAACAAAACAAACACACTCAGGTAAGTTCATTATCATCAATATCCAATTCGTATCTTAAATGCAACGTGACCCATTGTAATATTTCAATAGTTCAACCCAATAAGTATTACAATGAACATTACCAATTCAAAGTGAAGAATCCTATATTGTATAATCACCTTCAATGTTTAGAATTGTTCTATATGGTGCCTCTATTTAACAATATCACAACAAGAGAATGTCCAGGCATTTCAGGTTTCAACAGGTCGAAGAGCTACAAGATAGCTCTAGCTGGGTGGTGCAAACACAGCTTGACATGGTTGCCTGAAACCCATTAGCTAAGCACTGACTCTGGTCCCTTCTGAGCAACATTCATACATGGACTTCAACTTTCTATGAGCCTCACAAATCTACCAGGACTAGACTTTCTAATACCAGTTGGTAAACTGTCAATGATATTTATAAATATTGTAGGGTACAATTCATTCCCTTAGTTGTAAACTAGTTTTCAGTATCTATGATATCTATACATATTGTAGGGTGCAATTATCCCCTTAGAAAACTAGTTAATTAAAGCATATCTCACCATCCGGAGTATCCCAGTAAACCACACTTGTTACAGACATCCACCTCAAAGGCGTCGCTGGAAATCATCAGGCGTTCCAACAGCAACATGCTACAAATACACAAACAATTATCAATATCATCCTGAGTATCCCAGTAAACCACACTTGTTACAGACGTCCACCTCAAAGGCATCGCTGGAAATCATCAGGCGTTCCAACAGCAACATGCTACAAATACACAAACAATTATCAATATCATTCATGAGTATCCTAGTAAACCACACTTGTTACATTTATTGGAAATACATATAAAATAGATTTAAATGCTTCCTGGACATCACTGCGCGAAGAAAATTTGCTATTTATTAGCAAATTTTCAAAGCAAAATTAGGTCCCTCGAAGGCGGGCAGGTTAGATAAATGGTTAAGGTATTGTACTGTTAAGGAAATTATGTAGCATATCATATAGTGAAAAGTAAAGTGCCAATCCCTACTACTTAGTGAATAAAAAACAGGAATGTGGCAAGACAGTCCATGACCATGTGGATATTGCCCATGAGGTCACCCTTCTCTTCCAGTCTCTGCTTCTACCCCATTTGACCGCTTCTTTCATATATCATATTTTAGGAAGTGAGGACCATGGACCCACCTATTATACTTTAGGAAGGAAGGACTATGGACTTACCTTGCGCCGTAACCAATCAGACAGTCCCTCTCCATCTCCCCGAGTCTCAGGCCGCCGTCCCTGGACCTGCCCTCTGTGGGCTGCCGTGTAAGCACGGCGCGTGGACCCTTGGCACGGGCATGCATCTTGTCCAGCACCATGTGCTTCAGCTTCTGGTAGTAGATGGGCCCAAAGAAGATGTAGGCACTCAACGGTTCTCTGAAGAAAATAGAAAATAAAAAATCAACTAACAGTATTAACAAACTATTTCTCTCATATATCACATTTTAGGAAGCTAGGGCCATGGACTTACCTTGTACTGAAGGGCTCTCTGGAGAAAATATTAAAGCAACTACAGAAATCGTTTTGCTTTGGTAATATTCTGAAATAAGTCCTATTAATTTTCTTATCAGTCCCAATGTTTCCCAAAAAGACTCTGCCATTACAGGTATAAATTACTGAAGAAAGCATCCACCGACAAAAAAAACACAGGATTGCAACAATGTGATACATTTCCTGCATAATTCAAAATAATCTAAAGTTTTCATGATTTTATTCGCATATAGATGACACCATGTGAAGCCCAGACCTATCATATTCTACATCTTTATGAAAACCCTCTAGGATGTGAGACCTGTATTACATGGATCTTTTAACAAGACCCCAAGGTGTTTCCATCTGAGATATATACTGAATTGAACTATTTGTTTTAGGGTAATGTCTCATGTTTTAACTCACCCAGTGACTCCTGAGGTGACAAAATCCTTTCCCAGGTAGTTGAAGCCATGCCTCACAAGATCCTCAGAGAGATCAGCCACCTTGTCACCTCCAAATGCTGAAAACACACACCACAAAATATGAGTTATTGTACAGCAATTATCCATAAATCAGCACAATACAACACTAATGGAAATTGACTTGAAAGGCAATTACTTGGCTACCTGGAGCTAATTGCTTATTAGCTGTCTTTATTAGATTATAAAAATTCTTGATCAGAAAAAGAAATGAAAATTTAATATCATTCAGTGATTTTATGTTACCTCTCACACTTCAACCACTTTAAATATTCGTCAAAATTGTGAACACTTTACTTAGTTTTAAATTTACCTGTTATAAGATGTTTTGTTGGGGGAAGTTTAGGGACATGTTTGTATCAAGTTATTTAAGTCACCAAATGAATAATCTATGGAATCTATAAGGAGATATGCGATCTATACTTTATCATACACCTATTTTCATAACTATTTTTCTAATTGATTACTATGAAATACAGCAATGCTATTTGAACATGTATGTTGTTGCCTGATCACTGTATGCGATCGATAATTCATTATACCCCTTTTTTAAAACTATTTTCATAATCCAGAACATTACAACAGAGCAGGGCTAATTGAGTATGTTTCTTGACTAGCGTACCTGTGCCGTAGTGGAACTTGCCGTCCAGCACCCCCGCCTTGCTGCCCATCAGCTCCAGCAGCTTCCCGACCGTCATTCTTGACGGATAGCCGTGCGGGTTCATGATCTACAATACAGATAACACAGTGGAAAAACATATCATTTACTGAACTAGAAGTAACATTTCTTACACTATCGCCACAGCGTTACATTGATCAGCCCATTTGGTTTGACAACTCACTGATTTACACTCAACAAGAACAATATCACTGTCAAATATTTTTTAAATCATGCTTCATCGTCAGGATATTTGCAGATGTGTGTAATCATGTGTACACCCTAGATGTGGACTGGGTCAGTCACTTGACACATTCATCTGCCAGAGGTCTCCTTGATGAGTGTCATGGTAATGGACCTGTGATACTTTTTAAAGTAGCTGTGAATTAAGCATACATTCATAAAATATTCAAAAGAGAGTTGTAGATAGAGTTCTGATGAACATATCTCGACATCTCGTTTATATGATTTCTTGGCATTGCATTTGATAGAAAATTAGTCAGGCATTCATGGCTGCTGCAGGCACCTCACACTCACCACATCAGGACAGATCCCCAGATCTGTGAAGGGCATGTCTTCTTGAGGGACAATAAGACCACAGACACTAAAAGACAAAGGAAAACAGAAAATTATACATCTCAACAAACTACATAGATTTTGAGCAATGAAAATAACAGCTGTATTATTATTAAGAATGATTACAGTAAGTAATATTTGTAAATATTTGATTAGATTTCAATAACACAGTGGCACCTGTATTTTAGTGCTGCATGTTCTCTGATACCTACCCTTTCTGTCCGTGCCGACTACTGAACTTGTCCCCAATTTCTGGTCGTCTGGTCTGTCGGAGGAGGACCTTGATGAGGAAGGCCTCCTCTGGGTTGGATGAGATCATCACCCTCTCTACGTAGGCGGGTACAGGACCCTTATACCCTATGGGTACCTCCCTGTACTCTGGCTGCTGGGGCTGCCCCGTGGCAGACTGTAAGGGGTTCAAGGTCACCGTTGGCATGTACTTATTCACCAGCATCTGCTTATTTTCTACCTTCTCACCTAAAAACGGAAAATATGGGATTCAGAAATATTTCCAATGCAGGACAAAACCCTTCTGAATAGAGCCAAGAGAGTTACCAATATCATCAATAAAACCTAAGCTAGAATAGAGATTGTTGTTCCAAGTATTTCTCTTATATGTAGAGTAATGCTTGCATTTGCAACTGGCAGCTATCTTAAATTGAAATAAAATGAAATGAAAACAGGACAATATTTGTAAATAATTTTCTTTGCTATCATCCATAAATGAAAATATGAAAGATCTCTGCAGTATCCAACTTGAGCATTTGTATGAGTTAAACCCTTCAAGAATTTGGGCAGTCAACCAAATCAGACAAATTGGTGTTTTCCCTATCTAGTTACACATGCGAACCTCTATCAAATGGTAATCTTTATAAGTTGAATGTTTTCTTATTTCTATGGGTGTTTAAGTCCTAAAGGTCTTCACCTGGTGCACATATGCCGTCTGAGTCGAGAGCCGTGTGCCGCCATATTGGTTTTCTGGTGTTGGCGTCCATCATCGGTCCCATCACCTTGTCGAAGGTCATGTTGGCATAGCGCTTCAATGTACAGCACTGCTTACGGTACACCAAACATCGCCCAAAACCTGGAATAACAACAGAAATACCTTAAGCAAAACACCTTTTAATGCATCTTATTACATTACATCAAATACAATATACCTTCCAAAATCGAAGAAATCCTTCTGTCAAACGCCTGTCAGTGTATTATCTTAACCCTTCCAATGCTGCGGCTACTTTCGTCCAAAGCACAAGGATGCAAATCTTTTTGAAAACCATCCAAACCCTGCCATGTTGGTATTCATTGGATAGGTTTCGCTGAGTACTCTCAGATGAGTACCCATATGCCTGGGTTTAGGTCATTTTCAAAAATCTCCAGGAGCATTAAACACCAATAGGTTTTGCAACAAACACTAAATGCATCAAGTAGAATTTTAAACATATAAATCTAGCCCAATTTAGATATTTCTATGTCTTAATTAAGAAACAAATCTTGGTGCAGTCAGATATATCTTTAAACCATTCTTGAGAGACAAATCTCTGTCCATTTCGATATATGATTAGAGCATTCTTGAGAGACAACATCTGTGTATCTACCTCTATCTAGCGAGGCCTTATTGAGCACGAGAGCGTCCTCTATGTCGTAGCCACTGTAACTCATCACGGCAACGGTGGCGTTCTGACCCGCAGGGACCTTGTCAAAGTGAATCAGATCAATGGTCTGAAACAAACACAACATAATACAAAATCAGTGAAAAGGATGAAAAGTAAAAAAATTCATTCAAGGCATAAGAACAAAACTATTAATATGTATCAAAAGTCCTACCTACACTTGGTCACATTTAGTGCATGTACTCTAAAGAAGTCGGTGTCATTACAATTTACTATCTCAACATGCTGCATGAATATAAATGGCCAGAGGATATAAAGAGGTTTACCGAACTAAGTCACGAAAGAAGCTTTAGAACCTCATATCATAACAATGACTTCATGAGTAGCGCAGATAGAGGTGGTCAAATCTTTATAAAATTTGGTGATACAAATCTGATAAATTCCATAGTTGAGAAGTTAGCTGGAGGAAAATTAAAATCTACAATTCTATAGATAATGTTTCCTTGTACCTACCTTTGATTTCACAAGTGGTGCCTGTGGGTAAGCTAACAGGTACATAAGTGTATCTATTCTGTTCCTTTGGTTATATCCTATGGTACCTGTATTGTAGAAATAAACCATTACATATAATAAAATGGCAGTGGAAATGAGCAAACCTTAACATAGTTTTTTACTTGTCCATTGTAATAGTTTGATTTATTGTTTGGTCTTAAAGAATGTTAACAACTTGCCTGGAATTAATTGTCCTAGTATTAATTCACTTATTCCAGTCTATTGTTAGCAGTTATATTTTTCTTTGTATCATTTCAATTATTCCTTGAAAATACAGTCTATAAGTAGCTGTCATATGTAAAATATCTATCACTTATATCATAATGGGGTTTAGTGGATGCAAAGAAATGTATGTACATATTATTTTGTAATGACAGAACTGAGTGAGAGAGCAGCTATACATGTCCATTGTCCTGAAGGATAAAAGTCGTGGTGGGGATGACAACAAGGAGAAGAATACTGTGACAACTCAAGATGATTATGGTAGTAGTGATGGTGGTGGTAATGATGGTGGGGGGATGGCGGTGATGATGATGATGATGATGATGGTGATGATGATGATGATGATAATGATGATGAGAGGGAGGGAGGCAAAATAAGTGAATGCCAATGAGAATATTTGAGATGTTGGTATTTACCCATGGCTTGTTTTCCCATAGCACACTGGTATGTGTTTCTTGGTGACTGGTTGTGGTGAGGGTACGGGATGAGACCGGCACACACACCCAGTATGGTGAACGGCTCAATCTCTAGATGGGTGCTGTCCCTACAAGCACAACAACAACAACAATTAGGACAGATATGTATTTACGTCCTAATTACCTAATATTGACAACAAAAGTACAGAAATCAGATTTCAGAAGAAATGACACAGGTTTTAAAAAATATAAAATGATAATTTCAATACAAAAATAATTGACATTTCATTAATTTTGAACTCATTTCTCAAAATGAAAAGTATACCAGGTGGATTTTATATAATTTTTTAAAACTTCACAAAACCATTATAAAATATGTTTAGCATGAAAGCTAATTCCCTCTCAAAAACTAAGTTTATCTAACACCCACAATGTTATTTATTTTATTTATACAAGTTAAAAATCATGTTTTCAGTTGTGTAACACTAATACACAGTGCACTTACGTTGTGATGTTGGCTTCATACAGAGCTATCATGCTGTCACTTTCCTCATTCACATCCAGGTATTCCACCAATCCTTCTCTCAAGAAGTCCTCAAAACTCCTAAAATTCAAAGGATAAAGTAATGAAGATCAACTACAAGCAAAGCAGGTGTAGAAAACAGTGGCTGATTTGACCAATACAAAATAAGGCAAAAAAAAAAGAAAAATGACTGTAACCCTAGCACATGGGTACTCATCTGAGAGTACTTGGTGAGAGCTATCCAATGAATACCCACATGACAGGGTTTAAATGGTTTTCAAAAATCTTTGCTTCCTAGTCCTTTGGACAAAAGTAGCCTCAGCATTGGAAGATTTAATCATTGCATCACTAATTGGGATAACAAGTAATGGCTGAATCTCTAATTAATGGCATAAACGCCCATGAGAACAGAGCAAGATAACACAGCAGTCCTTTACATATTCTCCATATGGTCTGCATATTTCTTGAGGAAGGTAAAGGTATTCGGTTTATAGTCTTGTATCCACCGAAGTGCTCACACGACCTTCCTCCCCTAGCAGGCACTGTACATACAGAAACCATTTCAATCCCCCGGGGGATATTCCAGAGCAACTGGCAGCATATAGCACACACTCTAAGGACTGCCTTATTTATGCTAGGTACTCATTTTGCAGCTGGGTAGACTGAAGCAATATGGAATAAACTGTTTTGCCCAAGAACGACCAAAGTGCCCGGAGTGGACGGGAATCGAACCAGCGACCCTCTGATTACTAGTCCGACACCTAACCAACTGAGCTACTTTGTCCCCACAAATAATTTGGGTTTTCCTCCACTTACCTAAATCCCTGAGTGAGTTCCTCCATGTGTTTGTTGGTGACCATAGGCTTTCCCTTATTCACAATGATGTAAGGCCTATTGGAAAATACAGACAGGGAATAAAATAAAACAGCATCCACAACTTATTTGAAATTTAAGATATCTCACAGTGAAATAGAAAATGTAATTCAAATATCAATATATTTGCTTCTCAAATGTTAAAATCATGTGTCATGTATCCTTTAAGTTTTTGTTTAATATTTATTTTTGTGAAGTAAAGGATATATTGTGTTTTTAAATATTTCAACCCATATACAAGTCTGTTACATGATATAGATAGTTCCCTATAAAGAAGCTTGCTGTTTAACTTATGTACATTATGTTACTGGTTAATATACTGTAAAACCCATTATTATCGCGCTCCTTTTAATTTCACGCATTTAGCGCTAGTTGGAGATAACGCGTATATTACTGGCGCTGATATACGTTCAAAATAGCATAACAATGCCCAATCTAGCGGTAATACAGTTGATGCGTGTAATTAAATGGCCGCGATCCGATTCAGACGGCAGTTACGTGAAAATAAATGTGCGTGGTAATAAAGGGTTTTACAGTACATCTGGGCACACGTAACTAATTCAGCAAATTAGCAGGATAAGGCTTTACTGATTAGAGTCTCATGTTTAGAAAGGAGGAATCCAGAGTCCCCAGAGACTAACTGCAAGTCACTGGCAACTACTTCACATGCCCTGAGCTTAAGATTGGCCTACCTGCAGACTCTGCCTCCGTCTGAGGCTATTGAGACGCTCTTGTGTGTGCGACTTGGACAGATTGAGACAAATTCGTTGATGTACCCCGCTCGCCTCATCACACGGAACGTCTTCACCAATCTCACCCAGTCTCGCACCACGCCAAGGATATTACCTAAAAATACAAAAAATAGGTATCAATTTTGGATATTTCAGCAGAGAAAAGTGTTCTTAAAACAAATTTACAAATTAGAATTTTTTTCAATACTGAGAAAATGGAACCAGGAAAATGTGTTCACAATATGAGGTATTCACATTTCAGAGATGTTTGTAGATGGTTTCCCTCTATTCAAACTTTTAATCAACTTTGTGTATTAGCAAACTGATATGAAGCTTTTAAATGACACAAAAAAAGTTGTTTTAGTGGAATGCTTCTTTGAGGATTTTGGAGTACAACAGATCCGAGAAACTCTGCTAGAGATGAGAATGTTGATAGATATTTACCATTAAGGAAGACGAGGTATACGTGTGGTGAGCTGAGATAGATATTTACCATTAAGGAAGACGAGGTATACGTGTGGTGAGCTGAGATAGATATTTACCATTAAGGAAGACGAGGTATACGTGTGGTGAGCTGAGATAGATATTTACCATTAAGGAAGACGAGGTATACGTGTGGTGAGCTGAGATAGATATTTACCATTAAGGAAGACGAGGTATACGTGTAGTGAGCTGAGATAGGTATTTACCATTAAGGAAGACGAGGTATACGTGTGGTGAGATGAGATAGATATTTACCATTAAGGAAGACGAGGTATACGTGTAGTGAGCTGAGATAGGTATTTACCATTAAGGAAGACGAGGTATACGTGTGGTGAGCTGAGATAGATATTTACCATTAAGGAAGACGAGGTATACGTGTGGTGAGCTGAGATAGATATTTACCATTAAGGAAGACGAGGTATACGTGTGGTGAGCTGAGATAGATATTTACCATTAAGGAAGACGAGGTATACGTGTGGTGAGCTGAGATAGGTATTTACCATTAAGGAAGACGAGGTATACGTGTGGTGAGCTGAGATAGATATTTACCATTAAGGAAGACGAGGTATACGTGTGGTGAGCTGAGATAGGTATTTACCATTAAGGAAGACGAGGTATACGTGTGGTGAGCTGAGATAGGTATTTACCATTAAGGAAGACGAGGTATACGTGTGGTGAGCTGAGATAGATATTTTACCATTAAGGAAGACGAGGTATACGTGTGGTGAGCTGAGATAGATATTTTACCATTAAGGAAGACGAGGTATACGTGTGGTGAGCTGAGATAGATATTTTACCATTAAGGAAGACGAGGTATACGTGTGGTGAGCTGAGATAGATATTTTACCATTAAGGAAGACGAGGTATACGTGTGGTGAGCTGAGATAGATATTTACCATTAAGGAAGACGAGGTATACATGTGGTGAGCTGAGATAGATATTTACCATTAAGGAAGACGAGGTATACGTGTGGTGAGCTGAGATAGATATTTACCATTAAGGAAGACGAGGTATACGTGTGGTGAGCTGAGATAGGTATTTACCATTAAGGAAGACGAGGTATACATGTGGTGAGCTGAGATAGATATTTACCATTAAGGAAGACGAGGTATACGTGTGGTGAGCTGAGATAGATATTTACCATTAAGGAAGACGAGGTATACGTGTGGTGAGCTGAGATAGATATTTACCATTAAGGAAGACGAGGTATACGTGTGGTGAGCTGAGATAGATATTTACCATTAAGGAAGACGAGGTATACGTGTGGTGAGCTGAGATAGATATTTACCATTAAGGAAGACGAGGTATACGTGTGGTGAGCTGAGATAGATATTTACCATTAAGGAAGACGAGGTATACGTGTGGTGAGCTGAGATAGATATTTACCATTAAGGAAGACGAGGTATACGTGTGGTGAGCTGAGATAGATATTTACCATTAAGGAAGACGAGGTATACGTGTGGTGAGCTGAGATAGATATTTACCATTAAGGAAGACGAGGTATACGTGTGGTGAGCTGAGATAGATATTTACCATTAAGGAAGACGAGGTATACGT
The DNA here is from genome assembly GCA_963942565.1 of Maea johnstoni. NCBI lineage: Eukaryota > Metazoa > Annelida > Polychaeta > Spionida > Magelonidae > Maea > Maea johnstoni. The sequence continues at coordinate 92,103,980 of OZ012684.1, read as the reverse complement.
GTGGTGAGCTGAGATAGGTATTTACCATTAAGGAAGACGAGGTATACATGTGGTGAGCTGAGATAGATATTTACCATTAAGGAAGACGAGGTATACGTGTGGTGAGCTGAGATAGATATTTACCATTAAGGAAGACGAGGTATACATGTGGTGAGCTGAGATAGATATTTACCATTAAGGAAGACGAGGTATACATGTGGTGAGCTGAGATAGATATTTACCATTAAGGAAGACGAGGTATACGTGTGGTGATGTCATCTCCTCCCCGCTGAGTAGATGTATATCCTCTACGCCGAGGTTGAAGGCCAGTTTGATGATCGCGGCCTCGTCCAGGTCTGTGGTGATGTGGGTCATGAGCGCCAGGTTCTTCACCAAACCACACGCCTAATAGGAGAACATGACAAATGAGAAGTTTTATGATGTGCTACAAATACAGTGTTGGGAAAAAAGGAGTTTTAAATTATAGTGCTGAATAAAAAAGAAAACCAATTTGCATATTTACCAAATTCACAATTCAAATGTTCTCTTTTATTGATAAAGAATAAGTCATTTGAGGTAAAACATTACAAAATACATATTGTGGTTTTATCCAGGTGAGTTCAAGCAGAAAAGTTAGAGAAAACTTAAAGCTGAAACACTAAGACTACAGAGACGGGATAATAATTTTAGAAAGGGTACAAGAGTGCCTAACTACCAGATGGGTTATTCTGAGTGTGTTAATGACAATTTCCTTACCTCTCCTTCAGGTGTGTCTGAGGGACACAGCATTCCCCACTGTGACGGCTGCAGAGAACGCGGACCACTCACTTTCCTAGTCTTCTCAAACTGAAAACAGAGAATGCAGAATTTTCATCATAATGATTGTAATATCAATACAATTACCACTACTACTATTACCACTACTACTACAACCGTTCGTGCTACTACTAATAGCACTGTACCACAACAACTACTACTCATACTATTACTTCTACTATTACTACAACTACCACTACTACTACTACTACTACTACTACTACTACTATTACTACTACTACTACAATGAATACTACTACCACTTCTATTACTACTACCACTACTACAGTGCTACTACTATCACTACTACTTCTACTACTACTACTACTACTACTTCTTCTACTACTACTACTACTACTACTACTACTACTACTACTACTACTACTACTACTACTACTACAACAACTACTACTACTACTACTACTACTACTACTACTACTACTACTACTACTACTACTACTACTACTACTACTACTTAACTAGTTCTGCTACTTCATTGACTGCAGGGTTTGCAGTTGATATTTTTGCAGGTAACCAGCTATATTAAAGACATCCGAATAGCAATATCATCCGCAACAATTACTACCATTCATGAAATCTTTTGTAACAATGAAAATGTGTCGATTTTATACATTTTTCTTACAATACAAAGTGTCTATATGCTTAGATATTTCTTACCTGACTTGATATTCTTGTCATCATTCCCAAGCCAGAGATGAAAGACAACCGTGACAGCACCTGTGTGACACCTGCTCGGTCCATCTTGAACCTCTTGATGGACCAGTTCCCCTGAAAAAACAATGACATGATGCACTTAAAATACTTCAACACAAGGAGCACAGAATATATGAAAATATAGCATTTTATAACCAATGTTTCATAGGCAGTATTTCTTAAACAACTAGGAACTTACTAGGAGTAGCTTCATAGGGAAGGGAAAGCTATTATCAGTTGCGGATCCAGGGGGGGTTCGAGGGGTTCGACGAACCCCCCCTGGCTGGTGAGTCACTTTGCACCACCACGCCACCTGTAGAGAAACATAAAAACTATTTTTTTTTCTTGCCCCGGCCACCAGTTCTTTTGTTTTCCCAGACCTTGAGTAGACAATAGGCTGATTAGTGTCAGCCATGGATGGACGCGAGTGGATGTAGATCCTGCTTGAGGGGATTATCTGCCGTTAGCCGGCGGATACAGAATTACAATCCAGTCTATATATAACGACGGTCGTTTGCAGACTATGAATAGCTTGGAAAACCTGTCTCCAATTGACCCCCCCCCCCCCCCCCCCCCCGTTGCATGTATTGCAATTATGCTAACATCAATTAAGCATAGTATACGAAAGTCTTCCCTCATCCCAAGGATGTTCACATTGTTAAACCTCTCCAAAAGATAAAATATATTCTTTAAATTTTTGAAAGTGCAAGAGGTCCATTCAATCATGCGACTAGAAAATAGGACAATGTGGCCATCACCAAATCCGATTTTGCATATCATAATATTATGAAATATGTGTTTCAATGAAAAAAATCCCCTCTTACTCCATAATATATGTTGTTATATCTCGTATGAGATTATTATTTCTTTTGACTCCAGGTGGTGTCTTCATAAATAAGTGTTAGTGGCGCCACCAGTGTCACTTTTCGGAACTAAATAGAACCCCCCCTTCTCAAATCCTGGATCCGCCCCTGATTATCTGTGCTCCATAATTTCCAGATAATGATTTCTGTGCAAGATATTCCTGAATCATTTGGGCAATTCTTGGGACTTGAGGTCCATCTCGATGATAAGTTGGAAAGTCAGGAATAACTGTAGAGGCTGCGAAAGACCTACTTTAGAGGACATAGCATTTATCTGCTAAATTAATAGTGACTTAATATGTAAGAAGTATGCGGGTCAAGAAAGTTTACACCAACATTGAAATGGGAACTAATCACTACGAGAGTTTGAGAGTACTTACGGTAGATATGGCGTTGATGAGACCATTGGTTATCTGATCTTGCCTCATGTGTTAGAGAGTATTTATAGTATGAGGGTTAGAGAATACTCACGGTAGATATGGCGTTGATGAGACCATTAGTTATCTGATCTTGCCTCATGTGTTAGAGAGTATTTATAGTATGAGGGTTAGAGAATACTCACGGTAGATATGGCGTTGATGAGACCATTAGTTATCTGATCTTGCCTCATGTGTTAGAGAGTATTTATAGTATGAGGGTTAGAGAATACTTACGGTAGATATGGCGTTGATGAGACCATTAGTTATCTGATCTTGCCTCATGTGTTAGAGAGTATTTATAGTATGAGGGTTAGAGAATACTCATGGTAGATATGGCTTGGATGAGACCATTAGTTATCTGATCTTGCCTCATGTGTTAGAGAGTATTTATAGTATGAGGGTTAGAGAATACTTACGGTAGATATGGCGTTGATGAGACCATTAGTTATCTGATCTTGCCTCATGTGTTAGAGAGTATTTATAGTATGAGGGTTAGAGAATACTTACGGTAGATATGGCGTTGATGAGACCATTAGTTATCTGATCTTGCCTCATGTGTTAGAGAGTATTTGTAGTATGAGGGTTAGAGAATACTTACGGTAGATATGGCGTTGATGAGACCATTAGTTATCTGATCTTGCCTCATGTGTTAGAGAGTATTTATAGTATGAGGGTTAGAGAATACTCACGGTAGATATGGCGTTGATGAGACCATTAGTTATCTGATCTTGCCTCATGTGTTAGAGAGTATTTATAGTATGAGGGTTAGAGAATACTCACGGTAGATATGGCTTGGATGAGACCATTAGTTATCTGATCTTGCCTCATGTGTTAGAGAGTATTTATAGTATGAGGGTTAGAGAATACTCACGGTAGATATGGCGTTGATGAGACCATTAGTTATCTGATCTTGCCTCATGTGTTAGAGAGTATTTGTAGTATGAGGGTTAGAGAATACTTACGGTAGATATGGCGTTGATGAGACCATTAGTTATCTGATCTTGCCTCATGTGTTAGAGAGTATTTGTAGTATGAGGGTTAGAGAATACTCACGGTAGATATGGCGTTGATGAGACCATTAGTTATCTGATCTTGCCTCATGTGTTAGAGAGTATTTATAGTATGAGGGTTAGAGAATACTCACGGTAGATATGGCGTTGATGAGACCATTGGTTATCTGATCTTGCCTCATGTGTTAGAGAGTATTTATAGTATGAGGGTTAGAGAATACTTACGGTAGATATGGCGTTGATGAGACCATTAGTTATCTGATCTTGCCTCATGTGTTAGAGAGTATTTATAGTATGAGGGTTAGAGAATACTTACGGTAGATATGGCGTTGATGAGACCATTAGTTATCTGATCTTGCCTCATGTGTTAGAGAGTATTTATAGTATGAGGGTTAGAGAATACTTACGGTAGATATGGCGTTGATGAGACCATTAGTTATCTGATCTTGCCTCATGTGTTAGAGAGTATTTATAGTATGAGGGTTAGAGAATACTCACGGTAGATATGGCTTGGATGAGACCATTAGTTATCTGATCTTGCCTCATGTGTTAGAGAGTATTTGTAGTATGAGGGTTAGAGAATACTCACGGTAGATATGGCTTGGATGAGACCATTAGTTATCTGATCTTGCCTCATGTGTTAGAGAGTATTTGTAGTATGAGGGTTAGAGAATACTCACGGTAGATATGGCTTGGATGAGACCATTGGTTATCTGATCTTGCCTCATGTGTTTCACAATATCAAACTGCGCCGCTCGAGGTTTAGGAATGGTCTGGTCAGCAATCTTCTTCAGCTCGGCATTGAACTTCTTGAACAAGTCTTCAAACAGGAGCGAGAGTAACTGGCCAGCCAGCTCGAGACGTTTGTTTCCATAGTAGTCTCTGTCATCCACTCGCACAGTGTCGCCCTGAGCCAGGATCACGCGGCGAACCATCAGAGCCGTGTACGCAGCCTTACATTTGAAATTCCACTGCACAACCTAGAGGAAATGGTTTGATGGAGGATTGAAATGCCTTTTGGTATCAATTACTGATCAGTAATTGCAAAATTAAACTATGCATCAGGATACTGCTGTATTATACATTCACATTGTCAGTTTTCATATGACTTTGTATTTTAAAATTGATTTTGTTCATGAATTTCTTAAATTTCATTACTGAAAGAATTCTGCATTTCAACAAGTCATAACATACTTTTACCACACATTCGTGTTCACCCAATTCCCTTATAAATCAGAACATGGCAGTTTAATCATAAGAAGAAACCAAATAACATAACATGAAGGACCTGCCATTTATTTAGTAACTTAAAAGTGTTTTGGTGTCCATTCATATGAACCCATTGATCATTTGAAGTGCAATGCATGAAGTTAAAACTCATTGCGTATAAAGTGGTCTGCAGTGGCTAGTTTGTGTATGAAGTCTTACTGGAACATGAGCAAGAATTGTTCCTCCCAGCAGCTCTCTGGCTTCTTCTACTTTGGTCTTTTTTGGACCTCCCCACATCCTCCTCTGTCGCACCTTGCTGCCTATGTATTTCAATGCCTGAAAACAGAAGCACAGTTTGATGAAGTGGAATAAATATCTGTTATACTGGAGACCAAGTCTTAATCATGATATCTAGTACTATAGTACACAATGGAGGAAAAATGAGTTGTCATGGAAACCCGCAAATCACTGGAAGCTCTCTCAGATGCCGTAAAGCAGGAGGATTCAGTACATGGCATAATTTATTCATGGAAGCAATCGACTGTACATACAAGTATCAAAGGGAGTGCAACCTGTCACAAAACATAACAGCATTCCTCCAACAAGTATTAGACAAAAATAGGTGACAATAATCTGCCTTAAAACTGTCCTGATTAAAATTATAATAAAATATCATGTACAATATCTGCAAAGAATTATAGCTTTACCACATTGATTCTGTATAATATTTCAAAGTAACAGAGTCCTTTCTGCACACTAAGTACTATATGAACCCCAGTGTTTTACTTGATTCTGTGTAGTAGTTGGTTTACCTGATTCTGTGTGAAGACCTGGGCTTTATGACACTCCTCTAGACATGGCGCAAAGGCTGCTAAGACCTGGTCCTCATTCCCTATCATCTGCACAATCTCCTGGTCCGACTCGACACCCATAGCCTTGAATATAATGGCTATTGGCATGTCCTGCATAAGAAAAAAGGTAACAATGCATACACTGAAATAACCTGAATCTCTTCTTTGAAATTTAGCAATGCATCTAACAAGCATATGAAAACATGTGAAATCATTTCACTCCATTCTATTATATATTTCTTGTATTAATACAACAATCCCTAATACTGTCTGTCTATGTAACCATAATACAAACTAGATTTTGGATGTTACAGGCTAGAGTGGGTTACAACATCCAGTATACATATGACACCAGATGCAATTGATTACACCATGCATTTTTGTGCAATTCCTATTATTGTATTTTTCATGATATGTTGATTTTTTCCTATTTTTCTGGTGTGTTAAATACCAGCCGTAGAGTATAACATACACAATGTACAAAACTTATAGATGACATGGCTCCATGACTTACCTCAGATAAGGTGTTGTGTTTCATATAAAATTTTCCTTTTTTGATTATAACATATGTTTTACTTTTCCTCTCATGGGTGGAACTGGAAATGAAAATCAAATACCACATAGATAAATGGGGTTCAATAGAGGTGCCTTAGATAGATCAAGAACAGACAGAATGCTTAACCCTTTCATACCTGGAGATCTACTTGACTAGTAGCAGTTTTGGCTGATACGGGTATGAATGGGTTAATATAGTACTTAACTCCATAATTCTATGGTTTTGAAAAGATTTAAAAATAAGATTACAATTACACATATAACTAAGAAGACTAGGCTACTTTGCCTTGGAGGCATTAGTATGTACTTTATATGAGCCCTTTACAATGTAATGTAGCATGAAGAGACTAACCTGGTCACTGAGCAGCTGACCAGCCCCTTTCTGTCCACCTCAACTATCATTCTGTTCTTAGAGAGCTGCTCCTGGATGAGGATGACTTTCTCTACTCCTTTCACAATGAAGTAGCCACCGGGATCCAGTGGACACTCATTCAACTTGGCAAGCTCAGCGGGGCTCTTTCCTGACAGCACACAGTTAGAACTCCTCAGCATTATAGGCATCCTACAGAGAAACATGTGGCACATCAAAACAAGTCTCTATCTCCTATATACATCCTCAGAAACATATGATACTAGCGATATTCAAAAATCAATAAATTTGGCCTGTAAATTAAAAATCAGAATAAAATACCCTGAATGCATAATATAGTGCTTTTTCTGAGTAGGATAGTACACAATGGCCAAGTTAGGTATCTCAAACCCATCAAATCATAAATATTACTACAATCATTGTCATAGTAAATACCAATAATATTTTTAAAGCCAGCAAGAAGTAAATCTATAACATAACCCTTCAAAACATAAATATTACTACAATTATTGTAATAGATCATTCTGATATACATATATATATATATATATATATATATATATATATATATATATATCCCACAGTATTGAAAACAAATATTATTTTTAAGCCAGCAAGAAATAAATCTATAACGTTCTTTACCTTCCTATAGGCAAGTTATTCCTCACTATGCGTTGCTGCCCTCTGGTGTATTCTATATCAACTGTTATAGGAGCCGAGTAGGACATGTCTCTCAAGCGACACTAGAAAAGAAACATTTTTCAAAATCCTAATCAATTTTATTCTGACTTTATGCAAATCTTAATTATTGTGCTTGATTTCCATTCTGATTCCACTTGTTCTTAGTTCAAGAGACCAATACGTTTTGGTTGTGCCCGAGACAAATAGACATATAGAAGTCCCTGACTGGGCAGACCATGAGACAAATTCTTTACTTGTATGAAAAATGTCACTAGAATTGTAAGGTGAATTAAACTGATGTCCAATAAGATTAATTTATAAGAAAACGACTAAATATCTACATTTAATTGCCTGAAAAATACTTATACTTACTCCTGGTCAAAGATCAAGCCTTAATGCCAAACCCTGCAGGCATATTGTATTTTTCATACCAAATTTAAGGCATGAAAATGGACAACAAGCATACTGCTAGCATTCTGTGCATTATATTGTAAGTGCATGCTTGGATGAAGAAAAGAATGGATGTGTAGCGAGAGACCAATTACTATATGCCCTATAGTTAAGTGCTGGACTCATGCCAGGAGTACCAGATAAGCCATCAGCGCGAGGTCACGTGGAAAACAAGGACCAATCAGGGCTTTGGCATCGATTACATTACTGAGAAACCTTATCTCCACCTCCAGCTGGGGGTGCCCCGAGCACCAATTTCTGGCCTATTAGCGGCTATTAGTTGACACTGGTTGAGGCTAGCATGTTCAGGTTGACCGGCTGGTTTCGAATCCATCTGTTTTTGGTCATCTAAGGTGCATGTAGGAAGTACAGTACCTACCTCATGGGGTGATATTGGCTTGGTTATGTTGAATCCCTCTTCAACATCAGGCATCCCCACATAAATATTCAGGTATCTAGAGAGAGAGTGAAGATAATTATGCATTAGACAGTGGACATAATATTTGCAGTAGTACACCTTAAATCCAAGGTCTAAATAAACAAACAAGTATATAAACTACCCTTTAGAAATCTAATATAATAGTAACATTTTGGCTAAATATATTGTGTATACCTCAAAAAAGGAAAACAAGATGAGTGATCTCAAGGAGAAATGTTTGAGTAACATAGCTGGGGAATTCCAAAAGGTAACTTAGAGCTGTTTAGAGGGAATATATTGTAAAACGTAAAAGATATTAATGTTAAAAGACTGTCACATCACTCACATGGGATAAATATATCTGTGTAATAACTACAATGGAATGAAAGTATAAGTTAATACCATTAGTCTAAATAAAATAAGAATTTTTAAACAAAAACAAAATAAAACCACTTACTTCATATAAAACAAAGGATCTGCATCACTTGTTATTTTCTCATTTGCTTTTACAATTTTCTTGATCTGCAAATAATAACAGCAAGTACTTTTCAGTTTTCACACTCCATGGATACATTGACAGTTCCATAAAGAAAACATACATAGCAAAACAATCATAAAATGTTAGTCATAATTAATTACAAAGCGTCTTCTTGTCTGAATTTATCAAAGCACTGAAAGCTGTAATAATAGGTTAACAATGAATATTCCTCAATCTAAAGTCACCATTCAACCCTAAGAATACCATTGCAATTTTTAAAATACAGGCGAACTTGGCTTCCCCGGACCACTTTATGCCAGACTTTTAGCTATGACGGATTATATGCTTGGTCCCAGTCCCATGCATATCAAGTACGTCTATTGGCCCATGCGTAGGCCTGATTCCTTATGCCGGAACTTGGCTAACGTGGACCAATATCACAGCACACATGATGCTATTCACGATGTAAATAGCATTGTGTATGCCAGAGAAACATGTATCTAGCAGTCGGCTTATTCCCACCAAGGATAACACATGTGCTGAGTTACGTTCGGCCAGACAGCACTCAGTTCACACTGTCTGGTAGTTTGTAGTGCTCAGACAAATACATGTATAATAGAAGTCCAGCCAGGCATATTCTTTCTCTGTTTTGACTTTTATATCTATCAAATGAGACCCCCAATGCAATAACATAGTAACTTGCATATGGTGGACTCAGTCCGTCATATGCATATGCATATGACGGACTTTGCATACATTACAGACCAATTTTCCTGGTCCCAATGAGTCTGTCATATCCGAGTTTGCCTGTATGAAGTACCTACCTCTATATTGATAAAATAGTTGAAGGAATCTATGTGCTGCTTGACCAATCCCTTCACCTTCAGGAAGGCAGGCAGGAGTTTCCATTTTTCCTGAAAAATAACAAAACATAAGTGATATCAAACTAGAACATCGATTCATCAAGTCACGAAAATGGCTAATAATGCAGTACTTACACAATGGGATAAGATAATCCTGTGTTTAAAAAGTTTTCTTTATAGGCTCCATCTTATTTACAGAAATAACCTTTCCAAAATATTGAAATCAACTATCTTTCAGAAGGGATTACCATAAATTGCATAAAAACGTAATTACAGGTCAATCAATGCAGGACTTGGTGGCTTTCAAACTGTGGTATGCGCACACCCCTAGTGGTATAGGAAACCAACTGCATGTATATTCAGTACCCTCTGCAATCTGTGATACATTCAATTATTTATGAAATCCGATCACAGCAATTTTTTTCAGATTATATCAAATACAACCATTATATGCATATCAGAGACAAGAACATACTTGATGATAGCCAACTTGGAATTTAATGTCATACTTGTAAGCTTCCACCTTCAACCGATGTGCGACGGAAACAGGCCATGGCACAAAATGAGTAAAATGAATAGGCCTGTGTGGTAGCCTTTCAACCTGTGAGTAGTAGTTTATATATTGTTAAAACGTCAGACCATTTTTAAATAATTACCTACATCAGACCGGATTGTCTTGAAAATAACTAACCCCACCATGTATACATTAAGGACACATGTGGCAATGGTGCGCTCCAGGTTATATAGTCACATGATTTTGCTCTGCAGCCTAGAAAAAATGACATCCCAGGGCTTGACGGTCCCCAGAATGACCAGGTAGTCTGGCGGGGCCACCTGATCCTAAAATCAGGTAGGCTCGCCAGCATTTTAGGTAGCCCTGATATTTTTTCAAAAAAGTTCTTTTTCCCCCTTTTCATGTTAGTAATGGTACTTATAGCATGCTTTTTCTTTTTTTTTTTGGTAGGTAGCATGCTTAAGGGATGCTATACTTTTATTTTTTTCTTCGTTTTTTTGATACCATTTTGTAGTGTTTTAGTGGGGAACTTCCCCAGGATTCAGGTGGTCCCATTGGACTACCTGAATCCAACAAGGGCCGTTTTTGGAAGTCAGATCTCCCAGGAGATGAGACTATGCTATTTGTCGAGCGCTGCATCCTATTTCCAAAGCCACTGAGCTATGGAAATAGCCAGTCTGTAAAATAAAAACCTTTTAGAATTTTAAATCTTCAGAGATTTCAGATCAATTGTGTGGGTGTCCAAATGATTCCTAGACAGCCTGCAGGCAAAGGACATGGTTCCTCGAGACTTAGGTATCTAAGGACTACCTTAAACTACACTGATGCAATTTGGCATCTGTAAGCTGAAAGCATGTATTACAACTATCAGCTGACAGTCTACAATTGAATATTGTTTGTATACCTCAACAGTGTTTACTGGTTTGACCAGCAACTCCTTGTCCATTTTCATCATATCTTCTAAATCCTCCATGTTGACAGTTGTGTAAAGAAAAAAATGTATGCTACATTTCTATGATGTCAACACAGCAAGTGCCATTCACCCATTCACAATCCTACCACCCTCCACACATGTATCTTGGCTTCCATGCCTGTTCTAAACCGGAAATGAAATAACAACGCCACCTATTGGTTAGTCGGATTACTAGAAGAAGAAGTGACGACTTAGAAACCGGGTCAAAAAACTAGGTCAAAGTAAAAACTTTCTGGAGATGTATACAGAAACAAAAAAGCTACTCAAAAAGTTTCAGGTGTAGCTGAATGATAGTTATTGTTTCGGAATCAAGCGCTCTTATTCGCAGTCATTGTAATGTTATTCTGATTTACAGTCAAAATCGGTTTGGCAGGTGCCCGCGGGATCCGTTCATCCGGGTACTGGCGGTTTCCAAGAACAACATCAATGGCGGCCTCAACAGTCATGAAGTCGAGTGCCTCTCTGAATTATTGATGAGAATTAGTAGTGGTCTTAAATGATCACACTCATGACGTTGTAACCAATTTGCTTGATCGATCCGCCAGCAATTAACTCAACATGGATGAACGACATTGGTGGATAGCGCAGAAAATCCAAGAAACATTTCGCATTGGAGGGTATGAAAACCCAGCTATTTTGGAGGATTTTATGTGCCAACAAGATATATTGGAAATGGTCAATCAATTTCTTGCACCAAAAGGACCTGGAAGAATTTTCTTTTATTGTAATAAATCTGAAAGTGGTGGTTCTTTAACAACACAGCATTTAAATGTTGCAAATTCTTTAACAGTTTTGAAGGATGCCAACTTGGATGAAGTCACTGTGATTTACTTCTTAAGACAAGAAACATCAGGGCATGTTGATTCCAATACACCGGAAAGAGAGATATTCTGTGGTGATCTGAAAAACAATGCAATTGAAAATCTTACAGCTTTGCTATCGGAAATCTACATCCCAATCATAAAAGCCCAAAGGGAATGGGGTGAATGCACAGAAGAAAACAAGATGCACCTGATGTACAATATGGAAAAGTTCTTGACTTCACTGTCAGAAACAAGTGCCACAGCACATTCTGCAAATCAATGGGTATGTGGTTCATTTCAAAGATACATTCATTTTTGTGGAGTTTAAGTATTTTACAATTGCACTCAGCAGTTTAAATATGGAGGCTAATAGTCAGTCATTGCTAATTGCTATTTTCAGATAACATGGGAGTGACCAAAGTAATGCAATTAACTTTGTTTGCACTCCGATCATAGTTGTTGCATCTGCTGATTGGTTAGAAAACAAGATTGGATCTCATATAACTTCACTTTTAGCTCTAGACACCTTGCCACTAAAGAATAGATTGTAATAATTTCACCGCTACTACTACTGCTACTACTAAACTACTACTACTACTACTACTACTACTACTACTACTACTACTACTACTACTACTACTACTACTATTAGTCTATGGAGACTTTTAAGGTCATTATCATACTTTGATTTAGTTTATATTAGAGCAAAAGTCACATATACACTAACATATTTGGATTGCACCCCTATGCATGTCCCCATGGTTACTTATATTGGTGTCCTTTCTGGAATGTATACTTTGATCTACATGTACTGTGTAAAGTTTAGATCATTATAACTATTAGGAAATAAGCAATACTTCTCCATGCCTAAAATTACAATATGATTTTAGTGATTTTACCACTAAATTGAAATCAGCAACGGTTCCCCCCACAGACTCTGGTGCTAATAGCAATTCTTACTAATGGCTTGCAAATGCAGTTACAGTGGCTTAGCCCATCCTAGATTTCAAAACCCCTAGATAAGAACATATGGCCTAGATATCAATTGACTTCCAACTACCCGGCCTTTTTCTTACAAGACTTTTAGAGAGAAAACAGATAGGGCTTTTTTTGATGCTTAGGATTGTTGCAATGGAGAGGGTGTACGTTTGTAAAAAAATTATAATCAGTTTCAAACATAACCTTATAAGTTTGTCACTTTGCATGGTAGTATCAAACTCATTTAGGTAATTGCAATACCAACTATGTGGTAAAATGGATTACTATGGTACTAAACAACAATAGGGTATTGATTGGTTGATTGATTGGCTGATTGATCCATTGATTGATTTAATGATCCATTAATTGGTTGATCTATTGACCAATGAGTAGGGCTGCACACCGTTAAGAATTAACGATTTGATATGATACTGATAACTTTGAAACGATACGGCTTCTTAACGGTTTTTTAACGATACCGCGTTGGACGAACCTCTGAAAAATAGCCAAACTTTCGTATTCAAAACCTGTTGTTTTTTTTCCATGAAATATGATTTCAAATTCTTTGAATAAAACAGAATCGTATATTTGATTATTATGAGTTTTATTTTGCCATAGAATATTAAATTTGAACGAATTATCCATTAAGAATTAAATACGAAAGTATTGATGCCAATGCCGAGCCGTTGTTTCATTGAATCACGGCTTAGGAAGTGCTCGGAGCGATGTCAACAGTAAGGTAAAGCAGTTTCCTCATAGCTGCTTTATCGGTTTTTCAAACCGGTTTATTTTGGGACGGTTATCATTATCATTAGGCAGCCTAATGATCGGTTACGGTCTGCAACCGGGAACCGGTGTGCAGCCCTACCAATGAGTATCTCTTACTTTAAGTCAGGCAGTGGATCTGCAAGTCATCAATGTAGAAATAACTTAATAATACTAATTGTATATGTAACCATGGAATTCATATCATAATTTTTCAATTAAATAACAGTTTCCTGGTGTACAGCAGAGATATATAGGTCACTGTGTACAGGGAGAATTGAAATCAAATACATGCAATACAAACACTAGATAGTTCACTACTAATCTATTGACTATTTATATAAATGATTTCCAGAGAGTATATCATGGAAATATTTTATTATTTAATGATTATGCTAAGTTATGATGTTTGTCTACTAAACTATAGATGCTGAAGCATCCAGAGCATCTTGTAAGTAATGACTTCAAACAGCACAGACTGGCAGCCCTAGATCATCACATTATCCTGGAGTATGAGAACTTGGTGAACGACTGGATTTCTACCATAGAGGCTATCCTCACAGATACATCAGATGAGAGGTACTTAGTCTTTATATACTACCTGTCTTGACACAGCTTGGAGCATCTTGACAATCTCACAGACTGTCAATATATATAAAATGTCATTATACATATATGTACTGTTATTGACATCCAATTTATTAAAAAATAAGTAAAAAAAAGTGTCATTATATAAAAGAAATCAATATTTTCAAAATAATCTTCATTGGTGCTTAATGTTTAAGTGTCTGTTTTAGTTTTATTTGATGAAAAAGCATGAAGTAAAATTCTTTTTTTAAATTATGATTTTATTTTCAGTGTGTCATTTCATTAAGTAGACTTTGGTAATTTTTTGAAATAGTTCTACGTTATCTCGCAATCTCTAATAATTTTCTAAATTCCTCAGTAATTTGAAATTCTGACGGACAAGATGATGAGCATGTATTTAGTTCCACTTGAGATTTGTCATATTTGTCATATTTGATGTTTGACTTATCATTGCATATATTTGTTCAGACGGATAGCTTACTTATGGATTATCATTTGCAGGTTTTTGGACCCTAATGCAGGTCCGTTGTCGGAGTTAGATAGGTGGCGCCGCAGACAGCGCCTTCTAGCCAGCATCACTGAGCAGCTCAAAGGGAAAGAATGCAAGGCAGTCATAGGAGTCTTGATCAGTGCTAAATCAAGGCTGCTGAAGAAGTGGAAATCAATAGATGCTGGGTGAGTAAAACAATGTAGTGACCATTTTGAGAAGTAGTGCTTACCTTTTTTGTTCATAGGAAAGGATTGAAAAAGTCCTTACCAGTACTGAAATGGGAATGAATCCTTTTTGAATTTTTTTTCAGGTGAAATTCATGTCTATTCTAAGTGTCTTCCTAGAGAAATTGGTACAGATTTTTGAGGTGGTTATACCATCATTACAGTCCAACTGAACCATCTTCAACATAATTCAAAGATCATGAACTCATAGTATCAAACATATATGGTAAATCTTGTCAGTTTAGAAATAGGGATACTGAAAAAAAGAACTAGAAATCAGTAGATAGCTAGGAAAAATGATATTTAGAAACTTCTTTTTGAAAGTAGATTAACTTTACTGTATACTGTCGTCCAGTCAGATGCAATTTCTACTGAAAAACTAGAAATCAGTGGATAGATAGGAAAAAAATGATATTTAGAAACTACTCTTTGAAAGTACAGATACAATTTCTAATTCTAACTCAACATAATATCGTTCTTCATTATTCAAATACTTAATTTGATATTGTACATGAGAGCTACTTACTGTTTTATGATTTCAGGATTACCGATGCAATGAACGAGACGAAAGATAAGGTGAAGTACCTGGAGTCGCTGAAGCGCCACCTGGATCAGCTGTACCACTCGGCCACGCCCTCCAGCATCGCCTCCACAGCGCTGCCAGGACTCGTCAACAGCATCAAACAGATGGACTCCATATCGAGGTTCTACTCAAGAGCAGGATTTTTAGGACTTCTTTTCTCAAAGGTACCGGAATCAGTCTTGGCCTCTAGAAAGATATGAGGTCCCTTGTTTCTTCAAAGGATGTGCATTTGCATATCTTTAATGGGAATACTTTTAAAGTATCTTTTCTTTTTGAATAAAATCAAAACAGCTTTTTTCATAAACAATCATTTATTCATCCTGAAGTTGTACTACAAGGTTGTGCTTATGAATAATGATATCTTGAGATTTTAGGATGTGTTGCAAAAATTGTTTGATGAAAATGGTTATTTAGTAATGTTAGTACCTTTTTATTGCTTCTGAAACCATATCACAGTGGTTGATGTTTGTTACTGCAAATGCTGCTCCAAGATACACAATTCAGACCTCTGAATGAATAAAAATGTGAAGACGGAATTTGGTGGGTTTAAGTGAGAAACAATTTGTCATTTTCCTCCCGCCATATCTTAATTTTTCTTTTCCATTCTACACAGGTTACAAACCAGTTGGTGCTGGCGTGCAAGGATCATATCAAGGAGTGCACCATCAACAAAGACGACGTGGACAATCTGTGGCTGCGAGTGGACGAGGAGATTCAGTTCCGTGATCAGCGAGATTCTGCAGATCCACAACACAAACAGCTCAGAACAGAGGTCATCAGCAGAATCAAGGTACCGTTAATTCTCAGTAATTTGGGACACCTTTTTAATAATTACGGTTTGCATGGGTGCAGGGCAGCCCACGTTTTCTGAAAATACATTGATGTTGTATAGGGAAGATTTAAGTGGTCCAAATTCCTAGGGTGTTCTAAATTTCCGGTGGTACCATTATCTTGAGCATATGACAACCCTTCTATACAGTCTTCTAAAACTATAGGGAGGAGTGCAATTATCTTTTCATGTTCTATTTTTTAATTGAACACTGTAAAATATATTTAGATTTCCCTCATGAAAAGGTTAAAACTTACTGAGGTGTAAAGATAAATAGGTGGGCATATTTCACTTCCCAATGTGAATCTTTAGAGAATTTTGGTGTTCGTTCCTTTTGTTTATATTTCTTGTACCGCTTGCAGCCTCGCGTTAAAGGTAAAGACGCCAAGGAGGCAGCCATGCAGGATGAGACGCTGTATGGGCGTTTGAAGGCTTGTCTGAGTCTGCAGAGTTACTACAGGGAAGCCCTGCGCTCCATGAGGGACTCGCTCGGAGCCAGTCTACAACTCACTCACTATCCGTCGGTCAGTAGTGTCGCAGGACAGGGACCAGGAAGTATAGGGTAAATCTATATTACACTTACAGTATATACATTAATGCTTTATTCTATCATCAAGAAATAGGGCAAATTTCTTATGAAGATAGGAAAGATTTTTCTTATTCCCATAATGTACCATAATGCATATAATATACAAAATTGGCTTCCCTGCCAATCTTTTTCCGGAGTGATATAGAATCATATTGCATTTATGGATGAGTATTTAGATTCGTAAAAGATATGAAAAATAACATCTTTATGTGTAATTATAGTTCCTGTTTTATCAAATTGATACTTATTCAAAGTTGAAAACCACATTTTTACATGAAAATGTAGAGTTGCTTGATGATGTCTCTTACAGATCCCAGAAGTTGCGTGCGCCCAGCCTTAGGGGTGGCCCCTCACCCTCCAAGAGGGGCTCTTCAATAGCTGGCCACAACGAGGGTCACGGTGTATCTCTTGCTGATGAGGAGACCATTCTGGGGCACATGGACGCGTTCTGTAACAGGATCAGGCAGATCATGGATGTCATCAACACACTCTCACAGTACCACAGGTAATACTGTCAATCAAGCAAATTTAATGTGTGACAAATTTGAAATATGAAATTTTTTGTTATTTGGCCAAAGATCATTTTGCTGACTTCTCTAAACTAAAAGAAAATCAATTTGTATAATGAAGTTCATTTAAGTTAAATATCAATATTTTGCTGGTAGTGCATTCACTATTGTTTCATGATGGATAAATCTACTCAAAACTTATGTCTTTGACTCTCCTTATATATTTTATTTTTTTATGTTTATTTATTGTTTATTGATGTTGTACCCTGTTGTTTTGAGATCGATCATGGTGTGTTATACCTATTTGCTTTACTGTCTATTCTAGGGTTATAAAGACCACCAATGGTCTCCCTCGGCCTCGACAGGAGGACTTGGTCTGTGATGAGTCTATGGATGAGACAGACTATAAGATACACAATGACAACAATGGTAAGTTTATTGTTTTATTGTTTGATTCAGGCACGGGTATAAATGGAAAGGGGAGGGGGGGGGGGGGGGGGAGGGTTCAGATACATATCTTAGTTATCTTTCATCAAATTACAATTAAAGCTCACTATCTTGTAGTTGAAATGCTATTTCTTTGCTTTGGTGTGATATTAACTGAATCTCCCTTCTTGAATAGAAAATAAATTTTCTCTATGTATTGAACTTCATGTGACAATGGAATGACACAGGATTAAACATCTGTGTTTTTCGAGTGTTTTTTTCTCAGATGAAGATGACACAGAAAACTCTTAAGAGTAGATGATTTAGACCTTTTTAAAAGATGTGGTTTTCTAGTACATGTAGTATTGATAAGGAAAAGGCCAGTAATTTGCCTATCTGGTTAAAGTCAAATGTGCCTTACTTTCATATCTTCAATCCACTGGTTTTGGATATTCTTTTGATTTTGTATGTAGTGTCTATATAATAGACAGTGAAATGGATGACCATTGTTAGTTTCCTTTTTTCCCCAGTTGACCAGCAGAAGGCGCTGCCATCATGGCCTAATCGTAGTAACCTGTTGTTAGTGTCTGCATGTAGACAGTGAAACATAAGACAATTGTAAGTTTCCTTGTTTCCCCAGTTGACCAGCAGGTGGCGTTGCCGTCGCGGCCTGATCCTGGTAACCTTGGAGCCATAGCTGAGGATGAGGAGATGGTGACAGATCAGCAGCAGGGCGGGGACTCTGGCGAGGGGAACAGGGACGCCCTCTCAGAGTACGCCGACGAGATCCACGACCTCACCAACCCCAACCATGGACTCACAAAACAACATGTCACGCTGCTCAGTGAGTAGCCTAGATTTCTAGGGGGTCATTTGTATTTTTTCTGTCATGTATTTCTGTTACCAGGCACCAAATAGTCTAGTTGGCCACAATGGCCAATTCTGTTTACACTTAATTCACCAGAGGAACAGAGGACTCCGTTTGAGTATGACAAACTTTAGAGAAAGGAGGAGCATTTGGTGCTATCTATCTAACATACCTGTTTCTAAACCATACTGCTTTGTATTTCAGGTCTGAAGAACTCGTGAACCTATCTCTAATCAATCAATGAGCAGGCTTTGAATTTCAAGTATTTATCTATTGGTTCTGATGCAAATGTTAGGTGCCTTTTATTTAAGCAATTATTTCATCTACATAAAGGTTATTACTAAAACACAACTCATATAAAGTTAATTTGCAAATTTTAGAGATTTATGATGTTTTGTGATTCGTTGATTTCCTATTGTGTTTGTTCTTGCAGAGGAGTATTATCCTGATGATAGCCAAGAAGAGGGTCCTAGTGTCACCAATGTCCTGAGAGACCACTGTCATAAGATGGGTCAGATAATGCTGGACAACGTCACAACTAAAACCTCATTAGATGTGGAGAGTAAGGTAAGTAGCACTATTGTAGGTGGGAGTAAGGGGGGGGGGGGGAAACCAAATTGCATTCGTTAACGTCTATGTAGGTAAGCAGTACTAACAGAATCACCAAATGCTAACAATTGTAAGATTCGTGAATTCAGTTGCAATTAGTTGTTTTCTTTCTCTGTTTGGAACAGGACAAGGATAAGTTTGATGACATCTACACCAGTTTTCTGACCACTGTCCAGGAGATGGAGAAGTTTGTCCAGGCGTACCTCCACGCTGTCTTCATGAGGAAGATGAAAACTCACGAGGGACTAGATCTCATTACAAGGTAAGTCAAGGCCACGACAAAAAGAAAGCGGGTTCTTATTTCTGGAAAGTTAAAAAATGTTTTATTTTTCTTGTTAGAAAGATAGTTGTGTGCAGAATTTAAAACTTGATTCCAAATGTCATTGAACTTTAAGGTATATCTTGTTCCTTGGTTGTTGATTGACTTTGCAGGCAGTTACATAGATAGCTAGTGGCAGCTGAAAAAAAAGTTTGTTGAGGTAGTTACCTGGCATGTCCATGGCATAGTTTGGTTATCATAAGATTGTCCATGACTCAATGTTGTTATATTGTAGGTTTGTTCCCATCCAGCACAGACCAGGAGTGAGGGCTGTGGTGGCTGAGAAGTTTGTAGAGATATTTACCTGGTAGGAGAGTGACATTGTTATATTGTAGGTTTGTTCCCATCCAGCACAGACCAGGAGTGAGGGCTGTGGTGGCTGAGAAGTTTGTAGAGATATTTACCTGGTAGGAGAGTGACATTGTTATATTGTAGGTTTGTTCCCATCCAGCATAGACCAGGAGTGAGGGCTGAGAAGTTTGTAGAGATATTTACCTGGTATGAGAGTGACATTGTTATATTGTAGGTTTGTTCCCATCCAGCATAGACCAGGAGTGAGGGCTGTGGTGGCTGAGAAGTTTGTAGAGATATTTACCTGGTAGGAGAGTGACATTGTTATATTGTAGGTTTGTTCCCATCCAGCATAGACCAGGAGTGAGGGCTGTGGTGGCT
The DNA here is from genome assembly GCA_963942565.1 of Maea johnstoni. Taxonomy (NCBI): domain Eukaryota; kingdom Metazoa; phylum Annelida; class Polychaeta; order Spionida; family Magelonidae; genus Maea; species Maea johnstoni. The sequence continues at coordinate 92,083,565 of OZ012684.1, read as the reverse complement.
GAGAAGTTTGTAGAGATATTTACCTGGTATGAGAGTGACATTGTTATATTGTAGGTTTGTTCCCATCCAGCATAGACCAGGAGTGAGGGCTGTGGTGGCTGAGAAGTTTGTAGAGATATTTACCTGGTAGGAGAGTGACATTGTTATATTGTAGGTTTGTTCCCATCCAGCATAGACCAGGAGTGAGGGCTGTGGTGGCTGAGAAGTTTGTAGAGATATTTACCTGGTATGAGAGTGACATTGTTATATTGTAGGTTTGTTCCCATCCAGCATAGACCAGGAGTGAGGGCTGTGGTTGCCGAGAAGTTTGTAGAGATATTTACCTGGTATGAGAGTGACATTGACGAAGTACACAAGATGTATGAAAGTAACAAGGTAAGGATGGCAACTTGTCATCCCAATCATCCCAATTTCATAAGATTAGCTTGTGATACTGGCAGTTCTTGGTAGCATCATCTTTTTTGGAATTATCAATATATTTTGATGTACTTTTATGTGCACTAGCAAGATTACAGTATTAACTAATTCAAAGTGCAACTTCTGATTGTAATTCTGAATTTACCATATAGTCTCTAGGCCTCATTTTCCATTTGGTAGTAGCATAGCGTAGGAGCCACACATGCAAACTAGGGAAACTACTTTACTTATAAGTACAAATATATTTTTCAACCTAACCTCACTTTGAAGATTTATACATGTAATATTCGGTATAATTAAGAATCATTTCTTTTGCTCCAGTACATAATTAGTTTCGTTTTATCCCACAGGAGGATCCACCGATGCTTCGCAATGCTCCCCCAGTGGCTGGCGCGATCCACTGGTCCAGACAGCTGATGAAGAGAATAGAGGACCCAATGAAAGTGTTCCGTGATAACAGGGCCATAACCAACCTAAAGGACTTCAGCCGCATCGTGCGGATGTACAATAGGCTGGCTACTGCCCTGGTGACGTTTGAGAGCCTCTGGTTCTCCCAGTGGAAGTCCCACATTGAGCACGCCAGAGAAGGCTTGAGGGCCACTCTCTTTGTGCACCACCCAGAGAGCAAGATCATAGTAGTCAATGCAGATGATCGGTAAGTTCTAATATGGAAAAATATCTAATATCATTTTGTTGCAAGAGATACTGGACATCTATATAAAACTTCAACTCGATAGATTCCACTGTATGGAATATGCATCTTATCCCTTGAATTGCTCAATCAGTGAGGTTAGTTAAAATTGAATCATCCGTAAAAGAAATACTGTCTTTGTAGAGTATTGTGCATGACTCCTTATCATGTAGCAAAAGCCTCTCTCTCTCTCTCCACCAGAGTGCTCCAGCTGATCCACGAGGCCCGGTGGCTTAAGAGGCTCTCCATACAGATCCCAGAGTCTGCAGAGTCCGTGCTGCAGCAAGAGTCCCGCTTCAAGAACTACAAGAACCACCTGGAGCTAGTCCTCTCAGAGTACAAGGCCCTCTGTGAGTCTGTGCCCATCTCCCTACAGTCTCTCTTTGACCCCCACGTCCAGGCCGTGGCTCAGAACTTCCAGCCTGGACTGACCACACTAGCCTGGAACAGTATGAATATTGGTAAGTGTTGTGTCCTCTCTCAGAGTACAAGGCTCTCTGTGAGTCTGTGCCCATCTCCCTACAGTCTCTCTTTGACCCCCACGTCCAGGCCGTGGCTCAGAACTTCCAGCCTGGACTGACCACACTAGCCTGGAACAGTATGAATATTGGTAAGTGTTGTGTCCTCTCTCAGAGTACAAGGCTCTCTGTGAGTCTGTGCCCATCTCCCTACAGTCTCTCTTTGACCCCCACGTCCAGGCCGTGGCTCAGAACTTCCAGCCTGGACTGACCACACTAGCCTGGAACAGTATGAATATTGGTAAGTGTTGTGTCCTCTCTCAGAGTACAAGGCTCTCTGTGAGTCTGTGCCCATCTCCCTACAGTCTCTCTTTGACCCCCACGTCCAGGCCGTGGCTCAGAACTTCCAGCCTGGACTGACCACACTAGCCTGGAACAGTATGAATATTGGTAAGTGTTGTGTCCTCTCTCAGAGTACAAGGCTCTCTGTGAGTCCGTGCCCATCTCCCTACAGTCTCTCTTTGACCCCCACGTCCAGGCCGTGGCTCAGAACTTCCAGCCTGGACTGACCACACTAGCCTGGAACAGTATGAATATTGGTAAGTGTTGTGTCCTCTCTCAGAGTACAAGGCTCTCTGTGAGTCCGTGCCCATCTCCCTACAGTCTCTCTTTGACCCCCACGTCCAGGCCGTGGCTCAGAACTTCCAGCCTGGACTGACCACACTAGCCTGGAACAGTATGAATATTGGTAAGTGTTGTGTCCTCTCTCAGAGTACAAGGCTCTCTGTGAGTCTGTGCCCATCTCCCTACAGTCTCTCTTTGACCCCCACGTCCAGGCCGTGGCTCAGAATTTCCAGCCTGGACTGACCACACTAGCCTGGAACAGTATGAATATTGGTAAGTGTTGTGTCCTCTCTCAGAGTACAAGGCTCTCTGTGAGTCTGTGCCCATCTCCCTACAGTCTCTCTTTGACCCCCACGTCCAGGCCGTGGCTCAGAATTTCCAGCCTGGTCTGACCACACTAGCCTGGAACAGTATGAATATTGGTAAGTGGTGTGTCCTCTCTCAGAGTACAAGGCTCTCTGTGAGTCCGTGCCCATCTCCCTACAGTCTCTCTTTGACCCCCACGTCCAGGCCGTGGCTCAGAACTTCCAGCCTGGACTGACCACACTAGCCTGGAACAGTATGAATATTGGTAAGTGTTGTGTCCTCTCTCAGAGTACAAGGCTCTCTGTGAGTCTGTGCCCATCTCCCTACAGTCTCTCTTTGACCCCCACGTCCAGGCCGTGGCTCAGAACTTCCAGCCTGGACTGACCACACTAGCCTGGAACAGTATGAATATTGGTAAGTGTTGCGTCCTCTCTCAGAGTACAAGGCTCTCTGTGAGTCTGTGCCCATCTCCCTACAGTCTCTCTTTGACCCCCACGTCCAGGCCGTGCCTCAGAACTTCCAGCCTGGACTGACCACACTAGCCTGGAACAGTATGAATATTGGTAAGTGTTGCGTCCTCTCAGAGTACAAGGCTCTCTGTGAGTCTGTGCCCATCTCCCTACAGTCTCTCTTTGACCCCCACGTCCAGGCCGTGGCTCAGAACTTCCAGCCTGGACTGACCACACTAGCCTGGAACAGTATGAATATTGGTAAGTGTTGTGTCCTCTCTCAGAGTACAAGGCTCTCTGTGAGTCTGTGCCCATCTCCCTACAGTCTCTCTTTGACCCCCACGTCCAGGCCGTGGCTCAGAACTTCCAGCCTGGACTGACCACACTAGCCTGGAACAGTATGAATATTGGTAAGTGTTGTGTCCTCTCTCAGAGTACAAGGCTCTCTGTGAGTCTGTGCCCATCTCCCTACAGTCTCTCTTTGACCCCCACGTCCAGGCCGTGGCTCAGAACTTCCAGCCTGGACTGACCACACTAGCCTGGAACAGTATGAATATTGGTAAGTGGTGTGTCCTCTCTCAGAGTACAAGGCTCTCTGTGAGTCTGTGCCCATCTCCCTACAGTCTCTCTTTGACCCCCACGTCCAGGCCGTGGCTCAGAACTTCCAGCCTGGACTGACCACACTAGCCTGGAACAGTATGAATATTGGTAAGTGTTGTGTCCTCTCTCAGAGTACAAGGCTCTCTGTGAGTCTGTGCCCATCTCCCTACAGTCTCTCTTTGACCCCCACGTCCAGGCCGTGGCTCAGAACTTCCAGCCTGGACTGACCACACTAGCCTGGAACAGTATGAATATTGGTAAGTGGTGTGTCCTCTCTCAGAGTACAAGGCTCTCTGTGAGTCTGTGCCCATCTCCCTACAGTCTCTCTTTGACCCCCACGTCCAGGCCGTGGCTCAGAACTTCCAGCCTGGACTGACCACACTAGCCTGGAACAGTATGAATATTGGTAAGTGGTGTGTCCTCTCTCAGAGTACAAGGCTCTCTGTGAGTCCGTGCCCATCTCCCTACAGTCTCTCTTTGACCCCCACGTCCAGGCCGTGGCTCAGAACTTCCAGCCTGGACTGACCACACTAGCCTGGAACAGTATGAATATTGGTAAGTGTTGTGTTGTGTCCTCTCTGAGTACAAGGCCTTCTGTGAATATGTTAATTATCATACAGGCTGTCTTTGACCCTCACTTCCGAGCATTGCTCTGTAAAAATTGTTTTTCAACCTTTTACATAGACCAGGCTCCTAGTCTCTAAAAAGTTGACATTTCCGTCTGTATTGACCAAGCAGTGTGGTGTAGTACCAGGTATGGTAGATAGATGGCACCACCTGGTCCTATATCTATTCCCCTGGTGAGATAAGTTTAAACTAAATTGACCACTATGGCCACCTAAACCTTTTGGTGCTTGGTAACTGAAAAAGCATGACAGAAAAATTCACATGACAGACTAGAAATCTAGGCTAGCTTTTACGTGACTTATTCTCTCCAGAATTTTGGAAACCAAGCTTATATCATTCTACTGGTCAGCACTGATAGTTGTCTCTCTTTATCCCCTTTAAGATGCCCTTATGCACCCAGTCTATGCAGGTACCAGCAAGGTCTTGAGTTCTTTTAAGCATATTCTCTCCTACCATTTATTTGAAAATAGGATGTTATCTTTGTATGGTTCGGTAGTCAATGTAGTCTTTAAGGGTTGTATGGTTCTGTGGTCAATAGTGTTCTTTCTCTCTCCCGTCTAGATGCGTTTTTGCACCAGATCCACTCTGGCACGAGTAAGTTGCGGCAGCTGGTGGAGCGCGTCAATGAGGTGGTCAGCAGCAAGGTGGAGGGAACAATAGACAAGATCAAAGACATGATCTTCTTCGATTATCAGCTGGCCTTCTCAAAACAATGGGTAAGTAATGCTTTAGCATCAACTTTTCTTTTCATTAACTGTTTTGCAATTTTTAAAAGGTTTTGTTCTTTCTGTCTCATGTGACACACATTTCCAACTGTAGATTATTATTATCAGTATTAGGTACCTGATTCTTATAAGTAAAAATTATGTGATTATTTACCATAAGCGGACTTGTCCTTATTGATACATGTATATATGTATGCATCATGGTGAGTATTTTTCATAGATAAGAGGTTTATGTCCTAGTATTTCAGTAAAATTACTTGCATTCTCTGAAGACCATTTATCCTTTGCATGTATACACTTTGATTTGAATGTCACCATGGTAAAATTGATGGTGGTTATTTCCCATTTTGTTCTACAGCCTCCTGAAGATTTTTCCGATGCTGTGTGGAGAACTGTTGAGAAGAAGGCAGTGGAGCTGAATGGTTACATGGTAACCATAGAAACTGGCATCCATGATATCTGCAACATGCTCACCTTCAGAAAGGTAAGGCCAAAACTAAAAGCAATGTGGGTGTCAGACACACAAGTAATTCTGGATAGATTGGTGAACCAATATCTTTCACAGAAGCAGAAAAGTTGAATTTAATTGGCTCTTGATTTAGCGTCATGCAAATGAATCTGCTTAAAATGGTTTTCACATTGTGCAATAGTTTCTGTTTTGTATAATATTTTCAATGTAATATGGAGTAATGCTTAGATATCAGTGTGTGACTATAGTATTAGTTTAGACTAGTATTAGTCCTTAGGTAATGTCTAGTAGGGTAATAACACATTACTTATGTAGTAGTTGATATATGGATCGCTATCATTATTATTGCACTATAGTAATATTTAAATATCCTAGCAGTTAATTATTACAGAACATTGTTACCCATTGTATGTATATTGGTTATCAGAGTTTAATGTAATTATTTTGTATTAGAGAAAGGTTGACTAGGGCTAGTCATACCAAGCCAGTGGAAGTATTTAGTTATTGTTCCAACATAGATTATAGATATAAAACATTTAAAAAGGAATATGTCAAAATAATTTTTTGAAGAAATAAATGTATCATTTTAATCCCTATCTGAATATGACTGGTTTCTTTTATTGTATCCTTCATCTGAGTAGAGATGGATTGAATCAGGGTAATTTTTGACTCTTGCTGTTTTCTTGCTTTATTTGTCAATGTTCACATTTTTTCTGAAAATGATGTTACTTGTGACAAAGCATACTTCCTATACGGCACCTTTCCGCAGCTATGTGTATGTGACAGTCATTTGATGTTGTGTGGTTCCGTCCTGCTCATTTCACTGTGTTTGAAATTTGAAACTTTGAAAACCCACTATTGTGATGCACATGATATCAGCAAAAGTTTGAATGATGATCTTATTAAAGGGAGGAACTTTACTATAAGAAATAGCACATGTGTAATTAACTTAATCCAAAATTGTTATTTTTCCTCTGAAATTGGCCTGTTCTTTTCCTGCACTAGTGACTTTGAATTAGAATCTGCATTGCTTTATCTTATTGCAATTGTTTCTGTCATTCTAGCTTTCTAGGCTAAATCTTGGCTAGTAAGTAGTTGATAGGGGAGGAAACTGAATTACCAGCATAAACCTTTGACTTTCCAAAAGTCATTGGCAACTTTTTAAATGCCTCAAGCAGAAATGGAGCCCTGGATTATGAAGTGTTGAGGCACAGCTAGCAGTAGGTGCCCAATAAACTAGACTACTCAGCTATAAAGGTAGTCCCTCTGCACCCCTGCAATTCACATAATAAATGCTGAAAATTTATTTTATATAATTATATTATGTTGTTTTTCGAGATGAGTAAGTTATAATTTTTGTGTGAAGGCTTGTATTTCTTTTGATTCCAGGGTTACTCCTTCTCTGCCCTTAAAGCAGTGAGAGGAGTGGTGAAATTCCGTAAGAAACTCTCAGAGACCAAGGCAGCGAGAGAGGAGGTGGCAGCGTCTGCCATGGTCAATACACACTACTGTTATTTCACATAGATAATAGTTACTAATCCAGGGAAAATCCGAGGCTAGATGATAGGAGTGATAAGATAGTGGTGCTGGGCACAATAGGGCGTTAAGGCAAAATATGGTAGAGGGTGGACTGCACGCTAAAATACAGGCTGGCTTGCGGACCATGTCAAGGTGTAGATATTGTGATGGCCAATGATGCTCTCGTTCAATATCAGCACTGACTGCGAAACGCGACGCTGACACCTGACGAGATAGAAGATTGAGACCTTTGCCGTAATTAGCTTTAACCTGTAACGACAATAGCTGGGATTGATCAGGTGTGAAAAGATCCGAATAATTTTCCCAGACATAAAGTCAATACATGCTTTCAATATCACGCCTGACTCTGGTTTTTGGATGCTTTGTTTTATAGATTAACTCGCTGCAAAAAATTACAGCAATAAGAGTACCTTCAGTAGGAAGCCATCCTGTGGTGGCTGCCGCTGATTCTAATAATAACTTACAGTTACGGGCGGAGCCCTTCTTGGTAGCCGTTCGCGTCTAGCAATGGCAGGGGTTTGACAGGCTGAGAGGAGATGGTCAATACACACTACTGTTATTTCACATAGCTAATAGATACTAATCTAACAATGGCAGGGGTTTAACAGGCTGAGAAGACATGGTCAATACACACTACCATTATTTCATAACTACTAACCTAGCAATAGCTGGGGTTTAACAGGCACTCCTTGAGAACACATAACCATACCCTCTAGACAATATCAGGTCAGATACCTAGGCTAAATGCAAAACTGAAAATGTGTATTCTGCAACCTAAGGATAAGTAGTGACTCAGGGAGATTGGGCTTATCTAACATCTCAACTCCCTGACAATTTATCTCATACCTAATTCAAAGGAACAAACATGATAGATTAACGTTCATTTGTTTTTAAAATAAAAAATGTTAGCACATACCTAACATTTATTCATTTTGAAGAAAGAAGAGTCGATCGGTTGGTACCCACAGAATGTTAGCACTTATACTTGATGAAGTTAGGAATGCCTGCTCACAATAGCACATTGATTGGATATTTCTATGTGCTAATGCATGCTTTCAGGCACAGTAAGAGGGTTATAATATGATATGACTGACTTGTAGCTAACCATATTGTTATTTATCTTTGTTGTTTCTAGGTGGAGGCTACTAACCGCATGTAGATATGTGTATGATTACCAAGATATTTGATTTATATGGAACCCTAGATATGGCTAGGCTCAAATATCTATTATGCTATCAATTTATTTCAGATCTATACCTCTGACATTTACAGTTGCTTCAAATTGTCATCATTTTGCTTTCTTAGGAAGTGATGCTTTATATCCATAACTAAGCTATACCAACTCTGCTATTTAAGGGAAAGATTTTAAGTGATTTTTTAGGTTTAGAAGGTCATGAGGGAAAAACCTTCAGGCAAAACATCCTTTTCTTAATTTTTGGATGATACTGTAATCTGTTTCCTATTAAAATAACCCCAATTGTCAAACCTTTATTTACCTCTGTATTATCACCATGCAAAGCTCCTGTGTAAGTGTTGTATGTAAGTTGTACGTGTGTTGTGTGTTTCAGTCTGACTACCAGATGTACGGTAGCAGCTTCAGCTACAGTGGTAAGTCAAGGAGAGCTCAGACCGGCTCACAGGACGACAAGCCTAACTCAGCCATCCCTACAGCAGAGGACAATCTCACCACAGAACTGCTCAGTAAGATATACACAACACTTCATCAGAAAAAATAATAGCAAACACAAACTGTGCTTCCCTTTTGTTTCCCCGATGAGTACAGTTTATATATGCTACTCTCTTCTCAAATTTTCGTCAGTGTGTTCATTTTGGTTCATTCATCTTTTTTGTATTTAAATGATACTTAAGACCTGAAGTTTAGACCATGTACAGAGACAAGTACTATCTGCCTATCAGGTATGTGTTTTCTGATCGTGATAGTCCTCACTATTTAGAAACAACTGCTTATTTTTTGTTTTATTGCAGGGGCGTTTTTAGGGGATGGGGGTTGGAAGGGTTTTGAGAAAACCTACAAAATCTACATCCAAATCATGATTCTCTATAGTTAGAATGACACTTTCATTTCTGTTAAAAATGATACCCTTACTAAAGATAAACCACTCCTATGAAATGAACTTGTTAAATCTTGTGCATTGCCTTTAAATGTGTTTTACCCAATATGTGTAACTTGTAATATTGGTGATAAAAATGAATTACTAAAACTCAGTTACACAATTATCATCTTTCAGGTTTCTATACTGAGCTTGTGTATGAGGCTATCCTGAGCGCCACCTACCGTTCGCTGGTGACACTAGCGGAGTCGTCAGGCTGTGAGGGTGAGTTGGTGCGTGCCGTGAGTGTCATGTCTGGCGGCAGCAGTCAGGTGACAGGCGGCGGGGGGAGCGTCCGGTCCGTCAGCCCCTGGGTGTCCTCCTCCCCAGTCAAGGAGCGACCCGTCTCCAGCCTCTCTATGCTCTCAACCATGACATGGACCACAGACAAAACACAGGAAGTCACATACCTACAGTAAGTCCCCAGTAACACATCCAGGCCTCTAGTAAACAATATGCTCTGGCGAGTGTGCTGATGTCTTTTTTGACTGTAAGTTATTTTTGGGAAATATATGAAGAAAAGTGTTGATCAAAACCCAACACCAAACTACTCATTTGTGATTCTGATTTCAATCCTGAAATTGTTTTCAAGAATTATCATATATCCAGATGACATAAAAATTTCTAGTGATGAATGACTTAAACAATAGGGAATCAAAATAAGAGTTATGAATATCAAATAGAGAAGTGTTTTGTGTTTATGACAAATATTTCAAAACCATTGTTTAGCTATTGTAATACATGTATATTGTAACTTTATATTCACTGTTTTGTACCCTATGTATTTTCAGGTTTGAAGTGTTTGTGAAGTTCAGCATTCCTAACATAGTGATTGAGCCGGCACTTGACTCTGTCCAGAAGGCCCTGAATCATGTAACTGCTGCAGTGCTGGGCGTCACCAAAGGTGCGTTATTATCCACTAAATATGGTAATCAACTTCAAAAACTTGTCATGTATCTCATAGGTGGCATAGCCTTTTTAATGTATCTGTGCACAGATGTAGCAGTACTGGGAATAGGAAACCTCCAAGTCTTGCATAGACTTATGCAAAGTGGAATATTATAAGTACAAAATGTTGTCAAATCAAATCAATATTCATGGTGATCTGAAAAGGAGCAGAGCAAGCATTGTGGCTGGGATGCACGTAGCTTCGTCATGGCTTGTTTGCACTCCTAGGGGAGCTAGACACATCATATTCCTGGTGTCACCAAGGACATCTAAGAACATATTGTGTATTTTTTTTTTGGTTGTAGCTGTGTGTGTTATGTTTCAGATGTTGCATGGCTGAGTGGAGAGAGAATAGGAGAGACTTTCCTGAGCAGGATTGTGGAGGATTTGGTTGTAGCTGTGTGTGTTTTGTTTCAGATGTTGCATGGCTGAGTGGAGAGAGAATAGGAGAGACTTTCCTGAGCAGGATAGCAGAGGATGATACCATACAGGACCTGGTGTCACAGATACATAGTGTGGTAGATGGTAAGAATATACTCAAATCAAGAAAATTTGTTGATGCTATAAAATTGCTTATCATGTAGCAATTTTCACAAGTTTCTTTGAGGTATAACCTAAACCAATCTTAAAGTATCCACCTCTAGGCACCAGCAGGATTTATAGCCTTATTATTGTAAATAATAGAACAGAGTAAGTTATATTTGCAAATATTCTTAATCCATACAACTCAAAAATGATAAATGATGTTTTTGTTTTTGTTCTTTTCTCTGACTGTTATTTGACATTCAAATTATGTTCCTTTTATTCGTTAATTGTGAAGTTCTATTGTTGTATTGTGTATGCTGGCCATTACTAGCGTTGATATCCCTCTTACGATCGCTCTTGCTTTCTCTCAGATCTTCAGCCCATCATTAAGCAGCACATCCGCCACTTCAGCATGTATAACTTCCTGTGGAAGGACGATATGCGGGGGAACTACTACGAGTTCATTGGTCATGACCCCGGCACACTCACTATCAAGAGGGAGGTAGAAAGGTAACAGATACATTCAGTATTTTCATGGCATAATTGCAATTGAATGAGACTCATGCTGTAAATGTCTTTATCGTCTAATACGTTTTCATCTAGCACCTTGTTTTGCACAGTGACTATTACCAGCTGCAGAAAGGCTAAGATAGTATTTATGATGAGTCCATATTGTAGGAAGGCCAGTTATTTTGTCTCATAGATAGAAACATGAACACCATTATATTCATAGGGCAACTGCACAACTAGACTCTGTGTGGTATTAAAGGAATAAAAATATGTTATGTTAAAAGATTATATTTTCACAGTCAGTATATAAGCCATGATTTTACCATTATAAAGCCCTGGACCCACCTTAATCTCACCTCAGTATGGCGCCACTAGGATGAGACGAATGAGGGCTCTCGTATTTGTTTACATAATAGAGAAAGTTGTTCACGCATATGGGCAGAATGCACCTCTTGAGTGGTTCTTGTCAACACCTGGGCTAGGAGTCGTGCCATGGCTGTTGAGCAAGATCAGCTGGTTGTGTATCCGACATTGGTGACTATATTGTGTATGTTTATTTTCTAGGTAGACTAAATTGTGTATGTTTATTTTCTAGGTTGCTCAAGGTGGAGCAGAAAGTCTTGGCTATTCCATCCCATCTTCCAGTAGGTCCAATAGTGCTACTCACTGACCCTATCAGGAACGCCCTGCATGGCTTTGCCATGGCGTGGAAAACACAGTACGCATCGGTGCTTCACGAGGAGGCAAAGGTAATAATCCATATCTATCGAGCACCTCTGTGGTCCATTTGGAAGCAAAGGTAACAATATATACTCCTATACTTGGCATTAGATAATCATGTACCTGTAAAACACAATACGCTTGGTGTTCCGAAAAATTACACTTGGTTATAGAAAACGCAACCATTCACTCTATATATGAGATTTATGTGAGTGTCAACTTATTCTTGTTTCGATTCCTCAGAAAAAGCTTGATGCTGCTGTGCTGTACCGGTCCAATGTGAGGAACAGACTAGAGGTGACCGTGTCCAACCTAGACCAGTTGAATAGCACTCTTCATCTACTGGAGGAGCTGAGAGATATGGAAAACAAGATAGATGACATCTACCTGCCTATTGAAAACCTCTACGACAAACTAAGGTAATATTGTTGAAATATTGTTGCGGTATTGTATCATTAAGGAAATATCATTATTGAATCGTTGTATGAAAGGTGCCAAACCCTATGCCTTGTATTCAAGGGAAATTGATGTTATTCCATTTTCTATGCTTGTTATAGCAGTGTATTGTAGAGTATATTATGATGCTTCTATATCATTTTGTGTTAATTCCCAGGGAGTTGCGCCTGCCACCACACGAGGTCCAGTAGGTGGACTGTTTTGATCTGTTTTATTTCCCAGGGAGTTTGAACTGTGCCTGCCGCATCACGAGGTCCAGGAGGTGGACACTGTTATAGCAGTGTACTGTAGAGTATATTATGATGCTTATATCATGTTGTGTCATTTCCCAGGGAGTTTGAACTGCGCCTGCCGCGTCACGAGGTCCAGGAGGTGGACACTGTTATAGCAGTGTACTGTAGAGTATATTATGATGCTTATATCATGTTGTGTCATTTCCCAGGGAGTTTGAGCTGCGCCTGCCGCGTCACGAGGTCCAGGAGGTGGACACTGTTATAGCAGTGTACTGTAGAGTATATTATGATGCTTATATCATGTTGTGTCATTTCCCAGGGAGTTTGAACTGTGCCTGCCGCGTCACGAGGTCCAGGAGGTGGACACTGTTATAGCAGTGTACTGTAGAGTATATTATGATGCTTATATCATGTTGTGTCATTTCCCAGGGAGTTTGAACTGCGCCTGCCGCGTCACGAGGTCCAGGAGGTGGACACTGTTATAGCAGTGTACTGTAGAGTATATTATGATGCTTATATCATGTTGTGTCATTTCCCAGGGAGTTTGAACTGCGCCTGCCGCGTCACGAGGTCCAGGAGGTGGACACTGTTATAGCAGTGTACTGTAGAGTATATTATGATGCTTATATCATGTTGTGTCATTTCCCAGGGAGTTTGAACTGTGCCTGCCGCGTCACGAGGTCCAGGAGGTGGACACTGTTATAGCAGTGTACTGTAGAGTATATTATGATGCTTATATCATGTTGTATTATTTCCTAGGGAGTTTGAACTGCGCCTGCCGCGTCACGAGGTCCAGGAGGTGGACACTGTTATAGCAGTGTACTGTAGAGTATATTATGATGCTTATATCATGTTGTGTCATTTCCCAGGGAGTTTGAACTGCGCCTGCCGCGTCACGAGGTCCAGGAGGTGGACACTGTTATAGCAGTGTACTGTAGAGTATATTATGATGCTTATATCATGTTGTGTCATTTCCCAGGGAGTTTGAGCTGCGCCTGCCGCGTCACGAGGTCCAGGAGGTGGACACTGTTATAGCAGTGTACTGTAGAGTATATTATGATGCTTATATCATGTTGTGTCATTTCCCAGGGAGTTTGAACTGTGCCTGCCGCGTCACGAGGTCCAGGAGGTGGACACTGTTATAGCAGTGTACTGTAGAGTATATTATGATGCTTATATCATGTTGTGTCATTTCCCAGGGAGTTTGAACTGTGCCTGCCGCGTCACGAGGTCCAGGAGGTGGACACTGTTATAGCAGTGTACTGTAGAGTATATTATGATGCTTATATCATGTTGTGTCATTTCCCAGGGAGTTTGAACTGTGCCTGCCGCGTCACGAGGTCCAGGAGGTGGACACTGTTATAGCAGTGTACTGTAGAGTATATTATGATGCTTATATCATGTTGTGTCATTTCCCAGGGAGTTTGAACTGCGCCTGCCGCGTCACGAGGTCCAGGAGGTGGACACTGTTATAGCAGTGTACTGTAGAGTATATTATGATGCTTATATCATGTTGTTTTATTTCCCAGGGAGTTTGAACTGCGCCTGCCGCGTCACGAGGTCCAGGAGGTGGACACTGTTATAGCAGTGTACTGTAGAGTATATTATGATGCTTATACCATGTTGTGTCATTTCCCAGGGAGTTTGAACTGTGCCTGCCGCGTCACGAGGTCCAGGAGGTGGACACTGTTATAGCAGTGTACTGTAGAGTATATTATGATGCTTATATCATGTTGTGTCATTTCCCAGGGAGTTTGAACTGCGCCTGCCGCGTCACGAGGTCCAGGAGGTGGACACTGTTATAGCAGTGTGTTGTAGAGTATATTATGATGCTTATATCATGTTGTGTCATTTCCCAGGGAGTTTGAGCTGCGCCTGCCGCGTCACGAGGTCCAGGAGGTGGACACTGTTATAGCAGTGTACTGTAGAGTATATTATGATGCTTATCATGTTGTGTTATTTCCCAGGGAGTTTGAACTGCGCCTGCCGCGTCACGAGGTCCAGGAGGTGGACACTGTTATAGCAGTGTACTGTAGAGTATATTATGATGCTTATATCATGTTGTGTCATTTCCCAGGGAGTTTGAACTGTGCCTGCCGCGTCACGAGGTCCAGGAGTTGGACACTGTTATAGCAGTGTACTGTAGAGTATATTATGATGCTTATATCATGTTGTGTCATTTCCCAGGGAGTTTGAGCTGCGCCTGCCGCGTCACGAGGTCCAGGAGGTGGACACTGTTATAGCAGTGTACTGTAGAGTATATTATGATGCTTGTCATGTTGTGTCATTTCCCAGGGAGTTTGAACTGCGCCTGCCGCGTCACGAGGTCCAGGAGGTGGACACTGTTATAGCAGTGTACTGTAGAGTATATTATGATGCTTATATCATGTTGTGTCATTTCCCAGGGAGTTTGAACTGTGCCTGCCGCGTCACGAGGTCCAGGAGGTGGACACTGTTATAGCAGTGTGTTGTAGAGTATATTATGATGCTTATATCATGTTGTTTTATTTCCCAGGGAGTTTGAACTGCGCCTGCCGCGTCACAAGGTCCAGGAGGTGGACACTGTTATAGCAGTGTACTGTAGAGTATATTATGATGCTTATATCATGTTGTGTCATTTCCCAGGGAGTTTGAGCTGCGCCTGCCGCGTCACGAGGTCCAGGAGGTGGACACTGTTATAGCAGTGTGTTGTAGAGTATATTATGATGCTTATATCATGTTGTGTCATTTCCCAGGGAGTTTGAGCTGCGCCTGCCGCGTCACGAGGTCCAGGAGGTGGACACTGTTATAGCAGTGTACTGTAGAGTATATTATGATGCTTATATCATGTTGTGTCATTTCCCAGGGAGTTTGAACTGTGCCTGCCGCGTCACGAGGTCCAGGAGGTGGACACTGTTATAGCAGTGTGTTGTAGAGTATATTATGATGCTTATATCATGTTGTTTTATTTCCCAGGGAGTTTGAACTGCGCCTGCCGCGTCACGAGGTCCAGGAGGTGGACACTGTTATAGCAGTGTACTGTAGAGTATATTATGATGCTTATATCATGTTGTATTATTTCCCAGGGAGTTTGAACTGTGCCTGCCGCGTCACGAGGTCCAGGAGTTGGACACTGTTATAGCAGTGTACTGTAGAGTATATTATGATGCTTATATCATGTTGTATTATTTCCTAGGGAGTTTGAGCTGCGCCTGCCGCGTCACGAGGTCCAGGAGGTGGACACTGTTATAGCAGTGTACTGTAGAGTATATTATGATGCTTATATCATGTTGTGTCATTTCCCAGGGAGTTTGAACTGTGCCTGCCGCGTCACGAGGTCCAGGAGGTGGACACTGTTATAGCAGTGTGTTGTAGAGTATATTATGATGCTTATATCATGTTGTTTTATTTCCCAGGGAGTTTGAACTGTGCCTGCCGCGTCACGAGGTCCAGGAGGTGGACACTGTTATAGCAGTGTGTTGTAGAGTATATTATGATGCTTATATCATGTTGTATTATTTCCCAGGGAGTTTGAGCTGCGCCTGCCGCGTCACTAGGTCCAGGAGGTGGACACTGTTATAGCAGTGTACTGTAGAGTATATTATGATGCTTATATCATGTTGTATTATTTCCTAGGGAGTTTGAGCTGCGCCTGCCGCGTCACGAGGTCCAGGAGGTGGACACTGTTATAGCAGTGTACTGTAGAGTATATTATGATGCTTATATCATGTTGTGTCATTTCCCAGGGAGTTTGAACTGCGCCTGCCGCGTCACGAGGTCCAGGAGGTGGACACTGTTATAGCAGTGTACTGTAGAGTATATTATGATACTTATATCATGTTGTGTCATTTCCCAGGGAGTTTGAGCTGCGCCTGCCGCGTCACGAGGTCCAGGAGGTGGACACTGTTATAGCAGTGTACTGTAGAGTATATTATGATGCTTATATCATGTTGTGTCATTTCCCAGGGAGTTTGAGCTGCGCCTGCCGCGTCACGAGGTCCAGGAGTTGGACACTGTTATAGCAGTGTACTGTAGAGTATATTATGATGCTTATATCATGTTGTGTTATTTCCCAGGGAGTTTGAACTGCGCCTGCCGCGTCACGAGGTCCAGGAGGTGGACACTGTTATAGCAGTGTACTGTAGAGTATATTATGATGCTTATATCATGTTGTGTCATTTCCCAGGGAGTTTGAACTGCGCCTGCCGCGTCACGAGGTCCAGGAGTTGGACACTGTTATAGCAGTGTACTGTAGAGTATATTATGATGCTTATATCATGTTGTGTCATTTCCCAGGGAGTTTGAACTGCGCCTGCCGTGTCACGAGGTCCAGGAGGTGGACACTGTTATAGCAGTGTGTTGTAGAGTATATTATGATGCTTATATCATGTTGTGTCATTTCCCAGGGAGTTTGAACTGCGCCTGCCGCGTCACGAGGTCCAGGAGGTGGACACTGTTATAGCAGTGTACTGTAGAGTATATTATGATGCTTATATCATGTTGTGTCATTTCCCAGGGAGTTTGAGTTGCGCCTGCCGCGTCACGAGGTCCAGGAGGTGGACACTGTTATAGCAGTGTGTTGTAGAGTATATTATGATGCTTATATCATGTTGTGTCATTTCCCAGGGAGTTTGAACTGCGCCTGCCGCGTCACGAGGTCCAGGAGGTGGACACTGTTATAGCAGTGTACTGTAGAGTATATTATGATGCTTATATCATGTTGTGTCATTTCCCAGGGAGTTTGAGCTGCGCCTGCCGCGTCACGAGGTCCAGGAGGTGGACACTGTTATAGCAGTGTACTGTAGAGTATATTATGATGCTTATATCATGTTGTGTCATTTCCCAGGGAGTTTGAACTGCGCCTGCCGCGTCACGAGGTCCAGGAGTTTGACACTGTTATAGCAGTGTACTGTAGAGTATATTATGATGCTTATATCATGTTGTGTCATTTCCCAGGGAGTTTGAACTGTGCCTGCCGCGTCACGAGGTCCAGGAGTTGGACACTGTTATAGCAGTGTACTGTAGAGTATATTATGATGCTTATATCATGTTGTGTCATTTCCCAGGGAGTTTGAACTGCGCCTGCCGCGTCACGAGGTCCAGGAGGTGGACACTGTTATAGCAGTGTACTGTAGAGTATATTATGATGCTTATATCATGTTGTGTCATTTCCCAGGGAGTTTGAACTGCGCCTGCCGCGTCACGAGGTCCAGGAGGTGGACACTGTTATAGCAGTGTACTGTAGAGTATATTATGATGCTTATATCATGTTGTGTCATTTCCCAGGGAGTTTGAACTGCGCCTGCCGCGTCACGACGTCCAGGAGGTGGACACTGTTATAGCAGTGTACTGTAGAGTATATTATGATGCTTATATCATGTTGTGTCATTTCCCAGGGAGTTTGAACTGCGCCTGCCGCGTCACGAGGTCCAGGAGGTGGACACTGTTATAGCAGTGTACTGTAGAGTATATTATGATGCTTATATCATGTTGTGTCATTTCCCAGGGAGTTTGAGTTGCGCCTGCCGCGTCACGAGGTCCAGGAGGTGGACACTGTTATAGCAGTGTGTTGTAGAGTATATTATGATGCTTATATCATGTTGTGTCATTTCCCAGGGAGTTTGAACTGCGCCTGCCGCGTCACGAGGTCCAGGAGGTGGACACTGTTATAGCAGTGTGTTGTAGAGTATATTATGATGCTTATATCATGTTGTGTCATTTCCCAGGGAGTTTGAGCTGCGCCTGCCGCGTCACGAGGTCCAGGAGGTGGACACTGTTATAGCAGTGTACTGTAGAGTATATTATGATGCTTATATCATGTTGTGTCATTTCCCAGGGAGTTTGAGTTGCGCCTGCCGCGTCACGAGGTCCAGGAGGTGGACATTGTTATAGCAGTGTACTGTAGAGTATATTATGATGCTTATATCATGTTGTTTTATTTCCCAGGGAGTTTGAACTGCGCCTGCCGCGTCACGAGGTCCAGGAGGTGGACACTGTTATAGCAGTGTACTGTAGAGTATATTATGATGCTTATATCATGTTGTGTCATTTCCCAGGGAGTTTGAACTGTGCCTGCCGCGTCACGAGGTCCAGGAGGTGGACACTGTTATAGCAGTGTGTTGTAGAGTATATTATGATGCTTATATCATGTTGTATTATTTCCTAGGGAGTTTGAGCTGCGCCTGCCGCGTCACGAGGTCCAGGAGGTGGACACTGTTATAGCAGTGTACTGTAGAGTATATTATGATGCTTATATCATGTTGTGTCATTTCCCAGGGAGTTTGAGCTGCGCCTGCCGCGTCACGAGGTCCAGGAGGTGGACACTGTTATAGCAGTGTACTGTAGAGTATATTATGATGCTTATATCATGTTGTGTCATTTCCCAGGGAGTTTGAGCTGCGCCTGCCGCGTCACGAGGTCCAGGAGGTGGACACTGTTATAGCAGTGTACTGTAGAGTATATTATGATGCTTATATCATGTTGTGTCATTTCCCAGGGAGTTTGAACTGCGCCTGCCGCGTCACGAGGTCCAGGAGGTGGACACTGTTATAGCAGTGTGTTGTAGAGTATATTATGATGCTTATATCATGTTGTGTCATTTCGCAGGGAGTTTGAGCTGCGCCTGCCGCGTCACGAGGTCCAGGAGGTGGACACTGTTATAGCAGTGTACTGTAGAGTATATTATGATGCTTATATCATGTTGTGTCATTTCCCAGGGAGTTTGAGCTGCGCCTGCCGCGTCACGAGGTCCAGGAGGTGGACACTGTTATAGCAGTGTACTGTAGAGTATATTATGATGCTTATATCATGTTGTGTCATTTCCCAGGGAGTTTGAACTGTGCCTGCCGCATCACGAGGTCCAGGAGGTGGACACTGTTATAGCAGTGTACTGTAGAGTATATTATGATGCTTATATCATGTTGTTTTATTTCCCAGGGAGTTTGAACTGCGCCTGCCGCGTCACGAGGTCCAGGAGTTTGACACTGTTATAGCAGTGTACTGTAGAGTATATTATGATGCTTATATCATGTTGTGTCATTTCCCAGGGAGTTTGAGCTGCGCCTGCCGCGTCACGAGGTCCAGGAGTTGGACACTGTTATAGCAGTGTACTGTAGAGTATATTATGATGCTTATATCATGTTGTGTCATTTCCCAGGGAGTTTGAGCTGCGCCTGCCGCGTCACGAGGTCCAGGAGGTGGACACTGTTATAGCAGTGTACTGTAGAGTATATTATGATGCTTGTCATGTTGTGTCATTTCCCAGGGAGTTTGAACTGTGCCTGCCGCGTCACGAGGTCCAGGAGTTGGACACTGTTATAGCAGTGTACTGTAGAGTATATTATGATGCTTATATCATGTTGTGTCATTTCCCAGGGAGTTTGAACTGTGCCTGCCGCGTCACGAGGTCCAGGAGGTGGACACTGTTATAGCAGTGTGTTGTAGAGTATATTATGATGCTTATATCATGTTGTGTCATTTCCCAGGGAGTTTGAACTGCGCCTGCCGCGTCACGAGGTCCAGGAGTTGGACACTGTTATAGCAGTGTACTGTAGAGTATATTATGATGCTTATATCATGTTGTGTCATTTCCCAGGGAGTTTGAACTGCGCCTGCCGCGTCACGAGGTCCAGGAGTTGGACACTGTTATAGCAGTGTACTGTAGAGTATATTATGATGCTTATATCATGTTGTGTCATTTCCCAGGGAGTTTGAACTGCGCCTGCCGCGTCACGAGGTCCAGGAGTTGGACACTGTTATAGCAGTGTACTGTAGAGTATATTATGATGCTTATATCATGTTGTGTCATTTCCCAGGGAGTTTGAGTTGCGCCTGCCGCGTCACGAGGTCCAGGAGTTGGACACTGTTATAGCAGTGTACTGTAGAGTATATTATGATGCTTATATCATGTTGTGTCATTTCCCAGGGAGTTTGAACTGCGCCTGCCGCGTTACGAGGTCCAGGAGGTGGACACTGTTATAGCAGTGTACTGTAGAGTATATTATGATGCTTATATCATGTTGTTTTATTTCCCAGGGAGTTTGAACTGCGCCTGCCGCGTCACGAGGTCCAGGAGGTGGACACTGTTATAGCAGTGTACTGTAGAGTATATTATGATGCTTATATCATGTTGTGTTATTTCCCAGGGAGTTTGAACTGTGCCTGCCGCGTCACGAGGTCCAGGAGGTGGACACTATTATAGCAGTGTGTTGTAGAGTATATTATGATGCTTATATCATGTTGTGTCATTTCCCAGGGAGTTTGAACTGCGCCTGCCGCATCACGAGGTCCAGGAGGTGGACACTGTTATAGCAGTGTACTGTAGAGTATATTATGATGCTTATATCATGTTGTGTCATTTCCCAGGGAGTTTGAGCTGCGCCTGCCGCGTCACGAGGTCCAGGAGGTGGACACTGTTATAGCAGTGTGTTGTAGAGTATATTATGATGCTTATATCATGTTGTGTCATTTCCCAGGGAGTTTGAGCTGCGCCTGCCGCGTCACGAGGTCCAGGAGGTGGACACTGTTATAGCAGTGTACTGTAGAGTATATTATGATGCTTATATCATGTTGTGTCATTTCCCAGGGAGTTTGAACTGTGCCTGCCGCGTCACGAGGTCCAGGAGGTGGACACTGTTATAGCAGTGTACTGTAGAGTATATTATGATGCTTATATCATGTTGTGTCATTTCCCAGGGAGTTTGAACTGCGCCTGCCGCGTCACGAGGTCCAGGAGGTGGACACTGTTATAGCAGTGTACTGTAGAGTATATTATGATGCTTATATCATGTTGTGTCATTTCCCAGGGAGTTTGAACTGTGCCTGCCGCGTCACTAGGTCCAGGAGGTGGACACTGTTATAGCAGTGTACTGTAGAGTATATTATGATGCTTATATCATGTTGTGTCATTTCCCAGGGAGTTTGAACTGTGCCTGCCGCGTCACGAGGTCCAGGAGGTGGACACTGTTATAGCAGTGTACTGTAGAGTATATTATGATGCTTATATCATGTTGTGTCATTTCCCAGGGAGTTTGAACTGCGCCTGCCGCGTCACGAGGTCCAGGAGTTGGACACTGTTATAGCAGTGTACTGTAGAGTATATTATGATGCTTATATCATGTTGTTTTATTTCCCAGGGAGTTTGAACTGCGCCTGCCGCGTCACGAGGTCCAGGAGGTGGACACTGTTATAGCAGTGTACTGTAGAGTATATTATGATGCTTATATCATGTTGTGTCATTTCCCAGGGAGTTTGAACTGCGCCTGCCGCGTCACGAGGTCCAGGAGGTGGACACTGTTATAGCAGTGTACTGTAGAGTATATTATGATGCTTATATCATGTTGTGTCATTTCCCAGGGAGTTTGAACTGTGCCTGCCGCGTCACGAGGTCCAGGAGTTGGACACTGTTATAGCAGTGTACTGTAGAGTATATTATGATGCTTATATCATGTTGTGTCATTTCCCAGGGAGTTTGAACTGCGCCTGCCGCGTCACGAGGTCCAGGAGTTGGACACTGTTATAGCAGTGTACTGTAGAGTATATTATGATGCTTATATCATGTTGTGTCATTTCCCAGGGAGTTTGAACTGTGCCTGCCGCGTCACGAGGTCCAGGAGGTGGACACTGTTATAGCAGTGTGTTGTAGAGTATATTATGATGCTTATATCATGTTGTGTCATTTCCCAGGGAGTTTGAACTGCGCCTGCCGCGCCACGAGGTCCAGGAGGTGGACAGTTTGAGGGACAGGTGGGAGGAGCTTCTAACGCTGGCGGAGGACGTCAGACAGGTGCTACTCAAGGAGAAGAGGGGGGCCTTCGAGCAGGAGCTAGACAAACAAGTCAAGGTAACACACACACTCAACAATACTCAAATCAAACTTACTGTAGAGGCAGGAGGATTTTAGACACTGTTTATCAATTGTGAAATGGAAATGAAAACTTGTCCACTGTATTCTTGTCTCTCCCTCTTTCCTCAAATGAAATGTAAGCTAAAACAAAATAATGATAAATGAATAAAATGATAAATAGATAAATAAATGAAGGTGCCAGAACTTTATCATCAACCAAAAACTTTATGTTGATTTATAGTACCACATATCCAAAAGAATTTGATACAAAATTCCTTTTTTAACTGCAAATCTTATCTATAAATTCTATTTTTAATATTTTCTAACTGCAGATTTCTTGAAATGATTTGTTTAACCAAGAAAGCTTATTATGATAATTTCCTGATGTTATATATTGTATTTTGCTTGCCACCAGACCTTTGTAGTTGAGGTGATCCAGTTCCGGAACGCGTTTGACGCCCAGGGTCCGGCGGTGCCGGGCATCCCTCCGGAAGAGGCGGTGACTCGGCTCCACGACTTCCAGCAGAGATACACTCTCTACGAGGCCAAGAGGAAGACACTAGACTCTGTCTCTAGGCTCTTTGGGATCATCTGTAAACCATTCCCTGAGCTAGACAAAACTGGAGAGGTGAGACTCAAATCCTAAAAAGATCTCTGAGCCTGTTGAAACTTGATCCTATCGTAACCAGAGACATTTCTCCATGTATCAGGCATAACTTTATTGACAAATCATTTGTTTGCAATCTCTTTGGCTTCAAAAAAAATTGTTTTGTTTGTTTCATGTAACCCTACCCTATTAGGTTTTTATCCACCCTTCCAACTCCCAATCAACATAAAACATCCTGAAACACATATTTTATGGAAAAAAATGATCTAAAATAAATATTTTTACCTACCAACCCAAACTATTTTTTCCGACAATTTTTTATGCCTTAGTAAAAAAATGCCATCAATAGTTTTGTTTTCTATTAAAGTAGGAATTGATAGAATTCCATTGTATTCAGAATCCAACTACATTTAGCATTCTGTTTTCCTGCCACTTGAACCGATGTTTTCTCTGCTCCGTCCTCTGTAGGAACTAGACCTGCTGGGCCAGCTCTACGGCCTCTACCAGAAGTTCATCAGGTTTGACCAGATCTTCCGAGACTCGCTGTGGGCGGATGTCGACCTGAACAATGCTACACAGGAGGTGAGGGGCATACACAGTGATCAGCACAAAAATCATGTCATATACAGTCAAACCTGTTGTTGAATGGGCAAAAACAAGATTTTTTAAAAATATTTTATTTATTATCTTTTCAGTTGTTTCAATATTAGATAGTAGTTGCACTATTGTCAGTGGATTTTAATAATTTTCTGCATTTGCACCACCATTGTATTTCATTATCATCTTTGAGCCAAATCAAAAATATGTTTTGTATCTAATGATATCCAATTGTGGTTGTTTTTCTTTCGCTGTTCCTGATGTTGTGGCTGTGTATTTGCAGGTTGAGTCTTACTGGGATGAATGTCTAGCTTTACCAAGCAAGCTTAAGGATTGGGATGCCTACAATGACCTCAAAGGGTCCATTCAACAGTACCTAGATATCATACCACTTCTACACAGACTGGCATTGAAGGTATTTGTCTCATAAACATAACACCAAACATACATTGATAACCATCTGAATAAACAACTCAAAATATTCAATACTAAACAAAAAGTGTAAAATCTTTTTGGCTCTCTTACACAATATTATACATCACTTTATAATTATTTAGTGAACTAGTTTGATTTATCTACTAGTGAAATTTTGATGATTTAGAAATCCATTAACTTTTCAAGGAACTTTCCACCATTCAATTTAAAAGGTTTTCCTCTCTCTCCTCATTACAGAACCAACACCTAGGCGACTGTTTAATGTCTTTGTGGCCTCAAGGGTTAATGAGGAGCATTTACAAGGCCTGCATGTATGCCCATATAAAACCCTGTAGTACTTGTTTGATCTACAACAGTACTCACAGATTCAATGCCCACATTAGTTGTTTTTCTCTCGTATATGATATTGTTGATGCTGTGTTGCTAATGTTGACCTTGCTGCCCCCAGATTGACAGGCAGTATGCCTTAAAGCATGAAGTAAGTCTGGTTGGAGCGCTTCAAGCATGGCTAGTAGTAGACCAATCAACCAGAATTGAAGCAACTTCATTTTATCTTTTAGTGATTCTTAAGAACTATTTTCACTTGTGCTTTTTCTTTCTTTTGTGAACAATACTGTGTTAGTCTCTATGTACTAATGTTACATGTGCAATAAGATCAAGGGGGAATTAAGGGAATGTTTTAGATGTTAATTGGAATACACCTCATGGGAAATATATTTTTCAAACTTACACTTTTCACAGTGAAAATGAGACTTTTCCTTGATTTCAGTTGATGATGATTTGACTCTGTTTGAAAATGAAACTGTCCCCTTAAAAATGGACCTGATACACTATGCATTCTATACCTCCCTGAAGACCAACATATAGAGGCTCTGTCTCTTATTTTGCTATTAAATACTGATCTTTTGCCATATTGGCATTTGTAAGATGTTGAAACATAACTTCCAAATTATTCAGAGTATTCTATTGTCATTTTCAAATAAGAAAAATGCAGGTGAAAATCTATTTCTGGTCTGTACAAACTAGAAGAGAGGAAGGTTGATAAAGTATCAACATGTCAAAGCTTTGCTTGGTTGTCTTGTAAATCTGTATACAATGCACTCAACGTTTTCCCTCAAATTGTCTATAGAATTCATGGTCTTAATCTAAAGCTACAACCTATCTCAATGCTTCAATTCAAACACTTATCAATATGAAATTTGTAAATTGTAGCTTTTATTTGTTTGTCTTGTATGGGGTGTAGGTTATATGGAGCAGGGATACTGTTCTTCTGATCTGTTATTGTGTGTCCTCTCATAGGTTAGCATTATAGTAGGGAGTGTCTGTGGTCTCTGTCATCCATGTATGTAGATGTTATGTAAATACCTTGAGAGCTATGATCTAGGTTTTGCATATTTTAATATGTAATTGTTCGTGAAATATATACTGAACTTTTCAGTGTACAAAAATCTGAGCATAAAGACCATAGGGATGACTGAGTGAATGGTTCTATTTTCATTTCATTCCAAATACACTTTTGATGATTTCATTTGTTTCTTTTGATCAAGGATAGTTTGGAAAGGTATGTTAAAATATGAGGTACAAAATGCAAAGAGAGGTATTGCTTTTAACCCTAATGATGTTAATAATTTCTGATTGAAGTCATCTGATGTGTTGAGGGCTAATTCTTGAAATATAAATCCAAAGTATGACTGATCCTTTTCATCCATAGACTAACTTGACCATACTAACTTAATTTCTAAACTCTTAAAAAGTTTAAATACTAATGATCATTTGTTATCCTTTTCTATTTAATGTTCCTATTGCAGTGATTATAATGAGCTTTTTGTGTGTTTTTTTTCAGGAAATCCGGAACCGTCATTGGTTGCAGGTGATGCAGGTGACAGGCAGCTCCTTCCAGCTGGAGGCCAACATCTTCAAACTCATGCACCTCCTCGACATCGGACTCATAAAGTAAGACATCACATATGTAGACCAAATAGTATTGAGCTCTTAAATGATAGTTTCAGTTCCTTCTTACATAAACTATTTCAAACTCATGCACCATCTCTACATCGGACTCATAAAGTAAGACATCGTGCATGTAGACCAAATAAGCATTAAGTACCAGTGAGCTCTAATATTAGGTTCTGCTCTTTCATTAATTGATTAAGATATTAACCCTTCTGCTCCTGGTGGCTAATTTGGTTTATACAAAATGATGCAAAAAAGCTGAAAAATGACTGAAACCCTGGCACATGGGTACTCATCTGAGAGTACTCTGTGAGAGCTATCTGATGAATGCCAACCTGACAGCGTTTAGATAATTTTCAAAAATATTTGAATCCTAAATGTGCTTTGGGTGAAAGTAGCCTCAGCACTGGAAGGGATAAGGATGATAAAGTGAGTCTCGCTAAAGTGTGTTCATCCTATTCAAAGAGACTGCTTTATAACACCAATGATGTTATGGCAAATGGTCAACCAATGGCAGGCAAATAAGGCAAAGGTGTAATTAGAGTCCTGAATGATTGGATGCTCATGTATAAACATGTTTCCATATCTGTCTGTTTGTATATCTGTCTGTTTGTGTTTCAGACATAAGGTTGAGATTGAAGAGATCTGTAGAAATGCCAGCAGGGAACAGGAGCTGGAGATTAAGATGAGGATCACAGAGGAAGAATGGACAGAACAGGTAAAATAGAAAAAACAATGCTCTCAACAGTAATACAAAAGAGTATGGGTACATGAGGATGGTATTATAATTATTGCCACTTCTACCATTATAAGGATAACTCTTAATAACAAAGACTTCATTTTAAAAGGATGGTATAACAGTCAAAAGAAAATGTTATATTGTAACAAAGCTGTCTAAACATCATAAAAACCATGACCATTATTCGACAATGCTTCTTCACATTTTAGGTGTTGATATTTGAGTTACAAAAAGTCTGGGATTTAAGGTATTAAAATTTGAGCACTACAAAAAGTATGCATGTGTTTTAAGGTGTTGACGTTTGAGAACTATAAGAAGTATTTATGTGTTTGTAGCTGTTGTTGTTTGAGAACTATAAGAAGTATTTATGTGTTTGTAGGTGTTGACGTTTGAGAACTATAAGAAGTATTTATGTGTTTGTAGGTGTTGACGTTTGAGAACTACAAGAAGCGTGGTCCTATCTACCTGGACAAGGCGTCAACGGAGCGCCTGCTGGAGCAGCTGGAGGACGCTCAGGCCCTGCTCGCCCAAATGCTCACCTCGCGACACATCGGCCCGCTGCGCGAGGAGGCCGCCTCCTGGGCAGAGAAACTCAAGGAGGTCGCGCAGGTCCTCGAGACCTGGCTAGAGGTACAGGACCTCTGGCAGTATCTGGAGGCCGTCTTCAGCAACTCTGTGGCCGCCAAGGTAAAGCCCACTTCTCAAAACCATACCAAATTATGTAACCTCTGAAACTGAAACAAGTCTTTGGGTTTTGCACCAAAACTACCATTGTGATATGTTAGAAGTCAAGCCAAACTGATTACTGGATATTCTATTGCTCAGGGAGTAAGGACAAACTAAAACAAACACTCTCTGGTAGTATCATAAGATATAAATCCATCCTACTCCATTTGAATATCTTTTTTCATCATTATCTTACTCTTATTTATGCTCTGTCTTTTTTGATGACAGGAACTGCCACAGGAAGCCAAGCGTTTCAGCCGTATTGACAAAGGCTGGACCAAGATGATGACCAAGGCATACGATACAAGGAATGTTTTACAGGTAATGGCAGTGATTGAGATTTCCTACACTTCCATTTATATAATATCCTTAATCCAAAGATTATTATTCATTCATTTTATTCTTGTCTCCTTGTCTTGAGATTTGTTTGCTTTTTCTTTATTATTGTATTAGGTTATCCATGTATTCTGATTCCTTCCTTTTATCATTTTCTGTACAATTTAATTACTATTTATCATTTACATCATTATATATTTATTCTTACTCCATTTGTTTATGTGTCTTTATGTAGGAATTTGAGTGTATGTTGTTAATTTTCTAGTCTTGTTATGGAGTGGAGATTTGATGAGGAATAGTCTTTTCATATGAAAAACATCATTCATGTTTATGTATTCGCATTGAGGAGTAAATAAGTACTGAATAAAGGACCTTGTTTTCTAGTAGTGCTTCTGTGGAGAGGTTTCTAAGGAATAGTCCTACGCCACATCCAAAACTCTATTCATGTTTTTGTACTCTCGTTGCTTGTATTCTAGTCGTGTTATGGCGGAGAGGTTCCGCGGGGAATTGTGCTGCGCCATATCTACGAAGAACTGGAGATCTGCTTCAAGTCCCTGGTGGGCTATCTGGACAACAAGAGGCGAGCCTTCCCCAGGTTCTACTTTGTCTCTGATTCCATTCTGCTGGCCATGCTCAGCCGACCCAAGGATCTTGAATCGGTGCGGCCTCATCTTAGGTAAATATGCTTAATATGTATTCCTGCATAAAAAAATTCCTTGACATTGCCTTACTTAAGGGCCTGCCCTGATGGCTGTGTGGTCAAAGGCATTGTCACTGACTGCTAGCTGTCTCTCACCACTGTCTGGGTTTGAATCCCACCTGGGGCATGTGAGAAAGTTGCCAGTGGCTTGGGGTTAGGTGGTGGTTTTCGCAGGGTACTGGTTTTCACCACCAGTAACTACTGGCTAGTCACGAATGAGCCGCAATATGGCAGAAAAAGAGATGAAAAAACAAAATTCCAAAGCCTTACTTTCAAAGCAAACTCATGTGAGCTCTTGAATTTTTACTCTATGCTAGGTTTCTGTCCTCTCTTTAAGCTAATCTTAAAATGTGCAGTACCTTTGGAGAGATGTACTGCCCTGTCAAAATCCTCTGCCTTCGAGCCTTGATCAAATGAGGTTCTTTAAAATTATCCCCAAACCATTCATCATGCCTCTATATGGGATGAAAGAGTTAAGATATCTTATGTTCATGAATTCCATTTGCGTTTCAGGTGTATCTTTACCAATGTGATGGATGTTAAGTTGGAGCAGGCAAACATATCTCCCAGCCCTGCTTACATGGACCGCTACGCCGTGGGGCGTTCCCACACCCCGGGCTACGCCAGCTTCACCCCTTCAGATACCAGAGAGCGCCTCTCCGCCGGCTCCCCCTCCAGGATGGGAAGTCACACGCCCACCAGGATAGACAAGAGACTCTCCACTGTACATGTGAGTAGCCAGCAACATACAAATAACTGCTATGGTTTAAAGCAGTAACAAAATGGATAATCGTTGGGCGTTTTTTATCATTGTGGTTATCCTCAAGTGCTTTATAAGAGTTCTTTCACTAAACGCTCTCATATTGACCTTACTTTTAACACTTCTACAATGTACCCTTTCTATATCTTTATTTGAACAGATAAGACTTAAGAAATACAACATATAAGTAGCTTATTTAATTTCTGGGCAGCAAATACTTACCATCATCAAACTGTTTGCTGGTGGATTAGATAAAGATATCTTACAAATGCAAAAAATCTTTATATGAACCTATACACTTCATGAAACTTATATGTAAGGAAGATTTTGCAGTCATTGTTACTGTTATTGAGCACCCTTTTAAAATGTGGAATACTTGGGCCTGCATATCAATGAAAACTTGATGGCCTTGTATGCTGCATCTGTCTTTGCCTTTAATGGATCAGCTTTGGGCTACTAATTTCCTCATTTCTTATCATTTCATTTTCTTGACCTAGGGTGAGCTTTACCGTCTTATTGCTATTCTCTTTGGAATGCATGCATGTATATATAAGTGTTCATTTTGCCTGCTGATGATTCTTACTGCTTATTGGCAAAGTTTGCTTATTTTGTATGTGACTGCTTGATGCCCTTCACATTCTGCTGTACATGTATTCATA
Source organism: Maea johnstoni (assembly GCA_963942565.1). Classification (NCBI taxonomy): domain Eukaryota; kingdom Metazoa; phylum Annelida; class Polychaeta; order Spionida; family Magelonidae; genus Maea; species Maea johnstoni. The sequence goes on along the minus strand of OZ012684.1, from coordinate 92,053,822 downwards.
ACATTATTAGAAATTGCAATTGAAAATTTCTAAGAATCACTGGATGATGAATAGTGTTGTTGATAACTAGTTTATTGTCCAGTCCAGATAATGACATTCATTACATACAATGCACAAGTGTTGAAAATCCGGCCAGCCACAAAGGCTTATAATGGACAAAATATAGTCATAAGTATACTTATAAATATTATCAGATAGACATTAGTAGTTGCAATTAAAAATTTCTTGGAATCTCTGGATGATCAATAGAAGTATGGGGGTAACGGGTGTGAAAATGATTAGTCTCCTTGTTATAAGAGGGATGTAGATCCAGAGAAATCTTAATCAAAGAGTTTTCATTAGGGTTCCATGATTTTCAAGAACGAAGGATTAGCTGTGTAAAAATATCTTCAATTTTTGGGGAGATGAAAATTATGTTTTCCTTAAATCTTTATGCAAATTATTAATTTCCTTATGAATGCATGCGTATGCCTATTGCATAATTTGAATTGCATGTGCTACATAATAATGATTGCTATGTTATTGTTTTAGGATAAGCAAGTGTGATTGCATGCTTTTGAAATGAATAATTAAAAACTCTAATCCTTGAAAAATGATTTGAAAGAAAAGATTCTGTCTTAATTGATACTCTAATAATCATGAAAATATATCTTATTTCTACAAAATATTTGATGACTCTTAATTCATTAGAACATAAATAACATGAATAAATTCTAATCAAATGTTTTTCTTGTTACTCATGTATCAAAAGATAGGGCTGTGTGTTAGACCACAATTAAAGCTTTTCTAAGCATGTGTAGGTAAAAAAGAAGTGGTATTTCAGTTTTGATGTTTGCCTTTATATCTCATTGATTTTGTGCATGTTTATATTAATGCCTCCCTCAAGGACACGGCTACAGATGTGAGTAATCATTGTTAGGTGAACATGCTGGGTTTTATGTTATGTTAATTAATTTTTTTGCTATGCTGCTTGCAAATGCTTATGGGTTTCTAAAATATACAACTAAAACCATGTCATTGTTGATGAAATGACAAAACCAATAATGACATTGGTATTTTAGTTCTATCAACCACATTATCTTGTTATTCTTAGCTTTCTTGCCTTCTTAACTTTCAGTATTTGATCCATTCATGCTGAGAGTTTTGAAATACATTGCCTGGTTTCTATACATCTGAAAGTAAAGACGTTTGTTGCATTTTGTTTGAAATTTCCCTTTGGAATTAATAATTTAGAATGTTGTCTAATCGGAATGATGTCCCCAAAACGATCCAACATCTTTCTTTGGGAGTATGGCTTTTGTTATGTTGGGGTTTCCTGATATATAATTCTTGGTCATTGGCCTGTTTCATTATTAATGGCTTTTCAGAATAAACCTCTACCCATTCATGCGTGGAGATATCATTGACATGGGTTGTCTGGACATTTAAGATTTTTGAAAATAACTTTAGCTTGAATTCAAAAATAATTGAAGATGAGTTGTTGTTCAGATTTTGATAAGCATTTCTATATTAAATATTTTCTGAAAATTGCTTTTTTTAGATAGATATCACCTAAATAGTCCAGCAGTTTTTGGTGCTATGGTCATAAATGGGTTGAGGAATTGCTTTAGACACATAAGATTAGCGAGAGTTTGATATTACCATATTTGGGAAGTGGTCATGTTTCAGAGTTCCTGAACTCTAGGACTGCCATAGTAACCACAGCTTTTTGGTAAAAGCAGTTTATATTTTTATGTCACTGAAAAAGATGTATTTTTATCTCAATACCTGGTTTGCATTTCACAATTGACGTTGTGGAGTTATGATATCTATTCTTAACTGATGGCACTCAAGAAGTGTCAATCTCTTTTATAGTACTAAATATGCTTAATGTAAGAACTTGAGTTTTAAATGTTGTAGACTATTTCATGTAAGAAACTGAGAAAGTACCAAACATTGTGCATGATGTATAGATGTGACTATAGATTACCGCTGATTTCAATGACAGGACGAGATAAAACCCAAACCTAAATACAAAGGTTGGAGATGGTTAAAACAAGTAACACAAGTGACAGTGAGTTGGACTACAGATTTGTGTAGAGGCGTATTGCACATAGTCGTAACTCTGTCTCTCTCTCTCTTATTGTTTGGTTTCTTCATCTTTAAGTTCTGCTATTATCTCTGTTGCTAAGGTTACCCATTGAACTATTTTGGTGGTTGCCCTTTTGCTGTAGGAAACAGTAAATAATTTTGAGCACCAATCAACAGAGTAGAGAATATTGCACACAGTTATAAGTCTATCCCTTTTGGTAAATGATTTTATTATCTGTAGGTTCTTCTATTATTTTTGTTACTGGATTATTCAGTGTTGAAATAAAGGCTGGAGGCAATCACAGATAGTTATGAGTGACCGACAATTGAATAGAAACACATTGCACATAGTTCATCTACATTTACTGTTTAAGAAACTTCAATCCTACTGTTTAGTTGGTTGTATCTTTTTTAAGAGACAGCCACGTACATACAGCCATACTTATCATTTCCTACATAACATATCAAATTCAGATAGCGCTGATATTTTTTATGAAATAATACTCAGTCCTGCCAAAATTTAATGTGTTGCCCTTCTTACTTCTAAGAAATTGTTCAATTTGAAGTCATTGCCTTTTGATATTTGTGTGAACCCGTGTCCATGAGGTTTATAGATTAGCATACATAGTATAGTATTATAATATCATATTTATTGTGAACGATCCTGTACTGATTAGGCATGGAATGTGGTCTCTATTGGTTTTCTTAAAGCAGTTTATAGCTGTGTTGTCATAGACATGTGTGCTAGAAATTATGCTTAGGGGTCTATGAAAAACTAGCTTTAAGATTTAAAAATTAGACTTTAGATGAATAGTAAGTGATTCAACAGTATTTCAAGAAAAACATGCAATCATTTTATTCCTCAAGAACCAACTGGCTAAAAAGTGTATTTCATTGTGTTAGTCATCTGTAAGATTATGGCGTATTCTTCTAAAACTACACTCAATTGCCATTGATTTTAGATATTTCTTTTGATTGAACTATTTAATGCCACCTATATGGATCCTGCTTTAGTACTGAAAACCTTCCTTACATTTAATAAGATATGATGACTATGCAATAATGAATGCTATAAAGTCTTTAGGAAAAATGTCTGACACATGGCATCACTTAGATAATTATTTCATCTCAACACTTGAATTTTCTGGGTTTTTCTCTACGTGAATTGTTTGTTAATAAAGTCACTGTGTCACAATTTTCATATATTACTGTATGTTCCATATTTTAATTGAATGATTTTGTGTATTTCAGAACATGGAGCCGAGCCGCTTGTCTCACCGGCAGTCGCTGTTGCCGTCGGAGAGGGCTGAGTTTATGGAGGAGCGGGGGATGCTGGAGGCCGTGGCTGTACACAGCGTGGAGGGGGAATTCCTGCAGCTGGATGAAAGTGTGAGTTGAGGAGAGATCTGATTGGCGCAGCTGTAAACCATGTTATTTTTGCCTGTCTATCTGTGGCTGTCATGTTTTGTGTCTAAGGTGAATCTTATGATAAACAAGTCTCTACAAGAATGGTATGGATGTTTATCTGTTTGTTTATGTATGTTTCAATTTATTTCTGTGTGATATATATCTCTCTATACATGGTTAATATAATTGCAGATTTCTCTTAAGGATGGCACATAGCTGTGTTTGTTTTATAAGTTTGTGTATGTATTTGTGTACCTGTGCCTTTCTATGTGCTTGTTAAGGTCTTTCTCTCTCTGTGGTCAAAATATGTGTGTGTCTGTGGTGTACCTTATTGCCTCTACATTTCTAGGTATCTCTGGAGCAGGTCCATCATGTATGTTATTAACCTGTATATTTGCAGGTCTCCCTTGAGGATGGCACTGAGGTTTGGCTGAGGAATCTGAAGGATTCTATCACGGCCACAGTACAGAGCATGTTTGTGTATAAGTTATTTCCCTGTATATTTTCAGGTCTCCCTTGAGGATGGGACGGAGGTATGGCTGAGGAACCTGAAGGATTCCATCACGGCCACAGTACAGAGCATGCTGAAGAAGGTCATAGAGGATTGTAACAGCGGCCTGCCAGTCGATGAATGGGCAGCAAAAGTAAGTCGCACATCTTTTATTGAGCAAGATAAAATCATTCTAACCTAATTTTGACTTAAAAACTGTTTGATTGAAATTGTGTTGATCAATTTTATATTTTTCAATGTCAGCAATCATTATTGCATAGGGATTTGATGCATGGTAAGATCACAGGTAGGAAAAAGGTTGCAGCCTAAGATTAGAAGATTATGAATTCTATGTTACTGTGAACAGTGCTGTGTTTTCAATATAGTACACAATCCATGTGTATTGTTTAGGCTTGCAGTATCACTGGACTTCAGAATGAGTTTTTACAGTACTATAGTTATTTACCTGTGTTGTATTTCCCATCTAGTACCCCGCTCAGGTGTGTCGTGTAGGCCTGCTGTACTACTGGACCAAGGAAGGGGAGCAGGCGGTGACGGACATCAAGTATGACCGTAAGGCCATCCATAACACCATCAGGAGGTTTGGGGCGACTGTGGGGAAGCTGCCCACATGTCTGGTGAGGGGGGCGTGGCGCAACAGGGACGAGCAGCTACAGCCTGTACACAGACTGCGACTGGAGAACATGATCACTGTGAGTAGCATCTTAGCTGAATAAAAGAATGGATATATAGCGAGAGACCAATTACTGTATGTGCTATAGTGAAGGCCTGGCTATGCCAGGGGTCTCGAATGTGGACTAAGAGTGATGTCACCAGGAGACAAAGACCAATGAGGGCTCTTGATCTTTTACATATTACAGAGAAACTTGAGCACCAATATGCACAGAAGGCGACTTTTGGGATATTCACTGCAGCCAGCCTGTTAAGGTTGACCGTCTGGTTTCATATCCACTTGTTTTTTATTTATCTAAGGTAGCATGCAACAGCTAACTGATGCACCATTTGATGTTGTGTAACAATGAAATTTGAATTATAATAATGCTTTCTGTGTTTTCTTACAAGAAAATGTATACAATTCAAAATGCATTCTACAAAAGCTCACACAGCATCGATATTTTAAGTTGTTTGCATATATGTACCAATTTGAAGTGTTCAGGATCGGAGCTCTCACCTTTTTTCAGTACTCACTGTTTCTGAGGGATGTGTTTGAGCAGATGAATGGCAGGAGGATCAGAGAGCCGACAGATTTTGACTGGAGGAGAAATGTCAGGTGCTATTTACAAGAGCACAGTAAGTCATAGATCTCAAATATCTTAAAAGTGTAAATTTCTTTGTTGTATATTTCAAGCTTACTTGTATGTGCTTGCCTAAAAATGTTGATGATTAGTTGAATTGACTCCACACTACATTTCACCCTTAGTAATCACCACCTCTTTCTTAAATCATTCTGATAGTGGTCTTCTTAGAGTGGTTTGATTGTATTTAATACCTATCTAGTTGGACTTTCTCGCTATAATATATTCAGCATCTCAACTTCTATTTGTTGATGTTTTGTATTCATCAGTTTTACGTATTATTCGTTTCAGAGGATGAGTTGACTCCGCTGATCTACATCCTTGACCAGAGCTTTGTGTACGGTGGTGAGTTCCACGGGGCGCAGCCTGTGATAGGCCTCACACCACTCACTGACCGCTGCTTCCTGACCATGTCCATGGCCATGGGCTACAGCAAGGGCAGTATGCTGACAGGACCTACAGGAGTGGGAAAGACAGAGACAGGCAAGGTGGGCAATTCTTTCATTGTTCGGATGCAGGGCAACTCGGTTTACTGTAGCAAACATTTCTTATCATCTTGAAAAAGTGCTAGAATTTTGTTTTGAATGGTAAAATAATGTATGCAAGATTGTTTTATAAATGTTATGTGTTGTCTTCTAAATTGCAAGTTTTACAGTTTTTGTTCTCAAAGTAAATCATTAAGTTAATTCTTAAGCATATCTGTTATGCATAGATGTAGATGACCTCTGTTGCATTCAGAAAACTATATCTACAACTTTTTGATAAAGGCATTGTTTAGAAAAAGTATTTGAGGATAAGGTTTTATGGCATTATGGTCATTATTGATTGGTTTATCATACTGTTTTCAGGGTTTGGCTCAGTTGCTGGGCAGGCACCTCGTGACGCACCAGTGCTCCCCTCAAGCTGATCCAGCCGCCCTGGGGAAACTCATGCAGGGACTCGCCATGGTGAGTAGCAAGCTAACACGCACATACATGTAGATATTAATGGAAAAGGGTCTTTACTCCCAAATCAGTTAATTAAATGACTGAACCAGAAGAACCAAGCTTGCATTTGTAAGTATTGTACTTGAGTAAGGATTTACATATTATTTACAATTTTAAAGAAAAAATTATAATGTATGTTATTTATTTGTTTCCATCATTGTTTGCAGCACACAATTCCAAAGTACCCAAATTCAAGTGTTTTGATGAAACAGAAAAAACAGTCAGTAAACACGTTTTGTTGCATTTTCCCCAATGTGAAACAGCAATGGCAAAGCTGCCATTGTTTTGTGGTGTGGTTGGATATTCCCTATTGTGATACAACAATTGCAAAGCTTCCATTGTTATGTGGTGTTGTTGCATGTATCCCATTGTGAAATAACAATGGAAAACTTGCCATTGTTAGGTGTTGTTGGATGTTCCCAATTTTGAAACAACAATGGCAAACTTGCCATTGTTATATGGTGTGGTTGCATGTTATCCATTGTGAAACAACAATGGCAAAGCTGCCATTGTTATGCAGTGTTGTTGCATGTTCCCCATTGTGAAACAACAAAGGCAAAGCTGCCATTGTTATGTAGTGTGGTTGGATGTTCCTATTGTGAAACAACATTGGCAAAGCTGCCATTGTTACATGGTGTTGATACATGAACCCCATTTTGCAAGTCAATGTTGTTGTGTATTACAGGATGGCTGCTGGGGTTGTTTTGATGAGCTGCAGCTGATCAGACGGGAGGCGGTGGCTGTTCTCCTGGAGCACGTGCAGGCCATACAGAGCGCGCTCAGGGCAGACCAGGACTACTGCATGGTGGGAGACGGACAGGAGGTACCTTTCACTATAACCACTTGATCTATCCAGTAATCAGTCATTCTTGTGAAACAGAGCAGTGGTTTAACCATAACTACATGTATCTTAATGGTCAGGCTAGATAGTTTTAAGTTTGAATGTTATGCTTCATATCTTTTTAATATTGTTTCTTGCCTTTTTAATCTCCTTACAGTTGAAATGCCTTAAAGATGTGATTTTCGTGAGTTCCCATTATGTGGGATACACACTATTTTACCGCTCGCCAGTTTTCTCATCGTGTATCCAACCCATTAACCATCCATTATGGTAATTTTATGCCCATCATCGTTTGTTGAAGGGCCGTTTCCCATTCATATTCATGACAAGTTTGAATGGAAATAACTTGATAAATGCACAATTATCTCTTTTTCACAGTGTCTTACCGTATTTAAATAGTTTTATATAAGTACCTTTTCTGCTTTTTAACTTTCTTACTTGGTTATAGTCGCTTCATAATCATGTTCTTGTGCGACTCGTTATCCTCGCCGAGCGATGTTGATGTCCGCCATGTTGTGCGAGCGGTGATCCACGTCATCATTTTACGTGTAGTTCACTCGGATTTCCCTTCTTGGAACACCCCTCGTGTTGTGCGAGCGGTGATACACGTCATCAATTTACGTGTAGTGCTTCTCGGATTTCCCGCCGTGGGGGTTCCCTTGTGGGATTCCCTTCTTGGAACAACCCTCGTGGGGCTTCCCCTATGTGGGGTTTACACTTTCTATATAAGGAACATCCCTGGTGGGGCTTCCCTCGCGGGATTCCCTTCTTGGACAACCCTCGCGGGGCAGGTCGTTTATGGCCGGCCTATTATTTTCAATTTCGATGGGTACCCCGTTAATTGTCAGTTTCGGTGGTGGCCGTCTAGCTATAATTCAAATTTGATGGCGCGGCATTCATTTCTGTAGAACATTTTGGTCGTTTTGGGGGGTTTCTTAAACTATCGTTGGGATGATCTGGGGGATTCCCCATGTGGTTGAATGACGTAGTGGTAGTCAAAACCTCTAATGTAGCCCAAAGTGTTCTTCAGAAATGAATGCCGCGCCATTGAATTATAATAGCTAGACGGCCACCTCGTTGAGTTCCCTATGGAATTCCCTACTTGGGAGTCCCCTCCTGGGGCTTCCCCCATTTAACTAGGCGGCCACCACGTGTAGTTCTCTATGGAATTCCCTACTTGGAAGTCTTCTCCTGGGGCTTCCCCCATTTGGGGATTACAATTTCTATATCTGGTCGTCTAGTTCGTCATTATTTCGCGGGCACATTTGTCGGTTGGCAGGTCGTTTTTTACCTCATTATTTCGTCATTATTTCGCGGGCACATTTGTCGGTTACAGACAAATTCAGGTGGAATCCTAGGCATGACTAGAGCCACTTCTTTGACCAAACAGCGGTGCAAAGGCGCCAGATTGCTCAAAAAGTCTCCCACATAAAATCTCCATGGTTATGATGGTTATACTTACTCTTTCATTGACTTTCTGCTGAAACCAAGCAACAAAAAATAAGGTTTAAATGTTTATATTTATTTGGTTTTTTGGTGTACATACACAAAATCATTAATATACAGAAGAGTTCCAAAAATATCATTGATAGTTTCTCATGCAAAAATGAGGGTTTAAATAAGAAAGAACATCTGAATACATGATTAAAGGAAGATTGGTTTTCAATAAATTTGTTTACATCAATGGCTCTCAGAGCCAGACCATAGCAGTTCATTTTGGGGAGAGTTTCGTAAAAAATCTTGTAACTAGATAATGCTTGAAGTTCCTAATACTGACTACTGAGAAGCCCAGTTACATTTATACAGAACCAACAGCACAGTGCATCATCGGACAAAGAATAATCTCCTTTCACTTCCTAGACACCTAATGTGAATACCAACATAGGTTACTTAGTTTTGGATCTTGCTAAACTTGAGTTCTAGTTATTTGAGTTGATTTAAAACTTATAATATGAAGTGATTAATTCTTTTACTCCTCCCAAGAAGTGGTTCAGAACAAACTCAAAATTCCACACTCAAAGTAAACATTTTATCATATCTTTAGAGATTCTACTAATTAATCGCAAAACATTCAAGGTTGGGACCTAGTGGATAAAATTAAGAGATGTAAGAGGTTGATGTTACACATATATTCATGCACTACACTTTTAATTATGGATTTAGCCAACCTCAAATAAATTCATTTCAAGAGAGTACCAAAAAGGAATAACAATAGAAAATATGCCATCAACATTGATAATAGCCTGGCTACTAGGCTTTACATGTTTAACCCTCCTCAGTCAAATATTCAAACCAATACTTGAGCCTACATCAGGGCATGTTTAGTTCGTTAAATTGACACACAAGGGGGCTGTAGATCCTCTCTAGCATACAGCAGTGCCATCTATCCATAAGGAATGACATTTCCCTCAGAGGCAGGTCCCAATTACTTTAGCTGTAGTAAAACTTAAAAGTTATCATCACTTTGGACTATGAATACACAGGGCTTGGTATTCACTTGTGACACTTATCAAGACTCGTACAGTGAGGATCATTTCTGTTGTGTCCATATCAAAGAGTTAAACTGTACGCATTTATAATTATCAATTTTGTAAAAAATTGAATGACAATTTATTTTTTCTTGAAATCCGTCAATCCTCAAAGTTAGGGTACAGCTACCCATACCTGTGTCTAAACAAAAGGAAAATATTCAGGGTACTGCATACAACAGCCATTGTCAATACAGTGGAATGAGTAGATCTTTGGTCCACTATTAACTAAGCAGTAGAGTTTGTAGGCAAGATGCAAGAAGGTATGACAATATCCCTTCTTCTTGACAAAGGGCCCATCCAGAGTGTATCCACGCCCATCCTGGCTGGAGTATCCATAGATAAAGCCTTGAGAAGCAAGCCTGTCTGACAGTTACTCATGAAAGAGTCTCTCCTGTATCAAATCATGGTCTGAGTAGAATGTTGGAACTACGCATGCCACTATATAAAACAAAGCAGTGACATTTTAATAAATAAAACAGATACCAAGGTATCCCATGTGCCACCTACTATTCAGACCATGATTAGATACGAGAGAACACTATATAAAGCAAAGCAGTGACATTATGAAATATACATAATATTGCTGATGATATATAAGGATAACAAATGGAGGACAACTGTACTATGATGAGATATGAATAAAAAGAATAAATCCATAATAAGATCCAAGTAGCCATGTTTTTTATTTCACCATAACATCAGAACTTGCATACTATACATAAATATTCAGATCAGACCATATTTATTTAGAAAATGGAACTCACCAGCTGACGCTGACAGCGTCACTCTTGTTTTCTTTATCACATATAACCCTAATTGTACCTTTTAACTTCACAAACCTCAGTTAAGATGAAATATCTCATATTCTTAATTTCTTCGTTCTCATAATTCTATCTTTCAGCTGAGGGTTCTGAAGGATGTGAATTTCTTTGTTACATACAACCCGAGCACGGCGCCCCCTGGCTTCCAGCTGCCGAGTGAGATGCGCGCCATGTTCCGCGTGGTGTCGCTGGTGCGGCCAGACACCACCCAGATCCTCAAGGCCAAGTGTTCCTCTCTGGGCTTTAAGGCACCTGGGGTTCTGGCCACACGGCTCAAGATCATCTCAGACCTCGCCAAGGACGAACTGTAAGTCTGATCCCATTTTCTCCCACTCTGAGGTGTGTTTTACAGTTAAGGATTAGTCGTCCTCAACGGGTGTTCTTCAATGGGGTTAAAGGTCAAACTGGTGTAATTGTCCAATCAGATCCCTCAATTTCAATCAATGGGTCACTGCTGCTGGGTCAAAGGTAGATCCAACAATAGCGCGCGTGGATTTGAACAAGCGTCACGTACGCGATCTGGCGCCAGTTTCTGGGGAAACAAACGGTGCACGTCACAACAAACGCGTATTACCATTGTTGAACTAGTGTGCGGGTGACCTTTGGCTGACCTAGTTTAGCTAGCTAACTTCACGGTAAAACGTGTAAATTTCTCCTTTTTATCGTGGGAGAAACAGGTTCTATCACTCGTGGATGGAAAGAGGAGCAATCTTGCACTCGTGAGTGATTTTGTGTCTTGGGACTCGGCAAGCCTCGTCCCAAGACACAAAATCACTCACTCGTGCAAGATTCCTCCTCTTTCCATCCACTCGTGATGGAACCTCTATATCTCTTATGCTGCTGGTGGCTAATTTGACCAATACCAAAATGATACAAAAAATCTGAATAATGACTGAACCCCTGGTACATGGTTACTCATCAGAGAGTACTCAGCAAGAGCTATCCAATAAATACCAACTTGATAGGGTTCAGATGGTTTTCAAAATCTTTGCGTCCTTGTGTTTTGGACAAAAGTAGCCTCATACCTTACACAGAGTTTAGACTTGTAGGCCAACCGTGACCCCTTGGCATACAGCATGCAGCTTCCAACATAGCATCATAGATTTAGCTACTTAGACTAGCTTTACCATTATACAAATATGCCATGCCAGTGAGGGTAAAATGATGGAATGTTACCCTGAGGGAGGATGGTTTTCCCGAGGGCGGAGCCCGAGGGAAAACCATCCTCCCGAGGGGAAACATTCCATCATGTTACCCACACTGGCATGGCATATTTGTTTTATTATACCGAACAAACCCATTTGTAATTTAAACAAAGCAAGGTCACAGATGACTGGTGATTCACACATTCCCCGCTAGGTGTCGCTAGTGGCAACGGGCAACATGAAGCCCTCACTGATGGCATCAGGCAACATGATGATTGTTAACTGTTAAGTCAGCCAATCACGGCTTACGATCTTCAAGTGAGGTATGATAAAACTTAATGTAAACCTGGATATGTGAATGCCAGTGTTACTATCCCAGTAAGTATCTTGGTTTTCTCTGTCTCTCTGATCCGCTGATTTCCTGTACTGTCATGTCTCAAAGTGCCATATGATGGAACAGGGAGATCCTAAGGAGGCATCTCATGGCATTTTGTGTTATCAATGGGTCATTGAATGTTCTTTGTGGTTTTTGTGGTTTTTGTATGAGCTTCATAAAACTTTGCTGTATCAATGATTTGCATAACTGATGTTATTTCAGGCCAGCGTCGCTGCACTGCCAGTTCAGCGTTGCGTCTCTGAGCGGCGTTCTGGCGAGGGCGGGACAGAAACGGAAGATCATCAAGGATGACAAGTCCGTAGAGAGGATGGAGAGAGCCAATGAGAAGCTGGCTCGGGATGAGGCGTCTCGCTCCAACAGCCAGGCCTCCATGGCAGCCATGACCATAGGAAGCACCTCCAACCTCATCAGTAAGTTAGCACTGTACTCTTGACAATATCCATCACACTGATGCTACCCATGAAAAAGGTACTGGTCAGAGGAATATTGGTCTTCGGGAAATATAACAATTTTTATTTTTATTTTGGATATTTCCAAATTATATTTTTAGGGTCAAAATGAGTGAATTAAATGAGAGGAAAGAATAAAATGATCATGCAAATCAATTTGATCATTAATTGAGACAAAAATATGAGGAAATATATAAACAAGTTAATCATTTTTTTTAGATCCAGTGAAAATGAGGCATTGCTGTTTTGGCTTATTCTCATACTTAAAGTGTGAAACTTAACATTTTTCTTCACCCAACGTTTCAATAGCAATATCATACTGTTGTTATAAACAATGTTGTACTGAAGTCAGTGTGTTCATCTTATTGATTATTGATTACTGAATTGCTGTTGACTCTCTAGGTCCCACTCCTGGTGATCGTGGTAAGGGTGGCACGGCAGTCCAGGGAAACCGCAAGCCAGGGACACCACAGCCCATGTCAGCCACGGCCAAGATGGAGCACTCCATCGTGGGGCAGACCATCATGGAAATGATAGGCCCCAGACTCAGCGGCTCAGTAAGTCAAAACACACATCACTCTCAACTATTCAATTATGCTAGAATTTAATTTAATCAAATGAAGTAAGGGTATATCACAAAAAAAATAGTTAAGGGTCATGCCTTAGATGTTGTGTTATACTCATGGGGTTATGTTTTGTGAACCCCGCCCCAACCTGTTTTACCATATTTTAAATCTACTATTTGTTTAGTCAAAATATAAGTTCTCGATTGATGCTGAAACTAACCCCACTCCTTTAGAATAGATTCCTTGCATTAAAAATCCCATATCTGCTTTTGAAATGCTACGCTGTGTATGTTTATACATATATAACCTCTGATATGGACATCTCATGTGTTCTTCTAATGTACTAGGAAACAAAGAGGACTAGAAAATTGGGTTCTAAATTGGAAATTTGTTCACATCACGGAAAGGTTTTTCATTTCATTGTATAAAGACGTGTCTTGTGTTCCTTTCAGTCATTGAACATCCTGCGTCTGATCATCCGTGATGTGTTCACCGGCCTCCCAGATGCCTTGAACACCAAGAATATGTCGGCCAGGTCCCGCACCTTCGATGTGGAGGCCGCCGTGCACCAGACAGCAACCAGTCATGGCCTGATCGCACACAAGACATGGGTGGAGAAATGCATGCAGTTATATCACATGTCTTCTGTGCATCAAGGTAAGAGAGAGAGGGAAACAAAGAGAGGTGGGGGAGAGAGAGAGAGAGAGAGAGAGAGAGAGAGAGAGAGAGAGAGAGAGAGAGAGAGAGAGAGAGAGAGAGAGAGAGAGAGAGAGAGAGGCAGAGAGATAGAGAGAGAGAGAGAGAGAGAGAGAGAGAGAGAGAGAGAGAGAGAGAGAGAGAGAGAGAGAGAGAGAGAGAGAGAGAGAGAGAGAGGCAGAGAGAGAGAGTAAGGCAGAGAGAGAGAGGCTGAAAGAGAGAAAGAGAGCCAAAGAGAGAGACAGTCAGAGAGAGAGAGAGAGAGTCAAAGAGAGAGAGAGAGAGTCAGAGAGAGAGAGAGTCAGAGAGAGAGTCAAAGAGAGAGAGAGTCAACGAGAGAGAGACAGAGAGTCAAAGAGAGAGAGAGAGAGAGTCAGAGAGAGAGAGTCAAAGAGAGAGAGAGTCAACGAGAGAGAGACAGAGAGTCAAAGAGAGAGAGAGAGAGAGAAAGAGACAGAGAGTCAAAGAGAGAGAGAGACAGAGACAGAGACAGAGAGTCAAAGAGAGAGACAGAGCCAGAGAGAGAGAGAGATAGAGTCAAAGAGAGAGAGAGTGAGAGAATGAGAGTCAGAGAGAGAGAGAGAGAGAGACAGACAGGCAGACAAACAGACAGAGGAGGGGGAGGAAAGAAAAAAGTGAGCGAGAGAGAGGTTCTACTATTGTCTCCTCTGAAAATGCCACAACATGACATATATATTATGTATTGTTTCTAGGAATGATCATTGCCGGTCTGCCGGGCTCTGGCAAGTCTCAGTGTATCCAGACACTGGTGGACGCCCTCTGTGTGACGCTGTATGGCCTCTCTCGCCACTCCCATGACTTATCTCTTGTATATTGTTTCTAGGAATGATCATTGCCGGTCCGCCAGGGTCGGGCAAGTCTCAGTGTATCCAGACGCTGGTGGACGCCCTGTGTGTGACGCCGCGAGGCCTCTCTCGCCACTCCCAGCGCAGCACGCCCGCCAACACGGCCGAGACCAACCACAAGCTACAGAAGATCAACCCCCTGGTGGTGGACGATTCCTCGCTCATGTTCGGCTACCTCAACCAGAACCACGACTGGGTGGAGGGCATCTTCACCTCAGCCTGGAGAAAGGCTAATAGGGTAGGTGATTCTATATTGTTACATGACATTGTTTTGTATATATATATGAATACTTTTTTATGCCACTAAATATTCTTTTGTATATTTATTGATGAAAGTAAAATATAGAATTAAAAAGATAATAAAATGTTATTTGATAATATATCTTTTTATTTTTTATTTTATATGTAGATTATTTTCTTATTGGTACCTCCCATAG
The DNA here is from genome assembly GCA_963942565.1 of Maea johnstoni. Classification (NCBI taxonomy): domain Eukaryota; kingdom Metazoa; phylum Annelida; class Polychaeta; order Spionida; family Magelonidae; genus Maea; species Maea johnstoni. Next base: position 92,038,804 of record OZ012684.1, on the reverse strand, counting down.
CTTTTGTAAATCTTTTCATGGATAATATTTTTATGTTTGTTTAACAGTGTTTTCGATATGTCTTTTATGGTACTTACTTTCCATGCTAACCTGACATTTTTTTTAAATATTTCTTCAATGATTTCTATTTAAGATGTATACCTGATATTATATTGTTTGTTTCTTGATGAGCCTACTTTTCTCTCTCCCCTAGAACCAGAGCACCACTTGGTTGTGTTTAGATGGCCCTCTGAATGCCGGCTGGGCAGACAATTTCAGCAGTGTCCTGGATGGTGACAAGGTAAAATAAGCTCACTTGAGTGTGGTACATACATGATAGTGCTGCCAGTGCACTGGATAGGACAGCATCCTGTGTAATCTGAGCCTATCTGTCAGCGTCTAGGTCTATCCTGTCCAATTTGCAACCTATTTCCTGTCTTATAAAGAAAAGGTAATCACAATTTATCAAAAGACTTGTCAAGAGAGATCTATTCAATCACCTATGATTTTATGAAGAGAATTTTTTTTAAATATGGACACAGCAAAAGACTTCAAATCATCTTAAAATTAGACATTTTTCTATAATGATTAACTGATGAATAAAGACACATTTTCATATACACATTTTTTCAAATGGAGCTTATTTGTTTGATATACAGTATAATTATGATCACTTGCTGAAGAATTGATGCATAGCTCTGAATTTCCTTTCCGTTTCAGGTGCTGCACCTGAGAAATGGCGATCGTCTCTTCCTGTCAGAAAACGTCAAGATTCTGTTTGAGACAGACAACCTAGAGTTGGCTTCCCCTGCCACTGTCTGCAGAGCTGTATGTAGTCATTGCTAGATTGCTATCTTTGTCTCAAGTGATACTACATAGTTTAGTATGGGAAAAATACCTTGAAAATAAGGGCAATATATCAATAGTATTTGAAGGATGATTTCTCAGATGAAATCCACTGTAGTCAATATATTTTTTTTTCTGAACTGGCATTGGTAAGCAATGTATTTGCTTTTGGAAACCAAGAGGTACTGGTTTGTAAATTTCCCAGTTATTTTGTAATTTCTGTTAATTGGTCAAAATAGTTATCAGATGGCTTTCAGCAGAAGATATTTCAATAATTGGAATGTGGCGATTGTGTAATGCAGGAACTTACTACAGTAGGTCAAAGGAAGTGATTAGCTAACAATATTTCTCAACAAATTGAAGTATCATAGAATAATCGGTAAGGGGGTTGTGCTGCAAACTGTCATGATTTATCAGTTATACCTCAACTGCCCTGTATCAGTATTGCTTGAACTCTCCTATTGTTCTTGACATAAAGCTATCGCAGTCATTTCGTCATGTATGTTGGCAATGCAATGAAGGCTTGCTTTCTTTTTAGGGCATTATTTACATGGACCAGAATGTTTTGGGCTGGCGACCGATTGCGAAGGCTTGGTTGGAGAACCGTACGCAGATGGAAGTTCATGTGAGTTATGGGTTGGTGTAGGACGCCATATATCACACTCTGCACTCTAACCTCTCACCTGCACCAGCATGCTACAGCACTCACCCCATGCACTAACCCTTATGCTGCTGCTGGCTAATTTGGCCAATACAATATGACACAAAGTACCTGAAAAATGTCTGAAACCCTGGCATATGGTACTCATCTGAGAACACTCAGTGAGCGCTATACAATGAATACCAACATGACAGGGTTTAGATGGTTTTCAAAAATCTTTGAGTTCTTGTGATTTGGACGAATTTAGCCTCAGCATTGGAAGGGGTAACTACCATTGACTACCTTTCACCAATAGCGCCATAGGAAAATAATCCTTTAAAGTTGTTCTAGATCCATTACTGATATGTACAGAAGTGAAATCGGCATTGGATGATTCTGCTTTTTCTGTGAAGTAGATGGCTCAGGCTTCATTAGGAGTAATCATCAGCACAATAGTACCATTTTGATAATGCACTTGGACTGAACTAACTGAAATTAGGTATTCTGTATTTGAAGTTGTAGTTGCTCAATTCAAAAATACAGAATGCAATGATAATACCTGAATGTACCCTAAAGCACATCAATCCTGGATCCATGTGTTAATCATCAGATGGCAGAGAAGACTGGGTGAGAAAACTGAGTTGTACCAGGTAGGGGAATATGGTAAGGTTAGTGTATGTGTGTAGTGATGTAGCATGTTGACTTGGCCCACTGTGATATGTGTGTGTGCTGCACCAACCTATCCTTACATCTGGCTTTGCACCTGTAGTCCTCCTCCTCCTCAACAACTGCACCTCCCCATCCCAGTAGAATGAAAAACACCAGCATCTTGTGAATCCAGTTTATTTATATTTCATAAAAACTAAGAATATGTTTCTGTGTGACACATTTACAACTTCACAGTTTAAATTCAATTATGCCATGAAAAGAAATCCATTAAACTTGAAATTAAAGTTATTAACATATGGCCAAATTATACTTTACTTGGAATAACAATTCCTGTCAACTTAAATTATCGCAGGTATTAAGAGTTTGCACTGTGTCCATCATCTAAAGAGATACTTCCAATTAGAGATTAAGATATGAAATTGTGAATAGTAATCAGGATAGTTTGATTAATGATCAACTGAATAATTCCAGTTTCCGGTTTCTAGGAAAAGGAAACTATTAGTTTCATTATAATTGTTTTAAATTTTTGAACACCTTTGTCATTTACACTTGAATACAAAAAATGTTGGGTTTTTTGAAAAAATATTATATTTCATTTGTTCTAATATTGATATGAATGAGTATAATTTGAAGGTATTGCAAAGAGCTTTTGACAAAACTGTGGATGCCATCTCTCATTTTGTGATCAACGATGCAAGGTAAGATTTACTCTCACTTGTTGAAGAAATGAATATATATTGCCATCAAGGTAGTTTTAATTTAACCACTGAAGATGTAGCAAGTACGCGTTGATTGCAAATATAAATTATGCTTTGAATTAAGATAAACCTTAATTCGAGGAACATTTTGTTTGCACAGTGTTGTTCTATTTTACATTTATTTAGGTCTTTTTATAAATGGAAGAATGCTGACTGCTTGTATTACATACAAATGGAAGTGTAGATTAATGAATCTTACCTGTATTAGCTTCTAAGCCCATGTGTTCTGATGACTGTGTGGTATAATGTAAAGTATCCAAATTTCAAAATATACTTTTTTCCAGTTTGTTATAGGCTTATTAGATTAACAGTATAGCCATGTAGGCTTTTAAAAAAATTAACTGACATGTTTTTTTTTTCAAGCTTAAAGTTTGCCATAGATATAGTTTTCTGGATTCTAAGATACTTACGAAAATGAATTCATAATGAAGAGTGGATAGAAAATTATTTCAATAAAATCTGGTAAAGGGTTCTGATGAACATGTATCCATCAAATCTTTTTAAAAAGTAGTTTTTACTATTGCCATAATTATAGTAATCCGTTTTGGGCAGCCACATGCATGATTGGGTAACATACCAGATGTACAGTGAATAAAATGAATTGCAATTAATATTTACTTATTCCAGATATATAGTGAATATACTGAGTAGTACTTGATGTTCATTTATTCCAGATATATAGTGAATATACTGAGTAGTACTTGATGTTCATTTATTCCAGATATATAGTGAATATACTGAGTAGTACTTGATGTTCATTTATTCCAGATATATAGTGAATATAATGAGTAGTACTTGATGTTCAGTTATTCCAGATATATAGTGAATATACTGAGTAGTACTTGATGTTCATTTATTCCAGATATATAGTGAATATAATGAGTAGTACTTGATGTTCAGTTATTCCAGATATAAAGTGAATATAATGAGTTAAGTCCTTGATGTTTACTTTTTCCAGATATATAGTGAATATACTGAGTAGTACTTGATGTTCATTTATTCCAGATATATAGTGAATATAATGAGTAGTCCTTGATGTTTACTTATTCCAGATATTCAGTGAATATACTGAGTAGTACATGTACTTGCTGTTTGTCTATTTCAGGCCGCGTGTGCAGCTGGATGAGGTTGGTATGTTCCAGACGTGTATCAACCTGGTGTCGGCCATGCTGGCAGATAACATCGAGATCGGCGGGGAGCTGCACATAGAGCGCCTCTACCTCTTCTGCCTCATCTGGACCTACGGCGGACTGCTCGACGACAAGGAGAAAAAGGCTTTCAGTGACCTGCTCAAAACACTCTCCACCGCGTAAGCTAGCATTATCATAACTACTGTAAAATCTCAGTTATTTTGGACACTTTTTAATAATTACAATTTTTATGGGTTCTGGGTGGCCCATTCTGAAAATAGCTTGATGTTGTATCAGCAAAATTAACAGCTAGGTCCATATTTTGTGAAATGGCAACTGGCAAATGATTGAGGGCTGCCTAGATTTCCTATTAATTATTTTGCAAAATAATTATAGTGGACGAAATTCCAAGGGTGGTCTAAATTTCCATGAATTTATGGTATATTCACCTGCTTAAAATACTCTTTACTGTGTTAGCGATCCCTGGACCTCTTTAGTTATTGTCGGAACTTGATACCTATCATATTGTCACATGATAGAGATCATTTAAGTTCCCCTGACATTGACATATTTAGATTTGTCTGTTTTTGTATTTAGTAGTTTTGGAATTTAATGCATTTGGTATTATTGTCAGTAATACAAACTGAAATGACAAATGTTGATGTTTTGATATGATAACTTATCCAGTCACAACAACAATAACAACAACAATAACAACAACAATAACGACAACAGTAATCCTAATCAGCTCAGAAAACGTAGTGATCATATAAATCCAAACCGCTGACCATAGATATGTTGCTTGATTTGATTTCAGCCTGCCAGATGACGACAGGGATATCAATGTATTTGACTATTATGTTGATGAATCAGGGGAATGGGATCCTTGGCAATCCAGGTAAGGCAGACATTATAAACGGATTGTTTATATATGGACTATATTAGTAGAATAAGTAAATGATCTAAGCATATTATATAACATAATTATTAGACATTGTTTTCCTAATGAATTTGAAATCTAAAAAAAGTATTTATGGGTGTTCAAGTAGAAGTCTAATTGCACTTTTATTTTATTTTGTCTGATTCCTTTTCTCAAGAGATGAAATCAATATTGTCCTCACCACCATTATATATAGCTTATTAAATTCCATATTACCCTTTTTTCAGGGTCCCGGAAGCTGTGTACTCTGACAACCTGAACCTACTGGGAGAGGTGTTTGTAGATACAGTGGACACAGTAAGTGATATATGATAAAATAACAGGAATAATCTAGTATAGTCATTAGTACAAGTTAATAGTTATATCAGGTTAGTCAATGGTCTTCCTGAGTATGCTTATTCCCTTTCTTCATCATATATTTGCTCATAATGTTAAGTCTAGAACAGCTGAAAAAACAAACAATAGCTTAATTCCAAATTGAAAATACAAAGTCATATGGAAATTTTGATAAACAGGGAGATGACCATCAAGGGGTGGAAAACGGATTACAAAATATCCTTTGACGGTCAGGGGCTTAGGGAGGATAATGTTAGGGCAAGTGATAGTCATATTATACATACTGTACATATAGAACAAGTTTCCACAGACTGATGTGTGGTATCAGCGTTGTTTTTCAAACATGTCCTATTCCTCCCCATAGCCACTGCCCACCACATCCTGGCTGTCTGGGTGATGAGTTTCTAATCAAAGCATCGTTTAAGCCAATATAGTCCAAGGATAAATGGTAATCTGAACCAAACTGGCAGCTACCTTACAAAATGGTTACAGAGTTACAAGCGTAAATCTGAACACAAATAGATTTTTCTGTAAAGCAAGCTTTCCAGAAAACTTACTCATAATTGATGTTGCCAGAATTCAAGCCTATGTTTTTCGCGTGTTTGTAGATCCGTACTCGTATCCTGATGGAGTTTGCTGCAGCGTCTGGTCAGAACGTCCTGCTGGTCGGTCCGCCAGGCTCAGGAAAGACAGCAATGATCAACGACTTCATAAACATGCAAGGTAAATACTACACGTAGGGAAATAGCATCACTGGGGTACATGCAGTACCACTAGGTATCAATAGAACAATCAAAAAATGCTGGAATGATGGGTTGGTATCTCTAGGTGTCGAAGATTGAATTGAAAAAAAATAACGATGATGATGTGACAGAGACAGTTAATGAGGAACAAGATGATAATAACAATAATGTTGAAATGAGGATGATGATTATATGATGATGATTATGATGATGCAATGCTATGAATAGAATGGCATTGCAGTACACCAGTGGGACATATTGGGACGGGTTTATAATGTTCACATGTGGAGGAGTGGACTTCAGGTTTCAATAAAATGCATTAGAGTGGAATTGGATCAGCAAAAAGTAATATTTATTTTTGAAAAGGCTTTGCTGTAATTGTTTTAATGAAAAGTGTGCTATATTTGTTGTGTTTGTGTGTAGATCCGCAGCAGCAGGTGAGCAAGAGGCTAGTCTTCTCTGGAGCGTCCACGGCCAAACAGCTGCAGCTCTTCATAGAGGCCAACATCTACCACAGACAAGGTACGTGCTCCAATCATCATAGCCTGCAAACTCAATCAAGCATCACTCTACTTACAATATTAGTCATAACATTTAAATCTTATGCTACTGGTTGCTAATTTTACTATACAAAATGGTGCAAAAAAACTTAAAGATGACTGAAACCCTGTCATGTGGGTACTCAATCGAAAGTACTTAGCGAGTGCTATCCAATGAATACCAACATGACAGGGTTTAAGTGGTTTTCAAAAAACTTTGTGTTCCTGCGCTTTGGACGAAAGTAGCCTCAGGATAAAGCTAATATGAGAACTTCAACATACATCAGTAACATTTTGGTTTACTTCCGTCTGTTTGAATATTTCTTTAGTCAGCAAAGATGAATCATTCCGTTATCCCTTACGCTGCTGGTGGCTAATTTGATCAATACAAAATAATGTGAAAAAAGCTGAAAAATGACCGAAACCCTGGCAAATGGGTACTCATCTGAAAGTACTCGATGAGAGCTTTCCAATGAATACCAAGATGATAGGGTTTAGATAATTTGCAAAGATTTTTGAGTTCTTGTGCCTAAGACAAAAGTAGTCACTGCATTGAAAGGGTTACAGGGTGCAAACTGAGTACAGGATTGATAGAAATTAAGGTAGAAAGAAATCAAGTATTCATTATCCTGAAGTGCGAAATATTTAAGGATGAGATTGTTAACCCCAATGAGAAAATCTCCATCAAATATTCTCAAACTATGTCTTTGTTATTAAGAAATCGCCACATATTAGTCCTATAGGTCATATGGCAGGACAAGAGTTTAAGATATCACCATATGTGTAAAAGGCAGTACATTCTCTAGGTGTGAATAGGTTGGAGAAGGCTTTTTGAATGAGTATTTTCTATTGCCATGTTCCCATGTTGCAGGTTTTGTGTATGGAGCCAAGGATAACAAGAGGCTTCAGCTCTTCATTGATGACATCAACCTCCCAAAGCATGATGAACACAATGTACAGAGGGTTAATGAGGTAAAAACCTTGGAATTACATGTATATAGATATATATAGAAATAACTTGGAATAAAATCTGATGTCTTAAATTTAGAATTTAGAAATGAAAATGTATACACATTGAAAGACATTTATTGTAAAATATGTCAACATTTTAAAATACAATCTACTGACACAGCTCCTGCTCCAGGCTTGTGAGAAGGTTACCAGTGACTGAGAGATTATTAATTAGGGGCTACTCCCATAACAAAGTGGCTGCGCATTGCATATTGCTCTCTGTGTCTCACCTCTGCACAAGTTCAGGGATGAGCTCCAGGCTTGTAAGAAAGCTACCAGTGATTTAGGGATTATAAAGGGTATTCCAGGGGGTCCTACTATTTGCTAAACATGCTGTAAATAGTAGGTAATATATGACAGCATGAATTCCATTCTTTCTTGTAGCTCCTGAGACAGATGGTGGATGATAAGGTCCTATGTACCCTGGAGAAGCCCTTTGAGTGGAGGACCATTGAGGGTCTGATGATCTGTTCTGCCATGTCCCTCAGTGACTCTCCCAGCGTCACAAACAGGACCATTGGAAACAGGTTACTGGTGAGACCACATGTTCACTCTTATACCACACATGATATTTAGTTGAAATTGGAAGCTTTAACATTATGATTATAAAGCAATTTAGACTGATTTCATCCATGGGAATTCTGTTGAAAAAGAATTCAGGTGCTCTATTTTTATGATACCCTCTATATTTTGTTAAATTGATATGCTATCAATATTTCTTGGCATAATATATAAAACAGATTTCCCACCAATGTCATGGTGCACCTTATTTTGGCTTGACATTCTTTTCACAAACCCATAACTATAAGATTTCAACCAGATAATGTAAATGTTTTGACAATATATTATCAGCGTATTTCTATTTTGCAATAAATAAATGCCCTATAAGCCAAATATCACCTTTTGTAAGCACTTTTTACCTGTGCTACACTGATGTTTACCTTTGTGTTGACAACAATACAGATGTTAATGTTGAGTACCACTGTGTTCCTGTTTCAGCGTCACTTTGCAGTGTTCTGCCTGCCGCAGCCACAGGACGAGGCACTGAAGAGTGTGGTGAACGGCATCCTCGACGTGAACATGGGGCTGTCAGAGAAGCCGGCTGTGGACATAGATCTCCATAACTCCATTGTATCCGCCTCCTGCCAGCTGCTTGTCTCTGTACAGAAAGTCCTGAGGATCTCGCCCATGCCTGGACGCAGACACTACCTCTTCACCCTCAGAGACATTGTCACATGTTTCCAGGTAAACAACCATATATGCATGTTAAATTCCTTCACCCTGCTTGTCTAAGTACAGAAAGTTCTGAGAATTGCCCTGAGAACCAAGTTTGATTTTATACACTTCATTTTCTATACTAAAAAACGAGAACAAAAATTTAAGACATTTACAAGCAAGGATTTTTCATGTGCAGTAACATCTACGGAATAGTTATGACAATATTTATTAGGCATTGTTTTCTGTCTATTGCTATTTGTAGTGTCTGAAGCGACTGCCCAGTGAGAGCAGGGCGGATAACAATATGGTGATTTCTCTGTGACGCCATGAGATGACAATACAACCATTGTTTTCTGTCTATTGTTATTTGTAGTGTCTGAAGCGACTGCCCAGTGAGAGCAGGGCGGATAACAATATGGTGATTTCTCTGTGGCGCCATGAGATGACAATACAACCATTGTTTTCTGTCTATTGTTATTTGTAGTGTCTGAAGCGACTGCCCAGTGAGAGCAGGGCGGATAACAATATGGTGATTTCTCTGTGGCGCCATGAGATGACAATACAACCATTGTTTTCTGTCTATTGTTATTTGTAGTGTCTGAAGCGACTGCCCAGTGAGAGCAGGGCGGATAACAATATGGTGATTTCTCTGTGGCGCCATGAGATGACGAGGATTATGAAGGACCGTATCTGTCGGCAGGCTGACATGAACTGGTTTGACGATGGACTGACCAGTGTCCTGAACGAGGTGTGGCCGGACATGGAGGGGAAGGTGTATGACCACTTTGTGACGTTCCCCACGGATGCCAGGGCCTACCAGAGACCTGTTACCTCTCTGTCCAAAAAGGAAGTCAGGGTTAGTCACTTTGGGTATTTAGGTTGGTTTTTGCAGGCGATGCATGAATGATTCTCAGTTACAAAATGACAAAAACTGGAGACATATTCCCCTTCTAAACATGAAGTGAGAGGAAGGTTTCAGAAAAGATAGATAAAAACTGAAGTAGCTTTTATACACTTTTGTACTGTGTTGCATTTCTCTTTTACAGTTGTTGGTATTTTCTGGGCATTACAATAAATGAAAAGAAAATATAAAGAGAAATACTTGTTTTAAGATATCTAAGAAAAAGACTTGAAACTACATGGAATGCATTCACCATTTTTGTGAACTGCCTTATTATGATCTGTGAGAGCTGTACAGTTGGAATAATCTACCATAGTTATGTAGTACAACATGGTCTCTCCCATATCAGATGGATCTTTTTATTGATGCGTCATATTATACATTTATGCCTTAGAATATGTAGTAGATACATGATGCAAACTGATCATATTGTTCATGTGTTTCAGGTTGTTCTGCAGCCTATTGAGGAGATTAAGGAGGTCCATAACTGCCTCATGACGCACATGACCAGATACAATGAGGAGTTTGGCAACATCCAGCTCAACCTGATGCTGTCTGAACACGTCATCTCTCACGTCATACGTCTCCACAGGGTCCTCAGCTTCCAGCACGGGTAAGTAGAAACAATTCAAAAAATAAACTTCAGGTATTAACCCTTTCAATGTTGAGGCTACTTTCGTCTAACGCACAAGGACGCAAAGATTTTTGAATATTATCTAAACCCTGTCATGTGGGTATTCATTGGATAGATCTTGCTGAGCACTCTCATATGAGTACCCATTTGCCAGGGTATCTGTCATTTTCAGCTTTTTTCACATCTTTTTCTATTGATCAAATTAGCCACTAGCAGCACAAGGATTAATAGGATAACATGAAGTCCTAGTGAAGCATAAAACATCATCATGAATCAGTTCTAGGTTTCTGATGAATGCCATTTGTTTATTCCAGGGGTAACTTTCTGCTGGTGGGTGCCATTGGTTCCCACCTGGAGACACTGTGTAAGCTCGCCTTACACGTAGCTGAGCTGCCTATACACAAGATAGAGACTCACAAGTCCAACAGCTTCTTTGATGGACTGAGGTCTGCGGTCAGGCTCAGCGGCTCTGAGGGAAAGAGTCTCACTCTCATGTTCAACGTAAGTAAAACACAGCCACAGTGAACATTTGTGATGTTTTTTCGTAATTTCCAAAGTCAAAAGCAGGTTCTATGCAATAGAATGGTTTCTTATGAAATGGACCTCAGGGAAAAAATAATCCTGTATTTAACTCTCCTTAGAATAAAGATTATTATCTTAACTACTATTTTTACTACTTTTATCAGTGTTATTATTATCATAATTATTATTATTAGAAAAAGTGAATGTGATTATGATGATGAATATGATGATGGTAAATATGATAATGATGATGATATTATCAATAATACTAATAATACTAAGTATTATTAGTATTATTGATAATATCATCATCATTATCATATTTACCATCATCATATTCATCATCATAATCACATTCACTTTTTCTAATATGATCACCATTATTGTAATGACTATTCCTGTCCCTGCTGTCTTTGGGATACTGATTTTCCTCATATTCTGCTATCACCTGTTTTTCGTGTAGGGTGATGACTTGCATGATGACAGTTACCTTGATGCCATCAACAGCCTGCTGGTGTGTGGAGAATACCCACATCTCTTCACCAACGATGAAATGGATGGACTTTTACAGGTGAGAGATCACACCTGATAGCTCTTTGATAAAACTTTCAAATGGAAGCATAAGTATTTATGACATTTCATTGCGTGAATAAGTTTTTAGATATTAATGATATTGTTTTCAACATTATACTTGATGATACAAAAACTGTCAGTTTATTGCTTGGACAAGCATGAAATCATTACTCAATTTGACATATTGGTTTCAAAGTTATATTCAAAAATAGGGATGGGGACCGTGGACCGGTTCATATGTGAAACCGATCAGAGCATTGCGGTTAACCAGTCAAAAACCGGACCTCTCTCTACACGGTTCGGTTTTCTATGCATGCACAGGGTTCCTGGAGGCGTAATAAAACTGTCAGCACCTACCTCCTCGCTGGCCTCACAACGTCTGCCAAGCACGACGATCAAAAAGTCATTTCAAAATCTCTGAAGTCTGGTACCCTGCCCACTTTCACTATGCTCAGAAGCCTTCTGAGCATAGAGAAAGTGGCCAGGGAGCTAGAATATAGGAACTTTCCAGAACTTTCCAGTTCAGGCAAGTTCAGCCACGCATTCCATTGCGTAGTTTCGTATCCAAGAAATGTCATTAATAAACCGTTTATGAAACCGTGATAAAACTGAACCGTAGAAGCAAAACCGAGAACCGAACCGAACCCTAGAATTCTCAACGATTCCCATCCCTATTCAAAAATGCAAAAACAGGCAAGAGATGTGCCTGCTGTGAAATAAAAATCATATTGATATAAAAGTTTATTTTTAAAGTATTACCAGCCAATATGGACATGCCTACTCTGTGAAATGAAATCATAATGTTCCATGTCACTTTACAATTTTCTACTATTATTTCACCTTCCCCAGGCGATTGGCCCTGCGCTGAAGAGGGAGCACCCGACTAAGACTGGCATCGACCCCATGAAGTTCTTTGTGTCCAGGATCAGGAGCAATCTGCACATCGTCATCTGTCTACCTCCCAACCATAGGCTGCTCAGGGCCGCTTTCAGGTCAGTGCCAACATTTATCAGAAAATACCCTATAACCATATATAGGTAATACTAGCAAAATTAATACCCTAGACTGCTGAGAAATTTCAAACAAGAATGAATGTGTTGTTGTTGTTTGTTTCAGTGAATATCCTGGCTTGCTGAAGGGCTGTCAGTTATGCTGGGTGTGTGACTGGGCCCCAGACACGCTACTGGGGGAGGCACAGTACTATGTACAGCGGAATCACCTGGCCTCTGACTGCGACGCTGACCTCAGGTAACTAAACACTCATACATAGACAGAATAACTGAAATCAACATCTACAGTCAATCCATGCCTACATTTCTATTTTTTCAGTTATAAACATTTGCATTACATACATAGTAGTATCAATAGGACTTCCAGACATGAAAGTCACAAAAATCATGCATAGGGTTCCCTTCAGTCAGTATTCTCTGGATCTGTGATACTTTTGATGAAAACTCAAGCATAAAGTTTGAATTCTTAAAATATCCTTTCTGAGGTGTTACAGGTATGAGATGCTTCAGTAAGGGTTAGTTACAGTACCTGATACAATACCAAATACTGATATTGAAAGTACTGTATCCTTAAGATCTGTAATACCGGTACTGCTAAATGGAAGATATTTCAAAAGTGTCAATCCCTAGACTTCAATAATATAATTCCCTGTATTCCAGTGAGCCTGTGAGTGCGTGCCTGGCCAACATCCACAGCTTTGTGCTGCGTGACTGTAAGCAGACACCGTGGGCCGGGGAGCTGAGTGAGCAGGTACAGATGACGCAGGTGGCCGTCAACGAGAGGAGGAAGGAACTCATCAGGGTGAAAACCCTCAAGCTGCCTAACCTGCCCTACTCCAAGCTCATCATGCACGAACACATCAAGTGAGCTCACCTCTAATTCCTTTACAAACACTGCCAGTAGCCACCCTGCAATACTGAATAGCCATAAGGCAATGTGTCACTTGACCTAAGAAAAATGAATGAATCTTCACATTTATTCATATAATTATCAGCTGTTCTGATTTATTCTAAACTCATGTTAAATGATAAATATGGTAAGTATTGTTTTTTCAGTTGTTCTGAATTTCCATAATTTGTAACAAAGGACGAATACTGTAAATTTTAGCCATAGTACACATATTTTGCCTCCATTTTGTTCAACAATGGCCAATGTCGGTTGTTGCCTTGTAGTTCATATTCAAGGAGAGTGTTGATTTCACTATCAAAACTCAAACAAAAGTGGCTTTAAGACCACAGAATGGCAGGAGTTAACATGTCTATATCCACTACTTTAAAGCATATAGAGAGATGTATGTTGTACATGTATGTTGATTTTTTCAGGAACCACCACAGGAACATAGACGTGCCTGCCAAGAACAAGCTGTTTGTTGGTCCTCATACCTACGTTGTATTCTGTATGTTGATTGTTTCAGGAACCACCACAGGAACATAGACGTGCCTGCCAAGAACAAGCTGTTTGTTGGTCCTCATACCTACGTTGTATTCTGTATGTTGATTGTTTCAGGAACCACCACAGGAACATAGACGTGCCTGCCAAGAACAAGCTGTTTGTTGGTCCTCACACCTACGTTGTATTCTGTATGTTGATTGTTTCAGGAACCATCACAGGAACATAGACGTGCCTGCCAAGAATGAGCTGTTTGTCGGTCCTCATACCTACAAACGTTTCATGGACTGCCTCAGATATACATACACTCTCAAAGCCAAGCAGCGCACACAGACTGTCTGCAGACTAAAGTAGGTGCCAACAGCATCCAGGAATAGATTATGGTCTACCATGATGGGTTGCCTAAACCATCATGGTTAAATGCTGAAAAGTAAAAGGCCTTGCTAAGAGCTGATAGAGAGTGGTGGGACATGACCTTTTTGTACTCAGCTGTGAAGGGTTAGTCAAACTATCATGTTAGACCATAATCATATTCAACCATAACATGACTTTGCTCTTTTAACAGTCAGTTCCACTCACTTCAGTGAATTGCTGAAGTGGGTTTTTAGAATATTTCTTATGTTTTTACAAAGAGAATTATTGACTACCTTAGTGTTGGTTACCAAGTTGCACCGATGTTGAAATATGCAAATTCTGACCGTTCATAACATTTGTTCTCTTCGTGCTACTGGCTACCTTGGACCAGAGTTGTGCTGATGTTGAGAATATGCCAATTCTGACCATTTATAATATTTCTTCTTTTTGTGCACAGAAAAGTACTGGCTACCTTGGATCAGAGTCGCGCTGATGCTAAGAATATGCGTCAGTCGATCAAGGACATCCACAAGAAGTTTGAGGAAGCGAAGGTGATGACGGCGGGGCTTCTGACGAGGCTGACGTCCAAGGCTACCTTGCTGGAGAAACTCAAGGCCCAGGTGGGGATGGGGAGCGCACTCAGCGCATTTCTACAGCTCAACGAACTCTCCTCTGATGAGGAGGAGGATGACTCTCTACTGAACGGAGGTACGTCTTGTGACAGCGTAAAGCCTTCTTTCTACATGTAGAAATCATGGCTACATAACTATAGTGTGCTATCGAATTGGTTCTGTCTTGTTACATGGCAAGAGTTTATATTTTTGTGCTATGTTCTTATAATTGTTTATGGTTGGCAACATTTAATAACTTCATTTATTTACGAAGGCAGTGTTTTCCCCCTCCTGCTGAGATATAGAAATATAAAGAGTTTGGCAGATGAAAAGAGAATTAAGAGTTTGACCGAATGGGGAGAAGTCAATCAAAAAACTGTGTTATCCCGATTTCAGAAGAGAATGATGAGTATGACGTGGAGTTTGACCGTATGCGTGAGGCCAACCTGAAGACCTTGTTTTGTTCCTATTTCAGAAGAGAATGATGAGTATGACGTGGAGTTTGACCGTATGCGTGAGGCCAACCTGAAGACCTTGTTTTGTTCCTATTTCAGAAGAGAATGATGAGTATGACGTGGAGTTTGACCGTATGCGTGAGGCCAACCTGAAGACCTTGTTTTATCCCTATTTCAGAAGAGAATGATGAGTATGACGTGGAGTTTGACCGTATGCGAGAGGCCAACCTGAAGACCTTGTTTTATCCCTATTTCAGAAGAGAATGATGAGTATGACGTGGAGTTTGACTGTATGCGAGAGGCCAACCTGAAGACCTTGTTTTGTTCCTATTTCAGAAGAGAATGATGAGTATGACGTGGAGTTTGACCGTATGCGTGAGGCCAACCTGAAGACCTTGTTTTGTTCCTATTTCAGAAGAGAATGATGAGTATGACGTGGAGTTTGACCGTATGCGAGAGGCCAACCTGAAGACCTTGTTTTATCCCTATTTCAGAAGAGAATGATGAGTATGACGTGGAGTTTGACTGTATGCGAGAGGCCAACCTGAAGACCTTGTTTTGTCGCTATTTCAGAAGAGAATGATGAGTATGACGTGGAGTTTGACTGTATGCGAGAGGCCAACCTGAAGACCTTGTTTTATCCCTATTTCAGAAGAGAATGATGAGTATGACGTGGAGTTTGACCGTATGCGAGAGGCCAACCTGAAGACCTTGTTTTATCCCTATTTCAGAAGAGAATGATGAGTATGACGTGGAGTTTGACTGTATGCGAGAGGCCAACCTGAAGACCTTGTTTTGTCCCTATTTCAGAAGAGAATGATGAGTATGACATGGAGTTTGACTGTATGCGTGAGGCCAACCTCAAGACCTTGTTTTATCCCTATTTCAGAGGAGAATGATGAGTATGACAAATGGAGTTTGACCGTATGCGAGAGGCCAACCTGAAGACCTTGTTTTATCCCTATTTCAGAGGAGAATGATGAGTATGATGTGGAGTTTGACCGTATGCGAGAGGCCAACCTGAAGACCTTGTTTTGTTCCTATTTCAGAAGAGAATGATGAGTATGACGTGGAGTTTGACCGTATGCGAGAGGCCAACCTGAAGACCTTGTTTTGTTCCTATTTCAGAAGAGAATGATGAGTATGACGTGGAGTTTGACCGTATGCGAGAGGCCAACCTGAAGACCTTGTTTTATCCCTATTTCAGAAGAGAATGATGAGTATGACGTGGAGTTTGACCGTATGCGAGAGGCTAACCTGAAGACGCGTGTGGTCCAGGCGAAAGAGGAGTATGGCGATGCAGAGAAGCGAGTGGAGGTCTGCCGTAAGGAGCTAGGCTACGCCAAGGACCAGGTGCTCATCTGGAAGAACAGGGTTGATCGTCAGTGCGTGGAGAGACTCAAGTCGTTCACGAACCCCTCGCAGACCGTGCTGCAGGTGATGGAGATGGTGATGACGCTGATTGGGAAGCACCGCGTCAAGCCGCGCGGCGAGGAGAAGGAAATCTACCCGCGCGGAGAGGAGATGTCTGGACGCATGTCCTCTAGCTCCAGCAGCACCAGAGTCAGCAAGAGAGGTATGTATAGAGGAGATGTCTGGACGCATGTCCTCTAGCTCCAGCAGCACCAGAGTCAGCAAGAGAGGTATGTATAGAGGAGATGTCTGGACGCATGTCCTCTAGCTCCAGCAGCACCAGAGTCAGCAAGAGAGGTATGTATAGAGGAGATGTCTGGACGCATGTCCTCTAGCTCCAGCAGCACCAGAGTCAGCAAGAGAGGTATGTAGAGAGGAGATGTCTGGACGCATGTCCTCTAGCTCCAGCAGCACCAGAGTCAGCAAGAGAGGTATGTAGAGAGGAGATGTCTGGACGCATGTCCTCTAGCTCCAGCAGCACCAGAGTCAGCAAGAGAGGTATGTATAGAGGAGATGTCTGGACGCATGTCCTCTAGCTCCAGCAGCACCAGAGTCAGCAAGAGAGGTATGTAGAGAGGAGATGTCTGGACGCATGTCCTCTAGCTCCAGCAGCACCAGAGTCAGCAAGAGAGGTACATTCTCCCCTCCAAGCACGCAAAGCAACATCAATAATTTAGTAATATTGTTCAATTAAAAGCGTCCCAAAGAAAGTTCTTGAAGCAGAAATGGCAATTAGAATACTGGCAACCATGCCCCACTTTATATTGAATTCCAAAGTTATTTTCCAAAGTTTCTATAATCCGATATTGTCAAGGGTGCTTTAGGCATGACAGGGTTAAGGGGGTACACAATAGTGCTGGGGAAACTGACCCACTACAGTCACCATTAAGCCAATTGGAAGTGATGACTTCGTCCCTTGTGGTGTTTTTTTAATTTTTACCCACTCTAATAACATACTTTAAGATGATCTATAATGATATAGATATTTTATTCTGTTAATTTGTCAACATTTTTCTAAGTGTCGTTTTAATAGGAAAGATATTTAGATACCTGAAAAGAAATTTGTTCCACATCAATGTGAAAAAGTGTTTCACAATGATGAGTCCTGCCTGAGTCATCTTTAGGCCCCTTCAACCACCTAGACCACCATCCCCCACATGACAGGGGCTAGAAGGGTATTGGAAGGGTTAAGTTAGCTTGCTGTTGTCTTGCAGAGTGCCATTGTGATCAGCAGTCAAGAAGCAGCTCAGGAAAATGCCAAACTCCACACACCCCACTGAGTGGCGGCAGAAAAAGTAAAAACATTTTAAACAAAAAAATGTTACATTTTGAGGCGATGACCAGAACAGATATCATTTCTGCCCCTGAGAAGAAAAGGGCTGAATGCTATTTGAATGGACCTCTGTTTTGTTTTGCGTTGATTGTTTTGCTTGTTATTAGAGTTATCAATTATTATGAAAGAATTTGTTGTTTTAACCTTATTATTTTTCATACTTGAATATCCCACAAAAATGCCACAATCAAAATTAATATCCCCTAACTGGTCAGGTCATCTTTGAGTGCTCTAGAGATAAATGGGTAAAACATAAGGATATTTCCATCCCAGATAGATTCATTCAACTATTTCCCATTGATTTGACATACATATGTATGTGTGTATATGTTATATCAGGAACATATCATCTACATCATACATGTCCCTGGTTATATTTTTTTGGTCTATATTTAATTAGGCAAAGCTGATTTTATTTTTCTGTGTTTGGCAGATCGCAGAATGTTGATAACTGTGTATTCATGTTACTGATCTTTCTTTATGGTTGGAGAAGACTGAAAAAGGGATACCATAGTAGATATATTAATGATTTTTCTCTCTGTTTCCAGGTATGAGAGGTTCCTCCAAGGAGAAGACGGATAAGGAGCTGCGGCAGCAATGGAAGATCATGCTGCTCACTCTCAACGACGCTGGCAAGTTCGTAGACATGATGCACAACGTCGCCTGGGAGGAGGGCCTGGATAAACATGTCCTAGAAGGTAAGGAGGAGTACAGTAATACCTGCAGAGTAATACGTCCTTTAAGGTAAGGAGGAGTACAGTAAAACAAGCAAAGTTTGAACATCTCCGTAGACTTGATAAATATGTCCTTTAAGGTAATGATGACTACAGTAAAACAAGCAAAATTTGAACATCTTTATAGACTTGATAAATACGTCCTTTAAGGTAAGGATGACTACAGTAAAACAAGCAAAGTTTGAACATCTTCATAGACTTGATAAATACGTCTTTTAAGGTAAGGATGACTACAGTAAAACAGGCAAAGTTTGAACATTTCTGTAGACTTGATAAATACGTCCTTTAAGGTAAGGATGACTACAGTAAAACAAGCAAAGTATGAATATCTTTGTAGGCTTGATAAATACGTCCTTGAAGGTAATGATGACTACGGTAAAACAAGCAAAGTTTGATCATCTTTGTAGGCTTGATAAATACGTCCTTTAAGATAAGGATGACTACAGTAAAACAGGCAAAATTTCAACATCTCTGTAGTCTTGATAAGTGTGTCCTTGAAGGTAATGATGACTACAGTAAAACAGGCAAAGTTAGAACATCTTTGTAGACTTGATAAATATGTCCTTTAAGGTAAAGATGACTACAGTAAAACAGGCAAAGTTTGAACATCTCTGTAGTCTTGATAAGTATGTCCTTGAAGGTAATGATGACTACGGTAAAACATGCAAAGTTTGAACATCTCTGTAGTCTTCATAAATACGTCCTCGAAGGTAGTGATGACTACGGTAAAACAGACAAAGTTCGAACATCTTTATGGACTTCATGAATACGTCCTCGAAGGTAGTGATGACTATGGTAAAACAGACAAAGTTCGAACATCTTTATGGACTTCATGAATACGTCCGCAAAGGTAATGATGACTACGGTAAAACATGCAGAGTTTGCACATCTCTGTAGACTCCATATATATTTCTAAGAAAGTAAGAATGGATTCAATGAAACCTGCATATGATCCAACAGCTGAAGAAAGCACCAAGAAAAAGCTGTTCCATATATACAAAAGTTCAGCAGTAGGGGTTGCAAATGTAAGTAGATAGTAGAAAAAACAAATTACCTTTTGTTTTCAATTCTGTACTATATATCATGGAAAGTGGAGCACTTGGGGAGAAGCAATCTATATCACTAGCTACTTTCTCACGTGCATTTAGCTGGAATCATCAGACACGTTTAGAGACTGCAAGCTGTCAAAAATACAGTGCTTTGACCATGAGTATATTTTTGTCAATGTTTAACATTGTTATTACATTCTATCCTCTCTGTATCTCTGGGGGTGACTGGAGAGTCTATCTCCTAGTGTGAAGTGTCTCATTGTTATAGCATGTTCTCTCTGTATCTCTTCCAGCTGTAGAGAGTTACCTTGCTCAGGGCAAGGATGGAGAGGTGGGGGTGACTGGAGAGTCTAGCTCCTAGGCTGTGAAGTGTCTCATTGTTATAGCATGTTCTCTCTGTATCTCTTACAGCTGTAGAGAGTTACCTTGCTCAGGGCAAGGATGGAGAGCTGGGGGTGACTGGAGAGGGAACTCTCCTAGACAACGCCCAAGGTACGTTTAATATTTGAACCCATTAATGCATTATTTGGATGCTATGATACCATGTGAAATTACTTCTTAACAAAGTGTGAACTGAATAAGTACAATATCTGATGGAAAGTCTCTTTTGACCTTGATTGACATTTTTCCAAATATTTTCCAAAGTATCCCCTTTCGGAAACATTTCAGCAAAAAAAGTGTTAGTATTAGAATAGGTGAAAAAAGGGCAATCCAATTTGATAATCAAATGTAAGAATATGATTTTAATTATGATTCACACAATTTTCAAATACAAAAGAGTAGGTGACTGTTTGAATGTAATGCTTGTAAAAACAGTTGGTAACATATACATAATCAGTGACTGCTTCTTTCGATTACTATGCGATTCTCTTACCTTTGCCCTGCAGACAGAAGCTTTAAAGCTGAGAAGCGTTCCCATTCCCCGGATCATGATACAGGTATCACCATCTCTGCGGCCAAGTACTCCAGTGAGGACTGCTCCACGCTGGTGCAGTACACCATAGCTATTGTGGAGTACACCCGGCGGTGCGGTCCGCTCAAGGCAGCCCTGGAGCGGCTACACGAGCTACAGAGAGAGATAGAGGAGAACGAGAGGCTACAGAGAGAGAAAGAACTGGAGGTAAGGAGCCGGCCGTACAATGTTCATAGTATTATAGTATAGTTCATAGTGTTGCCTGATTTCCTTAACAATACAGTATTGTTAAATTCAAATGTGATGCTGACATTCTTTCAAGGGTACAACAATTTGATTAAGGGCATTTTAGACTGCATCACTCAGGTACAGAAAAAAATGACTTATAAACCCATGCTGAAATTGTGGTTTATATATTTATTTCACCTTATATGTGTATTAATTATCTTATCTTCACATTCATTAAAAGCAGATAATGCTCATAATGTATTTATTTCCCTTTAGAAATTAACTGGAGTTGAGAGACCTCAGGTTGGTAGTAAGACACATCTCTATATTGTTTAGAGTAAAGGAATGTGTTTATTTTACTGTTATTTTCATGGAATTTATGGGTTTTAGAAGTGTTGTTTTATCATTGTAGCTCAGGGACAAAGTAGCTCAGTTGGTTAGGTGTCAGACTAGTAATCAGAGGGTCGCTGGTTCAATTCCCGGCCACTCTGGGCACTTTGGTCGTTCTTGGGCAAGACAGTTTATTCCATATTGCTTCAGTTTACCCAGCTGCAAAATGGGTACCTAGCATAAATAAGGCAGTGCTTAGAGTGTGTGCGCTATATGCTGCCAGTTGCTCTGGAATATCCCCCGGGGGATTGAAATGGTTTCTGTATGTACAGTGCCTGCTAGGGGAGGAAGGTCGTGTGAGCACTTCGTTGGATACAAGACTATAAACCGAATACCTTTATTGTTGAGTTGCTGTTATGCTAGCAATCTTGTAGCAATCAACTGTTACATCTTTTAGCTAGTGTTGGCCTGTTTGATTGTTCTCTCTGACGGTTGTTCTTTCAGTTTGTTTTTCTTTCTGTTTGAATAATGTTTCGCGTGTGCTGTTATTGTGGCAGAGAGAAATCAGATGCGTATTTGGGAAAATCATCACTTACAGACCTATCGAGTTACTTAAAATTGAATTTTTAAAAATTGCAATAAACTTGTTAATATAATCTTATAATGAATTGATAAGCTAAAACTTGCAACTGAAATGTTTAACTATTACAAGATTATCAAATTATTTGGTTAACGAATTGCTGAAAAAATGGAAATTTTAGAGAAGCAGGAAGGGGGGGAGGTGTTGGTCTGGGATATTGTGATCTCGCCTTTGATATGTGTTTGTATTGTGTCGTCTACAGCCTGAGGCGGTTGAGGAGGAGGCTGAGAAGGAGGAAGAGGAGGAGGTGCTGACGGAGGATGACCTGCCGAGGATACAGCAGCTGGTGGACGGGCTGCAGACAGAGTTCGACGCCGCCGTGGTCGTCAAGCACTCACTGGAGATGGAGCTGGCCTCCATGCAGGAGAGACTCAAGGCAGCCACGGGAATGATCGACAGGTAATACCTGATAATCCAGATAAAACCAAGTGAACCAAGGCCAAGCAAACCATACAATCCAATTAACATGTTGACACCATTAGCATCCTTCTTGTTAATACATTGTTACTTAATTATCTCTTTTATTAAGGACAAAAAAAATATATATTCATGTATGATGACGCAGTAATTATATCAATGTTGTAAGCACCTGTGTCAGAAATAAAGCATTGCAATAGATATCATTGATTGAATCATTGCATTGTGTTATTCAGCTTACGCGGCCAGGAGAAGGAGTGGCGCCACCATGTGGAGGAAAATAGCTGTAACGAGGTTCTCCTGGCCAACTGCATCACGGCGTCGGCCTTCCTGACGTATTGCGGCTCCATGAACACGGACACTCGCCAGCGTATGGGAGAGTTCTTCATGTACGTGTGTGAGCACCACGGCATACCGCTGCCAAACAAACAACTCTTCCGCAACATGGAGCTCATCGAATTCCTCTATCAACCAGTGAGTAACGTTCAGAGCGGATCATTGAACCACCTCTTAACACTTTCATACTTGGAGTTACCTATTATGGTTTAAGGTACTCAAATAACACATCTTCTTATAATTATTTGAAAGAGATGTTCATCATGATATGGATTATAAATTATGTTCAGATGATATGAAGTTTTTGCTTTATTACATGATCATCATTTGATTTAGCCTTGATATAATAGAAAGGGTGAAATAAATCCAATTCATTTCTAAAAACTGTCTGAGATGTTCACATTTCTGAGGTGTTTAGAATTTTAGGTTTCAATGTATTTCTGAGCTGACCTTTTCTTTTGGTGTTTCTAGATTGAAAAAGTAGAAGTTTAAGATCTTTTAGGCGCCGCCTGGCATTTTGCTGACAAAGTATACAGATTGAAATTATTCTAGAGAATAACATTTTGTTTTTATTGTTGTAGATTGAGGTGAAGGAGCTTGAGATTCTGGAGTTACCGATGACGCGTCTCATGCTGGAGAATACGTGCTTCATGCTGCAGGAAGAGGGCAGCACCGCATGGCCCCTCATCTGCGACCCCAACAGCAGGGTCAGCAGCTGGATACGCAGCTACCTCAAAGACACAGAACTTGTACAGATCAAATACCATGTACGCCATATTCCTCTCTTTTCTGAGAGAGTCAAAGTCTATGTTGGAGCTGTGAATTACCTATAATTCTCATACCGCTCTGTATAAAATCTATCTTATGATCTTTAGTATGATGTAGTTTAATTGTTTGATTACAATTGTGTATTAGAGATGGATTTAGGACTTACAATGTGACAACTTACATAATGATTTACAATGAATATCCTATGTGTATAAATGTTGAAACTTGAATAATGAAAATGCCACTCCTCACATGAACTTGACTTCAGAAAAATACTGGCCTCTTTTTCAATAAAGCCCTTACTCTGAACTCCTAAATATGCCCAACTTTCATGGAAAGAAACTCTTCCACTGTGTATACTCTTATCTTACTGTACTATATCTTTATTTCAGGAGCTTCGTTCTCACTTAGAGACGTCCCTTTCTGATGGCACCTCCCTGCTGGTGATGGACTGTGATGTTAAAGCCTTAGCCACAGACGACAGGTTCATCAATGTCATCCTCAACCGACAGAGATTCATCAGTGGAACCACAGCTTTTAAAATCATGGTATGTTTAAAAATATATGTGACAGGTTGATTGAATAGTTTTGCTTAGTTGATTTGTCATATTTTTGTTTTCAGGTAGTAAAATGGCTAACGAGCCATTGTTTGGCCACAATTTATTCCCTACACCTACTGGCGTGGTAAGGCCCTGTCAGGCCCTCTTTTACAACACAATGTCAGGCCCTCTTTTACAACCAGTTTCACCTAGCGGGGCTTCCACTGTTGTCTGAAACTGAATTTGTTATGTGACTTATATTTCATCTCTCTCATTCATTCTCTCTCACCTGTATACTCTCTCACCTGTATTCCCTCTCACCTGTATTCTCTCTCACCTGTATTCTCTCTCACCTGTATTCTCACTCACCTGTAATCTCATTGACCTGTATTCCCCCTCACCTGTATTGTCTCTCGCCTGTTTCTCCCTCATCTGTTTTCTCTCTCACCTGTATTTCTAACTCACCTGTATTCTCTCTCACCTGTATTCTCACTCATCTGTAATCTCACTCACCTGTATTCCCCCTCACCTGCATTCTCTCTCACCTGTATTCTCTCTCGCCTGTTTCTCCCTCATCTGTTTTCTCTCTCACCTGTATTCTCTCTCACCTGTATTCTCTCTCACCTGTATTGTCTCTCGCCTGTTTCTCCCTCACCTGCATTCTCTCTCACCTGCATTCTCTCTCACCTGTTTTCTCTCTCACCTGTATTCTCACTCATCTGTAATCTCACTCACCTGTATTCTCTCTCACCTGTATTCCCTCTCACCGGTATTCTCTCTCACCTGTATTCTCTCTCACCTGTATTCTCTCTCACCTGTTTCTCTTTCTCACCTGTATTCTCTCTCACTTGTATTCTCTCTCACCTGTATTCTCTCTCACCTGTTTCTCTCTCACCTGTATTCTCTCTCACCTGTATTCTCTTTCTCACCTGTATTCTCTCTCACCTGTATTCTCTTTCTCACCTGTATTCTCTCTCACCTGTATTCTCTCTCACCTGTATTCTCTCTCACCTGTATTCTCTCTCACCTGTATTCCCTCCCTACCTGTATTCTCTCTCACCTGTATTCTCTCTCACCTGTATTCTCTTTCTCACCTGTATTCTATCTCACCTGTATTCCCTCTCACCTGTATTCCCTCTCACCTGTATTCTCTCTCACCTGTATTCCCTCTCACCTGTATTCTCTCTCACCTGTATTCTCTCTCACCTGTATTCTCTCTCACCTGTTTCTCTCTCACCTGTATTCTCTCTCACCTGTATTATCTCTCACCTGCATTCTCTCTCACCTGTATTCTCTCTCACCTGTATTGTCTCTCGCCTGTTTCTCCCTCACCTGCATTCTCTCTCACCTGCATTCTCTCTCACCTGTTTTCTCTCTCACCTGTATTCTCACTCATCTGTAATCTCACTCACCTGTATTCTCTCTCACCTGTATTCCCTCTAACCTGTATTCTCTCTCACCTGTATTCTCTCTCACCTGTATTCTCTCTCACCTGTTTCTCTTTCTCACCTGTATTCTCTCTCACTTGTATTCTCTCTCACCTGTATTCTCTCTCACCTGTTTCTCTCTCACCTGTATTCTCTCTCACCTGTATTCCCTCTCACCTGTATTCTCTCTCACCTGTATTCCCTCTCACCTGTATTCTCTCTCACCTGTTTCTCTCTCACCTGTATTCTCTCTCACCTGTATTCTCTCTCACCTGTATTCTCTCTCACCTGTATTCTCTCTCACCTGTTTCTCTCTCACCTATATTATCTCTCACCTGTATTATCTCTCACCTGCATTCTCTCTCACGTGTATTCTCTCTCACGTGTATTCTCTCTCACCTGTATACTCTCTCACCTGTATACTCTCATACCTGTATCCTCTCTTACCTGTATACTCTCTCATCTGTATTCTCTCTCACCTGTATTCTCTCTCTCTCTCGCCTGTATTCTCTCTCACCTGTATTCTCTCTCACCTGTATTCTCTCTCACCTGTATTCTCTCTCACCTGTTTCTCTCTCACCTGTATTCTCTCTCACCTGTATTCTCTCTCACCTGTATTTCCTCTCACCTGTATTCTCTCTCACCTGTATTCTCTCTCACCTGTATTCCCTCTCACCTGTATTTCCTCTCACCTGTATTCTCTCTCACCTGTATTCTCTCTCGCCTGTATTCTTTCTCACCTGTATTCTCTCTCGCCTGTATTCTCTCTCACCTGTATTCCCTCTCACCTGTATTTCCTCTCACCTGTATTCTCTCTCACCTGTATTCTCTCTCACCTGTATTCTCTCTCACCTGTATTCTCTCTCTCGCCTGTATTCTCTCACGTACTGTAGGTTGGTGATCATGAGGTGGAGTGTCAGCCTCAGTTCAGGATGTACCTGCACACGACCACAGACCCTCACCTGTATTCTCTCTCT
Source organism: Maea johnstoni (assembly GCA_963942565.1). Taxonomy (NCBI): domain Eukaryota; kingdom Metazoa; phylum Annelida; class Polychaeta; order Spionida; family Magelonidae; genus Maea; species Maea johnstoni. The sequence goes on along the minus strand of OZ012684.1, from coordinate 92,012,441 downwards.
CACGTACTGTAGGTTGGTGATCATGAGGTGGAGTGTCAGCCTCAGTTCAGGATGTACCTGCACACGACCACAGACCCTCACCTGTATTCTCTCTCTCACGTACTGTAGGTTGGTGATCATGAGGTGGAGTGTCAGCCTCAGTTCAGGATGTACCTGCACACGACCACAGACCCTCACCTGTATTCTCTCTCTCACGTACTGTAGGTTGGTGACCATGAGGTGGAGTGTCAGCCTCAGTTCAGGATGTACCTGCACACGACCACAGACCCTCACCTGTATTCTCTCTCACCTGTATTCTCTCTCTCACGTACTGTAGGTTGGTGATCATGAGGTGGAGTGTCAGCCTCAGTTCAGGATGTACCTGCACACGACCACAGACCCTCACCTGTATTCTCTCTCTCACGTACTGTAGGTTGGTGATCATGAGGTGGAGTGTCAGCCTCAGTTTAGGATGTACCTGCACACGACCACAGATCCTCACCTGTATTCTCTCTCACCTGTATTCTCTCTCTCACGTACTGTAGGTTGGTGATCATGAGGTGGAGTGTCAGCCTCAGTTTAGGATGTACCTGCACACGACCACAGACCCTCACCTGTATTCTCTCTCACCTGTATTCTCTCTCTCACGTACTGTAGGTTGGTGATCATGAGGTGGAGTGTCAGCCTCAGTTCAGGATGTACCTGCACACGACCACAGACCCTCACCTGTATTCTCTCTCTCACGTACTGTAGGTTGGTGATCATGAGGTGGAGTGTCAGCCTCAGTTCAGGATGTACCTGCACACGACCACAGATCCTCACCTGGTCCCACACTCCCTGGCGGCGTACGTTTCCGTCATGTACTTCCAAGAGTCTCGCCAGGACGTGGAGGAGGAGCTCCTGGATATATTCATGGCCATGGAGAAATCCAGGCTGGAAGATGAGAAAGTTACACTCAGAAAGGTAAGCAACTTTCCCATTCATCTTAACCCTTATGCTGGTGGTGGCTTATTTGGCCAATACAAAATGATGCCGTAGACCTAAAAAATTATCAAAACCCTTGCATATGGGTACTCATCTGAGGGTACTCAGCGAGAGCTATCCAATGAGTACCAACTCAAAAGGGGTTTAGATGGTTTTCAAAAATCTTTGCGTCCTTGTGCTTTGGAGGAAAGTAGCCTCAGCATTGGAAGGGTTAAAGTATTCCATTTCTTAGGATGAAATGGAATTTTTAAAAATCATCACGTTTTCAGCTAAATCAAGGCTAGATTTTTACCAGGCTTTAGATGATGGTGGATGGATCAGGAGAAATGTGGAAATAATTATGAATGTTGATTGTATACTGATATTGGGCAAGCCTTGACACTGATAATATTGTTTCTTGTTTTGTTGACTAGGAGAAAATTGAGAACATGAAGTTTCTGGCTGAGATTGAGGATCAGATGTTGGAATGTCTGTCGAGGAGCGAGGTTCGCCTGATGAACGACCTGAACACCACCAAGCAGCTGGCTGAGCTGAAGAAACAGTACAACGAGACACTCGAGAGGTATGGCAAACCACTACTCTTACCATACTGGACAGTGTACCTGCTGGATTTCTGTTTAGTGTCACTTTTTCTGGCATTATAGGCAAAGTTGTAACTAGCCAGTATTGAGTAATTAATGGTGATAAAACTGGAATACCCAGGGAAAACCACTCATTAACCTAATGTCCACTGGTCACTTTTCCACGGAACTCATGCATGATTTGATCCTCTGCTCTGATGTTCTGTAGTATGGGATGAGACATAGTATTATTGCATTAGACCACTGAGCCACGGAGGCAGAGCCCCCACAATATGAAGTTCTCATAAGAATATAACGAGTGCTGACTGCAAATAGTGTAGGTGGACATCGTCAGTTGGTATAAAATTAAATCAAGTGACCTGGTCATGTTGGTTTTCAATTGACCATTCAGCTTGAAGGTAAATATACTAGACATCTTCTAATTTTGCCATCAGGAATCCCTGTTGAAGATATTTGGAAGAGTCATAATAGTCTTTACATTTCCTTTGGTTTTGGTTGAAAACAACTTTCCCCTAAAAGTGAACCTCCATAACTTTTTTCCTATCTTCTAACCTTCTAAAGTACATGCAGAGAATAGGTTATTTTTTACCAAGTGAACATGAAGAATTAAATACGTTTCAGCCAAACTTGAGTTGCAGCTAGCAAGGATACAATAAAGTAGCGCAAGGGAGGAAATAATACTAATGTGAATATTTGATTCTGAATCTATTTCAGCCAAACCCGAGTAGAGTCTAGCGAGGGTACGATAAAGCGAGCGCGAGAGGGCTACAGGTCGATATCGTCGCGAGGAGCTGTGTGTTTTGACGTAGCCCAGAACATGAGAGAAATCAACCCGCTCTACCAGACCTCATTCCAAGCCTTTCTAGATATCTTCACGGCCGCTATAGCACACTCTGAGAGGTAACATCCTACTGGCCAGCAATAGATCTCTTACTAAACACTATAATTGTATTCATTGCAATACAGGATTTTTAGAGTAAAAAAATACTTAATTCAAAAATTCAGAATTGTTTTGATACATGTATTGAAAATTTAGAATTTTTTAAATTCCTATCATTTCTTATGTGAGTGGTGCATAGTATAAAGAATGTTTCACAGAAGATAAGACAAAGAATTTTGCAGTTATGAATTATTTGGCATCATATAGTTACTTGTAATGGTGGTATTGTTTACTCAATTGAGGTGCTACTTGTTCAATAATGTAATGTCTAATTTGATAACTCGAGATTCCTGTTTTTCATTGTGATGATCTGCTATATTTCCCATGTGTGTGTTTTTGCCAGGGCGTCAGTGAAGGCAGTGGTGGAGAGGCTGACACACAGTGCTTACCTGACCACGGCCAGGTCTCTCCTGGAGAAGGACAAGACCATCTACACACTGCTGCTAGCTATAGAGGTACAGATCCTTACTAATTTAACTCTTCTTAACCCTTATGCTGCTGGTGGCTAATTTTGCCAAAACAAAATAATGCTAAAATCCTGAAAAATCACTGAAACCCTGGCAAATGGGTACTCATCTGAGAGTACTCAGTGAGAGCTATCCAATGAATACCAACATGGCAGGGTTTGGATGGTTTTCAAAGATTTTTGCATTCTTGTGCTTTGGGCGAATGTAGCCTCAGCTTTGAAAGGGTTAATGCACATTTAAAAAAAGGTACCTCTGTTCAGTATCTGTGGACATTGGTAGATTGCTCAGTAACACACTCATGTTCAAGGGAAAATTTAATTCTCTACTCATGAAGCTTACGATGCTGATGGAGAAGTGTCCTATGTCTACAAGTGTTAGCTTGTGGAGGTATACTATCAGGCCTGTTTCAATGTATTTAGTGTTATCATGATAATTGGCATACTGGAAAAGAAATTACATAAATATTAAAAGGGAATGCTTCCTTTATCACAACATCACAGTTTTTTTTTCAAGAAATTTATTGTGTTTAGGCATTTACCTGAATCCATTGTATGAAGGTTTATTTGACTTGCTTTTGAAATTCTCACTGAAATGTTTGTATTTCGCTCTGTTCCAGATTGAGGATTCGCTGGGTAATGTGGGTGTGGGTGAGAGGGAGTTCCTTGTCAGTCCTGCACTGGGCTCTGCCACAATGACAGCCCTCGGCATCGCTAGCCCACCCGACAGCAAGATCAGCCAGACCAAGAAGCCCTTTGATTGGATGCTGGACGACCAGTACAACAACCTGCTCATCCTGGCCAATCACTACGAGTGGTTCCAGGAGATGTTTGACCGCATGCCGCGTGACGGCCGTGAGACCCAGTGGCGGAACCTCTGCGAGCATGAGTACCCGGAGAATGCCGTCCTCCCGGACAAGAGTGACGAGCACTTCAATGCCCTGCAGCGCTTCCTCATACTACGCTCCCTACGCCCAGACAGGATGATGCAGATGTCAACAGCTTTCATAAGCTCAGTGCTAGGCAAAAAGTATGTGACAATTTATCTTTATGCTCCCCTTGGTGCTTGGATAAGTGTGAGCATGATTTGGCATTTAGCACTGCTTTTGATAAGTATGTCCAATTGAAGTAATGTTGGTGAATAAAATATGACAAAAAACTATTCCAAGCGCATATTGGTTATGTTACAGATTATTGGTGATATAAGCCTGGATAAAGGATTATTATTTAAGCAGAGCTCATGACCATTGTATTGTATGTTACAGGTATGTAGGTGATGTTAGCCTGGGTTATTACTGACGCAGAGTTCTGCGACGACCCCGCTCCTACTGATGTAATGTATTGTGTTGTATGTTACAGGTATGTGGGTGATGTCAGCCTGGATATAGGGTTATTACTGAAGCAGAGCTCTGCGACGACCCCGCTCCTACTGATGTATGCCAAGGAGCCCGAGGCGGCAGAGAAGATGTTCAGCGAGTTCGCCAGCAAGAAGCAGTGTAAGAGCCTGGTCCTCAACCTGAGTGACTACGGCCCCACTGAGGAGAAGATGGCTCGTAAGATGCTGCAGCATGCGGCAAAGGAGGTGTGTACCGTACCATGAGGATCTCTCGTAATTTCCAAAACAGTATATCATCAAGGGGACTTCGTTTCAGATCTCAAATCTCCCTCTAATTTGATTCTTGAATCTCTCAAGAATATTCAGTAAAATTAAAATAAATCCTGTTTTTTGGTGGTTTTACCCTTTTGAAATAAAGATTATAGTATCATTATTGTTAATACTACCATTATCAATTGGCTATTATTATTATCATAATCATTATTATCATTATCATAGTTATTATTATTATTATTAATATTATTATTATTATTATTATTATTATTATTATTATTATTATTAGTATTAGTATTATTATTGTCATTTTATCATTATTATTTTTATTCTATTATCATTTATTGTTATCTTTATTATCCTCCTCATCATCACTCTAATCATTACTATTATCATTCATGGATTTATTATAGTTTGAAGTTTTGATTATTGTTCCAGGGTCAGTGGCTGTTGCTGTCCAACGCCCATAATGCCATAGGTCTCCTGAACAACCTGGAGAGCGTCTTGCTGGACCTGCAGCAGGTGGAGCCACTGTTCCGCTGCTGGATCACAGCTAAAGCCACCAACTGCTTACCTGTCCGCACACTACAGACTGCAATCAAAGTCATCATTGACTCTCCTAAGGTAGGGGCACAATAGAGTAATATTGAGATGTAATTCCTATATGTTAGACCATATTTATGTAGATAAGGGTAATTTTGTACCATATTTATGGGATCTAAAGGGCCTCTGTTCCCTATGTCATGTGATGAAGGATCATGCGATAAAGGATAACTTTGTATCATATTTAAGTGATATAAAGGACTTGTGTTCCCCATAACATGTGACGAAGGATAACTTTGTACCATATTTAGGTGATATGAAGTACTTTTATTCTGTGTTCCATGTGATAAAAGATAACATTATACCATATTCAGGTGATATAAAGGATTTGTGTTCCCTATTTCATGCGATGAAGGATAAAGGCCCGTTCCCACTAAGGTTTTTTAGTGTAGCGACCGAACAGCGAGCGTTGCGAATTATAAATCGCTGCGTGGTTGGTGTAGAGTGACCCAATTAATGTTTGTAGCGACCAGATCGTTGAGCCCGTTCCCACATCTGCGATATAGTGTAGCGACTGCACAGCGACCGCAGCGATTTATAATTCGCTGCGGTCGCTACACTAGATCGCAGATGTGGGAACGGGGCTTAACTGAACTTTCCATAGGTCGTTAGGGTAACGATAGATTACGAATATGTAACGAGTGAGACGATAGCATAACGATGATTAAGATGGCACATCGACCTCATCGATAGCACAGCGACCTCACAACGACCACAACCACTTTACAGCGACTGCACCGCGGACCATTAGCGATCCAGTGCCCTACTTTTTCTACAGCGATTTTTTTGAACATGTTCAAAAAAATCGCAACAGATGCTCGCCCACAGCGAACCGCTCCGGATGCGTACCGACCGCAACGAGGGCATAACGGACCACACCGATCTACTTACCGACCGCGCAAAGACCGCAGCGACTCATAATTCGCAACGCTCGCTGTTCGGTCGCTACACTAAAAAACCTTATTGGGAACGGGCCTTAACTTTGTATTATATTTAGGAGATATTAAGGACTTTATTCTGTGTTTCATGCGATAAAGGATAATTTTGTACCATATTTAGGTGATATAAAGGACTTTTATTCCCTGTTTTAGGTGATGAAGGATAACTTTGAACCATATTTAGGTGACTTTTATTCCCTGTTTTAGGTGATGAAGGATAACTTTGTGCCATATTTAGGTGACTTTTATTCTGTGTTTCATGCGATAAAAGATAACTTTGTACCATATTTAGGTGACTTTACACAGAATAATTATTCTGTGTTTCAGGTGATGAAAGATAACTTTGTACCATATTAAGGTGACTTTTATTCTGTGTTTCATGCGATGAAGGATAACTTTAACCATATTTAGGTGACTTTTATTCTGTATTTCAGGTGATGAAGGATAACTTGGTGAAGTCGTTTGGCTGGCTTGATGCTGATGTTGTGAAGCAGAGTTCTCGTCCCGAGTGGCCAGCCGTCCTGCACAATCTGTGCTATCTGCACGGAGCGCTGCGCCTCCGTGCGAGGTTTGGCCGCGGGGGATGGAACTCACCTCTAGACTTCCTCAGCACTGGCAACAGTGACCTACACGTAAGACATTACTCTACTTCTCCTTGTAATAAAGGTGTCGGCTAATTGATTTATTGGTTCCCGGATCCGCCAATCAAAGTGGAATAGACCCGACGGGAAAATAAATGTAATACCCCCACTTTATTTTGTGCTCTGCCACCGAGCCGTAAGTAGGTACACCAAACCTACAATAAATTTACCATGGAAGGTAATAAAACTACAAAACTACAAGAATATTAATACCAGAGCAATACAACATTACAATAGCAATGCAATACACTGTAGTTGAAATGCATCATCTTATTGAAAAATCACTCTTAATATTCAAAAATATGGTTTACATATGTATTTTAGCACTAGCCAAAAAATCATTTGATTTTTTTACCTCCCTCCCAACTATATATAGGAGGATTTGTCTTCAAGGTGGCATATTTGTTATCATTCAATTCAAAGAAAACCACATATGAATAGAGTAGTTGGCTCAAGACCCTTGATCTCCCCCTCCCCAACACATAATAATGTCTTTATCTGTCTTTATTAATATTGCAGTCAATGTATTTATTTTATATATATGCCATTACATTCAACCATACTATAGTCTCGAGGAGGTAATGGATACGTTTTGTTGAATGTAAAATGCCTTAAAAACTGATACCCTGTATAATGGCATTCTCTTTCTGTTTAGATTTTATCCTAATTCAGTAATTTCCTCTATTGCACTTTTTAGATTCCTTTCTTCTTTACATTGTTTACTTGATTTCTATTCAGCCTCTATCTCAATTCGCTAAAATATTAAGGAAAAATAAAGTAAAGAATCAGCCGTATCATATGTAGTTGTTATGTTATATAAAGTTGGTGTGTGTTTTGCTGTTTTCCAGGAAGTACTTAATTTAGCCGCCTCAGAGTTCAAGGATGACTTGACTACAGTTGGCCCGGATGGCAGTCTCATTCCGAGAAACACCTCCTGGAACGGACTGCGATTCATGATCACTGAGGTAAGCTAGGTAGCTTAGGGGAATGTAACTGAGTAGTGTTTCATGATCACTGAGGTATGCTATTGAGCTTAGGGGAATGTAACTGAGTAGTGTTGATTAGATGGTAGTCTGACATGAAAAGTATAATTGTTTTTTGTTTCATAGGTTCTACAATATTTTTTTGTGTTTATGTATAGTTTTGATGGAATTAGTTGATTTTGTGTTTCAGATTTTCTACTGTAGTTATGCCACAGACCTGTATGATTGTGTGTTTCAGATTGTCTACTGTAGCTATGCCACAGACCTGTATGATTGTGTGTTTCAGATTGTCTACTGTAGCTATGCCACAGACCTGTATGATTGTGTGTTTCAGATTGTCTACTGTAGCTATGCCACAGACCTGTATGATTGTGTGTTTCAGATTGTCTACTGTAGCTATGCCACAGACCTGTATGATTGTGTGTTTCAGATTGTCTACTGTAGCTATGCCACAGACCTGTATGATTGTGTGTTTCAGATTGTCTACTTTAGCTATGCCACAGACCTGTATGATTGTGTGTTTCAGATTGTCTACTGTAGCTATGCCACAGACCTGTATGATTGTGTGTTTCAGATTGTCTACTGTAGCTATGCCACAGACCTGTATGATTGTGTGTTTCAGATTGTCTACTGTAGTTATGCCACAGACCTGTATGACCAGACCAGCCTCAGTTCCATGGTGGACTACTGGATCTCACCAAATGCTGTCAAGAGGGATTTTGAGGTGCCCAGATGTAAGTCAGTCTGCACACTAGCAGTTGTGCATTGATATTCGTGAATATTAATTTTATTTTATTTTATATTTTAATATTTTCTGATGGACATTTGGGAGACCATAACATTTTTACAATAGTACCTCAGACTAGGGTAAATGTAGTATTGGGATTCACAATGGAGTGTGGTATATACTATCTGGTGGTCTCACAAACTGTTTTGACTGTATACTCCTACGCCATCATTGCATCTTTTGTTTTATTTGCTGTACCACTTGCCTGGTGCATTTTTCAGTAATTATGTATTTTTTGCAGTGAAGTACCACTTGCCAGGTGCATTTTTCAGTAATTATGTATTTTTTGCAGTGAAGTACCGCTTGCCAGGTGCATTTTTCAGTAATTATGTGCGACTGTCGGCCATCCAGCAAGCCCTGGAGGGCTTGGGCAATCACTTCCTGGACGTCCCGGAGGCGTGTAATCTGCATTCCAGCTCGGAGGTCAGTACCCACCCCCCCCCCCCCCACCCCTATAGAGTATGCACACTCACCTTGCCTTATTGTGTGGCACTAATGAATAGATATATAACTCTGTTATTTGCATCTGAATTTATAATAATTAAGACCCAACTTATCCGACTTCACCTGATTATATGCAACATTGTATTGAAGAATAGTCTAACTATCATTGTTTATACATTTCACGTTTGTTCTATAAGTCAGAAACTTAAGTTAGACACATGATATTTATAGAGCAGCCAGGTTCCTGTTGGCAGTAGATTTGCATTTTGTATATTCCTTTCAAATGGCCTTATTGTGGTCATAGATAGAGTAAACCTATTAAGAATATCAAGAAGAATGTGTGCAAAGCAAAAATGAACTAATATTCTATCAATCAAACATTGAATACTTTATTGAGTAATTTCTTAAAAAATTGTAAAGAAAGTCTTGTGTGTCTAGTTAGTGTGTAGTGTTAGATAATGAATTAATGGACATGCATGTCGCATGATTTAACACCCTCTAATGATGCATTGTCTAATACTGTGTGAGTTTAACCTATTGACTTACTGTTTGCAGACCAGAGATCCGGTAAGATATGAATCCCTAGAATTTTTAGAGTCTTTATCTTGGTGCATTGGATTACTGTGGATCTTATACTACATGTGATCATCTATTGAATTCATCATCAATAAAATGTTCTCTTTTCAAAGTTATTTTCATGTACAGTTTAGTAGCAGAACCAATATGACACTCTTAAAGAAATCGCAAGGCCTTAAACCATTCAAATCAACCTAAAATAAGATATTTAAGTACACTGATACTGCAATTAAGATCAGAATCTGCTCATTCTTAAACTTATTTAAAACTTTTTTATATATATTAATTCATAGCACTGGAACAAAATGTTTAATGTAGTAAATTGGTGAATAGTTTTGTGGCTTTCAAATACTGTACACTGCCTTAATATTCCGTGCTTAAATAGTACGGATCTCTTAAAATCAAAAAAGTCCGGTGTTTAAATAGTCCGGATTGGATCCCCTCGTGCAGCGACATCTACCGATCATGACGCAAACTAATTTTTGTCAAGTGAACCGTCGCGGCGGCGACGTGACCACGCTCGAACTTGTCTGCATTTGATCATTAGATTACATCAGGGAGCTTCCATACGATAGAAGCTCTCTGATTGCAGTCAAAATGTTCAAGCTGCCCGCCACATCAGGTGAGAACAACTCACCTAGTTGCCATTAGCAACCAGGTAAGACAAAGGAATTAATGTCACAAACATTCATGATGGCTTCATATTCAGGAAGCACTCAAACAAAGGGATGGGTTAAAATGGCCAAAAAAGAGCTGAAATATTTCATTTAATTATATTAGCAAAGTTAAAGGGTTAAAAAAAGGCATTAGAAAGATGATTTGATTATTAGAGAGTTAATTCTGCATATATGACGCCTCTGAAGGTGATAGTGGCGCATCCTATTGACTGACAGTGAAACTAACGGACAAAGGGACGAGCGTAGCTCCCCTTCTATTTTTTTTACATTACGTTTTTGTCCGTTTTTAAACATTCCAGATTCTTCCAAACGGAAAAATCCGGAATGTTTTTACACACGGACTATTAAGGCAGTGTACAGTAGATTTGGCAAATGTTAATTGTACTGGATTGAGTGTTAATGTTTGTCCTCAGATCTTGTTTTTGATTATGGTCAATTGTGTATCTATATCAAATGCATAAACTTTTACTTATAACTAAAGAATATGAATGTCATAATTGATATTACACTATCTAGAATAAAAAAACCTTCTTTAATATTCCAAACATAAACAATGTTACATTAATATGCCATACACATATTTCAAGAAATTTGTAAATATATTTTACTATAAAGTAAGGTCAATTTACTTTTACACCAAGTTGGATTTAATCTTTAAGTTCACTATGTTGTTTTTGAAGTTGAAGAGTTTTATTGGTTCTTTGTGTCTAGATAACGAAGATGGTGAGTTGTAGGACGGTGTGGCAGATTTATTGCACTTCTTGCTGCCTGGCTTGCGTAATGTCTGCACCCCTAGAATACTATAGGTGGAATTGGCACTTTTTGGTAGAAAATACTTGCTTGATAGAGTTTTTTGCAAAAAACTTTGTAATTAAATGCTTTGATATTCACTACTTATACTATAAAGCTACCGATCTGTTTTAAGCCTTCTGTTATTTGGTCAGTTTTCGAAATAAGAGCATACATTTATGCTGCACATCACAAGGCTGCAATTCATTTTGTATAGCCATTAAATGATCATAAAGAAAGGTACAGTTTACATTTAAGTTTTTGTATTCATTACTTATATCAAAAAATAGTATTTTATTCTCTTATATCTAAAATTATACTACACAAATGAATAAGTAGCATCACTTTGTATCGCAATATGAAAAGTCACCAATTAAGCTGCCAATCCACATCTAGGAGTAGGCCTATAGAAAATACTCTGCTATAAGTCTATAATGTTCGTGTATCATGGATCTGACTAGTTAGGGCAGTTTCCTCACAGCAAATACCTGCTTATTAATATGGTGGTTTTTCATCTCTAACACTGTGCATTTCATGGTAAAAATTTGACATTTTTTTCTGATTTGCCAAAATCAACAAAAAAGCACAATTAGCACTCACCACTAGTGTCATGCTGTTGTGTACATTTGCAGTACAGATTATCAGATTTGATAGTTTCGTAATAATGATTGTTGCATCTATGGACTTTTATTGGCTTATTAAGTTGATTCAAAATTGTACAGGAAAAGTTTATTTCATCTTTATTTCTGTTTGCCAAAAAAGTCTGAATGCTCAAAGGTCTGCATATTTTTCTCACTGCAAGATGCTGTTAAGTGCAGTATTGTTTCTCGGGAAGAGGGTAGGGGTGAAGGTGACCTTTGCTGCTTGCTATGCTCTCTATAACGCTGTAAAGTGCAGTATTGTTTCTTGAGAAGAGGGTAGGGGTGAAGGTGACCTTTGCTGCTTGCTATGCTCTCTATAACGCTGTAAAGTGCAGTATTGTTTCTTGAGAAGAGGGTAGGGGTGAAGGTGACCTTTGCTGCTTGCTATGCTCTCTATAACGCTGTAAAGTGCAGTATTGTTTCTCGCGGAGAGGGTAGGGGTGAAGGTGACCTTTGCTGCTTGCTATGCTCTCTATAACGCTGTAAAGTGCAGTATTGTTTCTGGGGAAGAGGGTAGGTGTGAAGGTGACCTTTGTTGCTTGCTATGCTCTCTATAACGCTGTAAAGTGCAGTATTGTTTCTCGCGGAGAGGGTAGGGGTGAAGGTGACCTTTGCTGCTTGCTATGCTCTCTATAACGCTGTAAAGTGCAGTATTGTTTCTCGGGAAGAGGGTAGGGGTGAAGGTGACCTTTGCTGCTTGCTATGCTCTCTATAACGCTCCTTAGAAATATATGTAGGAACAAAACCTCGTTAGTCAAGGTAATACAAGCTAGGGTTGGTATTATGGCTCATTGTATCTTGCAATTGTTGCTCTCTGGTCACAAATTCTATTTTGATTGTTAGATACATGTTTTAATTGTGAAATAAATAATAATTAATTAAGATTAAGTACTTTTCACAAAATAAGCATTATTACTGGATAACATTTTGAACACCTTTAATTGTTAAAACTTTTGAAAGATAAAGTATTATTCTCAAAGCAAGCATTTTTATTCATAGAAATTATGATTTTGTTAATGTTTATAGTGTTTATGCTTTGGCTTAATCTTCACTTGTTTCCTTTGTCTTGACCCTTGACCCTTGATCTTTTTCTTGATCTTTGTCTTGAACTTTTTCAATCATGTTTTTATAGATTTGACTTTGCATAAGAGCATATTTGTATCACGTTCACTTTACCTATTGACCTGTATTTCCCCTGTGTATGTATAGTATGGGTGTTGATATTGGTGGTGTTGTTGTTTGCAGGCTCTGCTGGGAGATGACCAGTATGTGTACACCAGGCTCAACAAGGTGTTTGATGCCATGCCCTCCACCAGTTCCCTGGCCCACAAGCTCTTCCCAAGACCTCCAACACCTTATGATGGTAACTACAAGCTACAGCACAAATACAAACTACTACATATTGGACCGCAATTTGCCACCGAGTGTATTTTACTATTCCTATGTGCCTTTATGCAATTGTTTTATCATTTATTAATAAGCAAACATTTAAATGATTGCAAAAGTAAAAGTGTTTTTTGGCATCAAGAATGAGAGAACAAGATCATGTAACAATTGTTGGCTAAAAATCAACTTAATTTACAACTACTAAATTTTTAATTGTTTATAACATTCCTAGAATCCAACAATGGGAATACTACCTTCTTAACCATGTAGTACAGCATGTTACCATTTGTTGCCATTTGTTTAATCACACACACACACATACACACACACATAGTTATAGATAGATATGCATATGTATCTTTAATATACCCAGGCCAGTATCACCAGTACTTGATCTAAATGCTTCTTCTTTTGTTTTTATATCTATTCCATAATAATTTATAAATAAATAAATATTTTTATATTATTGGCAAAAAGTAGTTCATATAACATAAAACAATTATATCGTAATACACACTGTGAAATCTGACACGTACACATCGTCACCCACAAACATTGTCTACCACACCATACCAATAAAAACGATTAAAGTTAACGTTTTTATTGTTACCGCCTCGAACCTATTAGGTTAATTCGGGAAGATTAAGTAGACGTTAACATTACCTGTTATACAGTATACTTCTATATCTATGGGTGTGTGTATATATAAATATATATATATATATATATATATATATATATATATATATATATATATATATATATATATATATATATATATATATATATACATATATATATATATATATATATATATATATATATATATATGTATATATATATATATATATACATATATATATATATACATATATATATATATATATATATATATATATATATATATATATATATATATATATATATATATATATATATATATATATATATAATGCATGGCTTATTGCTGTTTCTTGCTGCAGGTCCGTCTGCTGCGATGGTGAGTGGTCCCACTAACCCTGTGATCGCCAGCATGGGGGTGTTCGCGTCGGCCAGCTTCGCGCTGACCAAGATGAAGAAGGAGGTGGAGTTATGGGAGGTGTGCCATACCATGATCCCTAAGGTACCCAGGGCTTACAGCAAGGTAAAACACTCTTTACTGCCTTACTGTCTTGTTATTAACCCTTTCCAGCCATACCATGATCCCTAAGGTACCCAGGGCCTACAGCAAGGTAAAACACTCTTTACTACCTTACTGTCTTGTTATTAACCCTTTCCAGCCATACCATGATCCCTAAGGTACCCAGGGCCTACAGCAAGGTAAAACACTCTTTACTACCTTACTGTCTTGTTATTAACCCTTTCCAGCCATACCATGATCCCTAAGGTACCCAGGGCCTACAGCAAGGTAAAACACTCTTTACTACCTTACTGTCTTGTTATTAACCCTTTCCAGCCATACCATGATCCCTAAGGTACCCAGGGCCTACAGCAAGGTAAAACACTCTTTACTGCCGGTTTCTTCTATGTCATATCTTTGTTGAAGTTTTTTAATCATTGTAATACATTTGGTGCTGACTTTTTGTTTATTATTGAAACAATTTTGGAATATAGATTAAGTGTCTGGGTTTATTTTCTGCCAAAGTCGTGGAGAGGTTGTGTTGTGACTGTATGGTTAATACCTTAAACAAATGTAGGGGTTTCATTCAGACCTAGCTCCTGCTAGATCCTTCCCATGAGATTAAGATTCAGCCAATGCTTCCTTGAATTGGAACTCTTGCACTTACCCATGTTTCGCGAGTGGATTTGCAATTATTGTTTGATCCAGTCTGCCTCTGTATGTGGATGCCTGTAGCATCGCTGTTGTGTTTTTCCAGGAGTATATTGCTGAGAGGGTGAAGAAGATTGGGGGATTCACCGTCTTCAATAATTTCATCATGAGGGAACTGGATCAGATGTTCAAGCTGCTGATAGACATCAAAACTACATTACAGGTGACTACTCTGCATTAACCCTTACGCTGCTGGTAGCTAAGTTGGTCATTAAGAAATAATACAAAACATTCTGAAAGTGATTGAAACCCTGGCACATGGACTCTCATCTGAGAGTAATCGGCAGAACTACCCAATGGATACCAACATGACAGGGTATAGATGGTTTTCTTGGCACCCTTGTTTTTGTTCGAAAGTAGCCTCAGCAATGGAAAAGTTAAGGAATATTTATGATAATATAAGTACATATTACTAAAATTGTTTTTGTCTTCCTGAGATGGCTTATTTCAATGATTAGAAATATCTTTTACTTAGCTCCTATTGTACACCATTGAGCAAGCCGATAGGGTGTCACCCTTGCATGGTCGCATGGCATAAAAGGGTGATTTTGTTTGTGACCATACGTTGAATATTTAAGAAAGATCTCAGTCAAAGACTTGAAATGATATGGAAGTGGAGAAAACTGAAAGCTATCATTTACCAATTATCCGGCTGTGAAATATCTGCTGGATAAATGATAGGCTGGGATTCTGGATCATAGGATGGTAGAGAGGACACAGCAATGAGTCCAATGTACAGCAACATGAGCAGTAGTTATGGTGCCCATTCTCAGGAACATACTATCTGAAAAGATCCTTAATATGGTAGTTTTATTTATGTTTATATATAGGTGTGATAAGGTTGTGAATACATAGTAATAATAATAATAATAATCTTCATTTAAAGAGGGTAACTCAGTCCAATGGTAAGGATCCTCCCTGAGGCCCTCTGGCATGTTTACAAGTAGCCTGAGGGCCCCGGGGTTACAAAGTAGTACAGTACATTCCCGGGGGGGGCACTCAGGTACACAGGGGGGCCGCACCTTAGTAACGTATTTCGCGGAAGAAGGGGTCTTTTTTGAAGACCTCCGCATGTCCGCGATTTTGTAAAAGAAGGGTACTTTTTTGTACCCAGGTACGAAGTATGGGGGTCAAAATCCCCTTACAATCCACGAAACATACGCAGCTCTGACGCCGAGTGACTTCCGAAGTATCTGGGCTTCCGAGTTTGCTGCCCCCACTTGCTGCCGCTAAACACGCAGAGGATTATAAAATCTTAAGTTAAAATACGTGTTCCCGTTCATCCAATGTCAGTGTTTTGATAAAAGAAGGGGTGTTTATTTAGTGGAAAAAGTCAGCGTTTTTATTAAAATAAGGGTGCTTTTTTGGCCAGAAATCAGTGCTTTAGGGGTATTTTTTAATTTTGATAACGAACGTATGCGCCCCCCTAAATACCCAAGTGCCCCCCCCGGGAGTACATTGCTTTTAGGTATCGAGACTTGAAGGAAGGTAGAGATGGTGCACATTTGATTGCTTCAGTTAAGCCATTCCAAACTTTAAATATGTCATATTTGAGGTGTTGTTTTATTTCAGCAAATCAAGTGTGCGGTTGAGGTGCCGTCTCTGGGTGACCAGTTGTCTGAGAGGATCCTGGATGCGGCGGATGACCTGTACCACCTGCGCATCCCCAGGGAGTGGTGTCAGATGGCCGGGAGCACGGCACCCCCGGCCTCCATGCCCCTTGCCAACTGGCTCACAGACCTCCAGAACAGGGTGCAGCACTTCGAGAGGATACTAGTGCTGGTAAGGACACCCAATGGGTCTTTTTGTTGTTGTTGTTGTTGTTGATAAGGTTGTTGCTGTTATTATTATTTTTTTTTTATATTTTTTTATATCTTTTTAAATTTTGTTTTGTCTCTTTTGATCAATTTGACCAATTTTTACTGCAAATACGATATATTTGAGTTTTTATTCTGTTTCGGTAACATATAAATGAAGTTGCTATACTAATATCCTATCAGAAAGTAGCCTTAATTTAGAGCCTTCATCCTAGCCTTCCTCGAACAGGAGAATTTACAGTAGTTATATTATATGTTTCCTGTTTTCTCACTAGGGTCGAGAGAAGATGCCAGCTTACTGGCTGGGAGCGTTCTTCCATCCACAAGGGCTCCTAGCCTTGCTCAAACAGGAGGCTTACAGGCATTCTTCAGACAGGACAGGATACCTGGAGCCTTATGTCTTCCAGACAGAAATCACGGCTAGAGATAAAGATCATGTAAGTATGCTAACAGTTGCTGACACTGATCATTGCTGCTTTAACAAACAAAAATATATATCAAATAGCATTGCAAAATAACAAATATTTTACCTCCAAGGGACTATGACAGGGTTAAGGAAATAGGTGTCTAAACTAATTTCTAGGGGTCAAGGCAATGAGGGATTGTTTGTATGTATGCTAGGATCTATAGCACACTCAACAGCTTAGATCATATCACAATCAGATACAAACCCAGAACCAAAAAGAAGAAAATCTCATTGATAAGTGCCAAAGGATCTTTCAGTTAGAGAGTCAATGTAAAGTGCCTTTCCCAGTGTCATATATTTGTATAGAGAAAGGAATTTTCACAGTGTTGCAATGAGTTGTTAAAATATCATGTAACCTCTCTCCCCTGCCTAAATGTGGTACAGGTGAACTTGGATATGACGGACTCAATGGGACCAGGAAAATTGGTCCGTCATATGCAAAATCCGTCGTATACATATGACGAATACTTGATATGCATCGGACTGGGACCAAGCATATTGTCCGTCATATGCAAAAATCCGTCGTACAGTGGTCCGTCATATCCAAGTTCACCTGTATTTTTAAATTGATGACATTAATTTTTTTCTCACTCCCCTCATAATTTTGTGATTCGAAAATAGCTTGTAAGTAAGAGATCTTGAAGGGATCTTGACATAAACCATGTCACCACAAGTATTTCTTGAATCCACTGTGTACATGTGTATGTTTTCATTGCAGTTGCGTGACCCTCCCCAGGAGGGTATGTTTATCCACGGCGTGTACATCTGGGGCTGTGCCTGGGAGAAGACAACGGGGGAGCTGGTGGACGCCCCACCCAAACACACCTGTGTCAACCTCCCTGTCATCCACATCACCTGTTGGCCGCAGTCAGAGAAACCCATCCTCCAGGACCCCGTCCGCTCCGCCGAGTGGTACAGCTGCCCCGTCTACCAGTCACGGCTCTGTGCCAGAGAGCCGGTCTTCGAGCTGGACGTAGGTCATGTGAATATCCCTGCAACGCGCTGGGCATTGCGAGGACTCTCTGCAACCATCAGACCGTTCTGATGAAGGCGTCGGTCATGTGAATATCCCTGCAACGCGCTGGGCATTGCGAGGACTCTCTGCAACCATCAGACCGTTCTGATGAAGGCGTCGGTCATGTGAATATCCCTGCAACGCGCTGGGCATTGCGAGGACTCTCTGCAACCATCAGACCGTTCTGATGAGTGTGTACACAATACACAATACATGGATAATAAAAGTCCAGCCAGGCATATTCTTTCGCTGTTTTGACTTTTGTATATATATATATATCAAATGAGGTCCCCAATGCAATCACATACACACTTGCATAGGACGGACTGAGGATTTTGCATATGACGGACCAATTTTCCTGGTCCCACTGAGTCCGTCATATCCGAGTTCACCTGTACTCAACAAATTAACCGAGATTTTAAGACTTGTATCTTGCAAAATACATCAAATTCACTGGCTGAGTAGACTTCATGGAGAGGCCATTCTGGGCCTTATCAGAACTTGCAAGAAAAAGGCAGTGATTAGGTAGCCCTAAGTGTGTAGTCACAGGAATATCTGGGTGTTCTGATATTCTTTGCCATTAAAAGAAATTTAATGGTTACCCTCCATTGGACTGGTACTTTTCTAGTCACCCTCTTTATTGAAAGCACATTTTCAAGAGAAGTCTGTGTTTCCCTGCTGAATCTTCTCCAGTAATTTTAGTTTCGGCCTTGATAAAGTATAGATTTATAAATAAAAAGTTGTTATTTTGTTTTATTTTTTCATTTCCCCCATTTTGAATTCCTCAAAGTATGCCTTTATTAGAGAGATATTACATGGACCTCGATGGTAGGGCCTTTTGGTGACTGTGGTGAAAGATTTAATTAATCATTGATTTAAAATAAAATCACTACCAGCGTATATATCAAATTCATCAGAATATTTTGAATGGTTCATTTGCAAGAAACATGGCTGTGCTAGTGCACATCTCCTAGTGAAGGCTATGCTCCTGTTATAAGGGACGACGTTGATTGATTTCCAATTACATCTTAGGTAAAACATCTTAACAGGCAGCTTGTGTGGCAGCTGTTGGCAGCTAAACGTAATATAACTATGGAATGATGTTATTACATTTGTTGTACATGCGTATACTAGATAGACATGTCAAGTGGCAAACACCATCTAAATTTTTCTTCAAAACTGTAAGGGAGATGTTATTTGTCATCGCAAGGGACATCATCAATTTGGAGGCCAGCTGTCTTTTACGGGACCAAAATAGATAAGGGAACAAGATTTTGGGGTTTGAAAGGAAATTTTTATTGAATAGCAAAATAGTTCACAACTATCTTTGCACGCAAGGTGATTTTTAACATTTATGCAGTACACATTTGAAATTGTTCATCTGCTTCAATTTTAGAACAAAATAGAAAAACAATAGACTTTGATAATTACATTAAAAAAAGTAAAGCCAGGATCATGGATTGAAATATTTTAATGTAACTCTCTTATTTCATAATAATAATAATAATTGGAATTCATACAGTGCCATTTCCATTCATAAAATGTTTAAAAGCGCTGCACATTGTCATAGTTTGAGTCATAGTCAACAACGCCTCAATGGGCGAGCCTGAAAAGGTGTGTTTTGAGACACTTCTTGAAGGCCTGACACGATGTAGAATCTTCAGGTGTTGTGGAAGCGCATTCCATAATCTCGGTGCACTAGTGGAGAAAGCGCAATCTCCAAATTTGAGTCTAGTCCAAGGCTCATCCAGAAGGCCCTTTGCTTCTTATCGTAGATGGCGTCTGGGTTTATAAGGCACGAGCAGCTCCTTGATGTACTTAAGTGCAAGTCCATTTAGCGCCTTGTATACCAGCAGTAGGACCCTAAATTGGATGCAGAATTTGATTGGTAGCCAGTGAAGCTTGATGAGAACAGGTGTGATATGTTCATACTTCCTGGTTCTCGATACTATCCTTGCAGCACTGTTTTGTAGTCACTGCAGCTTTGCAATCAAATCCTGTTGTATTCCAATTAGGAGAGCATTGCAGTGCTCCAAGCGAGACATCACCAGTGACTGCATCACTGTTTTTGTGGCATCTTCTGTTAACACACATCACGCTTTTCCAATATTTCTCAGGTGAAAGCTAGATTTTTTGACAACAATTTTGACAAGGGGTGCCATGATCAATTGAGAGTTTAACATAGCTCAGAGATTCCGCACAGGCTCAGATGCAATGGACACATCAGTCCCCGCTACAGAGAGTGACTTAATGTTCTTAGAGCCGAATAGAATGATTTCAATCTTGTCATTGTTGAGTATCAGCTTGTTCGGAGACATCCAGACACTAATGTCACACAAACATTTCTCAAGATTTAAGATTTCACGCTTGACAATTGCGTTATCACTTGTCTTTTTAAATGATAAGCAGAGCTGGGTGTCATCAGCATAGCCATGATTGTTCAGACCGTAGGATCGGATTAGCTGTGCCAGAGGTATGATGTACATTAGGAACAATAGTGCGCCCAACACAGATCCCTGGGGTACAGAACACAGGATTTCCTGATTTTCGGAGAAGTCATTATTGATTTTAATCTTCTGTTTCCTGCCTAGCAGGTACGATTTGAACCACTGTAGAACAGATCCTTTAACCCAAGAACTGACTCCATCCTAGATAAAAGGATGGAGTGATCGATAGTATCAAAAGCAGCGCTAAGATCAAGTAACACAAGGATAGCAGGGACATGCTCTGTATGCTGACTGCATGGGTTCATGTAGCTGATTTATAGTCATGTAATTGGTAAGGCTTGCTGCAACTACCCTTTCCAATACTTTTGACAAGAATGATAAGTTGCTTACAGGACGATAGTTCTTGAGCACCTCCGGGTCCAGATCATCTTTCTTCAGTAACGGAGTGACTAATGCCTGTTTCATGGGGTCAGGCACATTTTATCCTGGCCCCATTCACCACAATGGGTCCAAACCCTCTGTTACGGAGAGATGTCCGTCCTACGCACTCACGCTTTGCACCCAGTGCGATTATACACATTCATGAGTCCAGCACTTTACTAGGAAGAAGAAGAACGTTGGCACTTTGCAACGACAGATTCACTAAAATCGTAACCATTGGAATTAGCTCATCTACCGAGTCTTTCACCATCCAAGTGTGAGCGGGATCTAGAGAGCAGCTCTTTGTCTGTGATTTTGCTATGATTTTCTTCGCTTTCAGTCACGGCCGAGAAAACATTCAGTGAACATGTTAATGCCGGGGTAGGTATATTCAACTGGTGTCTGGCGAGATCTGGCAGCTCATCGCGTATCTTACATACTTAGTCAGTAAAGAACACAGCGAAGCGGTTTGCCAATTCTTCTGTTGATGCATGGTCAGGGAGTTTCACCTCACTTCTTTGATGTAATATGTCTTTCACAATGTTACTGAGGTTTTTTGAGTCATTGGAGGACTCGGCTATCAGATTGTTGTAGTAGTCCTTAGCTTGTAATAACATGTTAAATTTGGCCCTCGCTGTATTAAACAGGTCATAGTGGACAGCGAGGTTGGTGTCTCTCCACTTCCTTTCCCATTTCCTCTTTTCGCATTTTGCACCATACAAATCATCTGAGAACCATGGTTGTTTTGGACGAATTGTTACCATTTTCACTCTTGCTGGTGCATGCTTGTCAAGTACCGTTGTTAGCGCAGAATTGCCAGATTGTAGAGCATCCTGCGGTCCTCTCTAAAATTAGGCATGTTGACACTGCAGATTTTACGCACTGACACGTGGTTTAGGGTAAGACACATCACACAGAATGAGGTTGTGGTCTGAGAGCTGGTCTCCAACCTTCCACTGACTTATAAGATCTTCATTGTCCCTGGTTATGACAACATCAAGGGTATGTCCAGATTTATTGGTTCTGGTTGTGACATGCTGCTTGTAATTCAGGGTATTGAATAAGTCATTCGGTTTGAGTGCTTCAGTGTCATTCCTATCCTCAAGGATATCAGATTGTTGTAGTAGTCCTTAGCTTGTAATAACATGTTAAATTTGGCCCTCGCTGTATTAAACAGGTCATAGTGGACAGCGAGGTTGGTGTCTCTCCACTTCCTTTCCCATTTCCTCTTTTCGCATTTTGCACCATACAAATCATCTGAGAACCATGGTTGTTTTGGACGAATTGTTACCATTTTCACTCTTGCTGGTGCATGCTTGTCAAGTACCGTTGTTAGCGCAGAATTGCCAGATTGTAGAGCATCCTGCGGTCCTCTCTAAAATTAGGCATGTTGACACTGCAGATTTTACGCACTGACACGTGGTTTAGGGTAAGACACATCACACAGAATGAGGTTGTGGTCTGAGAGCTGGTCTCCAACCTTCCACTGACTTATAAGATCTTCATTGTCCCTGGTTATGACAACATCAAGGGTATGTCCAGATTTATTGGTTCTGGTTGTGACATGCTGCTTGTAATTCAGGGTATTGAATAAGTCATTCGGTTTGAGTGCTTCAGTGTCATTCCTATCCTCAAGGTGGAAATAGAGGTATCCCAGAAGCAGGAAGTGGCCAGTGGAAGAGATGCAGTCATGCATGAATGGTGAGAATTCATCAAAGAACATCTTATTTGTCAATCTATTCTTTTGCGATGGAGGTGTTCTGTAGACCACATTGACATTGAGTTGCTTGGAGCCTGTATTAAAAGTAACCTCGCAATGCTCAAAACTGCTGAATTCACATGAGGTTTTTGACAACACAGAGAGTTTTTTATGCAATATTGCCACTCCTCCATATCCGCCATTTCCTTTACCTGCTTGATGGTGAGCAGTAAATTCCTGGGGTATGCCCTGATAGCAGTCATGCTGACCAGCTGGGTTGGAAATGATTCAGGAGCCTTTTTGTGGCCCATAATGACCTAACGGTTCCACTGCATCTCTGCCGTGTCGAGTAAATCCAGGCAAAATGCATACATAAATCCTTGTATTTTAGGCTTCACAGGTGATATTTTCTCTCCAAAAGTTATTTTGGTGAGTCCTGGTGTTTTCCATCGTTCGCAGAACTACGATGGAGGACAACAATCACAGCGTTCGAGACCTAAAACGTGTATCTAATGTTCTTATCAAACTCCCATTATGTGGACGAAGTACCGCTTACCTAGTCAAGAA
This sequence comes from Maea johnstoni, assembly GCA_963942565.1. NCBI lineage: Eukaryota > Metazoa > Annelida > Polychaeta > Spionida > Magelonidae > Maea > Maea johnstoni. The sequence goes on along the minus strand of OZ012684.1, from coordinate 91,989,158 downwards.
CCATAATTTGCACGAGTGGCTAGAGTGCCTCACAAAGTACGAATATGCAATTTTCCAGGCAACATAGCCTTAGACATGGCAACAATTTCACCTGCTATGTTTGCCAGTAGGCGGACATGAATACACCCTTTGCTCAAGCACCCAGAAGTACTCAATTCTAGAAGGGAAATTGTGCATTGAGCATGTAATATTTAAATGGAAAACGAGAAGTTGTGCGGCGAAAAGGTGCCCGCAACCGCATTTGTTATAGTTCTATCTCACTAGACTGTATTGATAACTGGAACAATTGATCTGTTGTTGTAGTTAAATATGATCCCATGTTATGTTGTGTGCTTCATGCACGAGTCCGCCCAGCTGAACGGCACCAGCATCGTAACCCCCCCCCCCCCCTGATTGTTGGCGCGCAGCAGCTCAAAGGACTGGCACTAGTCTATCCAGTACAAATTCGCGCACATAACAGCTCAAAGGACTGGTACTAGTCTATTTCGAAAAAAGTACCAGTCGCTGCTTATTCGTACACACAAGAATCGGCACAGAGGTAGCCGAACAACACAAAATGTAAGCGTCCATCATTTGTTGTTATGAGAAAAAGTGCGCAATAAACACAGCCATTACCAACATAACAACAACGCAAAGAAACTAGCGGCGCCAAATTTACAACATTTAATTGACAAACCATCAGAATATAATGATTTTAAGCGTGAAACAACGCATTGTACATTTAGAAAAAAGTACCGGTCAATGACGTCACTTTATATTCTCGCTGCCTAAGAACGAGGATGTAACCTTGCATTTTCATCAAAAAGACCTTCCTTCAAAACACGGCTATCAACACCATACAGGGCGCCTAAACACTAACAATGCCAAGGATACAACATTTCACTAAAAAAATGATCATAATAGAATGATTGTAAGTGTGTAGAAAACGAATTGTAGGGTTATTTGTGTGGTCACATGATCACTGCCTGTATCCAGATTACACTTACTATCTAAAACATAAAATGAGAAAACGCACAAATCAAAGCTGGGTCCGCGGCCAAGGCCGCAAATCAGTCAAAGAATTTGCGCACGCACGTCTAGAAATGTCTTTTTTCAGTTTCCTTGTCTTTGATTTTGGAATATACACCTAAGGCCTATCATTTGGCCCAACAGAGTCAACAATATATCCAATATACTCCCGGGTAGTACAAGGTTCAAGAAAGGACTCTTCGTAGTTAATCAAAAAACCCAGCTCAGAAAAAGTATATAAAGGGCTAAAGCAAGACAGGACATTCGTGCCAACAAAAAGAATAATTGGCACCAATATGTGTCCAAACTAAATACCAGAACATCTATGAAGAAATGCGGGGACATGGTCCGTATAATCAATGGTAAGGGGGGCAGTCCATCCTTAAAACATATTGAAAAGAATGGCAAGAAAATAACACAACCAAGGGATATTGCCAACACCATTGGGGAGGCAATATCCTTCAATTCCTCCTCTGCACATTATTCTCTTAAACTCCAACGCATCAAAAATAGACAAGAGAGACATGCACCCCCTTATATTCCAATCTGACAATACCAAACCATATAATCAAACCTTTTCAATAGATGAGCTCAGGACTGCGCTTGGCAAAGCCCATGACACAGCTCTTGGTCCGGATCAAATACATTATCAGATTTTGAAGCATCTTCCTGAAGCTTCTCTTCGGTGCCTTTTAAAGGTTTTTAATAATATTTGGGAAACTGCAGAGTTTCCACCTTCCTGGAGAGAAGCCACCATCATACCCATTGCCAAGCCAGGGAAAGACTCCAAAGATCCAAATAATTACCGGCCAATAGCTTAGACCAGTTGTTTCTGTAAGACCATGGAACAAATGATCAAAAAAGGAAGGAATTGGGTTTTATGTCGCTTTCAACAGCTTATGTCATATTGCGACGAGATAGAAACCTGGATTCGGGAAGAAATTCCCTACTCTTCATGAATAGTTCTTCAAGGGGTCTTTCAGTTGCAGAAAGACCATAGACAGCCCTGCACAACGCCGAACATTTATATAGCAACCAGGCCAACCTGCTTGGGGATCCAGCGGAGACTCGAACCTGCGAACTCACGCTTGGGAGCCAGGCATCGTAACCACTAAGCCACGCGGATCCCTGAACAAATGATCAATGATCGTCTTGTTTGGTATCTTGAATCATCTTTACTCATTACGGAAGGCCAAAGTGGCTTCCGTAAAACACAAAGCACAATGGATCATCTTGTGCGATTTCAAAACTTTTTTAAGAGAGGAATTTTTAAATAGGGAACATGTGGTGTCTATCTTTTTCGACCTTGAAAAGGCATATGACACCACTTGGAAATATGGAATTAAGAAAAATCTGCATGAAATGGACCTCAGAAACCGTTTACCCCTTTTTATCCAAAACTTTTTATCTGAGAGGAAATTTAGAGTCAGAGTGGGGACATCTCTCTCTGACTTTTATGACCAAGAAATGGGAGTTCCCCAGGGGAGCATTTTATCCGTCACCCTTTTTATTGTCAAAATCAACAGCATCACCAGTTGTATTAGGAATGGTGTTGACAAGTCTCTGTTTGTTGATGACTTTGGTGTCTCATATCGATCAAAGCACATGCACGCTATAGAAAGGCAGCTCCAACTTCATCTAAATAGAAAAGAAGATTGGGCTGATAATATTGGTTTTAAATTCTCCCCAATCAAAGACTGTCTGTGTCCATTTTTGTCGAAAGAGGGGTCTTCATCCAGATCCCTACTTAGTCTTTATGATAACCCCATTCCTGTAAAAAAGGAAACAAAGTTCCTTGGCATTTTACTCGATTCAAAATTGACATTTGTCCCTCATATCAAGGGCCTTAAGAAAAATGTGTCAAGGCTTTGAATTTGTTGAGAGTAGTTTCCAACACTGACTGGGGTGGGGATCGTACAGTTCTTTTACGCCTGTATAGACCCTTGTTTGTTCAAAGTTAGACTATGGATGTTTTATTTGTGGAGCAGCATGTAAATCTTATATCTCTTTGCTGGATCATATTCAAAACCAGGGTTTGAGGCTTTCTCTTGGAGCCTTTAGAACTTCTCCTGCACATAGTCTTTGTGTTGAGGCGAGAGAGCTCCCTCTTCGCCTCAGAAGAGAAAAGCTTGCTCTCCAATTTGCAACTAAAATAGATGCTAACCCAAATATCCATGTATACGAAACTATTTTTAACCCTCGATATGTGGACCTTTTTGCTAGAAAACCAAGAGTCATTCCTACTTTTGATATTCGTATTAAGGAGTCATTGGAAGAATTTGATTTTGATCCTGACATCATCGCAAAGTTTTAATTTCCTGAAACTCCTCCATGGACATATCCAACTGCTATGGTCAATCTCACTATTTCATATGCCAAGAAGGATCAAACGGATCCTTCAAAGTACATGAGTTTACATAATGAAGTGAAGGATGTCTTTCGAGACTATGATTTCATCTACACTGACGGCTCTGTTTCAGATGATAAAGCTGCAGCGGCGGCGGCAGTCATTGATAATCATTCTTCCATTGAACGCCTTCCAGATAAGTCCTCTATATTTTCTGCCGAGTTGCATGCTCTCTATCTAGCTCTTGATAGGGTGGAGACGGCAGATGATGATGAGAGGAATTTTATCATTTTCTCAGATTCAAAGTCAGCTCATCAAGCCATTGTGGACCAAAACTGGTCACATCCTCTTGTCCTCTACATTCTGGAACGCCTCAATTGGCTAGTACAGTACCAAGAGAAAAGAATATTATCTTACTGGATTCCCAGTCATGTTGGCATCATAGGTAATGCACTGGCGGATCCACACCGGTGATTCCGGTGAGAAGTCACCGCTCAATTTAAAAAGTGGATGTTTGGCACCGGTCAAATCCGCGAGCTAATCCCTACCTGTTCACACCACCACTTTTTAGACAGGCGGTTAGAGGGCATCATGCCCCGGATAGATTTCCTTAAAAAAAAACTTGGGACGGGAGGATTTAGGAAGAGGAGGCAGTCAACTCAACATTGTTCTCGCGACCGGCCGCCAGACACAATTAGCCTCCATGGGGAATTGATAAGGACGGCAGATATCGGCAGGGGGAAGTAGTAATTCCCCGTGGAGATGATTATCAATCCCTGGCAAACACCTGGTTATAGGAGCGCTGTTAAGCACCAAGCAACCATGGTTGGAGTGTTGCGAGTCATGCTGCAGCTGGACAACTGAAGTCATCTCTTCACTTTAAATTAGAAGACGACTTTGGGAACTTGGTATACAAGTATAAGCATTTGAAGGATCAATTTTTTTAGGAAATCATGGATAATATTTGGAGGTAGTATTGTAACATTAATGGTAGATTATACTGGTCAACATATATTGGTATCCAATTGCTCTTTTGCCAGTTTAGGATGGAGTGTATTCAGGATTGACTAGGTAAATGCATCAGTTAATTGAATACCCTGGACGGGAGGGGATGGCGGATAGTCTTATGACCTTCTGCCCTATTTTGCATAGTCCCAACCCCTAGAGCACATTTTTTGTCAGTTATCCCCACCCCTGGGGCACATTTTGTGAAACATTTTCTAGCCATGTGGGCATTGAAAAAATGAAAGAGGAATTTGAAAATAAACTTATTGTGTTGATTTGGACAATGACAAGAACTAATTTCATTTGTTTGCCCACTGTTTGATGGCCGATTGGGCTAATCAGAATCAAGTAATTGGGCTATTTATTAAGGAGGGTTTTGGAGGTATTCACTATCCCCGCCCTGTGGGGATAGTGCATGTGAAGTGAAATATGTAAGCAATCACTACAGTTTCAGAAATAAGGAAATATTTTACCCATAAATTAGCCTTTCATTATGAAATCCATTCCAAAGATCAGTAGTCAGTAATGAGTGGTTCAGTATGTGGACAGAGAGTTTTATCCATGTCTATGCTATGGATAAGAAATACTAGAAATAAAATGAAATTCTTTGAAAAGTAAGTCAATAAAATTTATAATTTCAAGTGCCACGAGTTGCTGAGAAAACCTCTCAGAGCGTTGAAAACCCTCGAGCTTCAGGGCCCCCAAGACCTCCGGCCACTAGTCCCGAGCACCTACTGTGCCTGGTGGCCCTTTTCAGTTTTGGCACCAGTCAAATTCAGGCCTGTATCCGCCCCTGGGTAATGAAAAGGCAGACACTGCTGCCAAAGCTGGTCTTTTGAAAAGAGTCACAAATGTTCCCATTCCTTATGGTGATTTTAAAAAACACATCAATCTCCTTTTAAAACGCAAATGGCAGTCTCAGTGGGATGAGGCAGCAAACAAAAAACTAAATGAGATTCATCCTCAGCTGGGTCTTTGGCCTGGAGGTTCTCGAATCTTTAGGCGTGAGGAGAGTGTTTTAGCAAGAATTCGAATTGGTCACACTCATTTGACTCACTGCTTCCTTTTGAAAGGGGAAGATCCTCCACAATGTATAGCCTGTGATTGCCAATTGGCTGTCGAGCATATTTTATTTGAGTGTGTTGATTTTATTGAATCTAGAAATAGACATTTTAGTGTAAATAGCTTTAGGGAACTCTTTGAAAAGGTTCCACCAGACAGCATTTTATCTTATTTTATTTATAGCTTCTTTTGAAACAACCTGTCATACGGAAATTATATTTTGAAGTTGTTCATCGTTTTTTGATGCTGTTCCCCTGTGGCAAAGTATACACAACAGAATGTTTGACTATCAATCATAACAAGACAACCTAAGTAGTTCCACGTTGCATTGGCTTGACATGTTTGAGGTGAAGAATTGTAGAATGGGTTCTCTTGAGGATGGAAGCTGTCAGATGTTGTCCCTCTGCAGACTAGCTGGAAACTGTGAGGGGTTATGGGATGTACTGTATTTTTAAAACAGTCACCAAGAAGGGGTGTGTCTTTTCACCTGTAAAGGTAGCAGATGGGAGGATGGAGTAGATCCTTCCAAAAATAATGCAAATGATTATATTTCCATCCAACCATCGTTATTCAACTCACCGCCCCATTAAGCGCTGGCTTAATGTTATCACCTGTTTGATATGCCCATCTTGTGATTTGGTCTTCTCACTAATTTCTCACCTAAACTGTCCTTTCCCAACCTGTTATCCGGGCGTGGGAAATAGCTGGACGCAAATATTCATCCCCTCAGTGTGCAGCTCCACAAAAGTGAAACGGTAGCAAGTGTAGTTAACTGAACCTCTGAATAGCAAGTTCATAGTATAAGCAAAATTGGATTGCGATGCCACAAAGTTAACGACATGTTAAGGCGTATTGATAGAATTACTATTGTTTATTTACTTGAAAAGGCATTAGATTAATAGATCAAAAACAATTTTCAGCTATTTTGGCGCTCCTTATTGGGTTCCAACGACATTCGGTTGATGCTGAGCCATTTGGGAGTAGTTAGATAACAGGCGCCATATTTGTTTTGGATATTTACCGGCTCGCATGACGAAGGTAGGTCATAATCAGTTTGGGGCCGTATGTAAATATGTGGGGTCATTGATAAAAGTGGTCTAGCGGTACTTAACAAAGATTTACTCCGGTTATCAGTCACGTAAATGATAAGACTAAACTCGGAATGCTAGGAACGATTCCAAAAGGAGTTACGGAATTTCATCAATATAGTTCTCTTTTCACAAGACAGCATAGTACACAAGTCGCGATAGCCTCATGGATAGAGTACTTGCATACAAGATTGGGGGTCGCGGGATTGATTCCATCTACCCACAACACTAAATACTTTTTTCCACCTGCCCAGTGCTTAGTTAGACAACAGGCGCCATATTTGATTTGGATATTTACCGGCTCGCATGACTAAGGTAGGTCATAATCAGTTTTGGGCCGTATGTAAATATATGGGGTCATTGATAAAAGTGGCCTAGCGGTACTTAACAAAGATTTACTCCGGTTATCAGTCACGTAAATGACAAGACTAAACTCGGAATGCTAGGAACGATCCCAAATGGAGTTACGGGATTTCATCAATATAGTTCTCTTTTCACAAAGCAGCATAGTACACATGTCGTGATGGCCTCAACGATAGAGCACTTGCATATGAGATTGGGGGTCGCGGGAATGATTCCATCTACCCGCAACACTAAATACTTTTTTCCACCTGCCCAGTGCTTCGTGTGGCACTTAGAAATATTTCCTACTCAAAATAACGGTGGCTTTATTTCTATTATTTTTCTTACTTTACTAAAATAGTAAATTGTTGGTCAAAACCGCTGATCCCAGTAAGGACGTCTGCCTGAATTGCCGTTCGCTATAAGGGCCGATGACTTTATGTTGTGCCTTGACTAAAAACGATCTTTTATCTTTGATTTACAATAAACATTTCCACAGTTGTGACGTTGGGAATTTCTTCGAGAAAATCTATAGTTTAATGGATGTAAGTAATGCCTAGCCTTCATATAAAAATTGAGATCTGTGAAGTTTAATGGGTGTAAGTATTAATTTATATCTGTTGAAGGAAATGTTCCATTAAGTTCCCTATGACGTTGTTATTGTCACTTGCATGCACACTTGCTGCACATGACTATTGACTTTATGCATATCCCACCCATTTACCTTCTATCTGTCCTTTCACACGTCCCCACATACTGATTAGTGCCCTATCCATGCACCTTCCACCTGTACTTTGGGCTTGGATCCGTGCACCCGCCACTCACTTTTTGGGCGCACGGATCCTTACTACACTGACAATTTCTACTCCTCCATGCGGCCTTTAGCGCCCTGCCGCAACACTTGCCCTTCTCTATAATTGTACTGTCCTCCCAGTACCTCTTTCAACAGGGCCCTATCTGGATACTACCCAAACTCTACATGCCAGTAGTTACAATACGCATCCTCAAGTAAATATAAAATTGACTGAAATCCCAACATGGGAAATGGACGCATGCCCCTTTCAATCGATGTTCAGAAAAAAAGACAATTCCTGATCTACTCTTTAACCCTGCGGAAATGCGACATTTTCTAAATCGCTGCTGTGGATTCGAATATTGATGGATCTGCCTGAGATTTTAGAAGCACATAGATTACATCCAGGCCTTTCTAAATATACAATTGTCGTTGAGATCAAGCCATGGGAAGGGGTCAAGCTCACGCTTTTCTTGTAGTGGTTTAGAAAAATAGGAAATCCTGCACTGCTCATCAAAGTCTATTTTTTGTCAAATGCGACTTTTACTAAATTCGTCGTCGTGGCTCTGGATATTGATGGATCAGTCTGGGATTTTCGAAGTGGATAGATGACATCCACGCCTTTCGAAATATATAAGTTTTATTGAAATCGGGCCATGGAAAGGGGTCAAGCGTACACTTTCCTTGTAGTGATAGGAAATTCCTGCACTGCTCATCTAAGCCTATGAATTTTGTTAAATGCGACTACTAAATTCGTCGCTGTGGCTCTCGATGTTGATGGATCTGTCTGAGATTTTAGAAGTAGATAGATGACATCCAGGCCTTTCCAAATATAAATGTTTTATTGAAATCGGGCTATGGGAAGGGGTCAAGCGTACACTTTCCTTGTGGTGATTTGGAAAAATAGGAAATTCCTGCACTGCTCATCTAAGCCTATGAATTTTGTCAAATGCGACTTTTACTCAATTCGTCGCTGTGGCCCTGGATATTGATGGATGTGTCTGAGATTTCAGAGGTAGATAGATGACATCCAGGCCTTTCCAAATCTTTAAGGACCATTGAAATCGGGCTATGGGAAGGGGTCAGGCGTACGCTTTTCTTTTTGGGTATAGAAAAAACAGGTGATGTTGTTGATTCACCCAATTGTCCTGCACACACTGGAGACAAAACTCCCCTTTTTAATTTTCATTGTGGCTTTTTTTAGTAGCCCAGCCTTTTGATGTGTGTGTTTGTAGTACACAGTCAGGGATTTTGGAAATAGTGTTTGTAAGAGCTATTATCTTAAAGGTTTGGGGTAGCTGCTCTTTTCACTGGGTTGGGAAATAAGGGGCTATCATTGCCTTCAACTTTGTGCATTGATTTTGATTATGTCAGTCTATCCTATGGATATTTTTTATAAATAAAACTCAGGTAGATTTAACTGAGAGCATGCTTCTTGTTATCTGGCACTGTGATATACACTAGGGATCTCCTTCTATTAATTGCTTGTGCGGACTGGTTTTTCTGCTTTTGTTTACTACTCTCACTGGTGGATCAAGCATGTAGCAATTAGTGAACCGGTACCTGGGATGCATTGAGTGCCATGTAAACCACTTGAGAGGCTAGTTAAGCCAATTACTATGCGGGTGCTTGCCATTGATTCCTATAAACAAAGGGTGACATGCTACCTTAGGTGCCTGTCTAAGTGTTCATTCGACAGGAGGATCTCAGGCACTCAGCTGGTCAACCCTGAGTGTCCAGTGGGGTAAGTTTATATAATAATCTATAACTCTATGTCAACCATGTTTCACCTACCATTGCAAAAATTGGGGTACTTAACAGGTATGCTCTATTCACATATATTCCTAATATGTGAGCATATCATTTCATCTGGGCATTTAGCTCTGTGTCTACGCTCATTAAGGTAAGTTTACATAAGAAGGCTTCACTTAAACGTGAGGTGAGATTGGTTTACAGGGCAATTTAAGAAGTAGATAGATGACATCCAGGCCTTTCCAAATATACAAGTTTCATTGAAATCGGGCCATGGGAAGGGGTCAAGCGAACACTTTTCTTGTAGTGATTTGGAAAAGTAGAAAATTCCTGCACTGCTCATCTAACCCTATGAATTTTGTCAAATGTGACTTTTACTAAATTCGTTGCTGTGGCTCTGGATGTAGATGGATGTGTCTGAGATTTAAGAAGTAGATAGATGACATCCAGGCCTTTCCAATTATATATGATTCATTGAAATCGGGCTATGGGAAGGGGTCAAGCGTACACTTTTTGTGTAGTGATTTGGAAAAGTAGGAAATTCCTGCACTGCTCATCTAAGCCTATGAATTTTGTCAAATGCGACTTTTACTAAATTCGTCGCTGTTGCTCTGGATATTGATGGATGTGTCTGAGAATTTAGAGGTAGTAGATAGATGACATCCAGGCCTTTCCAAATATATAATTTTTTATTGAATAGGGCCATGGGTAGGGGTCAAGCGTACGTTTTTTTTATTTTGGGGTATAGAAAAACAGGTGATGTTGTTGATTCACCCAATGGTCCTGCAGCACACTGGAGACAAAACTCCCCTTAATTTTCATTGTGGCTCTTTTTAGTAGCCCATCCTTTATCTAAGCTTCTTTATCTAAGGGCAGTATTGATGTTCCTGGTGATAATCGTCTAAAACTCCCAATACGGGATTTGCTGAGAAGCATGGTCAATTGCCTCTAATTAAGAGGGGTTGATCTGAGGGGTTGCTGAGACGCATGGTCAATTGCCTCTTATTAAGAGGGGTTACCTGGTTGTTTATCGCTAGTGACTAGGTTTTTGGCTGCCATTAGGCCAAAGGCACTGATGGTTTTAACCCCTTGTGTTGTGCCCTGAATATGATCAGGTATTGTCTTGATTCAAAATAGTTTGTCCGCCCATATTGACACCGCCGTGCTCATCAATGCTGTAAACTTTTTTAAATAGATGGCGCCACCATTAACACATGCATTCATTGTTTGATTACTGGATGGTGCTGCCCTCTTTTGAATATTCGTACAACTACAATTCACTCATGACGTACGAACTGAAGCACGAAGCATGAAGATATCGGCATGTAAAACATTTGATGTTCAACAATTTAAGTTAGATCCTTTGGTATATTTTTTTCAAATGACCAATTTGGTATACTTTATTTTGGTAATATTCAAGTAAAGAGGTATATTGAAGTAAGTTCATGTAGTTTTGACGGTTGAGAAAGTTCAGATATCTAAGTGAAAATATCTAGAGTAATAGCTTGATCGGGTAAATAGTATTTACTATTATTCCCCGTATTGTTTTCTTGGTTACATTGTTGCATTTTTATTTGTCCTCGCTAGTATCATTCACCACTTACTCCTAGACTCACGGTCGAAGTTGTCCATTCATTTGTTTTGTTTAGGTTCTTGCATCTGTAAGACCATGATGTAAAGTAGTCCCAGGTGAAATCCTTGCCATTGACAAATTGAAATAAATGTTCATGGTATATAGAGGTGATCGAAAAGCTTGCATGAGTGAAGCGACTGCAGGAAAAGCCTCTGAAATGCCGACACCGCAGGACCGTGCACTAATTTCCTCATCTGAAGTTCTTTTTTATATGAGAAAAATGTGTCTAAAAATCGATTAACTACCCAAGGTGTTGAAATTATGACATTTTGCTGGTTACTCTCAATATAACCACACCAAATCATGGCATCATATCATGTGAAAGTACTAGAGTAGTCTAAGGCGTTGCCATTGACTGCTCACTTTATCTAGCTAAGGAGTTGTCTCGAATCCCAGCCGAAGCATGTGAGAAAGTTGACATGTAAGTAGAAAACTGACAGCATACAAAAGTCAAAATCCAAATTTAACGTATCATCATAACATAGTCATGTTTTGTTCCTTTTGTCCAACTGATCCAAAGGTGATCATCTTTATCATCACCATCCTCATCATCACCATCATTCTTATCCTAATTATCATCATTTTGGTCGTTATCATAACCATTGTGTACTTTTTTCTTCAAAGGTATATATTGTCCGAAGGTAGCTAGAAATAAGCAACGTCACATTTAAGTGCCATCATCATCATCATCATCATTATCAAGAACAACAGCAACAACAACTACACCTTGTCCATTATCTTAACTGTCGTCACCATCATCGAGCTTCACCCTCTCCTGGTCGTTGTCTTGAGGAACCTTTTGTTCTTTCAGTCCATACGGCTCTCTGACCCTAAGGCAACCAACCGATAGCCACGTCAAATTTGCATTTCCAGACAATGCTAAAAAATAATGAAAATCATCACTTGTCGACGACTTGTGCACTGCCCATTCATGCCTCTAGCATGGATGATGGAATAATATGGGCTCAATGGACTGGCCTTCTAGTCTAGTGGTTTTATTCCTGAAATTTTACGCTTGTGAGCAGCGCAATGGTGTACTGTAGTTTATGGGGGACGTTTGAATAGCCCACTACCAAATCCTCAAGTAAATATAGGATTTTTGTGCCACCCATTCTTTTTACAATTCCCTTTAGGAGTTGGAAGCCTGTCTTTTATGCGGATTTTTAAGGCCTGTGCGAGGTGTGGATTAAATCAGGCTCGACCGTGCTTATTGGGCAGACCTGTCAGAATGACCATCTGGCAACCCATAGGCATGGGAAGGGGTAGAGAATCCCCACCCCACCTGTGCAACCATACCCTTTTTGGTACCTAACCTATTACAGCGCACCCATCCTACCTCGGTACTAACACCCTTCTTCTGGTACCCTATCATTACTTTAGTCATAGAATAAGGAACCCACACCCTTCTCCTACCCCCACCATCAACGTTATAACGGCACCCTTCATCTGGTACTCAACCATTACTCTAGTCATAGAATAACGAACCCACACCCTTCTCCTACCCCCACAATCACACGTTATAACGGCACCCTTCATCTGGTACCCAACCCGCATCCCCCCATACCACCCCGTGGGAGAGCAGCCAGCACCCCTACCCAGATTACACACGCCTACCACGACAGGTCACGCACTCTGCTCTCACTCAAGACGCAACGCCAATAACAACATCTTACCACTTAAAAAAAGAAGAATGGTATTGTAGTTTACAAATGACCAGATAGTTACGGGACAAGGGCTTGAGATTGGCTTGAGGGCTCGTGCCGTTTTTCCTTGTAGTGTCCAAATTTGGACCGTTGACCGGGTCGTGTCCTCTCTTTGACCGCTGGTCGTGCCAGTCAAATGTTTTGGCATACCTCGCTATTATAATACAACGATTTGTATAAACATCTTGCACAACACTGGCCACGGGTGCTGTTCGGGGTGTCAGAAGGTAATTGATAGCGGGGTTAAAGGGTAGCTGATAGGGGTACAGGTTAGGGGGTGGCTTGACAGTCGTGCTGAAAGGGGTAGGATTAAGCTCAGCCCTCTGTGGGTTGTGGACGGCCAGGTCAGGGCCGGACTCGCGTGACCAGTGGGCTTTAAAGTCATACCCAAAGGTATCCATAATCCCGGGGAGCACCTCTATAACTGAGCGGTCTCGCTTGTTGCAATTTGACCGCTTGCCGTGATACATCTCTGCACAAGGTACGAGTTTTCAGCCATTTTTGGATGCCTGTTGGGAAGGTGCTATTGATGTGATGTTATCAGGTGATTATGTCCCAGGAATCGTCCAATAGTAACAACTATCTAGCTGTCCGGGTTCGAATCCCACCTGAGGCATGTGAGAAAGTTGCCAGTGACTTGGGGTTAGGCAGTGGTTTTCACCGCATATTTAGGTTTCCTCCACCAGTTACAAATGGCTAGTCAGGGCTACCTACCAATGATTCAGCAAACTGGATGAGCGGCTAAAGGATTTCTAATAACTTCGACCAAATTTGACAAATTACTCAAAGTTCTTGACGCTATACAGTAAATTAAACGTGTGAGAAACACTTCTCATGAAGATCATATATACATGAGTTTCAAAGTACGGTTCCAAAAGTTCATTATCAACCAGACATATTGTATGTATAGGTCAATTTAAGTGAATGAATGCAGCGCAGAAGGAAAGCAGACTAGTACTATTAATGACCTTTCATTTTAATTACTTCTGTAACAAATTGTACGATGTCTTAGATTCAGATGCTCATAGGGGTTGTACTCTGGGTGTGTAGGTGCAAACTATGCTATAAGGGACTCCTACCTTGGGGAGGAGGTGCCAGCCTCAGGTACTTACTGATGATTCATGCTGTTTTGCTTTGCTTTCGATTTACAAAATGCACGTACACAACTCGAATCGACCCTAGAACTGGAATCAAAGGCAAACATCGACAAAAACGGATAGGCCAGACAGCTGATGTCCGTATTTTTGACATGTATACATGTACACCAGTACTGTCAGTTAAAGACTGTACGCTTTGAAAGTTTAGCAGAAACCACTTTGTAGTACCTTAATTGAGAGATGCTTATCAATGCGGTTCAACACCTGAGCATGATCAAGATATACTGCATGAATATCGGCAACGGGGAACATATTTGGAATACTAGTAATGATGTGATTTCTTGCAATTGAAACAATATGTACTGTTTAAGTTTTTACACACATATACTACCCGATTCATCTGTATCATTCTCTCTCTGTCTCTCTCTCTCTGTCTCTCTCTCTCTGTCTCTCTCTCTCTCTCTCTCTCTCTCTCTCTCTCTCTCTTCTCTCTCTCTCTCTCTCTCTCTCTCTCTCTCTCTCTCTCTCTCTCTCTCTCTCTCTCTCTCTCTCTGTCTCTCTCTCTCTCTCTCTCTCTCTCTCTCTCTCTCTCTCTCTCTCTCTCTCTCTCTCTCTCTCTCTCTCTCTCTCGATGACAAGGAAGATCCACACCTATAAATACGTCCTTGTTCAGTGGTTAATCTATACGACCTCTCGGCCTCTCTATCTGACTTGAGTCAGCCCCATCCCAGTACCCGCTGCACTCTCTAATCACTCCACGGGTGCAACGGGTAAACACCCGGGTTAGGGCAGTTGACATGTTATTAACTTTTACTACTTGCCACCTCTGTCATTAGAACTAGTGCTGTAACTGGTGTCTTACGCACTCCATAAGTGTCGCCTGGCCGCGGGCAGATCAGTCGCCTCGTAAACTTTCAATAAGGTGAGGCTTAAAAGCCGCCTGCAGGGGTCGCTGCCTGTTCTGATGATACCTTCCGTATGGTCAGCCACAGCGGCGAGCACTTACTTTCAGTTTCCCCCACTCTCAGGCGATAAAGGCCGGGTAAGCACCCCAATCATTTAGGGGAATTGCGGGTGAAATTATGATGGAGGTTGACTGGGCGTGGCACGTTCCAGCCATCTTCTATTGTGTGCAAGCCATCGCTCTAGACACGCCAACTTTTCATAGCTGACCGCGAATCTTCCCCGCATTGTCCGTCTCCAGACAGATGCAACCCGCTTTATAAGACAAGAGGGGAATTACTTTAGACCGTGTCAAATTCTACATTTTTATTTCCCCTCCGTGTAATCAGCTTGACTTGTAATCTTGATGGGCGGCTGGTTGGGTTTCCCTGCTGTCTTACATGTAGTACATTGCGTGAGTTTGGAATAGAAAGGCCTCTGACACCACCCTTTTCATAAGACATATACATTACATAATAAAATCATCCATAAAGATACGGGTACAAGAAATTAAAGACGGGTGTAGGTTATTGCAGTTTTATTTGAACAGGGGTTCTAGGTTATCAGTAAACGAGAAACTAAACGTATCCAGTTTCACAGCTTCAGTATTGCGGAACTACATTGTATTGTGTGTAAATGTCTTTTTTTTTCGCTGACACTAGAGGTCATGGAAATTTACTGAAATGTATACAGTTCAAATTTCATCATAGGAGAATTTATGACAACAAGTACTTCTGCAATGTATGAATTTGCAAATATAGCTTTAGGCAATCAAATCATAAGAGATTCATGTAAGGAATTTCAAATTTTATTCCATTTTTCGTATTTTGATTTCTTTTACAAGCATACTTTATTCCAATAGCTTCGTTGAATTTAGAAAGCACTGTTGAAGTATTTCATTGTTTTGTCTGTGGTAATGTGCTTGATTCTCGGTTTGCGGAGCAATCATTTTAGAAAGTAGAGATATGAAGACGCATCTGCAGAATTAACTACTGTTGCGCAGCAATTAAGGATGTTTGGGTGCACTTTGAAGATCTTAGTTGGGCATTAGTTTCCTGAAGGGTCTAGAGAGATCTAGTAATTACTGGAATGTTCTCCTCGGTGTTTGTGGAGTGTGAGTGCCAGTAGAATATTCCGGAATGTTCTGTATGAGTCTTAATTCTAAATAAATCAACATCAGAGAGGATTCTAGAAATCCCGAACCTTGCTTAAAGGTAAGATATTATTTAGTGAGAGTGAGGCTGCGAATTGCGGAGTTGTGGGACAGACGTCTATACTTAAGTCTCGACACTGCGGGAGCTGATTGTTCTAATAAGTGAGCTCTACTTGGAAAGGATCTTTAATGAGATATGAAAGGAAAAATGTTCATTTCATTTGGACTGTGAATAGGGTTCTGGTGGAAACTGAGACTGCATCCTTTATTTTAGTGTTATTAAAGTATTGTTATGTTCAATCTGCTGGTTTCTGTTCTATCACGTAACACTGCTGTTAGTTGGCAAGGACATTATCGCTTTCGCGATTGATAAGACAAATATTTGGACTCAGACAATTGGACGAACTAAAAGAAAGTGGGTCATTTTGGGGTTATAAGTGAATATATAGTCAACTAAAGGAATATCAATGAATCATTCTAAGTTTTATAAATACAATGTCCTGATGGACAATTTTCCTTCAAATGTTTTACCATATGCTTTTATTGGAAAGATATCCAAGTCAATGAATCATTCTAAGTTTTATAAATACAATAATGATTTTCATGTTTTCTTCCGCTTCTCCATTCTCCCCTGGAATGTGCTTCCTGATACTTTTGAATATCAAAAATATTGTTATGCCTGAATTCACAACATATCTTAAACAAAGTACTAGTAATAAGCTGTGTCCTGATGTACAATTTCCTTCAAATGTTTTACCATATGTTTTTATTGGAAAGATATCCAAAACACTATCAGAAAATATTCCATTGTTTAGAGGGCATATGGAGCATAGAAATATTTGGTGGATAAGTTTAAGAGAAACTTAGAAACGAATCTCTGGTTATAGCCACTTGTTTCAAATATACATACTACCACTGTATTTTGCTTGCGCACCCTGCTCTTTTAGATACGCACCTTAGGAACGAGACCTGTTCGGCAGTGCACTCCAATATGTGCAGATGGTAGAGGGCTACAAGCTACTAGATCTAGAAGTGCTTGTACAGAAAAATCTACGAGAATTAAATTATTCTTTGCCATAAACTTAACTAATTTTTATAGACCTTTCTCTTATTACAAATTCACACTTTCGGCCATCTCAATATCTCCAGTAGGCTTCTTATTAAAAGTTGCTTATCTTTGTTTATAGGCCACAGATTGATGTGGATGATTGATGCGCATCAATACTCAGTGATGACAAAGATAGGCTTAAATTGTTGCGGTCACTTTCCGGTTATCACCAACACTTTGTATGAGTTGAGATTCCGCCACTAGGCTGCGTCTCCGGGCAGAAGCCACACTGGCTTATCCTGTGTGTGTACTATAGCCCCAGCTGAGAGGGCTAGATATGATAGAGCAGGCCGGCAAGCACGACCCACGCTCCTCCGCTATCTCTTGGCGAGCGTGGTCAAACAGAGACGAGCTGGGAGGGAGACCATCCAGAGATCACCTACATCGTCGCCCTGTAGATTACTGTACTTACACAGCTGGTGGGTGGGGGTGTTGTGGAGTGTTCAATTATGACGGGGTGCTGCTGCAGGATTTAGCAGAAAAATATGGACCGTTGTTACCGAATCACCCATATTGATTACCCTCACCTATTCCAAAAATGCACAAAAGTTGGAGAAGATTGAAAGTCAGACACATTTGTCATTATACAGGCAATATCTACACCCTTCATCTATGGCAATAATGTTTACCTCCGTCCGAACCATGGTGGTCAACCCCCCCCCCCCCTTCAAAAAATCAAAATGGCTTAAACTTCACTCGTCTATACCATAGGTGAACATGTAGCCCCCTAAAGGTAACGAATGGAGCCCCCCCCCCCCCTTCCCCTACGTTTGTCACTGGAAGGCCCATGGGCGGCGCTCTTGACACGCCAGGGAGCCATCAAATCTTAATTAGTTTTCACCTGGGGATTATCAAGGTATATTTGTCAATGTGGAGCGAGCGCTAATTTTGAAGGTGTTTGGGCGACCGGTGGCTGCTGAAGGTATGTGCCTTATCGCTGAGTGCAAACAGATGTAGCCCACTTCAACCTGGACAATTTCAAACGTGTGCAATGCCACCGATAACACAGCGACTACACTTATCTCTTCAAACATTCAACAATACGGCAATTTATATAAGGTTTGCTAAGTTATAAAAAAACTAGCTGATCATATTAACATGCTGCTGCTGCCAGTTGTTGTTGTTGTTGTTGATGATGTTTATTTGTAGTTGTTTTTGTTGTTGTTATTGTTGATGATTGTATCACCTCATCACATATTTGAGGTTCTACCACCTGCACCAGCTTCACTAACATTTGTCCTACCGCTAACAAGATACAACATTCTTTACGTACTCACTCAGAAGCTCATTGTATGTATGTATTTATATTGATCGTAAACGTTATCACAACACACAATACATTACAGAGTGATAAATTAGATTAAAGAAAGAATATGGGTATAATTCATAAAGAAGACAGAATGATATATTTATACATGCACACACACACGCACACACATGTATATATATATATATATATATATATATATATATATATATATATATATATATATATATATATATATATATATATGTATATATATATACATATATACATATATATATATATATATATATATTATATATTATATATAAGTATCACCACAAGAAATAACCCCGCTGCGTGAAAGTATCCCTCCCTTGAAAATAGATCCATACATGGTCCTTATATATAGATCCCATCCCATGCCTAGAAGTTGCCGTTATCATTACCAAGAGCAGACACCAGACATGCGTTTATTCAGAAACACAAAAGGATATGTTACAAGTCACTGCCTGCAGCTACGTAGACCTGTTAATTATGTCAAAATAGTTGTCCTGATGAAATCAAAGGCACACGGATGACAGTTACATGTTACTGATGGACATGCGCAATTAGTGGCTTAAGAACATAGTCCAAACTGACTATTGTTGTTAACAAGTGTCGTGTGCGTGACACACGCCGATACCAATCCTGAGAAACGTTAATCCGTTGTTTGGGATGTTACGACCACGGACTATTATATATATATATATATATATATATATATATATATATATATATATATATATATATATATATATATATATATATATATATATATATATAATAACACGAGAGTCAAACTAGCAGACATCTCTTATGACAATAGTTAGTGCCGATTCCCTTTTATCTCTAATCAAGAAAAGGGACACACAAGCTGAAAGAATGATTTACATAAGAGGAGGCCACACGCCCCTACAACTGCTAAGATCTGAGGTCTCGCGTGTGCCAAGTTGTGGCGGACGAAAGGAGACGTACAGTACACACTGAAGCCGTCGATATCTATACTGTACACCATGTTTTCTTGCGCCCATCAATCACGTGTACTGATATTTGAATTGGCAACAGCTGGCGAAGGGCAGATGCATGTAGATATCATATAAATGATCAGGGTGTGACAGGGTTAACTGCTGGCTCGCGCGGCAATGTGTAAACACGGACAGCCAGGAAATCTCGTCATGACCTCGCAATTGAACCCCGAGATTTCAGCGGATAATGAGATTCTGAACGTCCGCCGTTTTTTTTACGAAAGGAAGATAATGGACTTTTGTTTATCGTAACCTTGACTGCCAACTTGTGACAAACCAGTACTAAACAATGTAGGAGAATGTACAAAGCCACTAAATCTGACCAAAAGCAGTATCGAAATCAGTTCAGCAAATCGCCATATCGAAACCAAAGCTCAATTTTACAAACGCCTCCAAACTTAAACCAAAGTTGTAAATTTATACAAAAGCTTCAAATCGCCACCCAAACTAAGGACCAAAATCGAAACCGCAGTGCCATTTGTCAACAAATTTGACCAATTAAAAAAGTGCAAAAAATGTGTCAATAATGCTTGCTATGGCACTACATGGTTTTTAATTTGCCTGTTTGAGAAAATTGCGATGGTACCTTGCCTTGTTATTCAAATGCAAGCAATTATACTTTTGATGGCGTTTTTCGTTACAAGTCGTCATCCGTGCTTATTCATCTCTACATAGGTAGGGCTCTAGTGTACGGGTGGATGAAACAAAAAATCACCAAAAAAGCATGTTTTTGGGAATTTCCTTCTAGAAAATTCATTTTTTGAGATAGAAACTCAAAACTATAAATGTGTTCAAGGGGATGCTTTTGATCTTAGAACATGTTGCGTTAGCGTGACTTCAAGGAATCCCCTGCTGTGAGTGATTTTGGGGGAAAAATCATCAAAAAAGAGTGATTTTTGTAATTTCCCACAACTTGAGTGTTATCCTGTGGACTATCCCAAATTCTCAACTAAATAGTTTTGGTTTAGAAAACTACCCAGGAATGTGTAGATACAGAAAGTAAGTTATGTTTGAATATTTTCGTGACAAGCTACGTTTTTGGGCATTTTACAGAAAAAGGCATTAAAACTAGTGATTTTAGGGATTTGCTTCTGGAAGGTGAACTTTTCATAGTAGGAACTCAAAACTTGCCACAAATGATTTTTATAAGGATGTCTATGATTATCAAATGTGATGTGTTGGTATGAAATGTATCTGACACCTGCTGTGAGTGATTTTGGGGTAAACACCTATAAAATAGTAGGACAGGCTACAGGGTTACCTTGCGTTGTTACAGTATGCAGGTACTGCTGTGGAAATGCATTATGTACAGAGGTAATCTATCAGGTTCCACAGTACATCATCCTCAAATACAATTTTCTACAGTCTTAACAATATTTTGAATAATTAAATCAGTTCTATTTTTTTATGCTTATACATTTTTCCTGTTCTAACACATCTGAGGTAGCATTACAAGAATTAATAGTCAGTCATGTACATGTGCATATATTCTCGTATTAGTGATGATATTACTAGTACTTTTCAGATTCAGTTTCTGCATCTAACCCCCCAAAACAGCAATCACCCAATTACATTAAGAAGGCTGGGCTTTTTCAGGAACACCTTCCAGCTTTTTTTTCTTCTCAAACTGTTTAATAACAATGTTGTATTGCAGCAAGAAAACATTATATGTTTTTCACTTTGTTGAATTTTAAATTTATCATCATTAAAACCACTACTAGAGAGTATTTCCTGGACATCAACAGGCCCAGTCCCTTATTTTAAGAGACATTCACTCAGGAAGAATGCTTTTTTCACACTCGGTAAAATAGTTTTATTTTCCTTTATGTGTGACGAATGGGGAACATCCTTGAGGTAAAGCCAAGTCTTCGTAAAGCACTATTATGTGGATAGACTCTGTGTTTTCATTCTTATAAGGGTCTATATAGGATCATTTTTAATAATGAAATATCACATCTACCTGTGGCACGTCTTAGTTGTTGAAATGCTGAATGGTAAACAGTGGAAAACTCCCATTAAAGGCCCATATAGCTTATCATTATAGGCTATAGTAAACATAACTGAGTTCCATATTCGACACATTTTTAGGTGATTTTCTGTGGTCTCCAGGTTGATAGTTAAGCCTCGGAAAATACCAAAAAATTGCATAATTTGAAAGGATTACCCAAACATTTCCTCACAGCAGGGGCCACATTAAACCTCAACTACCACAACACATCCTACAACTATAGGCATCAATGTGAACATATTTGTGGTAAGTTGAATACATCTACATTGGAAGCTGCACTTTGCAGAAGCAAATCCCCAAAATCATATGCTTTTGATGATTTTCCAGTAAAATACCCCAAAACATAGGTTGGCTTACATAACTTATTTCCTTTATCTGCCTATTCTTGGTTAATCTTCTGTAACAATCTTGGTTTAAGATATAATGTACCTTTGTTCATATGTATGAGAAATTACAAAAGTCCTACTATTTTAAAGGTTTTTACCCCAAAATCACTCACAGCAGAGGTCAGATACATTTCATACTGATATAAAACATTCAATTAACATAGACATCCTTATGAAATCATTTATGTCAAGTTTTGAGTTCCTACTCTGAAAATTGCACACGATTCTGATATTTGCTATTTTCCTGCCTGGTAGAATTCAGCCAATCATTAGTGAAACAATAAAAACGAGCGTCACTGGAATATTTTTGAAATTCCCTGTTATGACATAAACGCTTTGAGTCTGGGAGTTGCTGTGAACATACTTTAATGGGTTCCACTGTCCTATCCTATCAATGCTGCAGAGTAACTGTCGATGGGTGTCGTCTAGATGCTGTCTAACCTATAAAAAGTACCACTGCAAAGATATATGAAGGGCAGTTGGTGTTGGTATGTTTTGATTAGTATTTCTCCTTGAAACATTTTCCTAAACGTGCTTTTATCTGAATAATAACCCAAAATAAGTAAGGGGTTTCTTAGCCTGTTTCGGGGCTGAAATTGTTATTGAGTGTTGGAGGACAGGTTTAGGGGACTATGTGTTATCTGAGGCTCGCTCTCATATTTTGGAGGATATTTGACTCCTGTCTAGATAAATCGTGTAAAAATTCCACTTGAGATAATTGATTTCCTAGCACACGTGAGTTTGGAGTGGCGCAGCGACTCACTAGAGATAAGTCAAAAAGCCCAGGACGCCATACCTGTCACCTGTTACAGTGCCCGTTATAAGCCAACAAACACAGCAGCCAGGGCCAACAGAATCCGAATATTTACTTGGTCGTAGCTAGTAGAAGAAATTTACAAGTAATTGATGCTAACATATACTTGAAGAGGATACATTGCAATTCTTTTTTATCACAATCTAAATTGAATAAGCTATTATTTAAAGGTCTTTGAAGCACACCTTGGTGCATACCTGAAAGATTCATCTTTTTTAGGATTCGGAGACCTAGATTTCCTTTTCCATACCTGATCTAGTAGTACACACAAATACCGGTACTTGTTTATATGTATGTATGCATGTATGTATGTATATATGTGTGATTGTATATGTGCTTGTATGTATGTATGTATGTATACATACACACACACATATATATATATATATATATATATATATATATATATATATATATATATATATATATATATATATATATATATATACATACGTATATATATATATATACGTATATATATATATATATATATATATATATATATATATATATATATATATATATACATATATATATATATATATATACGCATTGAATAAGAAATATACTCATATAGGATGTCATGTTTTACTGAATAATTAAACGATACTTACTTGATTTCAAATCAAGCTGCAATTTCTAAATATGTGAACACGCCATATGTCTATGGTGCCTATCGTTTATTTAAATAGTTTTAATATTGTCTTTTATATGTTGCATTGACAATACATCTCCATTTTCAACGTGTGTAGCACAAACCAAAAACAACAATCTGAGGAACTTCTCAAATAGTATTACAACATGGCAGCCGCATTGCACTTCCTCAAATTAAGCGATCCTTTGGTTTCAATGGCACAGGTCTAATTAAGATTCATTGTGGCCCAGCATTGTATCAATTAGTGTAGGTCATAGGGCTACGTATTGATAGGCTGCCATTGTATTTACTTGGACGTGTTGAATATTTGCCAATGCGGTGACTAGGAACACCTGCCTGGAAACAATGGCCGTCAGAGACTTCTACCTGAAGAGGAATATACCCCTACCCTGGCCACAGTTATAGGACATCACTAGCAAATCCAGCCCTCTTTCGTTACCATGGAAACGCTTCTGTGGCGTTCTTTAACACGATTTTCACATAACTATAGAAACGACTTTAACACGTGACTAGCATGGGAACTTAGGTATAAAGCTTAGGGATCAGAATGTATCTCTTTGCCTAGGGCTGGAGATTGGCAGAATTGGAAGGTTTCCATATATGCGTTTTAATCTTAAAATGACCAAGGGTCAAATGCTATCCTCTTTAATTTGAAGTTTGAAGGTTTTCTAACTTTCCAATGTACACAACTCTCGCATGCTTCATTTAATGACAGATATGTCCAGACTTTGTCAAACGGAATATGTACAACTTGAGACAAGTTTTCTAGAACAAACCTACACGATATGTTGAATTGAAACATCTCGATGTTCACGATAGGATTCTATGTCCCTCCAGCGTATACTTAAATTCAAAGATGTTTCTAATTTCCCACGACTAAAGAATGTGTGATGATCCGACTGTACGACGGAAAGTACTTAAGATATAATCTTTTACCCAAGACCATAAGTAAAAGTGCCCAAAGAAGGCGTATCATAACTATGAAAGTTTAAAAGCCAGCACTTACAAAGAAACCCGTGCAAATAGAACATTTACGGTTCATGAATGTGAGTTCAGTGTGTACAGGTGTAAGAGGGAAATCAATTATGGCGAACTCTTGAAAAAGGTTCAATTTTTGAAGGCATTCAACAGGTATTCAGTTTGTAACATAAGATTATTTTCACGCAGTGGTTTCGAAAGGACTAATCCCAAGAGCTGAGATAAGACTAGCTGTAAATAAAAGTATTGGGCTCCGTTTTGTAAAATGTGAATAGATATTGTATAAGAAGTTGTAGTTGGATAGAACGAACATCATGTTAAACAAATCAAACAAAACAAAACAATATGTTGTCCTGTCCAAAAAGCATATTATTTGGAACACCCGACTACCCACCAGCCTGGCTCCCAAGCGTGAGTTTGCAGGTTCGAGTCTCTGCTGGATCCCCAAGCGGGTTGGCCTGGTCGCTATATAAATGTTTGGCGTTGTGGAGGGCTGTCTATGGTCCTTCTGCAACTGAAAGACCCCTTGGAACTATTTGTGAAGAGTAGGGGATTTATTCCCGGTTCCGTGTTTCTATCTCGTCGCGATATGACCTAAGCTGTTGAAAGCGACGTAAAACCCAATTCCTTCCTTCCTTCCTTCGTCTACCCACCAAGTCACATCTGCACATGGTCGCGGGTTCGAATCCGGCTCGGGGCATTTACTGTTGCCAGTGACTTTGAGTTAGTTGGTGGTTTTCCTGGGATATTGCTATTGCCTTCAATTTCAACAACTGGCTAGTCACGATTAAGCCCTTACATGCCTGAAAGGGTTGTAGCTTTTCATGCCCTTTGGGGGTTGACTAATAATAACTTTCCCAAATGAAAATAATGACTCTCAAATATCTTTTACTAGTGTTAAATTTGTTTTCGTAACCAAAATCGTACCCGCAAATTTTGTGCAAAACGTGAAATGGCTAGGCGATAGGATTACAATTATTCACTTGAATGGGCTTATCACAGCTGTAAGGGATGGCATTGCATACCTTGGGCTTATATTTCAAGGACCTTATATGTCTCCAAGCATACACAGTTTTAATCCTTTTCGCTCCTTTGGGCCGGCATTTGAATCTGAGATGGAATTGGTTCACGGCAAGACGAACAGGAATAGGTCATTCATAATGGGGCGTGGCATGTTTTACATATTGATGGTCGTGGACGTTCGCAATCTTGGATCATAATTCACTTTTGTCTCGTTCTGGGTGTCCAACCCTCAATGGCTGACCGACCCAAGGAATGAGAAAAAAACTGTCTGCTGCGGGTGGTGGGCGCCCGCCATATCACACGCTACTGGCGTGCTGCCAAAAAACCTGACAAAGCAAGCAAGGCAGTGATGGATCCATTGAGAGGGCGAAGCGCATTGTTCGTCTGCTGGAGTTGGGCACACTGTCAGGACGATAAGGGTGTGTACTTGACACTTCTCAAGATGCCAGCCCGCATGAGCTTGGCAGCTCCTACCAAAGAGATCATAGAAATCTCCTTCACAAAGACGTTTCACTCGCTCTTCACGCCATTAAGGAGGAGCTAAGATGACGCCTTGCCCCCATTAGGACCACTCACCTTTCTCTTAGTGCTGATACCTGTTTAATCAACAATTGTCTAATCGCTTTCAGCATATTGTCTGTGGAGGGAAGGTTGGCACCATGCTGGTGTATGCGTAAAGTGTCAACACTGTCCTGGCCAGGGCATAGCTGAGTAGGACAAGTACAATCGAGCTCCATCAATCCTTTCTTCTCGTGTCATTCGACTTGGAACCATTGTATTCTGTGAGCATTCAAACATCGGGTATCAGGGATCATATACTACACGTGATTTTTCGTTGAAAGCAAGCTCAATACTATAGTCCAACGAGATCGAATTATATTTTTTACATACAAAATACTGAGAGAGAGAGAGAGAGAGAAATGAAAAATGAAGTAATAAATATTCCTCTACAAATAGATTTATCTTACATGTTGATGCCTTGTCAATGCAAAGACATTTGGTCGGATGTACTCGTAGAGTAAACCGCAATTTGCACGTTGGGTAAGAGGCGAGCATTGCCTTGAGATGATTTTGTTTAGAGTCTGAGGCAGGTGGTTTTGGGGTGAGGTCCTACAGCCAGTGAAATTGCATCTAATTACATAATTATAGATTTGGAGTTGGACTAATACCAGCCTATGGAGCGAGTTCGTACCTAACTGCCCCATCATTACCCCAACGTCGCAATCACAGGCAGGCAGCCTCTCAAGTACAGACTCCTATATAATTTCATGTAAATCTACCCTTGTCCTGTTTGTTTCTCCTCCTAATACTAGGGATACAATTCCACAAAAAAAACTAGCTGCGAATTGATTGCATTTGAAATAGGAATTATGGTATGGACAATATGTTCTCTGTCTGTTTCCGTTTTTCGTGAGGAAAAATCAGCTTGGTATAGACACATCACAAATTAAAGCCATTGCACATGGATGGGCATGGTTGCTTTCAATGGCATTTAAAGACTATAAATTACCGGGTATAACTTTGGCTTGTCAGTACTCGTCAGGCAGGACTGCTGTGCATTTAGACTGCTATGCCTGGGAAACGTATGTATATCGTTAACCCCTGACACTCCGCTTTCTTCAGGTGAGTCGGGGAAACTTATGAAGCATGAGACAGAGCACACTTCCACAGCTAGACCCTGCCTCCCTGGGGAGATCTAATTAATTGCTCGTGCAGAGGGGCACATTTCGCGGAACTTGAACCTACCACAATTAGACCTGTGAAATCTAAATGCATTGGGGTCCGAAAAAGTTATACTTAACCCTTCCAATGCTATGGCCACTCGGGAGAAGTCACGCACAATATGAACTAGGATGAATTAGAAGGAAAAAATGAAGATAAAGCACATTATCCATAAACCACACCGCTTAAACCAACATACATGTACAGTATCACTTACATCATTACTTTAATTTGATAAAGATATCAGTTAGAAGTAGGCCGCGAAAAAATGTATGCTTAAAATATTGCTATCGCTTTGCATATGCATTTTTCAGAGTATGACTCCCAATGGTAACGTACAAAAAGCATTAATGATAGATACAACCCTTTAACAATATAGACGTGGGGTATGTGGTATAGGCTTTGTCAGTGCTTTATTGAATTCTTCAATACAGATTTTTGATAAAGGCAGGACACGCATGAATTCAACCATTCCAGCCTGCCAGTAGTACTTAAAGAGTAAATTACCTCACCCTCTCTCACACTGATATTAAAGCACGCCACTCCCCACAATTAAAGCACTCCTTTCCCACGAATGAAAGATTTTATCTCATTCGTATCTATTTGTTTGAATCTAAGGGTTTACGCCTAGATAATTAGAGCTGTAAAGGTGAAGTTGCAGGTTATTGTTTGTCAGCAGGTAATGAAGCAGACTGAGATCAGCGGTAATCCGCCATCGGGACTACTTCCTAATGGGAAAACGGGCTGGCGAAATGTGACAGATATGGGACAATCTGATCAGCATTCCACCAAACATGCTAGAGCTTTGTTTTTAACTATCACACGCATGGGAAACAGCAATACTTTTATTAGCTATGGCGAGCATTTTTCACATCGAGCACGTGGGAACAGACACATTTAAAAGGTGTTTAAATCCAGCCATCAATCTTTAGTTATCAATTTGTTTTCATTTGCAGAAAAGAAAATGTTGCATCTATTCCTTAAAATTTCAAAGATACTGTGTATTTTCTCATCGCACGAAGTAGATCATCCTTCGTCCATGATTTATTCATCAAGAGAAATTAGAAAGCCGCTTTTTAAAATGTTAAAATTCAATATGAGGAATTTAGTATGCAATCTTTTTGAATTGGACTTCTGGTAGCACCTGAATTGGTTGAATGTCCACATTGTTCTAGATGTTCCGCAAGGAAGAAATTGTGTCGACAGCTTGCGGAGAATCTGCTTATTGCTTCTTAACCTATCCATAGTGTCTCCACTCGAGGGAGTCTTTCTAGCAAATGCAATATTTCGAAATACTAAATACAGAAAACTTCGCTTTCCTCAGACTCGCCTACCTCGGATTTTCACGTATCCTGGACAAAAGCACTGCTCTATAATAGCAACCTTACATACCTACTTCATGTTTACTAACGTCAGATTTTGGTTATTTCGGACACTTTTGCATGTCTCTATTTGTGATATGTATGTCAATCACAACTTCCTTAGAATAACTAAAGGCATATGCTTGAAAATTGGTTGTCTTTCTAAGTCGTCACTTATTGCAGGTTGATTAGATTTAGAAATAAGGAAAGGAACATCTTTACTTTATGTTTTTTTTCTAGTTCAGTGGTGAGACTTAAACAACATTCTTCATGTCTCTATTTAAATTACTTGTTATTCAGAAAATATATGAGGATCATTTTATCTTTCACCTATCAACCAATTGCAAAAATGAAACACCATTACCTAAACTCTAAGTAAAAGTATAGACTTTATGGCAGTATGTTTCAATTGCAATACAGTGCGACTTGACATGCAGATATAGATGCAGGATAAGATATCGAATGAAATAGCATTTAAAGGAGCACTAAACCCTGAAACACATGCCAGCTTATATAAAAGAGAAAACAATTCTGAAGTCATCTATTAAAAAGACCCAGCCCAATTAGGCTCCATTAGGCAGAAATTGTGTGTATTCCAGTAGCACATATCCTCCCTGGGGGCAGCCATATCTCACACATCCTGGCACCTGGCTTGGCTGCAAGATGATGTCACATTTACTTGTGGGTATGGCAGGAAGTGCTGGTATGCAGACACTGTGTTTAGTCTGAGTGTCCTCTCTCAGTGCAGCTTTTGGCTGAGGTGAATGGACCTGCATAAGGTGATGATA
Organism: Maea johnstoni; assembly: GCA_963942565.1. Taxonomy (NCBI): domain Eukaryota; kingdom Metazoa; phylum Annelida; class Polychaeta; order Spionida; family Magelonidae; genus Maea; species Maea johnstoni. The sequence goes on along the minus strand of OZ012684.1, from coordinate 91,960,080 downwards.
GCAAAATCATCATGGTGAATTCATGTGTTGCCTTGGGATGTACTAATAGAGCTGGAAGTGGCATTAGCTTTCACAAGATTCCATGTGATAAAGAGACACAGAAATTGTGGCTTATTGCACTTAACCTTCTACTTTAGCCACATAATCTAAAGCATGCCTGCCTGTGTGTGCTCCTGCCATTCTCCGAAAGAGGATTACCAGTTCAATTACAAATTGGAATCATAATTACTTGTTGGTAATTACAGACAGAGGAGATTCTTTAACAAACTTGCTTGTTTTCCTATATTATTAAGCCTGCAGCCGAAGAACTCTGAGGAAAAGATCATTTTTTATTAACTAGTGGACTAGTATAGTAACTTAAGCCCAGACGGCAGTTCTGACACCAGATTGATTACACAAAATAGTGGGATTCATTCTAAGTAATCTGTTCCAATTGTACTTACAACAGCCATGATTACAATAGAAAGTGTGACAATTAAATCATTTAATGCTAGTTTAGCAAAGACTAATTGTTCTCCAACAATGCCATTCTAGTCTCAACCCTTCACATGATTAGATTAAATCATTATAGCAATCTTTTAAATAAAGATATTCTACGAAGTCTCATTAAGTGTCTCAATGTTTCACTAGAAATCAACTAGATCATGCAAATCTTAATAAGTTTTTAAGAATTTCAAGCAATACTTTGAATACAGATATCAAATTGTCCACAGTCCAAATAGCTAGATTCTCCATTGTTTAATCATCTGTACTCAAGGATAAACTCTTTACAGCAGAGACATTCAGGGGAATGTAATCCGCAAACGGTTTAGTGCCCCTTTAAATCCGCTTCCTCGTCAACACTGAAGTCTCGGAGACCACCTATAGCTAGATATGTTCCGGTGAAGATACAGCGACATATTGATCAACTACCGCCACTTAACTAACCAATCAACCCTGCAACGGCCCTGAAACGCCTGATTATTTTACAAATACTCTCCTAATAGAGCATATTTTATGTATTTGGCATTAAATCCCTCTGAAATATTTTGCGGTATAATGATTTATCACAGAGTTGTTTTGAATAGTATAATAGACTCCAGATGACCCTTTCAAGGAGAAGTGCGGGCATGAATGGGGTTGAGGGTGTTCGGGTATTCGTGTATCGTGAGCGCTGCCTCGCCAGGGGAGGTGGAAGGGATCACTTTATAAAGCGTGCAGCTAGGAAATAAGGGAGCATATGTTTCCATTGTGGGCCCCATTGTCATCTCTTCTTTTTTACCTGGTGGCTACCTATTGACATATGGTCCTCAAATATGTAAATGAGGGCTAGGGTCAATGCGTCTTCCTTGAGTTATGGTGCTAGCATCTGGCCGGCCGCCAAAAAACTATGTAGTAGTAGTAGTAGTAATAGTAGTAGTAGTAGTAGTAGTAGTAGTAGAGGGGGAGGATTAGGAGAGAAAGTAGTTGTGGCCAGAGCTTATACCAGCTATACATATATGGAAAACTGCTCAAAAGAAATCATTTCCTCTCTATGCATTACATTCAAATTTATTCAGCTCGCGTGCAGGGCTCAATCACTTCCTTCCATAGAATAAAGGCCGGCACGTGCACTAGCGACAACTTTCAGGTAGAATAGGCTGGCTCAATCATGCCAATAGGGCTGAATGTTTTATTAGGTCAATCTATGCATACTAGAATATCACGTTTCCGCGTCACAACTCCACCACTGTGGCAGCTACTTTCAAAACACCTCATTTGACATTCCTCATCATCCAGGAAAGTCACCGGGCCAACAAACAGTGTATGATGAGCTCACGCTAATTAGTCTAGCCGCGTGTCTACTTAGCCGAGCCGAATAAACAAGAATAATTAGTGTTGTTATGGAACTAGAAGTCTATATGAGTTTTGATAATAGTTAACACATTCATACTCATACTAAAAGGATCTTTGAAACAGATTATCCAGAGCTTGTTGCTACCCGTGTGTACAAATGTGTGTGTGTGTGTGAATGTATGTATGTATTTTTATTGAATATACAAATATACACATTTTTTAAAGAAATGCTATCACTAGAAAGCTCCTACCCCAAAAGGTCTGTTAAGAATGCCACAAGTTTTGAATAAGTTAGTGAGCTATGCCCCTATAAACCATCAATACTGGTCTCAGCTGGTGGCGTTCAGCTACAACGCTATGTCAGTTTTTGTTATTAACACTGGAAAGCATAAGAAAAGATGTCCCAGACAGAATGAAATGGTAATGAAATTCAAATAGAGTAACACAGATATGTGATGCCCTTTCCTCCGTATTGATATATCTTTCACATTCGTGAAATGTAATGGTCTTCCGGGCTTGACTCACCTTGCATATGTTTTTTAGTTTGTAACCCTTGCATCTTACCCTCTGTTGGGAGTGTACTTTTTATGCTCAATACATTCTCCACTATGGATATACTTTGTAAAGGTCAAATAAAAACAGGGTAGAGAAAAACACAAATAACATCATAAGCTCCCCTTATATCAGGTGATTGTGACCGAAAAAAATGAAGATCGTCTTATTGCAATAACTCACGGTGTTGAGCCGTGCTAAATGTAGTTTTACTTACAGCATCACATACGATAACAGCTGTGTATGTGTAGATTTCTTCCTGGGCGTGTGCTGGGTTAAACCTGAAACCGCCGCTAGAGGGCAGGTTGGGCCGCTGATGAGCATTATGAAAATCCATACTTTATCATAGGCATATAATTAGTTTAGGTCAAAAATGGCAGGTCAAGGATATATGCAATATGATGCTCAGATAATCACAATGAAAGAGCTGTAGAGAAACGTGTGATTTTGTTTTAACAAAGCACATCGTGAATTAGGATTTGGCAATACAAACGCAGTTGTAAGTAGCAGACAATGTCCAAACTGCTAATAGTTGCTTGAGTTTAATCTCATGGCATTATATGGAAATAATTAAATTACTGTGGAAATTAGCAGGTATTTCTCGTTTACTTAATCTTGCCACTGTCCATACACTAATGCTGGGTGGAGAGAGATTTTGAAAGGTACATTGTCCAGCACGCTTTGGAAGTATTCAGAACCATTTTCGTAATCCCCTGGACCACCTACAATCCAGCAAGGAAGTACACTTTAATAGGCCGCATTTATGCATTATGTTTGCTTGGTTTGCACAAACTTGTGCGTCCGCCTCCTTCTGAAAGGTAGACCGAGAATGTAAAGAAACTTGGTAATCCTTTCTATCAATTGCATTAGTGGAGAATATATAGACGGGAATAGAATTTGGCAATTGTTGTGGTATAGTTAGTCTAACTCCAACTTGAATAACATGTAGTACATGCTTAATGACATAAAGTGTACATGTTATTCAAAGTTGGAATGTAAGACTTTGACAAACGCAATATCGAGTTGGCATTATTCCTTTTCTATAAAATCTCAATTGAAAATGGATTTGTTCTCATTTAGAACCGGGGCAATGTTGGTTTGGCCCAGTAAAATTTCGTGTTATGCTTTTCAAACTGGCGAGTGGCAAGCCACGAACAAATATTTACAGAAGGTTGATTCTGTTTGTCGCGTGGCTTGGTTTCAGCGCTCCAAGCGCGAGTGTCGTGTGCGAATTAATAGCCGTCCTCGCAGAGCATGCTGGTTACCTGGCCACGCGCCCAGCACTGTCACATGACAAGCGTGTGGGGAGATCACGTGTGCAAATCCTCACTGACAGAGGACTGACTGCGGCGCCCAAACCCTGCACCTCGAATGGGGCACAGGTAGAGTTTTGTTGATTTCCATGCCCCCAGGTTTGAAATATGGGATTAGGAAGAGGCAGTGAAGGCTGAATTTTAGAAGAAAGCCTGCTATTGAAAGCATCAACTCTTATAGGAAGTCATGTGTGAGATGGCACGGGTGAAATATGCAGTTTAGGTACCTTTACCAATAACAATGCTTCGGCGGGGATATAGAGTACCCTCAGCTTTTCTGATTCTGGCCAGAGTCGGTGTGTTTAATCTTTGTACTGATCTTGGAGTGGTCTATTGATCTAAGCAAGGGTTGTCTGAATAGAAGTACATACATCCCTAATATATTGACACAGCAAAGCGAAATGCAAAACAGCACGGTGCGGCGGCGATAAGTGCTGCATAAATCTTTCGTCTAGCCACATGAGCACGCAGCACAATTAAATAGAACACTTAACAGATTAAGGCATGTAACCTAAAGCTATTTCGACGACTTCTCATTTCACAAAGCTTCTTCTGATGAACTTTTAAGGTGATATGTTGAACGGAACCCAGCCTACAACTTTCAATCAAATAGTATTTCAAGTCATGTTTTCTTCCTTAGTTTTTTTTATAAATAATCCCAGATCTAGACGACACTTTCAAAACGGAAGCCTGATCAGAGAACGGTTAATCGTGGCTCAGCCTCCCGCCCATTGTCCCCGCTTGTGAATAGATTAGTACATGGTTGAGGCCGCCGCTGCATGCCACACTTCAGAGGGTGTGTGTGTCGCACTAAGAAAAAGGGGGCCGGGAGAAAGGAACTGCCAGGCAAGGGGCGCGTGCATCGTGGAACACGCCAAACATGGCCGCTGACCCTAAGCTCATTTGGAACGAGCCAACCACCCGCAGCACAACAAGGCACCTCTATATTCTCCCTTACCAGCCTCTCCTCAGCACACGAAAACCCTAGGCCGGCTTCAGTGCACGCTCAGTGAATACACACAAAACTTTTTTGTTGGTAAAGAAGAAAGTCCCCGCATGCACAGAGTTCGCTTTTAATGAGCTGAACTGTGTGGCACCCAATTCATACAGGACAAGATTTTTTTGCCTCCAACCTATAAATTAAGTTTCCATCAGGGAAAATCTAGTAAAAGAAGTCTACACCTCTTAAAGTCTACGCATGACAAAGTAGTCGCCGACAGTTCTGCTGGATACAGGTGTGCATGGTCTTGACTTAAAGACGGATATGTTTTGCTAAGCAATCTTGTAATGTAATTGGTATCATGCACCATATTGCTCCGAATATGGTATTTGAATGATGTTTTGCTAGTCTGGCTGAAAATAAGTCGCTGTCTGTTGGAGTCACTGCAATGGATATATATATATATATATATATATATATATATATATATATATATATATATATATATATATATATATATATATATATACACACACACACATATATATATATATATATATATATATATATATATATATATATATATATATATATATATATATATATATGCATGTGTGTGTATAAATATTTATATATATATATATATATATATATATATATATATATATATACATATATATATATATTTGTGTGTGTATATATATATATATAAATATATATGTATATATATATATATATATATATATATACACACAAACATATGTATATATGTATATATATATGTATATATATATATATATATATATATATATATATATATATATATATATATATATATATATATATATATATATATATATATATATATATGTATATATATTAGAGCTGCACTCACGGGGGGAGATCAACTCATGCACCACCCGTTTGAGCTCACAGACGTTCCGATTTTCCAAAAAAATACATATCTTCCACCCAAGCTATTAAGAAATAAAAGTTTTTGGCGGAGATGTATTGACATTGGCATGTTTATTTAATTTTAAAACGTGCTCATGATTTACAAAGGTCAGAATAACACTCAACACCGCTTGAATGTATACATTGGAGATTGTAAAGAAGACATGACAGCGATAAGCACTTATGTATTTCTATAATGTGTGTTAGGTGCTATGTGCTACGTTTGTGTTCCCAACATAGACGAGCTCACGATTTGAACATTTAAGCTCGAGCTCGGCGAGTTTGCCCCAGGGCTCGAGCCACTCAAGTTTGTGAGTGGTGAGTGCAGCTCTAATATATATATATATATATATATATATATATATATATATATATATATGTATGTATGTATAGTTATATATATATAGTTATATGTATAGTTATATATATAGTTATATATATATATATATATATATATATATATATATATATATATATATATATATATGTATATATATATATATATCGCACACTTTATGACCAGACCGGGACGTGCAATGGTAGTTGCAATGGTAAAGGTAGAGGGGCGGTGATATTAGAAGTGGTAGCAGTAGCAGAAGCATAGAGAGCAGCAGTATTTGCAGTGGCAGCAGTTCTAGCACACAGATTCAACTGTTGTGGACTGTTGATTCATGTTTTGGCTATGCCCGCAGCTTGTTAGTGAAACCACTGAACTGGGAGCTGCTGCTTAGGTCCTCGTCTCTACATAAAAGGGTGGTGGGTTGACAGGGTAGCAAGGGAAACTTGATGCCGCGATCCGCCAGACAGGCCGCCCTCCTTCGCGTGTCTCTACGTGCCAACGGCACGCGAGAGACTAACAGGAGGCCCACATTGATCTGCATCCTCCCCTATAGGCAATGTATCGTCCCCTTAGCCATATCCTAATCTAATGGCAATGATCATTTTGGAAGTTTTGGTGTCTTTCATGTAGTTATATTGCATGCCGAAAGGCAACTTCACTTTTTCTGATGGAACCAAATTTAGTATCATTCATATTATACGTAATGGCACTAATGTAATAAAGTATCTAAATATCTGAGAACTGATATTTTCATTTCGTGTAATTTTCTTTCGTCCAGTTTATGTATTTCTTTTTCTTATGTGTACATTATAGGCAATGGCATTCACCGAAATACAGAACTAGCTAGTGATATACACCTAAAGGCTAGGGCCAGCTAGTGCCATATACCTATGGGCTAGGACCAGCTAGTGGCATACACCTATAGGCTGAACCAGCTAGTAGCATACCGATATAAACTGAACCAGCCAGTGGCATCCACCTATAGGCTAGGACCAGCTAGTGGCATAAACCTATAGTCTGAACCAGCTAGTGGCATACACCTATAGGGCTGAACCAGCTAGTGGCATACACATATAGGGCTGAACCAGCTAGTGGCATACACATATAGGCTAGGACCAGCTAGTGGCATAGACCTATAGTCTGAACCAGCTAGTGGCTTACACCTATAAGGCTGAACCAGCTAGTGGCTTACAGGTATAGACTAAGACCAGCTAGTGGCATACACCTATAGACTAGGACCAGCTAGCGGCATTCACCTATAGACTAGGACCAGCTAGTGGCATTCATCTATAGGGCTGAACCAGCTAGTGGCATACACCTATAGGCTAGGACCAGCTAGTGGCACACACCTATAGGGCTGAACCAGCTAGTGGCATACACCTATAGGGCTGAACCAGCTAGTGGCTTACAGGTATAGACTAAGACCAGCTAGGGGCATACACCTATAGAATAGGACCAGCTAGTGGCATACACCTATAGGGCAGAACCAGCTAGTGGCATACACATATAGGCTAGGACCAGCTAGTGGCAAAAATCTATAGTCTTAACCAGCCAGTGGCATACACCTATAGGGCTGAACCAGCTAGTGGCATACACATATAGACTAGTACCAGCTAGTGGCATACACATATAGACCAGGACCAGCTAGTGGCATACACATATAGGCTAGGACCAGCTAGTGGCAAAAATCTATAGTCTGAACCAGCCAGTGGCATACACCTATAGGGCTGAACCAGCTAGTGGCATACACATATAGACTAGGACCAGCTAGTGGCATACACCTATAGGGCTGAACTAGCTAGTGACATAAACCTACAGACTGCACTATCTAGTTGCATACCCCTACAGACTGCATTTGCTAATGGCCTACACCTACACACTAAACTAGCTACCCGGTAGTTGCATACATCCATAGGCTAGGACCAGCAAGTGGCATACACCTACATACTGAACCAACTCAACAGGTCTTCTTTCTTTCATACCGACATGTCAACAGATGTAAATTAACTTTCAACAATATTGTAAACAAGTTAACATCTGAATTACATCAAAATTTTGTTTTATGTTTTGAGAGCAGTCAATAAAAATCTTCGGGAAAGATGTAAATCTTGGTGAAAATAACATTTCTCTTTCAAATGTTCCCTAATAAGATAATTACATTTAACCGATATCCCAAAATTTCTGGAACCCCCAGCCTTTTAGATTAATCTACATCCAAGTCTGATCGACACAGTCCGGACATGTCAGTATCTGCCACTAACGTCTTGGACGGAAGTACCCATTGTGATAATGAGGTAAGAACGAGGAAAGTCTGAGCACCCCTTAAAGAAGGCAGGGTGTTAACACGTCAGAAACTGTGGCCATCATCACCTGTCAGACGCCCGTGCCAAACCAATCCATCAGCAGACGTGGCGATTGTTCTTGCACGCTCCACCTGATCACTAATTAGCTTCTTCAGCGGCCAGTTTCTCAGTTTCTCTGCTGGAGCCAGACTCCCCGTAGCACTCGCTATCCTAGCTCTCTAACTACCTGACTGACTGGCTGGCGAGGCTTCTCTGAGGCTTCTGCCATGACAGCTACATCCGGGCACCTTGTCAGGATGGTCAATTGTCGCCATGGCAACACAGAACCTGCTCATCATTAACTACGCAGAATGCGCAATATATGTAATACTCAAAGTAGTGGAAGAGCTTTATAAGTGCACAGTAAAATCAGGCAGAATTCTGGTCAATGCTTTTCTGTCATGATAATGGCATTTGCAAAATACTTCCATATAACCCTCTGTTGTTTGGGAATGTGTAATTATCACTTATCGGGCAACTCACTTTCCTTAATCGTATGGCGACTTTGTAAAGCTGGCTTCTGAAGATCGATTTTCAGAAGTGTGTAAAGTATGTGAAGGGCGACTTTACTTTAAGGAGGCTCGCAATGTCATGTAAGTAGGTCCGTTTCCTGGTAATTGCAATCACAACCTTTAACAATGGCTGTTGATTCAGACATAACGCACCTAATGGCACTCTTTAACGCTTTCGTAAGTTCTCAACATCTTGCATAAGATGGTCCAATGTTAAAGCATGTGCCATGCGATACTTCTCCCAAGTCACCCAGGAAGAAAATGGACGGTATAGGGTGCACAATTACCCCTCGACCACAAACCACAGAGCACAGTGAATTACGTATCCTTATAATGCATACCCCAGGGTCAGGCCTAATAGGATTACTTGCTACGGAAGAGAGAGCAGCTATGATTTACTAGTTTGGCCTTTGGGATTGAGATCACATCACCTCAATAGAAAATTAGGGAGATAATCTGTTTAAAGACAGCAGACAGGGAGATTATCAGATAAGTGAGCTACCAGTTGTGAGAAATGTCTAGGTTTAAATAAACGTCAGGCTATAAATGTATTTGCCTGATTTTATAAATAAAATCATATTAGCACTGGAGCCTTTATAAAAGAGTAATAAATCGTCGACCGGACTCTAACGGCACCAAACAATAATAAATGTGACAGTTGTGTTAGGGCCTTGTGGGATCAGTCGTTCACACGTAAAATGAGTGCATTCGTCCACGTCTGGAAACCCGATAACATGTGATAACAAGGAACTGCAATGCCTCCAGTGATCCTGGCTAGGCTGATGTATTGAACGCTACATGCTACGTATCTCAACAGTATGGATAAAGAGTACAATAGGGTTGGTCATTCAATTATGCGGGAAGGGGATTTGATGCAGGCATAAGCATAATCACTAATCAACAGAGACGGAGTTATTCAAATCATTCTAATGAACGTATATCAGTCAATATGCAACCATTTCGTGACCTCTTAGTTTCATTTTCTTATCTAAGGACTTTATTGATAAAAGGCGTTGTTTTATTATTTTAAAATAGGTTATAGGCACGGCAATGACGCCTGTGTTATGTGGTTGGCTTAGGGTAAATGAAGATATTTTGCACTTTTGCATATACTGTGAAACGTCTTCCAGGTGTGCAACTTTGGGTTAGCGTGTACACATATAGTGGCTATCCATATGTTATCACGTTAATGATACTAGGGGAATGTGTTAACAATGCGAGATGTTAAAGTCGTAGTGGCTCCCACATTTTGGATTTTAAAGGTATTTTGATAGGAGATCTTCGTTTCAGTATCATTCATTACGTAAACATGTTTTAATGAAAGGTCGACCTTTAATCAAATTCTGCCTTAAAAGCCGGACGTTATACAATATCCGTCATATAGAGCCAGCACAAAAGGTAGCAGTTCCAATGTCTGAAAGCATACGGCAGACAGTTTTCTCTCAGCGGTTGTTGACAACTGCGCGCGTCACTGACAGGATTTCAATTTCCGGTCCCACTGAGTTTTGTGAATGTGCCTGCTATTCTGGGCTGTAATTACTTGTGCTGCCCAGGCAAGGGGCCGTGGCCGCAATCTTCCACTAATTGTTGGTTGGCTAATCAGGAAGTGTGGATCTAGCATTGTGTCATCTCTGACTTGTAGTCTTGCCTTGTTCTTACCCGGAGTGAGCGCCGCATGGGCCTGAGTCCAGCCCTGCCCTCCATTGTGGGCTGTTCAGTGCTCCAGCCACTCTTATACATGGTACCCGTCCCAGCAGCGGTCAAACCATACCCAAAATGAGTGTTAATTTCACACTGTGTTGTTTCATATTGATTGCTTACCAAGACAAGGGGCGCAAAGGCCCTGTTGTTACCAGGTCTCGCTGATTGTCATGGGGGAAAAGGTGGAAGGGTTAGAACATGACGTTACCAATTGCTCCCCTATACAGTAGTCCCACGATGTATAGGCACAGGATTAATTTCCTCGGTTTCAAATGTAGATTAATCACAGGTCTTACTAGTGGCAATTCACTCATTTGGAAACTTTAGCTTGTTATGTCATCAGGGCGTGTTTCGTTATCTCAGATCTGCCAGTGTGCTATGTAATTTTGTATTACGAGTGGTCCTGGCTCTTCCATAGTCAGATGTCAGGCCTACTGCCCACACATATCCGTGTAAAATGCAAGCCACTACAGCAAATTGTTCTCACCAGGAGTATATCAATATGCAAATATCACATATCTCTCAATCAAATGGTCACCTGAATATGAATCGAAGAATATTGCAGAATACTTCCAATGCTGATGCTACCTTCATCCAAAGCACAAGGACACAAGATTTCTGAAAACCATCTAAACCCTGTCATGTTGGTGTTTATTAGAAAGCTTCGCTGAGTACTGTCCAATAAGTACCCATGTAGCAGGGTTTCAGTCTTTTTGCATCCCTTTGTATTGGCCATATTAGCCACCAGCATCATTTTGAAAAGCAACATTTTGAAATGTAATTGGGGATCGTCGATCCTTTCAACACAGGTGCCACTGAACGCATTCTTGTTATTTGAATTAAGGATGCCTTTAACAAAAATTGGGACACCCAAATTTTATGATTGCCCATCTTGAGAGGCCCTTTTACAATGGTAGCTCGTGCCATGTGTGGTTACGTGAGCAGTGGCAGTGGCTAGGTCTGCCGAGCAATTAACTCCCACTGACTTCTCCCTAGTCCGCGTGTCACTCAACGAAGAGTCTCAACTGCTGCAAACCGAGCATTTGTATTGGTGCGGCAGTCAACAATTACGTGCTAAACAAATGAAGCTGACACGAGACTCGAGCTGTGCTTTACGATAAATACTTTATACCGGCCCTGCTGGAGGAGAGCAAATCACTTGGAAAATGACACGGGTGACGTCAGGGTTGGCAATCAGCCCGTTCAATCTGTCATGTGGCATCACATTAACGTCTTAAAGAAGTATCATCGGGGCTTTACCGTCCTCTCAAGGCAATGCTTGAACAGATCTTACATAAACGATTCTTGTGACAGGCGTCTAGGTACATCGCTTCTTTATGGAACCTTACTGCTCATGCAAAACAATGGGCCAAGGCGGAAGTCTGAGGAACTATGCTGCATGCCAAGACAGTTGTTAATTTCACTGTCGGTTTAACTGCGAATGCCACATTCGCTGTTTGAATGATTGCAATCAAAATCACAATGTCTCTAATCGGTATTATCAGTTCCTGTGATTGACAACTAGCTTAATCATTTTCAAATATTTCAAAAATATCCATTCGTAGTTGGACATTTTAAGATAGCAAATGAGGATTTAAGATGTGTCTTAGAATAGAAAATAAGTTTCTTTAGCACACTAGCAGCTGTGGTACTTAGAATATAGCCGTTTTCCCAAGGTGTTATGATAGAAAGAAAATCAACACATCGTTGTTTTAGAACATAATGTATAAGTGTTACCCTTTAACCTGCTCCGTATAATAAGTAATTCTTACAATACATGTTGTGACATGTTGCCATTTCGTTCTGCGACTTCTGTTCATGGTATATATTACACCTTAACTGCGCTGTAACATATAGACTGCATAATGGTATACACACGCAGTGCATATTTATCTTAATGGCACACGATTATTAATCCACATAAACAAATACTAGTAAATGAAATGCACGTTTTGAAACATCCAATTGCGTCACTCTAATCCTTCTGTTCATATCGTAAGGGCATGTTTTAAATAAACATTAAACTAAAATTTAAGAATATTAAATTTGTCTCTATTCTTTAATCTATGCTTTACTTACAATTATTCATGACATCCAAACGAACCTCACTATGGGAACACGAAGCATAAATGTGTTAATCCTCTCTCATCTGAGATCTACACATGGTCTGACATATAGTAAAAACATCTTGAAAAGCAACAATATTTTGAGGAACATTTGACGAAAAAGTTTTTTTCCTGTTGACTTTCATAGTTCCTCTTCTAACATTTTCGGGCCTGTACCAATGGCCGTGTGATCTAAGGCGTTGCCACTGACTGCTATCTGTCTCTCACCACTGCCTGAGTTCGAATCCCGGCTGACACCAGTGAGAAATTTGCCAGTGACTTAGGGTTAGGCGGTGGTTTTCGCCGGGTACTACGCTTTCCTCCACCACTTTTAACTGGCTAGTCACGACTTAGCCGCAATATGGCAGAAAAATTGAAGAAAACTCATATTCCAAATACCAAATTAAAATATTTTCAAATGTTTATTTATACAGATAGTGTTGACGAGACGAGACCGGGGCAATGGGTGGGGAAAGGCAAGGGTTGGGGGAGGCAAGGGGTTGGGAGAAGGGTATTATCTTACTCGATCAGGCCTGGCCCGCATTTCCCAGGCTGCCAGCCTCGCTACAGTCTCAGGCCTATTACAAATGGCTCAGTGATGATTTTCGCATTTAGCCCCAGACAGCCAACCACAGGGTGATTGATATCTATGTGATGGTTATCATTTACACATCATCTTCCCTGACACAATATCAAGGCGAAACCTTACAAATTTGCCGTCCAGTTTTTCTAACTTATGGTTTTATCCACGATTCCAGTAAATTAGCTGAGCGCCATGTCGACAATTGTTCGCCATCTATTTATATACTCCTCCCACCTATCAATCAAACAATCAACAGCCTGGCCATTTCTCGGGAATGTCTTTAAGTTATCGTAAGTTTGGAACATGTCAGATAGCAAGTTACATGGCCACATGCGCGATTGCACTTGACCATTGTGACTGTCGCAGATTGGATTTCATCAAATTGACACATGCTTCAGCAGAGTGAGAATTGTATTTGGATCAGCAATGACGTGCTGAATGGCAAAGCTCCATAGACAGTCAAGGCTTAGAGAAAAGACAATAGTGTCGAGCCGAAAATACTCATCCGATACTATTCCATAATAGGATAAAGTTCACCTTAATTCATCTCATCATCAGTGTGCTTCATAGGATTCCAGTCTGAAACCCGGAACTGGCCTGGCCTGATTATTCTTAGTATGGTGTCCGTTAGAACATAATGTTCCCAATGCAACCTCTAATGTACACTCCGTCTGAGTTGCACAGACTAGTTAAGGTATGAGACTAAGGGATTGGCATTGGAATTACCATCATCATCAGCAGCAGCAGCAGCAGAAGTATTAGTCTTTGCGGCAGTTGCTGTTACTATTATTATTATTATTATTATTATTATTATCATTATTATTATTATCATTATTGTTGTTGTTGTTGTTGTTGTAGAAATACCCTATCCACACGTTGTATCTGCCTCAATAGGTGTGGTGCTATATGAATAGAGCTGACCCACGACTGACCGCTAACCCACCTATAGGTGAGGGGTGACGTCCAGCGCCTATAAGCACATATCCCTGCCTTTCATCACACACGAGTGCCTACCTTTTTCTAGAAGGGCAGAGAGTTCACAGATCTATCTAAACTAAGCAAATGATTAATGTGATATACATTTTGAATTGTTAATTATGCAGTGAAAGAAAAAGCCAATCATCCACTTATGGGATATTCAAGATGCCATTTTGTCAGCTGTCATTGTGGCTCAGAATCCCATCCCTTGGGAAGATGACACCCAGCTATCTACCATTATCCGCGCCACTCTAGGGAAAAGGAAATGGATATCCCAACCTAATTGGACGGCAACATAAGCCAATTCGACCCAGGTTATTAGAATGGAAGATATTTAGGGCGGGAGTAGTAGCAGTAGTAGTAGAAGTAGTAGTAGTAGTAGTAGTAGTAGTAGTAGTCCTCGATATGTAAAAATCGATGACACAATTATGAGTCAATATAATGTATACCTATTTTTCAGATTTGGTTGCCACCTTGGCAGCCATATTGGATTTCTCAAAAGAGTAAATTTAAATATCAAACCAGACCATACGTTGCTGTCAATGCCACAGAGAACAACAATGGAATAAATGAGCACACTTTAGACCAAAAAAGACCTTTAATACATAAACAATAGTGGAGCAAAGACAACCCTCAAGAAAACCTTAAAATGTTTTGATACGAGTAGTTATCCCTTTGTCTATAAAGTCATTTGACGAGCCATTCGTATTAACATCTTTGTCCCACTATATATTTCCCATTATGGGACTTCGTCCCATTATGTATTTACATCTCTATAAGTTAACAGGATGTATTCCCTTTCTGTATTTATTAGGGAGTTTACCTGCGTTATTCGAACTCTCTTTGACTCATTTGTCAAATTGTTTTGCATAAAATTGTGATGATATATATCTTGGGTAGAAACCCTACAGCCAAGAAACTATACATATATATGTATGTGTATGTACGTATATATGTACATGTATGTATGTATACCGGTTTATAGTTTCCCTGGAGAGAATCGCCACGATGCAGTGCTACCTACCTATGCAAATTAAAACCTATTGATGGCTTTTAAAGAAAAGTTTCTAGCTCTTTAATGATTGAATTTGAATCAACTCGTGCTATTCCCACAAAGATAACCTCAAATATACAGTCCTAATATCGTCCACCACGGGACTAAGGGGTTAACAAAAATGTAAAAAAGCAATTGCCATGAATAGTGGGAAAAACGAGAAGGCTATAAACCACGAGTGTGCAAACAATTTAAGTATCTAGCAAGAGTTGTTGGGAGGTGTCGCACTCCTTTGAAATGTAGCTGATATTTAGACTGTGATTGTCGTGGTCAAACCCCCACTATATTGCTGGAGAGGGGGTTTGAATAGGGGTTGATCTATTGGACAGTGGCCAAGATGTATAACCTAGGGGTTGCGTGGATGGGTTGTCTTTGCCCGTACCGGGGTGGTAGTTAGTGCCCGATGTGTTGACTGCAAGCACCCTTTCCCAACCCCGGCTCTGACCTTCCCCTGACACTCCGTGGTGTAAAGATAGATTGGAGAAGTTATATTTTGCGCTATTGTACTTGCTGACAAGAACCAGACGATTTTTTGACCCCTGCAATTCCCCGCTGACACAATGGTGACCTCTTGTT
The DNA here is from genome assembly GCA_963942565.1 of Maea johnstoni. NCBI lineage: Eukaryota > Metazoa > Annelida > Polychaeta > Spionida > Magelonidae > Maea > Maea johnstoni. Next base: position 91,944,315 of record OZ012684.1, on the reverse strand, counting down.
GGTCGCCGTTTTTTAGGCAGCGCTGGTAGCCCATGTAACACTACCCGGGCGGTGCACGCGACCACCTCTTTAAGAAGCAGAGTGCCTTTCTTTAAGGCCCAGCACAAAGCCTGCCTTAATATAAGCCCATTCACAGGCCACTTCATCTTTCCCTTGTCGAGCGTTATTTGAGCCTACTCCAGTGCGTGGTTGGGCAAGCCCGTACACTAATTCATATCATCCCAGATTAAGCCTGGCAGGGACCTAAGACCTGACGCTTTCTTCTGCGGATCTTAGCCTGTATAGCACCCCACAGGTCCCCCTTAAGGAGCCTTGGGAACTTCTCAAGGCTGCTGCCTACACCACTGTGTGCTGACAATCTCTGCAGGGTCAACTGTATCTCTCCTCCCTGGTACGTGTAACGGGAGCTCGTGGCATCGCGCTGGGCCCCACGCCATCTACACAACCTTTAGCCACAGTGAACAAGGTACCAACGTCTAAGGGTTTTTGGTTGAACATCCACAAGTCAAAAATATTCAAATTACTCTAATGTTCCAATTATGACGATTCTAATTTGTATTTAACAAGTACTAATTACCTCTCGGTTGGCCTTCAGAAACAACAAAACTAGAGAAAAAAATCCCTTATTGACGAGTTTAATTTTTCACTATCAATAAAGCTCCCAAATATAAACAGCTACTACATATGAAAATCTCATACTGTGGAACAATATGTTTCCTAGTCCTATCATATCTAGTGCATTGTGGATTCTCTTTCTGAAACGTGAAGAGCTCATAATGTGAACCGTTACCACCAGTGGCAAGACAAAATTGGAGACAAATTTGTACATCTTGATCAAAATTATGTTTAGGTGAAAGTGGTTATGAAAAAGATGGCACTGCCAATAACATACGAAGGCTTGCGTATTCGTCAATATCACAGAGCTTGTTCGCTGACCTAGACTTCGGTTGGTGTCATTATCAATTTTGTCTGGGTAGCATGTAAACTATAATAATGCTACCCTTAAACGATCTACTATCCAGATGTACAATTCCATTTTTTGACGTATTGTCGCTTTATACACATTGGTCGAGGCAGGCAGCTGTGAATCGAGCGTAGAAGATCTCTGAACAATTTGTCAAAGTGGAAGCTGCATATGTTGAACGCATACGGACTCATACAATTGTTCAAATCGTTTTCATCATATATAGGTTATCCTATATGCTTAGACGAAAATGGAATTATAAAATTGCGTTGCCCCAAAAAGTATACATGTATATATATATATATATATATATACATATATATATATATATATATATATATATATATATATATATATATATATATATATATATATATATATATATATATATATGTATAAATATATATATATATATATATATATATATATATATATATATATATATATATAGTATACATGTAAACCATATTTTCGCGTGTATAAGACTTTTTTACACTCAATACGGTGGTGCGTCTTATACACAAAGCTAGAAATCTAGGGTGTTTTTTACATCGAGTGCCCAGGCCACACATAGATCTCAAATCGATGACCAGCCATTACCGCAACCCGTATCAGAATTGAGGCTTGGTATGATTTCATTTCAATTGTGTTTCTAACATGTTTCGCACGTCTCTTACGGTTCAACTTTAGCAGTACTATTAAAACCTTATCAGTCCTATTTGGCCGTAGACACAATACGAATTGTTTGTCATATCGGACCTGTCCAGCCGATTCTATTTTAAGCACAATAATTACAACACAATGCATGAATGTCCAAGCCCCTATTGTCTATAAAGTAGCATAGCGACTTCAATTTACAATCAACGTAATGTTTGTCCGAATCCAATGCTAGTCAGTAAGATGACCCCCATTTCTTTTATTTGTATTTAGAAAATAGCTAGAGACATGGGCCGAAAGGGGGGTGCGTACCATACACAAAGCTAAGGTCTATACATCTTCTTAAAGGCCTGAACAAGGGCTGCGTCTTATATACAGGTGCGTCTTACATGCGCGAAATTATGGCATATATATACATACACATATATATATATATATATATATATATATATATATATATATATATATTTACAGTATATATATATATATATTTATATATATATATATATATATATATATATATATATATATATATATATATATATATATATATATACATATATATACATATATATGTGTGTGTGTGTGAGTTCTTGTTATCAGTCTGTACATATGTGATATTTTTTAACTCTTAAATCAGAACTAGTTTGATGAAAAGCTTATAAGTTTACTAATATGCTTAAGTGGTGACCTTCGTCCTCCTCTTCTTCTACCTCATCTTCTACTGCTGCTGCTGCTGCTACTACTACTACTACTACTACTACTACTACTACTACTACTACTACTACTACTACTACTACTAATCGTATTGCTACTACTAACTTAAACTAGGGCATGGTGAACTATCAGTACAAGGACATGTATACCAGGCCAGATGTGCTGTTATTTAGGTGTTATACCGGGACAGATGGGTGCCGTACCGTCCATCAGGCAAAGGTTATGTGTGGTTATCCCGGTCAAGGCATCCTCACCAGCCCGGGCAGCCACCCGAATACCCTTAACTGCCACATAAGGGCACTTGGATGTTGCATAATGAACCAACATTTCAGGTGAGAAGAGGGGAAGACTGATGGGTTATGTAAGACACTTTCAACAACAGTTGACACGCGCAGAGAGGGGGCTTTGCTCTGGCTAAAGGGGGAATGTGTGCGTTCAACCCTTTTGGAAGAGTCGTAGGTGTCGATCAGATTTGTATAGGTGAGGGTATGCGATTATATGAGAACGCAATCCACATGCAGTTGCTGTCATTATTTTTTGACAATTTAGCCAATACAAAGTATATGTATATACTACCTGAAATGTCTGCTAATTAGGAATACATTAAACACACAAAAATACCCTAACAACAGGGTATACGATTTCTGGGTAAAAAAAATGAAAAAGAAACACGTACATATTGTTTTCAAACAGAGCTCCTGCCCACAATTATGAACCGTTAATCTTCAAGTTTCACAAATATGGACAAAAGATCGATACATAGGGAAGGGTATCTAAGTTCTTTTGATTTTTACTCAATTTTATGAGTTTCTATAGGAACTTTAGTTGATAATAAGAAAAAGGTGCAGTTTTCAACTTCCAGATTTCAAAATTGGAAAAACTGGGATACCATGGCACCCTTGGCCTACCCTTAGGTAGATGTATGTCGAATTCCAAGCAAATTTATACCCAAAATGTATTTTTAAAGCGACCATGTTTTAGTGAAATTCTATGTAGAGAAAAGGGCCAAAACATTTATTGCTTATGTGCAAGCCTATTGGAGCTTCTGTAATAGATAGTATCTCACTCTTCTTGGTGATGGCCTAGGCATTTACAATTGATCTGATATGGGGAAATTGGTGTAGGCTTTAACATATGCAAATGTATAAAGTAAGGTCTACTAATGCGCAATGAAAGTTTTCTTATTCATGATTTGGGTATGAGAGGTAAGCCCCATTGTCTCAACTATTCCGCGGCACAACCCAGTCAACAACAACTTTGGACCAGAGCTACCCCCCCCCCCCCCCCCATGTCTCTGGCCATGTGACAGACATTCATCTTCCCCACACACCCTATACCCTAATAGCAATCTACACGGCCTAAAAGACACTATAAACAGCCAAAGCCCTGCTTACACGTCTCCCTAGTGTGGCTTACCATCCATTTCGCGTATTAGTCGCTTTCCGCGGGTTAAACCCAAGTGAAAACATGCGCTCTGGATCTGTCAATAGTTGGACTTCACTCCGCTGGGTTTAATCGTGCGACAAAAAGCCGCCCGCGACCACTGTGTGGAAATAAGCGCATGGCAAACTTCCCTCAACTGGATTAAAATAAATGCGTCTATTTTCACGTGGGATTAGTCGCCAAGTTAACTTCAGATCTTAAATCAGACTTAACCTTTTGGGTGTTGTGATACCCTCTCTCAGAAGGGTCGTTGGGTACAGGATCATTAAACCCCCTTGTTAACTCCCTCGCCTTTTCGAACCAGTGGGACGCTTCGATTGACGTATATTTTGAGCTTGCAAGCTTGAAATTGTAGAAATAAACCCGTCAGTGCGACCACAAATGTCCTGGACGTTTCCGCCAATTACCTGTCGTGGGTCCGGCAGGGCAGGGTAGTTCTGGTATCGGGTAGTAGGAGGGTTTGCTGTGGGGTTTACGAGGGCTGTTTGGGCCTGGGGCCTGAATGGGGTGTAAGGGGCACTATTGTGTGCCAGTGGTGCGGAAGGCTGCTGGCCTGTCGTCACCGCCGCCGCACTCAGAGTTTCTCACACGCCCACAGCAGCCATGCAGGTACCCGTAGCCTGCCCTGCCTGGGAAGCGACACACATGGAGCAGGTACAGTTAGTTACCTGCACCAAAATACATGGGCCACAGACCATACCCACTTGTGTCACTGACTGCGTGCACCAGCAAAAACTCTAGCCATTTGTAGCATAAATCGCGTTAGATCTCTGGCCAAGCAAATGCAATGTGTTTGGCAGAGAAATATTGACTACGGTGGTATAGTCACATATATAAAACTAGAAAAGTACCCGTCCGTCCGTACGGAAACCATGTTAGTTCTTATAATGGCAAACATATCAGGGCACCCAATTATCCCCGATACCAAACAGTTAGGGCCACCTAATCTCCCGGGCCTAATCTATGTATCAATAATTCAAGAAGTTTGGCAAACAGATATACCATTGATATATAAGATCATGAGACATTGCACCGGTTGTAATGAAGGAGATGGGGCGATGTACGTTTATGATATCACTGATATATCTAATTCTAATCATTTCTACTAAAACCTATTTTCAAAGTAAACGTTATGTTATTTGCATATCTATCTGTCTGTTTGTCCGTCCGTCCATCTGTCTACCCGTCTCTCTCTCTCTCTCTCTCTCTCTCTCTCTCTCTCTCTCTCTCTCTCTCTCTCTCTCTCTCTCTCTCTCGTCACACCTGAAATAAATAATCTCAGCACACGCGTATCTACGTTCCTATACAGTATGCACTGAGAGCTTGCTAACTATTGTGAGGTGTTGGCCTTTATGTTGACCTCACGGGGAGCTATACGGCTCCATGATTTGCAATTAAAAGCACCTTTTGGTTATTTTTCTTTTAATTTGTATATGGCAAAAACCATGTAGTCCGTTACCCATCTCTCTCTTTCTCTTTTTTAATTGAAATTCCTATATAAAAGGGTTTTATAACTTCTTAACAGCTATATTTTAGGATTGTATATTACACTGACCTATATCGTTTTCTTTAAACTGAAAAAGTGCAATGGTTGATACAAAATTCCTAGTTCTAAATTTCACGCAGACCCATTACATCACCATCTTTAATGAAATCAAAGTTATCTATCTATCCCTGCATATCCTGTTTTTATCTCATTCTCCTAAGATCCTCCTCTTCCTCATGGCAAAGAGAAAAGCCAAAGTTAAACTGCGGTCTGCCTACTGTCTTATAATATAGATGTGTGTGAGAGAGAGAGAGAGATGTTGGTGGACTGGCATTGCTGCAAAATAGATTTAAAATCTTTATCTCTTATAAACGGTCTCTATATTTTCCATTATGGGATCTATTTAGGTTATCTAATCCAACCATATAGAGGTATGCTTTTTTACAGTCAATAAACATACATACATGCAATGGCTGACACGAAGCTAGTTATAGCCATATCACATTCACTTTACAATTGACAAAGGACTTGAAGTTTCAGGTTTGTCCGACAGGCGGCACTGTATGTCTATTTCTCTCTGGTACAAACAGGGTGACGGGTTGAGCGCGCTCTTCCAAAACCTGTCCTCATTCAAAGTTAACCCTTTCCCTCCCAGTGAGAGCACCGCAAAGGTGTACGTCAAAGTCGTTTTGAATAGAGCTGAGACTAAGATAAAATTAAACGTTGGGACTTAGTGTAATGATTATGTATAGATGTGGGCCCCATACCAATGACATACTAACTTATTCTAGTTGTTTCTGCATCAAAAAGGGCAAACTTACCGGGCAAGCAATAATAAAGGAGTAGATATATATTCTGGTAAAATCATTTATTTGTCTTTACAAATATATAATAATCAATGTACAGGCGTGTAGACGCTATTTACAAATATTAACATGATGATGGTGATAATGATGATGATGATGATGTACAGATGGATGGTATGGATACAATATGAAGTAGATTTCATCTATACAAAAATAGTTGTTTGTTGATAGAATATGATTGATTTGATACATCGTGGTTGTGTGATAAGTACTATCATTAATCGTTCTGTTCTTAGAACTACGTCACATTGCATAGTAGTTGGATGAATTGAACTTGATGAAAGTCTGTGTATTTTCAGTACCTCAATTTCTCTTAAGAACTTTGTCGTCTTTTTGTTCGCTGTAAGGGCAATAACCCACATGAAACATCTTCTAACATGCTATATATACATACACACTTTTGACGAAAAAGTCGCCAAAATAAAACATAATTTCTGTATAAAACTATAACAGGAAAATATATAGCCAGCCAAATAATGGTTGACTGAATGGCCAGATGAAATCTGATATCTCTTATATGTACAATGTCTTTGTTCAAAGCCATCGGGATATGTCTTCAGTCGAGATCTTTTCAGATTGAGAGCCAGCCTCTGTGAAATGCGCTTTGGTTGTGTGTATTTCACTCTTGACCGGGGAGAAGATGATTTCGCTCTAAAGTCGCGGTTCTCGTCCTTTGTATGCAATTCCACGATGCCGTCCGCACGGCAGACTGGTCGCTGCATTTGTGGTGAATTATCATGGAGTTAAACCCTGCAAAAATAGAAAAATACGAACATGAAGTAAGGCCGTGCAGGAACAATACATGGCATAAGTAACGGAAACTCTTGAACATTCACTCCAAGCACTCGCCCATGAAATGGACCCAGCGCTTAAAGCCCCCAATTCGCAAACACATTATCGTGGAGGATGAATATCGGTGCACGTGCGGCTAAAGTATTTGCTGAGAACAATAGTATATTCTAAACTCCCAAAATAGAACCACAAATACTGTATCTAAAATGTCCACAATCGATAGTGAGTGGTTTATAGGAAGGAGCTGGGAAAGCGTCAGCTGTCAAGACAAAGGTGCTGGGATTTTAATGTAGTGGTATTCAAACAGCACTGTGTAGTAACCAAAAACTGCACCAATCAAACTAGAAATTAATTACATTGAATGATCTTCAGCAGCCAGGTGCAAAGAATCTCTCAGAAAACATCTCACTGCCTAAAGATGGCATAAGAGACAGTTTGCGCTGTGGGGTGAAGCACCCGGTGTTCTTGTGTCTCAAAGTTTGTTCAGTTTCATATTTAAGGTGTTGAGAGACCTTTAAAAACAACCTTAACAGCGGCCAGTTTGAGCGAGACAAACACAATATGACAAGTCCCAGTTTGGGCATCAGGCAGGCGGTAAAATATTTCAAAGTAACGATTTGTAACTATGCTTGATGATTGGTCAGTGGCCAAGATTAACCGGAAGATTACGTTAATGAACGTAACTATGGCTTCAAGATTGATGTCCAATCAATCGAGAAGGCTCCAAACGGTTTTGTGATTTACCAATTTTAAATCGTGACGTCACACAACCCCACTTACTGAAATGGGCGAAAGAAGAGTAAACACTTCACACAATCAACTGCTCAAAAGTAAACACTTTCTGGGGTTTGCTTTTTATCGAAACTCACATTTCATTGAACAAAGTGGTAGACTCAACACCACTGACAGGAAACCCATACACTGTTGTGAGTTCGCTCTGCACTTAGAGTAGAGGACCTGATTAGCCAGGAGCAGGGCCCTGCATCCCTTAAAGGTGCCTCAAAATGTTCTGGTCAGCTAAAAATCATATATCAAATGTGTAATTGATATTGGAGCTGCGGTTAGGATTAAACCCAGCACTCGCCCAAGTTTGCCTTCGGGTCCGGCCCACGATCGCTGTAAAAGGGAGGTCTCAGCTTTCAATTTTGTTGTCGAGTGGGAAGTCCAGACGACAATTACAAGGGAACCTTAGGCCGCGCACAAGCTGTTAGCTGTCAAACTGAAAGGATTTATTTTTCAGCTCTTTACAAGTCGGCGGGCACCCTTTAAGACGCTGTCTAGGCAGCCGCTGAGCCGGCAAGGGCAAGCACAGGATCAAACATAGCATCACTTATGTCAAGCATGAAATGTCACAGAATGGAGTTCTCATACCCCAACGGACAATTCATACCGCATCTTGCCCCTATTCACTCTCACACAACGCAGCCCGATATTAATCTACGCGCAACCTAATCCTAACTAGGCACCCGTGAAATGTCACAAAAATGGACCCAACTCTTTTAGGGCAAAAATAAAACTAATGCTATTTTCCCACGTTGGAAAGCTAACAGGTATATGTTCCAAGTGTTAGATGCAGAAAAGAATCTCACCTTAAGTGTGTTGATGTGAGTTGGTGCATATAGGTGGCGCTCTCACTGGAACCAGCTTGTGAAGTCTAGTAGGTCCTCCTCGTCAGGACTGAGCTGCTCCGTGTAGGACGAGTCTGAGCAGTAGCTAGGGGTGGGGGAGCCCGCCATGGACGTGCTGTGCGGGGATACTGACGATGACATCCTGTTGGTGTTGGTGTGGAAGGCAGCGTTGACAGCATCGTTCTCGTCCAGGACCTGCTGCAGGTACTTGATGTAGTCCACGGCAGACTTGAGCGTGTCCACCTTGCTCATCTTTTTGTTTTTGCCGCCATCAGGGACGTGCTCGCGGAGCGTGGCGAAGCCGAGGTTGACTAGCTTCACTCTGTTCCTCTCCCTCTCGTTCCTGCGGGCCACGGCTTGTGGCTGCGGCTTGGGTAGGCTGTAGCCGAGCTTCTGGAAGTCAATGCGGCGCTTGCAGCGCAGAGCCTCCGTGCTGTCGTTGCAGGAGTTGCCGCTTCTCGCCCGCTTCAGGGACTTGGAGGCTGAGGATGCAGAGTTTGTCTGTGGCGAGGACTTTGCGGCCTGTAGCAACACACATGTTGCTGTTTGGAGCTTGCGAGGGCTGGGTCCGTGTGCACTGTTGGTGAGTGAAGCAATGGGTAACATTGTCAGCGTTCCTGCCATGTTTGGGAAAGTGTGCAGTCGTCGTGTGCCAGTCGTGTGCTAAGGAAAATGTAGTCCGGAGCGTGCCCCTCTTCCTACCAACTCAATTCTTGAAGTGTGCCCACAATCAGATTCCCTCCCTATTTATAAGACGCGGGTGCACCGGGTGACGGACAAGCTAAGCCCCGCCCACAGTCAATTATGCTGCTGCCAATCAGACGAGCGGAGCGCGAGCCCTGCGTGTGTCACGAGCAGCCAAAGCAAACAGTTCACATGGCCTGAGGCTTACAGTCCTGCCACCTCAATGGGGAACGTAGGGCATTACGTATTAAGCATGCTCAGGTACAGAGGGGGGCCGCACCTGCGTCACGTATTTCGAGGAAGAAGGGGTCTTTTTTTAAGACCTCCGCATGTCCGCGATTTTGTAGAAGAAGGGTACTTTTTCGTACCCAGGTACGAAGTATGGGGGTACAAATCCCCTTACAATCCACGAAATATACGCGGCTGTGACGCCGAGTGACTCCCGAATTGACTGGGCTACCGAGTTCGCTGCCGCTAAACACGCAGAGGATTAAAAAATCCAAAGTTAGAATACGTGTTCACGAACATCCAATGTCAGTGTTTGTATAAAAGAAGGGGTGTTTATATAGTGGAAAAAGTCAGCGTCATATATATATATATATATATATATATATATATATATATATATATATATATATATATATATATATATATATATTCACAAAAGATCACATATCAACACCATAAGTTATGGCATAACCGGCTAATTCAGTATAGTCCAGCGGGTAAGGGATAAAATCGTGCACTTTGCGATAAAAGCACCAAATTTGGTACAGTGGTAGTTTATGGCAAACTAACTTTTTTTAAAGATTAGAGGCACTCTGAAAATGCCCTAGGTCAGCTTTGGTGGCCATTTTTCAAAATGGCAGCCAGAGGTCTTTTCCTATGGAGTTAAATGAATTTCTATCACTGCAAAACAATTAGCCAGTGCACTTCATTTTCTACCAGAAGTATCACAACCAATTAACATTAATCTACGTACAACGTAATTGACCTCTGGTGACCTATATGAGCGTTCAGGGTCATTTTTGGGTAAAAACGCATTGAAATGTGCACAAAAATGAATGAGAAATTGTTTTTCTTATATATTTGTCCCTCAGATGATATTTTTTATTCATCGAATAATTAGAATCAAGCTCCGTGTGTGGTACAGGGTTTCCAAATGGGTTGTTATTTGATGACTTCAGGGTTATTTTAGGTTAAAACCATGTCATAATTGCCACAAAATGTAAAATTTAGGCATTTGAATTGTATTTTTTCCCTTGCAGTAGTTTCTGGTTCTCCTATCAACTAATCTTAAATATCATGTGTGAACCAGGGTTTCCATTGTGTTAACATGTGTTGATTCTCAGGGTCATTTTAGGGTAAAACCATGTCATGATGGCCACAAAATGTAAAATCTATGCATTTGAATTGTACTTTTTCTATTGCAGTATTTTATGTTTCAACTATCAACTAATCTTAAATGTCATGTGTGAACCAGGGTTTCCATTGTGTTACCATGTGATGATTTTCAGGGTCATTTTAGGGTAAAACCTGTCAAAATGACAAGAAAAAGTTGAGTTAAGGCATTGAATTTGTATTTGTTCTGTTTCCATACAGATTAAGCACTCAACAACTAACCTCACCTATCTTTTGTGAAACAAGGTTTCTAATTGATTTGTCTAATGATGATTCTAAGGCCAAGAAAAAAATATTGTTTGTTTCCTGTAACAGTTGGAAAAAAAATTGGGTAGGTAGGTCGGTAAAAAGATTTTTTTTGCATTAGTTTTTTGGTCAAAAATGTGTGTTTTATGCACGTTTTACGTTGATTGGGAGTTGGGAAGGTGGGAAAAACTTTAGGGTATGGATTTTCTTGAATAAAAACTTGTTAGGGTAGGGTTACTGGAAACAAACAACTTTTTTTAGGCCTAAGGATCATGTTAGGGCAAAAGGGTCAAAATGTAACAAAACCTGTAGCAGAGCCCTGGGTTTTAATTTTCTCATGCAATACTAACTGCAATCATCTATCAACAAAGCTTTTAAAGATGTAAAAGGGTTTCAATGTATTTGCCCTGTCATGAGTATGGGTCATATTAGGGTAAAAACTTGAAATGGTGACACGTTTTAATAGACTCTTAAATTTCAACATGCATTATCAGCACGTGGTAGAGCCACCTGAATCATGTACTTATCTAACTGGATCAAAATGGACCCTGAATGTGTAGTTTCCTGCACAAAGCTTGGCATTATAAGTATGGACTAACTCTTGACTTTGTAGAAGACATCCGCCTGTCTAGGTGTCTAGGTGTAATTTCAAGCATGCAATAGATCAACGATCCCTACATACAAAATTTGTTTCAACCAATTATATACATATGAAATATTGGATTAAATATTCAGCTCTCATGGGTTTGAAAGAAATAGCAAAGGATCCTTAAAAACACTTGGTAACTTAAGTTATATCAATTAAGCTGTACCCAACTCAATTAAAGTTCTACCATTATGTTAGGACTGAAGTGCCTCTGAGAACAACGTATGCCAAGAATACACTAATTGTGATGCTTTCAGGATTGATAGTCAACCAACTATCATTAGACTCATATCATAGCCTGTTCACCATAAGTATTATTTTGGAAAAGAGTGGTTAAAAAAGGTGACATGACATGTCCCAAAAATTTGCGATTCAATTGCAAGTCTGAATTTTAATTAAAGAAAGAGATATTGTAGATTAGATAACATGATTGAAATGTAGGCTTGATTCTACTTGGCTTATGCTGCATAAGTTATGCACAGTATAAGTTAAGAATGATACTATTTAACTCGAATTGGTTTATTAACCCTACTTGCCATATAATCATTTGCAAAAAATATTGAAATGTCAATAGCAGATAAAATAATTACAGGGATGGTAAACATGATTGAGTTGCATTGCCAACTGTAGTCTTTACTAGTTATTTAAATCTTAAAACAGCACATTTTCAAAATACTCATATTGGTTGTATGGGATGTTGGTCCTTTCTTAATGATGTGTCTGTCAAACATTGCTTATTATTTAATTAAATAGCACATGCAACAGCGTGTTATTTAATTCAATAACACATGCTACTTGTTCAACAATGATAATTTGTGCGTGATGTGACATGCACCATCTCTGTAAGAGTTCCTCTATGTGGAGTTGTCAAAGTGCATGCATGACATTTTGGGGTCTCCTGCTGGACCAGCAGAAGATAGCCTGTGTTTACCATAAAATTTGCTAGAAAAATGTTCCTTTTGAATGCCTTCTTAGGTACTTTTAGAAATGAATAGATTCTTCACTTTTGGTACCAAACTTGGGAAACTTCTTAATTTTAAGGTAAATGCCCTGGTGTTATGTTTCGCTGATGTTTATTATGAGTTATACAAATTCAATGCCTTGACTCTGCTAGATTAGTTGATAGGTGAACCAGAAGATACTACAAGATAAATACAAATTCAAATGTCTAAATTTTACATTTTATGGCCATTATGACATGGTTTTACCCTGAATTGGCCCTGAGAATCATCACTTGGTAACCCAATCGAAACCCTGGTTCACACATGATATTTAAGATTAGTTGATAGGTGAAACAACATACTGCAAGAGAAAAGATACAATTCAAATGCCTAAATTTTTCATTTTGTAGCCATTATGACATGATTTTACCCTAAAACGACCCTGAAATGGCCCTGAGAATCATCACATGTTAACATAATGGAAACCCTGGTTCACACATGATATCTAAGATTAGTTGATAGGAGAACCAGAAACTACTGCAAGGGAAAATATACATTTCAAATGCCTAAATTTTACATTTTATGGCAATTATGACATGATTTTACCCTGAAATGACCCTGAAGTCATCAAATAACAACCCATTTGGAAACCCTGTACCACACATGGAGCTTGATTTTAATTAATCAATGAATAAGAAATATCATCTGAGGGACAAATATATAAGAAAAACAATTTCTGGAAATGACCTCTGGCTGCCATTTTGAAAAATGGCCGCCAAAGCTGACCTAGGGCATTTTCAGAGTGCCTCCAATCTTTAAAATAGTTAGTTTACCATAAACTACCACTGTACTAAGTTTGGTGCTTTTATCGCAAACTGCACGATTCCACCTAAAATTGTCCCTCATCCGCTGGACTAGTAGGGCATAATATATTATATCATTGGCTTCCTTTTGGCATCCTCCATTTGCATTGCTTTTATGGCATTGATGATATCTTCTAGATGAATGGATATGTGGCAAAACCAATTACTATATGCCCTATGGTGAAGGCCTTGCTATGCCATAAGTGTGACGTCACTAGGAGACAAGACCGCTGAGGGCTCTCGTATGGTTTACATTAGGGCTAAAATTGTGTTTGTTTGTTTCCTGTAATGGTCCGGACAAAAAGGGTAGGTAGGTCAGTAAACAATTTTGGGGGGATTATTTTTTTTTATCAAAAATGTGTTTTATGCCTGTCTTATGTGAAGTGGGAGTTGGAAGGGCAGAAAGAACTTTAGGGTAGGGATTTCTTTTGAGTGAAAACTTGTTAGGGTAGCCTGGGTAGGGTTACAGGACACAAACAATTTTTTTAGGCTTTGCAGAGAAACTTGCGCACTAACATAACATGCGCAGAACATAATTGTTGGGCTATTAGCTGCAGCCAGCCTGTTCAGGTTGAATTTAATATCCACTTGTTTTTTATTTATCTAAGATGATATGACATGCATATTCCTTGTCTTGGTAATGAAATTTATTTTCATAAATGTACTTGCATATTACAAATGTCTTGGTAATTATATATTCATAAATGAAATTCACATTCGGAGTCTTGATTGTTATTTTCATAACTAAGATGGTATGTCTTTGTAACTGTAACTTTGTTAATTGCACATTCCAGGTAAATTTTGTCGGTTTTTCATAAACAAAGAGCTCATATAAGGCCTAAAATATGTTTGTTTTCTATTACCCAACCCTACCTATCTTTTTGCCCCCTCCCCTTAAGTCATTTGCCAATCCTACTGGAAAACGGACTTTTCCTACCCAAAAATAGCCTTGCCTTCCTAAATATCAATTCTCCAACCATTAAATCATCAACATCTGGATGAACAGAATACAATTACAGCATATAAAGACAATAACAACAAGGCAAACTTTTATTGAAGCCATCCAAATCCAAGAAAATCGAGTGAGTTAAAGAATAAAAATGATAAAAGATTTTTTTTTTTAAATCCCTATCTACCCTACCTATATTTTCTTAGAACATAATAGGAACCAAACACTTATTTTTTTGGCCTAAGCTATCTTGATACTTATTCTAACATATGTTTCAGGCATGATTCTGGGTATAATTTTATGTCTTACTCAATTGATTCTAAGAAATATTTCATCCAACTTAATTTTTGTATTGTCATGATTAAATGCTGATTTAACAACATTTATGACAAAATACACCTTTTAACAAATAGGTCGTACTATAATGCTTGTTTCTTTTATTTGTTCCAGCATTTCAAGATGCTAGCTTAATTGAATAAGCTTGATACTGCCCTGATAGTAATGGGAGGAGGAAGATTCATAAAGGGGAACAACACCTCATGCTGTAAAATAGCCATACTGCAACACTTGGAATCTAGTGCTGAAGACATCTCGAGTATGGTGGCTCTCATACCTGATGGAAAACATAGGTCACCCTTAGTGGTACAGCAGTGTTGTGACCAAACAAAGAGAAATGCATATTTTTCGAAGTGAATTTAGAGTTCAATATCATTTTCATCTTCTCACGAAAAATCGTTTTGCATATTTTGAAGAACCCAATCATTGGTATATATGTATATGTATGTACATATATATATATATATATATATATATATATATATATATATATATATATATATATATATATATATATATATATATATATATATATATATATATATATATATATATATATATATATATGTTTATCATTTTCAATTGCACGATATGCACTTTTGCTTTGGATGTTTTACATCCATGCTTCTGCCCACAACCAAACATTGTGTTGTTCAGTCATTCTCACATGTAAATGTTTTCCTTTACCAGAGTATGACAAAGCACTTGAAAAAAATAATCTTTCAAAGTCATGCTGCGAATATATGTAAGCTCTGAAATTATCTATACTCAACCTGGTTGAAAATATTAGATACATGAATGGTTGTGTTGGTACTGTATGCTCCTTGTGAAAATTCTGGTATTTGGATATTGGTTCTTCACCCATGCAACCCTCTAACCTCTTTAGAGGACTTGTCTATTTTGGTGCTATCTTCCATGTAAAAGTACAATTTATCAACAAAAATGAAGTACATAAATGCTCCAAATTACCTAGAACACTCCTTGAAATAATTTTGGATTATCTTTTATTTCTAAATTTCCACCCTATTTTGTAAGAAGATCAAAGATGCAGTTGACAGCAGTTATTATTGAGCACCTTTGGCATGAGTGGGTAACTTTTTCCTAGAATTTGGCCAGATGGCTTTGATTACCATTTTCCTCCTATCAAAAATATTTCAATTCTAGAATTTTTCGGAAATCTTATCTCCATTACCTTAAGTTAAACACTTATACTGAAATACACATATTTCAAATGTATGTAGGGATTAAATTCACAGGGTTTCTACAAAATTAGAAAATACTGTTTGATGTTCTCGTATGCTGCCAGGGTACAATCATCAGTTCACTGCGGGTGTTTAAAGTACAGAGGTTCCACAAAATAGGATGTTTTCTTGTGTTTATTTAATTGAAACTGTATTCTCGGAGCTTTAGTATCACTTTATTCTTAAACCACCACTTTAAACTAATTGTAATCGTGTAATGATTTCTGCTCAAAACTTTGCATAGCTGGTATTGTTTGTCATTGTTGGGTATTTGCAAATGCAATTATGGAATTACCTATTTCATTTCAATTTAATGAATTTGAAAGGAGGAACTACTATATGTCTATAACCAAAACAATAAAATGAAGTACCACTACTCTTGAGACTTCATGTTTGATTCATTTGTTTCCACAGCAAACTGACTGTTTGAAGATTGGTAATTGATCATTAATGTACCTATATAATAAATGCACATATCTGCCTGACTTTCTCATAATGTGACCGAACTACATCAGCAGTTCCCACCCATTCATTTGGAGTGTGGCCACAGAGTAGGCAACATCTGCTAGGTACTGTGGGCTCTCGAGTCAATGTTGCCTGCTATTGGGTTTTCCTCCAAATAAATGGCTGGTTGTGCAGGGCTTGCCTTATAAACTGATCCTGAGAGTACCTATGCCATTTCTTACTTAAATCCAATCCACCAGCATGAGTACTGCACTAACTTTGTTAATTGATTCTTCTAGACTTACAACCCTAGTCCACATCAACTCCTCCCTTTATTCTTGAGATTTACAGATGTACTGCGCTGATATATATTGTACAAAATAAAACATTATGAAGACTACCTATGTGTTTCTTTTGATAGACATGCTCACAATGGTATTACCCCCCCCCCCCTCCCTCAAGGAAAATCACTCCGTAATATTACACTTTCTTGCATATCCAGCAAAATATGTGTCTTAAAATGATTGGTCAAATGCCCTAATGACATAGACAGGGCTCTACATTACGGGCTGCCCCGGGCAGGTAAAAGATTTTGAAATGGCTGCCGGTCAGGTAAAAAACACATTGTGCCTGCCTGACATGGCAGGTAGGATTTCAAGTAAATTCTGAGATGTTATCACCTTAAGAAATTCCAGTATTTTTTCTACCAAACAAATAAAACTGTAGCAAGGAAACAGGTTATTGGTTCATGTATTGTGAATACACTTCATGTACATTCTGGCATTTCTTTTGCAGGGCAGGTGTAATTTGAGTTGGGAGAGTAGAAATTCATAGTTTATTGCCCTACATGACAGATGCCTTCAAAAGTTAATGTTTAGCCCTGATAGAGTAACGGAACTTGGTGAGATAATTAGGAGCCTCCCATCTTTTAAATGATGGGTCATTGATTGTATAATAGAAATGCATAATATGCAATCCAATTTAAATATTGCTATCACAGGGTTGTGCCCTCATTAAGTATTCCTTCGCCATGTTTTATGCCACAAATATTCAAAATATCGATTTGCCATATTATAGTTGTAGGTATATCATTGGTAGGGCCAGTTAAATTTTATAAGTATTTCTATCCATCTATCTATGTGCAAGTGTGCACACACACGTACGTACATACATACATACACACACACATGGAACAACAATCCTTGGGAGGAGGGATACTGCCATGGGAGACGGCTCTGACGTGGGGAAGGACCTCATTAGCGGATGGTATTATGGTAGGACAAATGACTACCAGAAGCAATGAATTAACCTTAAGTTTCAATCACATCTATGTTAAAATCATTATTTTTCCTTTATTTACATTTTTCATTTAACAATATAAATTAAACTGCATTAGATGACAATGCGGCACATGACACACTCAATTCAGTCCCGTATGGGAAGTTGCTGCACAACTATATACCTATTTTCAAAGTGGGCATTAGTACATTTTATTTTACATTCTATCTCCCAAAAACGGTCTAGATCTTAAAAGTATGATTTTTTTGATTTTCTCTTTCCCATGGTCGGGGAAGAAGAGAAAATGTTATTTGCCCTCCCTCTAGAGTGGTCGGGAAAAAAGTTTTATTTTCTTTCTCCCCACGACGGTCATGAAAATGAAAAGTTTTTATTTGTTCTTTCTCACTTGGTCTGTTGTAGATTTCAGCTCTAGAATTACCGGAAATATTGAAATATAAGAGCCTTTAATTTTGCGTGTAAAAAACTACTTTCACATCCTTTTTCGCTATGCAAAACTGCCTCTACACAAACCCCATAAATGCAGAATTGAATTCATTTTGTTCTAAAATAGAAGGTATATTTTTCTTAACAATCGGACTTGTTGTAGTGGCGGCCGTTTTAAAGTGAATAAATATTGCTCCAACCACCTAAATCTCAGCTCTAGAATCACTACATCAATGTTGCATGAAAATCCCCTACTTTCATGTCTAATTTTAAATAAGTAAAACCCGCTCTACATAAACTTCCTTCATGCAAAAGTTGATTTATTTTGTTCTGAAACAGAACACACATTTTTCATAAAAAATCGGACGTGTTTCAGCATTGTCTCAGACTCTTATTTTTAAACTGAGAAATTCTGATCCAACTTCCCAAATTTCAGCTATAGTATAAGAGGGCCATCAATGTTCCGTGAAAATCCCCAGCTTTCATAATTAATTTCAGATAAGTAAAACTCGCTTTGCATAAATTTCCTGCATGCAAGATTGACTTATTTTGTTCTGAAACAGGAGGTTTATCTTCTTTTTTAATCCGACTTGTGTTTTAGTAGTGTGGGTTTTAAACTGAAAAATTCTCCTCCAACTACCCACATTTTAGCACTATAATTAATACTAACATAAGAGGGCCATCAATGTTGCGTGAAAATCACCTACTTTCATATCTAATTTTTAATGAGTAAAAAATAGTTTTATTTATTTTGTTCTGAAACGGAAAACACATTTACTTTTGGAATCGGATTTGTTTGAGTAGTGTGGATATTAAACTCAGAAAATATCCTTTTTCCCCATTATGAAAGTATAGGGGCTGATTGCGTGCGCACAGACACACTTCTCCCAAGCCACGCCCCTTAGGTTTTACCCTACGTTCCTCAATGGGCGCTCTACCTTTGCCCTTCGTTGCGTGCTTCCACAATTGTATTCACCGATCTGTCCTTCTCTCCCGGAGAGCTTAACTGGAAAAACTAGACGACCAAAAATGATTTATATGCAAAGTGTCTATTTGATCTGCATATCTATGCGGCCGCGGCCCTTTATTCACCGAGTAGGGAGATACTGACGGAAACTGCAATGGAAAGCCACAATAAGGCACCATTAAAGTTCCTCCTTTATATTCTCCCATTTAGGATTCTCGTCATGAACACGTTTACACAAACTGTAAACTTCTACCACTGTTGGCTACCCTTTGATATATGGGTGATATCAACACTGGTAAAAAGTGGTGGGAAAGTTTTGCTAGACAACGAGTGCCTGGGACGCCATGTTTGGTGGTTGTGCGGGTTCGATGTCAGTGAAAATAACATTTTGATTGAAAATTGACTAGCCTCCACAGAAAGGGTGCTTTAGTTCCCAAGTAATACGGTGTGATGTTTTGTTTTCCGCCCATGCAAATCTGAATTTACATTTCTCAGCGGGTTGCTTTTATGTCCGGTACGATATGCTTATGCAAATTGTTTCCAACCTTGATTGCCATGGGGACAAACAGTACGTAATGGAGGTTCATCCGTGCGTGAACATTTGGCGGGCCTTTTCTAACGGCACTTGTCGCTCTTAGGAATATCTCCAGTAGAGCAAGAAATCAATCACAATACATAGTATATCGAACAAACAACATTACACAACCGTTCAATATTCAGTAGGCACAGTAGTCATTCATGGCAACACGGTAGTACGCTGGTATGCAGGTCGATTGTTTAAATTAATGGACGTTGCTAATAAGAAAGGTTTAAAAATTATGTTTGGAAATGTGCCCTTCGTCGTTCGTACAGAAAAGTGAACTTTGGTGGCCATTTCATCTGAAAAACAAATTACATTTTTATCTATTTTTCACCTTCAAAGGTAAAAAAAAACATTGCTCCAAATTACTATCTTGTTATGGAAACCACTATTTGCATAGTATGGCGCGTTACATTATCTATATATCACAGAGTTTGCCGGCCTTTGGTCTGAGCAAATATCAACAGCCCTTTCTGAAAATTTGTCTTATCCCTTCGTCAAATATTGCGGCAGAAAGTTTACTCAGTGGCGGGGTTGATAGGATGAGGAGGAGAGAATGCGTGGCTTAGCGGACGAACTGTGCCCAGGAATGTTCTCTCGTGCCCATTGTCACGGCGCTCGTGCGGCGTTGGCGGGCCTGATTAATATACATGAAGGCCGACGAGCAGGCAGGCTGAGATCTCGCGCCCTGATAGGCAGATATGATAATCGCTTTCAGAACGTGCTGCATTCCGCACTCTTTGTGGATTGTATTGGCGGTGTATGGTTTTGGTTTGATGGAGGGTTCGAATCTTGATAGCCATCAGGTGTAAGGAACAGGCACAGGTAGGATTCGTGTCCCGGTGCCGTACATGCAAACGTGGTGCAGGCACTGCACAGGAATGTGGCCCTACTACGTTGAACACCTATAATACCCCTATTATGATCAGTTATCCGCCCCACTTTCCTTATACATAAACTGTGAGATGTGAACACTTCTACCGTGAACATCTCTGCCTAGATCTCACATGTCCCCATTTCAACATAAACTTTACAGAACGTCAGCTTTCTTCATATTTCAATTACATAGTGAACGCCATTGTTTGATCCCCACTGCGACCAGTGGCAGACCCGTGTCACCCGGCCAACATGATCCAAACTGTTTAATAGGAGGAAGGCCATTTTAACAATTGTACACGGGTTTTGGAAAGAAAGGGCAATTGGGGTTAAAATCAATTAGTTAATGTTCTTTTATTTTTCATATAGAAATTAAAACTTAAACTACAAGGAGTTTTCAAACAAAATTGTTCTTTTAGAAAATGTTTATCTCGTTTAAGAGAACTAAACATGTTTACATCATGTTACCTCTATGCTACATGTACATCTTGACTCGAGTGCGTTTTTGTCTGTATCCATTCAGAAATATGTCAATGTTTAGTGTGTGATGTCTATGGATAAGGAGTCACGTATTCAGCTATATATAAAAGCCAGACATAACCATAATGCATACTGATGAATACTGAGCAGTTTATGCACACACGTTGGGGAAATTCATGTTCATCTACCGTTCATCTTCAGTGATCACGCTATAGCAAAGTATACCTATTTTGGCACTTAAAGCTATAGAGTTAGTTGGTCTATAGCTCACTGCATACCCATACTAGCAGCGGTGGCACTGGAGCAGGATAGGAGAGCAAGCAATGAAGCATTCGCGATGTCTTTCCAAGACGCCATCTGGTGTCTGTCTCAAGAACTTACCCGATCATTAAGGGTACTGAGCCGAGACAACGTGTCGTGAAAGTAAGACAAGAAGAAAAAAGGCAAGACTAGGTTGAGCTAGTCTAGTATGCCGAATCCATCTACAGTAGAATACATCAATACTTCGGTCAAACACATATACGTACGATTATAATGATGAATAGTCTTTGCTATTGAAATGGTTGTTAACATTTTACTACCGGTAAAATCATGTCTGTTGTGACCGTGACAGGGAAAGTATGCATCTTGGGGAGGTTACAGGTTTGAAGGTTATCCGCAATAATGGTAATAATAATAATAATAATATATTTATTGACCATACTAATGGTATGTATTAAGTACATAGTACACAAAAATACATTTAACCACAGAGAAAACTGTAAGCTAGTACGAAAAGTCATTACAGAGGGCACGGAAAAAGACTCAAACAAAAAATTTACCTCACAAAGGGAATACACAAACAAGAAAAAATATAGGGCCATAGTATTAGCCTTTAGTAGTGCAGTGGCAAGGTCTCAAAAAGCCCTCTAATTAAGGAGATACCCCTCCAAGCGGTAGAACAAAACGAAACCGGTCTTAAATGAAAGGTATGGATCTCAATTAATAGAATATTGGGTGAGTACAAATTTAAAACATGTACACACCTGTGTTTTAACCCTTTGTTTGCCAATACTATCGAAATTTCTTCAGATTCACGAAAAACACAATTTGGCTTGTCTGAGTCTAAGGACTGGTTGCATGATGGGTTTCATACCAGTTTTTCTTCTTGAGGCTTCCCAGGGAATGCAAAGGTGCAGTAAAACATCCAGATTACCCCTAATCTCTCCCAATTTTAACCCCTTAAAACCCATTTTTATGCTATTTTAGCTAATTTTCAATAGTTTTTTTCCAATTTTTACCTCAAAAATAAAGCAGAACTCAGCCAAATCACTTGAAATGAGGGCATTGGATATCTTTTCAATAAGGAAGAGGTGTTTACAACATTTAAGAGAGAATAAGTGTGCATTTTAACCCATTATGCCCAAAGATCAGATAATGTGTTAATGTGCCATATTCTTCCACTGCCGGGGTTACAATTGAAACATACCCCTTGAATCATGGATTTTACAGTATTTGATGAATAAATACCCAATACCAGAGTTCCCTTGAGGATAAGGTGCTACATTAACCCTTTTCTGCTCTCATTTTAACCCTTTATAACCCATTTTAAAGGGTTTGAGCAGGTGCTTCCCCTTTATTCAAATTCTTTACTTAAACACTAAGTAAAACTTGGTCAAACCACTTAAAATAAGTGTATTGGATATAGTTTCAATATAGAAGAGGTAATAGCAGAGTTAAAGCAAGAACAAGTATGCATGTTAATCCATTATGTCTGAAAACTAGATAATGTGTTGTGTTGAAATACCATATCTCCCAACAGGGTTTCTATGGAAACATTCCACATAGATTATGGTTTTCAATTAGTCTGTGGGCTACCATGGCTTATGACGTGCATCCCCCCCCCCCCCCCCCACCCCAGGGCAGTACCACCCTGGTATGGTTTTGTAGGCAGGAGGGTGAGGGTCATGAATCATGATGTTAACATCGCATTTACTCAAATGATCACCTCATTTTGGGGTAATTTCTCTCAAAAATGACTTGAAACGCATACTTTTATGGATTGCTTTATAAAAGAAAAAAATTTTGAGGCAGAGAAGTCAGACTTGGCACAAATGTATTTCAAGTGACAAAGATCAGATATGAGTGTGAATAAATGCGATAGATGACCCTTGGCGATCAATTTTTTTAAATGGCCGAAATCAGGTGTTTTCAAGAAAATTTTTGTTCTTTTTGTACAATCACACATTTCACATACATACACTGCTGCAATTGGAGTTTTAGAAACCTCCCTTGGGATGTCCTGAAGAGATTGAGTGATGTGAACCATGCATATATCTATGTGGGTGTTAATAGCAGACCATCAGGAGCCAGACACCTCTAAAATGGCAAAAATCATAACTCATGGGAGAATTTAATTAAATTCATGTTTGATGGCCTTCTTACCAATATTTTTCATTCACTTTACTCTTGATAATCAATAAGGTCCTTGTCTAGTGAAGAAATGTAAAATGAAATGTTGAAGGTGTGTCTGCACCTCACATTTAGGGTACATATGTAGAAACGTGTAAAAACTGACTATTTTTGGACTTAAAGGTATTTCTAAAAGTCGTATATAAAGTTGTTCAGGCAGACAATAGATATATTTAAACAGTAGACATTATAAGCTTTCATGTGATGTATCATTAGACCCTTTGCACATTTTTGTATTAAAGAATTGGCTTCATACATAGAAGCTTTAGTGGTGGCTATATACAGAACATGGAGAAAACTCACTTAATGACCATCTCATTCTAGTTTTGTGGCTTCTTAGCATTATTTATCATTTAAATTACTCTTAACAGTTAATAAGGTCCCTGTCTAGTGAAATCATTGAAGGCAAATGTTGTCTTCAATGTGACCAATTATTTGATTATTATTAGACCCCATTTGCACATTTTGTTTATTGAAAATATATTGGTTTCACACATGGTAGCAGTAGTGATAGCTATAATACAGCAACTTGGTAAAAACTAGAGCTGCACTCCCCACTCACGAACTCGAGTGGCTCGAGCCCTGGGGCAAGCTCGAGCTGAAATGTATAACTCGTGAGCTCGTCTATGTTGGGAACACAAACGTAACACAGAGCACTTAACACACATTATAAACATACATAACTGCTTATCGCTGTCATGTCTTCTTTACAATCTCAAATGTATACATTCAAGCGGCGTTGAGTGTTATTCTGACCTTTGTACCTCGTCAGCACGTTTTAAAATTAAATAAACATGGCAATGTTAATAAATAAATATTTATTTCTCAATAGCTGGGATGGAAAATAAGTATTTTTATGGAAAATTGGAACGTCCGTGAGCTCATGAGCTCGCGAGTCAAACGGGTGGTGAGCTCATGAGTTGATCTCCCTCCGTGAGTGTAGCTCTAGTAAAAACTCACCTAATAACCAACTCACTTTAGTTTTGTGGTTTCTTAGTATTAATTCTCATTCAAATTACTCTGGTCAGTTAATTAGATCCTTTTTTAGTGAAAACAAATGTGAAAGCTTTGTTTGCACTGAGCGACCCCATATTTTGATAATACAACGGGTGGAGATTTGATATTTTTGACCTTTTAGTTATAATTAAGACATTAATTTCAATAAGGCAACTAATGGATACACTCTAAAAAGTAGACCCTTTAAGCTTCCATGTTATGCATTGTTCATCATGTTAAAGTGTATATATGGCTCGACATAATAGTTTCAGAACTCGTCATAATACTCTTTTTCACAAAAAGGGTATTTGCCTTCATTGACCCCTAGTTCAAGGTATGTGTGAATAATGCTGGTAAAAACCCTCAATTCCATGGTGTTTGTCAGTTACTAAGGCTAGTATAATAATGCCAGAGGATCTTATTAACTGGCCAGAGTAATTTGAATGAGAATTAATGCTAAGATGCCACGGAAGTAAAGTAAGTTGGTCATTAGGTGAGTTATTACCAAGTTGCTGTATTATAGCCATTAAATTACTGCTACCATGTATGAAGCCATATTTTCAATAAACAAAATTTTGGGCCTGATAATAATTAAATGATTTCTCACATTTAAGACAACATTTGCCTTCATTGATTTCACTAGAGAGGGACCATATTAAATGTTAAGAATAATTTAAATGATAGATAATGCTAAGAAGCCACTATACAAGAATGAGATGGTCATTAGGTGAGTTTTCACCATGTGCTGTATATATATATATATATAGCCATCACTAAAGCTACTATGTATGAAGCCAATTCTTTAATACAAAAATGTGAAAGGGGGTCTAATAATACATCAAATGAAAGCTTATAGTGTCTACTGTTTAAATATATCTATTACCTGCCTGAACAACTTCATATATGTTTTTTTAGAAAAACCTTAAAGTCCAAAAATAGTCAGTTTTTACCTGTTTCTACATATGTACCCTAAATGTGAGGTCACTCGGTGCAGACACACCTTTAACATTTTATTTTGCACTAGACAAGGACCTTATTGATTATCAAGAGTAAAGTGAATGAGAAATATTGGTAAGAAGGCCATCAAACGTGAATTTAATTAAATTCTCCCAAGAGTTATGATTTTTGCCATTATGGAGGTTTTAGGCTCCTGATGGTCTGCTATCAACAACCATATAGATATATGCATAATTCACATCACTTAATCTATTCTGCACATCCTAAGGGAGTTTTCTAAAACTCCAAATGCAGCATTGCGTGTATTCAAAATGTCTAAATTGTACATAAAGAACAGAATTTCTCTTGAAAACACCTCATTTCGTCCATTTCCTGAATGGAATTGACCACCAAGGGTCATTTATCACATTGGTTACACTTTTATCTCATCTTTATCACCTAAAGTATATTTGTGCAAAGTCTGACCTTCAAAAAACATTTTTCTATAAAGAAATCTTTAAAAGTATGCATTTCAAGTCATTTTCGAGAGAAATTGTTCCAAAATGAGGTGTTCATTTGAGTTAATGTGATGTTAACATCATGATTCATGACCCTCACCCTCCTGCCTACAAAACCATACCAGGGTGGTACTGCCCTGGGGGGAGGGGATGCACGGTAAGCCATGGTAGCCCACAGACTAATTGAAAACCATAATCTAAGTGGAATGTTTCCATCGAAACCCTGTCAATGGGAGATTTGGTATTTCAACACAACACATTATCTAGTTTTCGGACATAATGTGTTAAAATGCATACTTGTTCTTGCTTTAACTCTGCTATACTTCTTCTTCATTGAAAATATATCCTATACGCTCATTTCAAGTGGTCTGACCAAGTTTTACTAAGTGTTTAAGTAATTTTTTGAGGAAAGGTGAAACCCCTGCTCAAACCCTTTAAAATGGGTTATAAAGGGCTAAAATGAGAGCAGAAAAGGGTTAATGTAGCACCTTATCCTCAAGGGAACTCTGGTATTGGGTATTTATTCATCAAATACTGTAAAAAACATGATTCAAGGGGTATGTTTCAATTGTAACCCCGGCAGTGGAAGAATATGGCACATTAACACATTATCTGATCTTTGGGCATAATGGGTTAAAATGCACACTTATTCTCTCTTAAATGTTGTAAACACCTCTTCCTTATTGAAAAGATATCCAATGCCCTCATTTCAAGTGGTTTGGCTGAGTTCTACTTCATTTTTAAGGAAAAAATTGGAAAAATATGAAAAAACTGCTAAAATAGCATAAAAATGGGTTTTAAGGGGTTAAAATAGGGGTAAACTAGGGGTAATCTGGACGTTTAACTGCACCTTTGCATTCCCTGGGAAGACTCAAGAAGAAAAAATGGTATGCAACCCATCATGCAACCAGTCCTTAGACTCAGACTAGCCAAATTGTGTTTTTTGTGAATTTGAAGAAATTTCGATAGTATTGGTAAACAAAGGGTTAAAACACAGGTGTGTACATGTTTTAAATTTGTACTCACCCGATATTCTATTAATAGAGATCCATACCTTTCATTTAAGACCAGTTTCGTTTTGTTCTACCGCCTGGAGGGGTTGGTCATTTTTCCAAGCCCCTTACCACAGCACTATTACCACAGCACTATAGCCAGAAAGGGATCGTTTGTCAAGACAGCAATACGAGTCTTAGGAGATTTAGCCTATTCCAGAGCGTGAATTTTGTTATTTTTGTGTACATTTCACTTATCGCGTGTCAGGACACACGCCATACAGAGAAGATATCTTCATCACCCAGGTATGAAATGGGTTTACCCAGTAGCCACCAAAATACCTGGCGCATTTGCAGTTATAGCCTCAGATATTGGATACCAGCAGTTGAAGTTGTATGTGTGGTGGTGGTCTCGCTACTGCATGCTGGGAGTATGGTTGGTTGAGTGTCGCACCTGGCCCCGCTGACGACCTGGCACGCGCCATGCACCCCCCCCCCCCCCCCCTTAGAGAGGGAGAGAGCGCCCACTAATGAGATGGGTAAAGAGATAAGGAAGAGGTGCCCAGGGCAGAGGGCTAATGTAGAGGTGATGACAAGCGGATACTCTCAGCACATTTGACACTCCTTACAATACAGCTCCTCTGCTGCCATCATAATACCACATCGCTGCCACGCTGACGGCCGCCACAGAGTCAGACTCAATGCTATTCTCTAAAGTTGGCATACGGAAGCTTGTTGCATTTGCTAATGGTTTGGAAACAAAGCAAACATTAGCGAACTACCCAAGGATAATTGGAGGTTGAGTTCTGACTTGGAGCCCCTATTACCATTCCTTCATTCAAATATATCCAAAAGAACTTTGGTCAGAGAGCTATCAACAAGACAGTCAGGCCGCATTGGCTGGTACCGTGGTACTGGGAAAATTGGGTTCAGTACCAATTGCATTGTATTGTATGTTTATTGCCTGGCCATATAACGTTCACTCATACAGAGTACAATTCGTTTACATCAACATCAGAACATACCTTAATACAAAGGAACATTAAAAACCTTAAGACACAGACAACCAACTGTGTTTATAATACTGAATTAGATACTAGTTCATTATACCATAATAGCAATATAATAGTTGGTGGTAACGCAACATGGGTACATATTAACTGTGGCACCCGCTTTCTTAGACACCTCTACGTTCCACACCACTGTGT
Organism: Maea johnstoni; assembly: GCA_963942565.1. Taxonomy (NCBI): domain Eukaryota; kingdom Metazoa; phylum Annelida; class Polychaeta; order Spionida; family Magelonidae; genus Maea; species Maea johnstoni. Next base: position 91,916,285 of record OZ012684.1, on the reverse strand, counting down.
AGGCGTCAAGGCAACTACTGAACACTTCTCTTACAATCTTTATTACTAATTCATTCGCAACTACTTCGGAACAGGTCAATTTCAAGGACGAGCAATTTGTGTGTATAACTTATTAAGAAAATTCAGTATACCTTTAAATTGTGTCTAAGCATTCACAATTTTACGAAACTAAGTATTTTTTTAAAAATTGACAAATTTATAAAATCATGACTACACATTTAGATGTTTTGAGAGTGTACATGATGGATGTGACAATCCAAACACGCCCTGGCGGCTATAGGCCTGAGGGCTTCCAACGACAATCATTAGATGAAATACGCACAGAGAAGCTTGAAGTACGCACGAGGATGTTAAATTGTTGAACTAAGGACCCGCCCTAGATTAAGAGAGCATTATAAAACTAGCCTCAGCTCGAGAAGAATAAAACCTGTTCGTTACATTCCATCCAGCCAGAGCCGTAACACAGGTGTTTCGGCTAAACACTCTCACCTCTTCACGTTATATGCCATGATGGCCTGAATCAAGGCTAGCTACACATACTCCGCCCGGCCAACTCTAATACCGGGGAAAAGTATCCAATAACATCAAGTCAATTTTCCTTCTCTACACTCCTCAAACGAGACTCAAACCCCTGAGCTGTTAAAACAGACTAACAGGTAATGAATCTAAACGTCTTGCCTGGAAAAATTAAAATATGATCCCTCAACATTAACATATCTTGATTGGAATGACCACTTCATGTTTTTCTTGTGTGATACATCCTGATGAAGAAAGTTGTAGGTATAACTATTTGGTCCGTTTTAATGGAAACTACCACCTGGGCATGAACTAACTAGATCACACGAAAATCACGATTTAATGAAGCCTTAGCTTCTTGGGTAGTATAAAACAGCTACAAAACACGCACCAGTTTCGAATGTGTTATTCTGACTTTGTTGTTTATGTAACTAGAGAGAAGAAAAGTTCACATCCAGTGTGTTTTATGTACGTGTAATGGTAATCATTGCATTCTAAAACGTACACAGAGTTTGAACTGAAAACGAGATTTTACAAACCGAGAAGACACAATTCTCTACCGTCATGTTGTGCGCCCCATCTCTACAAGGGTAACTCCCGTGGATACCCTTGCTCTGGAGAGGATGACATCCTGGGTAGGAGGTAGGTGTTATATCTTAGCGCATTATTATCTACTTGAGATCGTAACCAGAATACAAGGTTCTTGCCAAGATAGTACTCTTTTATTATCTAAGCTAAAAAGGAAGCCAACTAACTGCGCCCTCCCCTCCCCTCCCCGTGGCTTGGAGAGGGTTCGGGGCGAGGTAAGAGGCAGGCGTGATATGTTAGCACCTTGTTATGCACTAGAGTCAGTATGCTGCATGCAAGCTACAACACAGACAGGCTCTTGAGTGCTGGGCATTACCTGCGATTACCACAGGTAACGTGTTGCTAAAAGGGGTGTAGCCCAACACCAAGGTGTGAAGTAGCACTGTGTAATGGCCTGCTCTGTACCAGCATGTAATACTGTGTATTCAACCCTTAACCATTGAGAGGCTAAGGGCCCAATCTGTTAGCACCCTTTTCTGCATGGCAGTTCTGCTAGATTCTTTAAATAGGCAAACTGTGTATCTCATTCTCTCTTTAGAATAGATGTGTTGATACATAAGACAGATTAAGACAGGTATTAGTAATTATGATTCCACATTAGTATCTAAAAAAAGTACCTAAATAGGATATTTGCTTTTTCTTGGATGTTATCAGGCAATATCATCACCACAGTTAGTCTGTTTCGAGCGCTGACAAAAGTGAGCTAATGCGGTACTGGTGCTTACACATTAGTGCCCGGAACAATCACTGCTTATCTTCTCATAAGTTCACATAACTTTGATTTCATCTAAAAGAAATGTAGGTTTTTTTGATAATCCCTTTAGCGTACACTTCGCATCTTTAGGATGGCTGGTCATGCCTAGTCATCATATGGCCGCCTCTTCCTGCTATTGCTTTTGGTTGTAAAACGATGTTAAGGCCAACAAAACGGGTACGGTACTTAGGTTAAGAGGAGATTTTATCCTGGACATCATGAATCGTTGTGGCCAAAGGTCCTGTCCCTTCAGTCATATCGGAATGAGAAAGAAATCCATCAATGGAAACAAATCCCCCCTGATATTTTACGAAAGGGCACTGTATTTTCAGCTTTAACGTAATCATATACGACCTCAAATTGCTCTATTTTTGTCTTGCGACCGCGCACCTGACTCTCAGCTGCAGGTTGAGATCTGATCCCAAGAGACAAACACTATTAATATAGTAATAGTATAAAATAGCAACCAAACCGTAACCCACTTTGTAGGAAGTATGCAAAGAAGTTACGAAATACACTCTACCCGGTCCATGTTTATATAGTGACCACACCGACCCATTTCGTAGGAAGTATGCAAAGCCAGAAGTTATAAAAAAACACTCTACCCGGTCCACGTTCATATAGTGACCACACCGACTCACTTTGTAGGAAGTATGCAACGCCATAAGCTATGCAATACACTCTACCCGGTCCAGGTCTATATAGCGATCACACCAACCCACGTAATACACTGTAACAGGTCCACGTTCATATAGCGACCACGCCTGAACCCCTACCCGCTCCTAGGTGTTGTGCGAGGCCAGAACCATGGAGACCACGTTTAACCTTTTTTAGTATAGTTGCTTTTCATGTGTGGACAGGTGAAAACCTGCTGTTTCTGAGAAATTCTCTCACGTTGACAAGTCGAGATAAATCTAATCTAGGCGGGTGTGAAATAAGATACTTGTCTGCCGGCCCGGGCCTGATTTTTCCTGGACTTAACTCGACTTGTCGACGTGAGGGAATTCAGCAGAAACACCTGTGCTACGGCTGTCCAAGTGTGGAATGTTACGAGCAGGTTTTCATGACTTCTTTTCGTAACGAAACCTGGTATTAGGTTACAACTCAACATCAAACATCTAGGACATGTCCTCAGACCAATTTAGAAGCAGCCACGAAATGATATGATGTTCGCCTGAGTTTCGACAAAAGGCATGGGTATCAAACAGAGCCACCATAGCTACAAGGCACCATCATCATCGTCGTATAGTATTTGGCATGGTCACTATACCCTTCTCTTTCTCATCATCATCATCGTCGTCGTCGTAGTATTTGGCATGGTCACTCTACCCTTCTCTTTCTAATCATCATCATCATCGTCACCGAAGTATTTGGCATGGTCACTCTACACTTTCTCTTTCTCATCATCATCATCATCGTCGTCGTCGTCGTATTTGGCATGGTCACTCTACCCTTCTCTTTCTCATCATCATCATCATCGTCGACTTATTATTTGGCATGGTCACCCTACCCTTTCTCTTTCTCATCATCATAATCATCATCGTCGTCGTAGTATCTAACATGGTCACTCTACCCTTCTCTTTCTCATCATCATTCTCATCATCATCATCATCATCATCGTCGTCGTCGTCGTATTTAGTATGGTTACTCTAATCTTCCCTTTCTCATCATCATCATAATTATTGTTATCGTCGCTTATTATTATTATTTTCATATAGTACTATTCTCCTACATTTAGCAGGTCAGCGAGTGTCTTACCAAACACCTTAATCTTTCTTCCCCTATCACATCACCTGTCACCTCATGTAGCATATCCAAGACGATACGTATCGTGATCCGTATCATTTCATCCTTTATGTTTTTGAGATTCCTGCTCCTACCCCCGGAAGGCCTTCCCGAGGATAATCCCTTTCGCTTGAGTGACAATAGCGAGAGGGATGAGTCCATTGTTCGCCGCGAGACGAGCGAGCCGTTAAGTGGGGTGTTGTTTAGTTAGAGCTAATCTTACGTCAGAGGCGTCAGCGGAAGCCAGCTCCTATTAGCTCTATTATGATGCCAAAGCTGGCAAGTGAGCGGCGGGGGCGCGCAATAGGGGTTGCCTAGTGCACAGACCTCATCGGACAGTGTCCAGGGCACGGCTCTCACCTCATCCAGCCATTCTCTCTCTCTCTCTCTCTCTCTCTCTCTCTCTCTCTCTCTCTCTCTCTCTCTCTCTCTCTCTCTCTCTCTCTCTCTCTCTCTCTACCACGAGATTAATATCAATCCTCATTTATGTTTCTGGTAGTTAACTAAGTGTATTTCTTTTTATAAAAACATAACTGAAATGTAAAACATTTTTTGTAATAACATACAAGGCAGTTTTATTATACATAGAACCAATACATTTGTAACATGTATCTATATGTAAATTGGAATGAAAAATATAAAAAAAGTTTATTTCGTTTTGTAATCATTTCTTATTTCTTTGCTTATCTATTTGTATCTGTATATTTATACCCCGAGATACGTCAATAGAATATACTATACTGTTCATGCGTAGACTTCCACTCGCAATTCATTCCTGCATCTGTTGTATTGTATTGTTTATAGACCATATGAGACAGGGAATTACAAATACATCAAAAACGTTTTTGACACAGAGATTTATGGTGTAAGTGAACAAACAATAATACAGAAAGGAAAGAAGAGAACTAGAACATAAACGTCTATCTGAATAGCCTTACGCGACACAAAGAAAAACAAAATGTTTTAAACTGAACGCACATAGAAAATATATATATACATATATATACACATATATACATATATATATACATATATATTTACATATATATATACATATATATATACATATATATATACATATATATATATACATATATATATTTATATATATATATATTTATATATATATATATATATATATATATATATATATATATATATATATATATATATATATATATATATATATATATATATATATATATATATATATATATATATACAAACATGCAAAAACTTCTATGTACTCTGCTTCTTTTGGAAGTAAGAGCTTAATTAGCGAGTTGTTTGACAGAGAATTTGTGCGATGGATATGATTAACATTTATCATCAGGAGCTTCCCTATACCTTTGCTTTTGAAATAACACAAAGCCAATTATACTAGTAGGCAGGCCACTCTAGGAGACTTATATAATGTCGCCCTTATTCGTGCGTTATTCTCCTCAAAAGTTCTCTTTTTAAAGACACTTCTTAGTATGGATAAGGTTACAGAGCTTAACGTGATGGATTTATTACTTATCTTTAGCGAATAAACCTCCAACTGAATCTTTACGCACGGTATGCTGGTTTATATATTTTTAAATAATACCACACATGTTTATGCTGCATCGCATAAAGTCGCAACATTTTAGATAGGTAGCGATACACTGGTATGTAAAAGGTTAGTAATGAAATTTACCTCCATATAATTATTGAGAGAACATTTTCTTTCATGTGGATTTATCTCATATTATCTGACTCATCCTGAGTTGTGTATGACTTCACGCTTATCTCCGAAACTCTTGACGCAAGTCGAAACCTATTTAAAATCATCAAGATGGTCTTTAAAATCCCTTCCCAATACTCGAGTCACGTTCCAAACATACTAGCCCCCTTGATAGCATTGCCTGTAATTAGATAAGTAACCCGTGCTTATCTAAAGCGAAGGGGGAAGATGACAAATAGTTAGCAGTCGCCTATGACACCAGCCCCAGTGAATGTACAACATCTTTTGCAAAATCTCGAGGAAGCGACCATTAATCTTTAAGATCTCGCCGATATCAGGCAAGGATGTCGAAATCCAGCGTTAATTTCTAATTAGAATCGGCTCTAGGTTATTGAATAAGTTGAGCTGTCGCTGATGAATCAAAACTCGACCACGCCAATTCGATGTCGTCGACACGGTCTTGTGAAATGAAACGAATTGGGTTTTCATGGAGAGCCTCCTCTATTTAGTGTAGCGTGGAGCGCCCGGCGCGGGACATGCTTGGTGGATCACTGGCAGTGAGGGGCGGCGGGGAGGACTCTCACCTGTTCAAATACTACATGTCCCCTAGACCTGCTTAGACTGTGACCATGCATCTCAACTCAGCCATTACACATAGACACCTCACAGAAGAGATAATCTGCAGCTATCACACTTATTAGAATAGTTTGGGAATAACACATGAATTAGAATAATATTCCAAGAAGAGTTGATGCTTGCGTTTTGATAAACATTGCTCTTTCAAACGATTTGCAACAGGTTGCATTAGATCACATGATATGACGCGATATCGCCGTTAGGAGGAGAAGGTTAAAACGAGGACACAGGTATAAGACAGATGAGTTTCATTCTCCCGAACGATATTTCCTATTTTTCACACAACAGAACTGTGTGCGGTCTAGTCCATATCTCTTCTACTGTCTGCTTGACGACACCACTAGACAAAAAGGGCAAATTAATCTACAGATACTAATACATTTCACCAACACCTCACACAAACATCTGAACAGGTAAACTCTTATTAATGACATTTGCCAGAAAGAGAGTGGGTCTCACACGCCTTTTCAGTGACTCAGTGTTCCTTTCATGACTTAAATTTCTAGCTTCTCTTTGAATTGTTTGGTACTTCTTTCTGCGAACTATCACGGTCGTGGTTAAATGAAATCGCCATTTTAGAATGTATGTGAGAGGGAGGGAATCAATGACATCGAGGTGAACACATGTTATAGGAACATAAAAAAGGAACTTAGAAAGAGAACCAAATAGAATTGGGATGTAATTCGCCACACATATAAGGTATATTTCTAAGGTTCAAACAGTAGAATGCAATACAAATGAGCTTTTATCGTCACTTGTTCTATCATCTACAGAAAGATTGTGATTGATTATGGGAGTACCCATGTCAATCCGATTAGACAAAGTTCTCTACCTAATCCATGGTCTATGCTCATTTTTCTCGTATACCAAACACGAGATTTGAGCCACCGTCCGCATGCAGGGCAAGGCATTTGCAATACAGCCAATGCGCTTGACTGCCCGGGCAGGGGGGCAGACCCCACAGCTTTAGAGCAGGCGCTGTACAATGTTTAAGTCCCATACCGCTTTATAATTTAGACTTGTGAATTCATAATTGAGAGACAAGTATTGGCTCAGACCAACAATGCCTGTTGCGCTTATGGTGTGAGGTTTTCTGATAGCTGCATGCTCGTGCATGGCATATGAGAGATTAGCCATCGTTTTTGAGCGAGT
>OZ012684.1:91896649-91904149 GCA_963942565.1 Maea johnstoni | reverse complement strand
TTAAATGTATTATAATGTATTACTTCCATTATAAAACATCCCCTCTGCTGTCACCAGTGTAATTGAATCTTTCTATAATAATGTCACCAGCGGACTTTGTCTGGTACAGGGTTGGAACATTTGCCTCAAAGATGCCTGTTCACACTTTTTAGTGAGAACTGTTGTGGAGATACCATTCTGGTTTTGCCCGCGCATAAGTGGTATAGCTGATTGGGGCTGCACCCGCGGCCCGGCTGTCTAGCGCAAGCCTCACGGACTGATCACCACCTCTCACTGCTGCAATGAGCTCACGAAATCAACTCCTGAATAAGGCAGAGGAGAAATACGCCATTGTATAGATACTTTTGGTAGTTCCCCCAAAATGCTTGGACATCTAGCTTAAAATAGCAATTAAAAGTGACGCTATCCCAAATTCTATTCTCATATATATACCATCGCAGGTTTATTTTCCCCGTAACTCAACACCTTTCCGACCCCCACCCCCAATGATAGAATATATTCCTAAACGTTTCGCAATAAACCAGCCCTTACTTCTGAATGATTAGTTTCATTCTAGAATTACACTTTTGAATATAGCTTAAGTTTGATCTATATTTATAGCAGCGATGACGTTATATTTGTTTATAATCTATGCACGTATCAACACGAGGTAAATGCTCAAGTGATACAAAAAGCCAAGGAGGCGTCGTCTTCCAGTTTAAATTCCAACTAAAAAGAACTTTATGGAGAAGAATCATAATTTTGTCATTGGGTATTTATTTGAAAAGAAGCTTAAAGTTACAATTCCTTTTTCTTCCCTCGTATGATAAATCAGACAGAACCTTTAACCCTTTAGCCATTTGCAAGCGTTGCGTGTTTTACGTCCAGGATTTGTAGAAAGTTCCTATTGCTTGCCAGACCATTAATCAAAACTATTGAAAAAAGGTTCTTACAAGTTCTCGCCCAGCATATCTTCTCGGCCCCCTTGCCCCAGGTCTGCTGCACACACAAATTGACATTGACTAAGTGGTGGAGAAGCCAGCTCGTCCGCCGCCGCTGATATTTGTTTGGGGCAGGAGTTGGCTGTGGATGTAAAGAGGATGGGGTGCTATCAATTACGCCTCTGACAAGCACTGTTCAGTGGGAGAGGAGAGGACTGCAGTCTCGCTTGGGCGAACCCCGCCATTGTGGATGATAAATGACAAAAAAGTGGACACGAGACGGCGAATTTATTTGCCCCTATCCCGAAAAGCAGCGCGCCAAAGGGTGCCTGCCGACAGTAGAGATGACAAATAGTGATGATGCCTGGGCCAGAAAACGCCCTCTCTATATAGCTACCAGCTGATGCGAACCCGTTCACACCCAGAGATAACTTCAAAAGTCGTCTGCATCCTGGATGTCTCTGATAATAGCGTAGAAGTGATACACAAGTTCACAAATAACTTCAAGGAGAGCTTTTATTTAGGTTTCCAAGAACATTTCTTGATATATGCTAACACTTTTAAGTTTACCAATATCTTTAGAGAAAATGTTTTAGCCAGAGAAATATTATAGAAATGTGGCACTTAGGTGAGTGCAATATCAATTTATTGCACATTGAAAAAGGATATTGCACGAGGCGTTTGCGGGGAGTGCAATATCATTTTTTTTCAGAGTGCAATAAAAATTGATATTGCACGAAACCAAAGTGCCATATTTGTTTTATTATATGCCTACTGCTCATTCAAATTAAATTATTTATTAATTTAAAGAATTATGAAAATGTAAATATTATTGATATGTTTTTTTCCATTTCCAGGTTTTGCTACAAACGACTGGGTTATTGCAAATTTCTAAGCTGTAATATATTTCTGTGTTAATTCAGTAATATCGCAATCAAAATACTATGAATACCTGAAAAAGTCACATGCATTAGTTTCAGAAATGTAATGATTTATCTTTCTAATTTAAAAATGTGTTTTCCTAATTCCCTTCCTATTCGCGATTTTATTGTCCTATTGTCTCAATTCATTTCAGTTTGGTTACTTTTCAAGAGTTCAAGACGAGAATTGAGCACATGAACCTGACAGTTCTGAGTGATGCCTCTGAGTCTGAGTGTTGGAAAGTAATATTGCACCCCAATATCAATTTCGTAAGGTGGTCATGTGACCATGATCTGACCAATAACAGCAGAGAATGAGGAGTGGGCATATAATGATACCATATACTAGTATTCCTTAATATTAATTACTTAACCCTTCTCAGTTCTGGAGGATTTAACCTCTGTTGTGGTTAACATTTAATAGATCAAACACCTGGCTCACATATACATTTGTCTGCCTGTCTCACATAATTTTCAAAATGATGGCAGAAAAATCGTTTTGTCACATCTCCATCAACAGCACAAAGAATGGTTCTTATAAAGAAAAGCTTCTTTACTTAAATGAAAGAATCTAATTGAATCCAATCTAAACCAAAGAAAGCACAAGTGTTCAAGTGTTGTGAACAACCTCTGTGTTTTCTTGCAAGCATAACCTTGAAAATCCCCAACCAGTTTCAGGGATTTTCCTTATAATTTCAAAGGAATAATATCGAGGTAAGTCACATTAAAGGTAACGATAATGTAATTCCCGACATTCTGTCAAGAGCATTGGATTTACAGTGGTTCAAAGAAAGTGTGATTACTAAAACCTTCTTTTCTTTAAGGAGGGGACATGCTGCAAATGGATTGAGTATGTTGTGTTATACACTTTAGCTTCTAGAAGGTTCTAGGGAGGTCTTTACTTGTATACAAGGCGTTCCAATGATACTATCTCGGAAATGTTTGCAGAATGAGGTTTTATGTTAAATGTTGCGATGTGATGCTCAATGGGTTAAGCACTCGCATGTAGCAGTAATTGTGTAAGAGAGTACTTCTTAAGGTGTTCATCGTCCGTGACAACTTTCTGCAGGCCATCTATGGAATAATAGCAGAGCGTCTTACGATGAGCTGATAATTAAACGTCACCCTGGTTCATCTGGAGAACCAACACAAGTAAACTCTGTACAATATGACCTTCCTGCACTCTCTACCACTCCAAGCACGTATTTAATGTGATCTTATCAAGTTCATTCAACCCTATATCACTTGATAAATCCTCGATATTGAAAGCGTATGAGAGAGAACTCTCTCTCTCTCTCTCTCTCTCTCTCTCTCTCTCTCTCTCTCTCTCTCTCTCTCTCCTAGTTTTCTAAGTTGTTTATCATCGGAGCCTCTGTGATTGTTTCCTGTGAGGGTTTTTGTTGGGGCTGTCCACAGCAATGTGTAATATAGGTAACATAGACAGCAGTCATATCTCATCGTAACCACTTTCACTGTCCAATAATAGATCCCCTGCACGCGACGCCGCGACACCCTCCAGGAAAAAAACATGGTCTAAACACGTTGATGACTGGCCAAATCAGCCCCGTTATTACCCTTAGCGTGTTAGGGTATTGCGCTAGTCTCTAAGCCATGAATCATGTGCCAGGAAAAGTGAGTTGGAAACAAATACATCTCGTCAATCACAATTCCAAGTCGAGATGTTTGGATGTAAGTTGATTCTAACACAAAAGTGAAATTTAAAACTATTTTTCACTTTTTTGACTCCGCCATCGCCAGGTGCAGATGGCGGCAAATATTTCGCTATTATTTTCAAAAGCCATTACCTAATTTCTTTTCTTACAAAACACTTTTAGAACCATCGTGCAGCTGAAAGTGAGATGATTTGCAGCATTATGCATACGATTCATAACACACGCATGGTAATTGGACAACCAGACACCTTTTGCTCTAACGGCTGCCAGTGACTGGCACAAATAAACACGCTTTTCCCTACCCTACACACAGATATGGTGCTTACTTATGTAACTAAGATCAAAGTTATGTACACTATTTTGTTTTGCTTTTTAAAATTGTTGTATGGTGTATGATTTTGTCTCGCGATGGAGCGAGATAAATGGACTATACTACATATATACTACCATTTGCGGTTGTATATAGGGAAGTCGAATAGTTTTTGTTGTTACGGTATCAATTTCCAGGCTTAAGTCCTACGTGTAGAAAATGTAACTGAAGGGAAACGTGCAACTAAACAAAGCAACAGCGGGAATTTTACCCATTGTTTACTGAAAGGCGAGTAGTTGATGTAACTAGAGGAAGCGATTGGCTGAACGCTCATCACGTTTATCTTATCACAAAGCGGGCGGGTAAAACAATTAAACAATATGTACAAAAACCTATAATCTTGGCGGAGAGTTCTAATTATCATTTAGCCTTAAACTTGTTTCCCAAGCGAAAATATTGTCACAGAAGAACAGGAAGCCATCACAGAAGTATAAAAACCGGAATTTGAACCTCGAGTACCGGCAGTCACTGTGATGGTAGGGGAAACCTTGAGCACGGTCAATGACAACGTACTCACACGCCTCGCTCAGCGGGCAATGCATTAGAACACCCGGCCATGGAGGCTGTATTTATTTTTTCCGTTGACAGTGTCAAAGGAGATAGTGATCGTGAGTCCAGGCTCTTTGTTACACCTTACACTCTGATAAATGAATACATCAAACTATACACAGTGAGATATGGCAGCCATATTGGATGCGGGGATCCCAGCGGCTCGTGCTTGAGATTGCTCGAAACTGATACTTACTTTCCATTCCAATGAACTTATAATTTCATCAAAACGTTTTAATGAAAAATCGACACGCAGATCATTCAACTAGTGTGGGGCCTCTATGCAGGGAGGGCAGTGGAGGAAACGGCCTGGGGCCTAAAACAGCTTCAATATGTTACAGCAGCGGGAAACTTCTTCAGTTCCTTTAAAGGCTATTACTTACAGTGAAGGGGGGACAATCAACTCGAGACACATCAATCATCTCTACGTACATAACATAACACCCGCATCTTCTCCTGGGTGTGCTGCACGGCTAACGGGAACGCACAAACACTACTGACACACAAATCCAATCTGCGGGTAGTGTATATTGCTTGAGCGATGTTTGATAAAAGATCAAAATCCTTGGTGGTAATCTAGGCCAAACCTAATAAATATATATATATATATATATATATATATATATATATATATATATATATATATATATATATATATATATATATATATATATATATATATACATACATATATATATATATATATATATATATATATATATATATATATATATATATATATATGTATGTATGTATGTATGTATGTATGTATGGATGGATGGATGGATGTTTGTGTGTGTGTGTGTATGTATGTATGTACGTATGTATGTATGTGTGTGTATATATATATATATATATATATATATATATATATATATATATATATATATATATATATATATATGTATATATGTATGTGTGTGTGGAGAGTTCTCTAAGTGCCATGTTCAGCACATACTAGAACATGCCACAGGAGCAAACAATACGTGCTACATATAGCCAAGGGGAAAGTAAACAGCCATAGTACCACAATTCAACAGCACAACCAAGACTGCGATAAGATAGAGGGCAGCTTGTTAAACCACCAATAAATAAGTCATCAAAACAAATCTGTGAAATAGTACGGTAATCAAGAGGCTATAAACTGGAGAAAGTAGTCATATATCGTAGTTAATGATGGACGACCATTTCAATAAGGGCCCTGTACATTATTTAAGACATGCCACCCCGTACCTGTTAAGTGGCTTATTTAGAAGACTCGTGCATGGAACGTGCCCAGGAGAGCCCTCGCTATGACCCACGCGTCCGCCAGCTGACCCCTCCTGCATGTCATCATCATCATCATCATCATCCTAGTCTACTTTCTCTTCATCCTCACCATTCACATCCTCGTCGCTGTTATTTTCGCCCCTTTCCACTGATAAAATTGTAATCATAACCGCCATATTGACAGTATGAATGATGCCCAGTATATTTCCTTCCTAAAATATCCATAGTATCAATTATCTTTGTTGTGAAAATGATATACGGCAAGACATCGTCCGTGTACCATTTTCATCAAATGGATAACGAAATTATCATCAGCCCCCCCCCCCCCCCAACCCACCATAAATTCTGAATAACGATAAGTACAACAAGTTCTTAGTTCAAGGTTCTTGCAGCGGACATATGAGAAAACTTTTCGTCAGACTCGGCTCACGCAGAGCGAACGGCAAGGATTTTTCACTTGAACTCACGATTTACATACCTAAATCCATCTTAATTACTTACCGCCATCTTATTTTCCAGATATACACCATGTTGCCAAACTATGATACCCAAGTACTGTTTTTAACACCAAAAAGCAGTTTTGATGGCCGCCGCGCCATTTTTGTTGCTATGGTAAAGCGACATCTAACGGCGGAGAATGTGGTGTGTGTAACGAGGGTTGCCATGGCATCCCAGGAAATATTGGGGTCCTAACAATGAACGTTGTAAAAAGCATTATTAGGATTCCAATAAATGATTAATATTGGGCTCATAACAATAATCGTTATGAAAAAAGTGTCATGATCTCAATACAGTCCAGTACAACAAACAAATTGACTGATAAGCAGCGAGATTCAGAGTTGAGCTGATGATAATGATTCATAAGGGTGGTTGTAATGGATGTCTAATGATAATACAAACAGTGTAGGATATTCAAATATCACTCGATTGCATACTTAAATTGAATTGTTTAGTTTTCAACACTCACTCAGGGACGGACCCCTCGACTAGGCCATGACTATATGTGAAAACCCCACGACTTTTGCTTTTTTGGTGATGAAGTATAACTGTTAATTGCTGGGTCGCTCACGACCCAGTATAATACGGTTACGAACCGGAAGTAGGCATGGAGATTGCTCCTGGCGGAGCCATTTTTACTGAGGCTTGATGGTCTTGCCACAATAAAAAAATTAAAAGTGATTTTCTGTATGGTTCGTTCTTTCTTTTCCCCCGACATTTCTTTGAAATAAAAGTACTTGTATCATTGCAATCAAATCGTCGGCGTTGTGTTATGAATGTGTACGTGACAGCGATCTCCTTACACGGATCCTATACCACCAGATTATGCTCATACATTATGTAGTGGAGACGTGTGGTGTAATGGTTAGAACATCGGACTGACCATCAATGGTTAGTGGTTCGAATCAGCCAGCCGCTACTTCGTTCTGTCGCTGCCGCACCAAGAAGAAACATCGATATGGCTGCATTTTCTATGTGAGCAAGGTCTTTTTTATTGAAACATTTAATTACAAATATATTCATTCAGCTGTCTCTTGGAAATAACTTAGGCTTACATATTTTTGTCTGCATTTCAACTCAGACAGCAACAAGGATAAACAATTCAAATCTTATCAACATCATACTGTACATCATAAATAATTACGACCCAGCTAGTAACTATTGATGCCTTGCATCACCATTCGATACTTGTATGTTATTTGGCCTCTGGGTATGGTCGAGTCAGGCGTGTCGAGATGGCGTGGGTATGATGAGCAGATTGCCAGGCGAAGTGGGCATCTGATAAAACTACGTCAAGTAGG
>OZ012684.1:91873690-91891190 GCA_963942565.1 Maea johnstoni | reverse complement strand
CTTATGTATCACACATACATCTCAACACTGCAGCCACAAATGGCTCAACATATGCCTCTACAGTGACAGCAATCTATATTCCCTCATATAAATATAATAATGAATATGGAACAAGGCGCTCGCCGAGCTCCATATCCTGTGGCCTGTCCTAACGTCTACTCGTAGGAACTGATACCTTCAATCATCTACAACAAGCTTCCATGTCGAGACAAAATAGATTTAGTATGTAATATCATCATAGCTCATTTGAATTTCATTGCTCATTTTATGAAAAGGAATGAGGGTATTACTTGAACGTTACCCGTTGGCATCGGTGTCCCTTTCCATGACGACCGTGTGGCCCACAGAAGTCTTGCTGCCATGAGCGCATGATGAAGCTCTGTGAAGGCGTGCAGCAGCCTGGCGCTGTGATGACGTACCACCTGTCCATTCCGCGACAATCATGCACGTGCAGCACGGCCACAGTGGCAACATCGCCTGCTAGCATTGCGATACACACGATCCATGCCAAATGCTGCTACTT
This sequence comes from Maea johnstoni, assembly GCA_963942565.1. Taxonomy (NCBI): domain Eukaryota; kingdom Metazoa; phylum Annelida; class Polychaeta; order Spionida; family Magelonidae; genus Maea; species Maea johnstoni. Next base: position 91,890,667 of record OZ012684.1, on the reverse strand, counting down.
ACTCACGATTATTGATTAAATGTATTATAATGTATTACTTCCATTATAAAAAATCCCCTCTGCTGTCACCAGTGTAATTGAATCTTGCTATAATAATGTCACCAGCGGACTTTGTCTGGTACAGGGTGGGAACATTTGCCTCAAAGATGCCTGTTCACACTTTTTAGTGAGAACTGTTGTGGAGATACCATTCTGGTTTTGCCCGCGCATATGTGGTATAGCTGAGTGGGGCTGCACCCGTGGCCCGGCTGTCTAGCGCAAGCCTCACGGACTGATCACCATCTCTCACTGCTGCAATGAGCTCACAAGTTCAATAAGGCAGAGGAGAAATACGCCATTGTATTGATACTTTTGGTAGTTCCCCCAAAATGCTTGCATATCTAGCTTAAAATAGCAATAAAAAGTGACGCAATCCCAAATTCTATTCTCATGTATATACCATCGCAGGTTTATTTTCCACGTAACTCAACACCATTCCGACCCCCACCCCCCAATGATAAAATATATTCCTAAACGTTTCGCAATAAACCAGCTCTTACTTCTGAATGATTAGTTTCATTCTATAATTACACTTTTGAATATAGCTTAAGTTTGATCTATATGTATAGCAGCGATGATGAAAAGGGCGTGACGTTATATTTGTTTATAATCTATGCATGTAGCAACACGAGGTAAATGCTCAAGTGATACAAAAAGCCACGGAGGCGTCGTCTTCCAGTTTAAATTCCAACTAAAAAGAACTTTATGGAGAAGAATCATAATTTTGTCATTGGGTATTTATTTGAAAAGAAGCTTAAAGTTACAATTCCTTTTTCTTCCCTCGTATGATAAATCAGACAGAACCTTTAACCCTTTAGCCATTTGCAAGCGTTGCGTGTATTACGTCCAGGATTTGTAGAAAGTTCCTATTGCTTGCCAGACCATTAATCAAAACTATTGAAAAAAGGTTCTTACAAGTTCTCGCCCAGCATATCTTCTCGGCCCCCTTGCCCCAGGTCTGCTGCACACACAAATTGACATTGACTAAGTGGTGGAGAAGCCAGCTCGTCCGCCGCCGCTGATATTTGTTTGGGGCAGGAGTTGGCTGTGGATGTAAAGAGGATGGGGTGCTATCAATTACGCCTCTGACAAGCACTGTTCAGTGGGAGAGGAGAGGACTGCAGTCTCGCTTGGGCGAACCCCGCCATTGTGGATGATAAATGACAAAAAAGTGGACACGAGACGGCGAATTTATTTGCCCCTATCCCGAAAAGCAGCGCGCCAAAGGGTGCCTGCCGACAGTAGAGATGACAAATAGCGATGATGCCTGGGCCAGAAAACGCCCTCTCTATATAGCTACCAGCTGATGCGAACCCGTTCACACCCAGAGATAACTTCAAAAGTCGTCTGCATCCTGGATGTCTCTGATAATAGCGTAGAAGTGATACACAAGTTCACAAATAACTTCAAGGAGAGCTTTTATTTAGGTTTCCAAGAACATTTCTTGATATATGCTAACAATTTTAAGTTTACCAATATCTTTAGAGAAAATGTTTTAGCCAGAGAAATATTATAGAAATGTGGCACTTAGGTGAGTGCAATATCAATTTATTGCACACTGAAAAAGAATATTGCACGAGGCGTTTGCGGGGAGTGCAATATCATTTTTTTCAGAGTGCAATAAAAATTGATATTGCACGAAACCAAAGTGCCATATTTGTTTTTATTATATGCCTACTGCTCATTCAAATTAAGTTATTTACTAATTTAAACCATTATGAAAATGTAAATATTATTGATATGTTTTTTCCATTTCCAGGTTTTGCCACAAACGACTGGGTTATTGCAAATTTCTAAGCTGTAATATATTTCTGTGTTAATTCAGTAATATCGCAATCAAAATACTATGAATACATAAAAAAGTCACATGCATTAGTTTCAGAAATGTAATGATTTATCTTTCTAATTTAAAAATGTGTTTTCCTAATTCCCTTCCTATTCACGATTTTACAAGAAGCCCAAACTCTTCTGAAATCCTTGTTTCAATTCATTTCAGTTTGGTTACTTTTCAACAGTTCAAGTTGAGAATTAAGCACATGAACCTGACAGTTCTGAGTGATGCCTCTGAGTCTGAATGTTGGAAAGTAATACTGCACCCCGATATCAATTTCGTAAGGTGGTCATGTGACCATAATCTGACCAATAATAGCAGAGAATGAGGAGTAGGCATATAATGATACCATATATTATACAAATATGGCACTTGGGTGAGTGCAATACCAATTTGTATTGCACTCTGAAAAATGATATTGCACGAGGCGCTTGCGCCTCGTGCAATATCATTTTTCAGAGTGCAATAAAAATTGGTATTGCACGAAACCAAAGTGCCATATTTGTTTTATTATACGCTACTGCTCATTCAAATAGAATAATTTACTAATTTAAAGAATTATGAAAATGTAAATATTATTAATGTTTTTCCATTTCCGGGTTTTACCACAAACCATTGTTTTTTTCTAATTTTCTAAGCTTTAATATATTCTTGTGTTAATTCAGTAATATCGCAATCAAAATACTATAAATACCCGAAGAAGTCACATGCATCAGATGTAGAAATTTAATGATTTATTCATTTAATCTAAAAATGTGTTTTACTAATTCCCTTCCTAATCATGATTTTACAAGTAGCCCAAACTCTTCTGAGTTCCTTGTCTCAATTCACTTGACAATTGAGCACACGAACTTGACAGCTCTGAGTCAGAGTGTTGGAAAACGATATTGCACCCCAATATCACTTTTGTAAGGTGGTCATGTGACCATGATCTGACCAATCACAGCAGAGAATGAGCAGTAGGCATATAATAATCCTTAATATTAATTACTTAACCCTTCTCAGTTCTGGAGGATTTAACCTCTGTTGTGGTTAACATTTAATAGATCAAACACCTGGCTCACATATACATTTGTCTGCCTGTCTCACATAATTTTCAAAATCATGGCAGAAATATCGTTTTGTCACATCTCCATCAACAGCACAAAGAATGGTTCTTATAAAGAGAAGCTTCATTACTTAAAGGAAAGAATCTAACTGAATCCAAACTAAACCAAAGAAAGCACAAGTGTTCAGGGATCTTGTGAACAACCTCTGTGTTCTCTTGCAAGCATAACCTTGAAAATCCCCAACCAGTTTCAGGGATTTTCCTTATAATTTCAAAGGAATAATATCGAGGTAAGTCACATTAAAGGTAACGATAATGTAATTCCCGACATTCTGTCAAGAGCATTGGATTTACAGTGGTTCAAAGAAAGTGTGATTACTAAAAACCTTCTTTTCTTTAAGGAGGGGACATGCTGCAAATGGGTTGAGTATGTTGTGTTATACACTTTAGCTTCTAGAAGGTTCTAGGGAGGACTTTACTTGTACAAGGCGTTCCAATGATACTATCTCGGAAATGTTTGCAGAATGAGGTTTTATGTTAAATGTTGCGATGTGATGCTCAATGGGTTAAGCACTCGCATGTTGCAGTAATTGTGTAAGAGAGTACTTCTTAAGCTGTTCATCGTCCGTGACAACTTTCTTCAGGCCATCTATGGAATAATAGCAGAGCGTCTTACGATGAGCTGATGATTAAACGTCACCCTGGTTCATCTGGAGAACCAACACAAGTAAACCCTGTACAATATGACCTTCCTGCACTCTCTACCACTCCAAGCACGTATTTAATGTGATCTTATCAAGTTCATTCAACCCTATATCACTTGATAAATCCTCGATATTGAAAGCGTATGAGAGAGAACTCTCTCTCTCTCTCTCTATCTCTCTCTCTCTCTCTCTCCTAGTTTTCTAAGTTGTTTATCATCGGAGCCTCTGTGATGGTTTCCTGTGAGGGTTTTTGTTGGGGCTGTCCACAGCAATGTGTAATATAGGTAACATAGACAGCAGTCATATCTCATCGTAACCACTTTCACTGCCCAATAATAGATCCCCTGCACGCGACGCCGCGACACCCTCCAGGAAAAAACATGTTCTAAACACGTTGATGACTGGCCCAATCAGCCCCGTTATTACCCTTAGCGTGTTAAGGTATTGCGATAGTCTCTAAGCCATGAATCATGTGCCAGGAAAAGTGAGTTGGAAACAAATACGTCTCGTCAATCACAATTCCAAGTCGAGATGTTTGGATGTAAGTTGATTCTAACACAAAAGTGAAATTTAAAACTATTTTTCACTTTTTTGACTCCGCCATCGCCAGGTGCAGATGGCGGCAAATATTTCGCTATTATTTTCAAAAGCCATTACCTAATTTCTTTTCTTAAAAAACACTTTTAGAACCATCGTGCAGCTGAAAGTGAGATGATTTGCAGCATTATGCATACGATTCATAACACACGCATGGTAATTGGACAACCAGACACCTTTTGCTCTAACGGCTGCCAGTGACTGGCACAAATAAACACGCTTTTCCCTACCCTACACACAGATATGGTGCTTACTTATGTAACTAAGATCAAAGTTATGTACACTATTTTGTTTTGCTTTTTAAAATTGTTGTATGGTGTATGATTTTGTCTCGCGATGGAGCGAGATAAATAGACTATACTACATGTATACTACCATTTGCGGTTGTATATAGGGAAGTCTAATAGTTTTTGTTGTTACGGTATCAATTTCCAGGCTTAAGTCCTACGTGTAGAATATGTAACTGAAGGGAAACGTGCAACAAAACAAAGCAACAGCGGGAATTTTAGCCATTGTTTACTGCAAGGCGAGTAGTTGATGTAACTAGACGAAGCGATTGGCTGAACGCTCATCATGTTTATCTTATCACAAAGCGGGCGGCTAAAACAATTAAACAATATGTTCAAACACCTATAATCTTGGCGGAGAGTTCTAATTATCATTTAGCCTTAAACTTGTTTCCCAAGCGAAAATATTGTCACACAGGAAGCCATCACAGAAGTATAAAAACCGGAATTTGAACCTCGAGTACCGGCAGTCACTGTGATGGTAGGGGAAACCTTGATCACGGTCAATGACAACATACTCACACGCCTCGCTCAGCGGGCAATGCATTAGAACACCCGGCCATGGAGGCTGTATTTATTTTTTCCGTTGACAGTGTCAAAGGAAATATTGAGATAGTGATCGTGAGTCCAGGCTCTTTGTTACACCTTACACTCTGATAAATGAATACATCAAACTATACACAGTGAAATACGGCAGCCATATTGGATGCGGGGATCCCAGCGGCTCGTGTTTGAGATTGCTCGAAACTGATACTTACTTTCCATTCCAATGAACTTATAATTTCATCAAAACGTTTTAATGAAAAATCTACACGCAGATCATTCAACTAGTGTGGGGCTTCTATGCAGGGAGGGCAGTGGAGGAAACGGCCTGGGGCCTAAAACAGCTTCAATATGTTACAGCAGCGGGAAACTTCTTCAGTTCCTTTAAAGGCTATTACTTAGAGTGAAGGGGGGACAATCAACTCGAGACACATCAATCATCTCTACGTACATAACATAACACCCGCATCTTCTCCTGGGTGTGCTGCACGGCTAACGGGAACGCACAAACACTACTGACACACAAATCCAATCTGCGGGTAGTGTATATTGCTTGAGCGATGTTTGATAAAAGATCAAAATCCTTGGTGGTAATCTAGGCCAAACCTAATAAATATATATATATATACCGGTATATATATATATATATATATATATATATATATATATATATATATATATATATATATATATATATATATATATGTATGTATGTATGTATGTATGTATGTATGTATGTATGTATGTATGTATGTATGTATGGATGGATGGATGGATGGATGGATGGATGGATGGATGTTTGTGTGTGTGTGTATGTATGTATGTACGTATGTATGTATGTGTATATATATATATATATATATATATATATATATATATATATATATATATATATATATATGTATGTGTGTGTGGAGAGATGGATGGATAGATAGAGATATACGTGTGTGTGTGTGTTCTAATTGCACTACCTGTCCTTCACTTTTTCCAGTTCTCTAAGTGCCATGTTCAGCACATACTAGAACATGCCACAGGAGCAAACAATACGTGCTACATATAGCCAAGGGGAAAGTAAACAGCCATAGTACCACAATTCAACAGCACAACCAAGACTGCGATAAGATAGAGGGCAGCTTGTTAAACCACCAATAAATAAGTCAACAAAACAAATCTGTGAAATAGTACGGTAATCAAGAGGCTATAAACTGGAGAAAGTAGTCATATATCGTAGTTAATGATGGACGACCATTTCAATAAGGGCCCTGTACATTATTTAAGACATGCCACCCCGTACCTGTTAAGTGGCTTATTTAGAAGACTCGTGCATGGAACGTGCCCAGGAGAGCCCTCGCTATGACCCACGCGTCCGCCAGCTGACCCCTCCTGCATGTCATCATCATCATCATCATCCTAGTCTACTTTCTCTTCATCCTCACCATTCACATCCTCGTCGCAGTTATTTTCGCCCCTTTCCACTGATAAAATTGTAATCATAACCGCCATATTTACAGTATGAATGATGCCCAGTATATTTCCTTCCTAAAATATCCATAGTATCAATTATCTTTGTTGTGAAAATGGTATACGGCAAGACATCGTCCGTGTACCATTTTCATCAAATGGATAACGAAATTATCATCAGCCCCCCCCCCAACCCACCATAAATTCTGAATAACGATAAGTACAACAAGTTCTTAGTTCAAGGTTCTTGCAGCGGACATATGAGAAAACTTTTCGTCAGACTCGGCTCACGCAGAGCGAACGGCAAGGATTTTTCACTTGAACTCACGATTTACATACCTAAATCCATCTTAATTACTTACCGCCATCTTATTTTCCAGATATACACCATGTTGCCAAACTATGATACCCAAGTACTGTTTTTAACACCAAAAAGCAGTTTTGATGGCCGCCGCGCCATTTTTGTTGCTATGGTAAAGCGACATCTAACGGCGGAGAATGTGGTGTGTGTAACGAGGGTTGCCATGGCATCCCAGGAAACATTGGGGTCCTAACAATGAACGTTGTAAAAAGCATTATTAGGATTCCAATAAATGATTAATATTGGGCTCATAACAATAATCGTTATGAAAAAAGTGTCAGGATCTCAATACAGTCCAGTACAACAAACAAATTGACTGATAAGCAGCGAGATTCAGAGTGGAGCTGATGATAATGATTCATAAGGGTGGTTGTAATGGATGTCTAATGATAATACAAACAGTGTAGGATATTCAAATATCACTCGATTGCATACTTAAATTGATGTGTTTAGTTTTCAACACTCACTCAGGGACGGACCCCTCGACTAGGCCATGACTATATGTGAAAACCCCACGACTTTTGCTTTTTCGGTGATGAAGTATAACTGTTAATTGCTGGGTCGCTCACGACCCAGTATAATACGGTTACGAACCGGAAGTAGGCATGGAGATCGCTCCTGGCGGAGCCATTTTTACTGAGGCTTGATGGTCTTGCCACAATAAAAAAAATTAAAAGTGATTTTCTGTATGGTTCGTTCTTTCTTTTCCCCCGACATTTCTTTGAAATAAAAGTACTTGTATCATTGCAATCAAATCGTCGGCGTTGTGTTATGAATGTGTACGTGACAGCGATCTCCTTACACGGATCCTATACCACCAGATTATGCTCATGTACTTATGTAGTGGAGACGTGTGGTGAAATGGTTAGAACGTCGGACTGACCATCAAGGGTTAGTGGTTCGAATCAGCCAGCCGCTACATCGTTCTGTCGCTGCCGCACCAAGAAGAAACATCGATATGGCTGCATTTTCTATGTGAGCAAGGTCTTTTTTTATTGAAACATTTAATTACAAATATATTCATTCAGCTGTCTCTTGGAAATAACTTAGGCTTACATATTTTTGTCTGCATTTCAACTCAGACAGCAACAAGGATAAACAATTCAAATCTTATCAACATCATACTGTACATCATAAATAATTACGACCCAGCTAGTAACTATTGATGCCTTGCATCACCATTCGATACTTGTATGTTATTTGGCTCTGGTATGGTTAGAAGTCTGGCCCACGTGTCCGATGGCGTGGGTCTCCTGATGCGCCAGATTTGAGGCGAAAGTGGGCAATCAGACAAGCTGTAAATAAGGCCCTACTTGACGTAGTTTTATCAGAGCACTAGTGGTCCTGTAATCTACCGCCATCTCGACAGCAGCTCGCTCCAGAGGCAATATGCCAATATGATAATTTATCTAGAGTACTCCATTCAAATGATTTAAATCCCCCCAAAATCGCCATTGAATGGATTTATTTGTATGGGGTCTTTGCTTACATTAGTACACTGAGTCGTCGGTAGAATTGAAATTTACACTCCGGAGCGGCACTTATGGTATGCGAGAGCCTTGATTCCCCGGCCAATCAGAGTAGAGTATGGTTTTATACCTGGCAGGTGTGGCAAAAAGAGAGCTTATCCGCGCAAGCCTTCCGTACCTTGCTGGGGCCGTGGTGGTAGTGTTCTTTATGACTCGTCTTGACAGTGGCGGCGGCCGGTTAGTGGTCGGTTCACGTGCGGGTTACGGCTATTCACAGCGGCCCCACAAAGGGACGGCCACATATGGCCGACGTCAGGCGCACAATGCACCTCTCCGCTATACAATTAACTTGAACCATCTCAAAAATACATAACCTTTTGGTGATATTGAAAAAGTACTTTTTCTCGGCAGGGGGCGCTCCTTAATAAGACCGCGGTGACCCTTGACAGTGGTGGCGCAAGGTGGCGCTTCCTTAAGGACCGCCTCGCCGGAATGTGAGCCCTGCATTGCAGGCTCTTTTCTTATGTATAGCACTGTCTTGTCCTATCATGCGTATTTAGACATAGCGCCACACAAAGCTATCGTAGACGCTGGTCGAAGCGACTAATTCTTATGTTGATGATTGTAGAAGAATGCCAATGAACAGCCTATATATCAATTAGGACAGGGAAATATAATCGAGTACCTTTGTAACGATAATTAAATTTGGAAAAATAGAGTAAATCTAAGCACGATCGTACGAAAAAGACAAATTGCTATGCCAAGTCTAATGAAGCATTGACAATGAATAAACAGCAACAGTCAAATACGCTGCCTTTTCTTGTACTAGTTTTGGTGAAGTGGGATATATGTTTATTACGCCAATAATAATAATAATAGCTAAGAGGATAAATTGTGTGATGGACTATTTAGTGAGCGCTATACGGAACTAGATTTCTGAGTGCCACCTAACGCACTGATAGAATGGTGGCAATGTGTACAGCAAGCAGTCAACACATCTACTGAAATTTAAAAAGCAACGCAGGAAGCTCAAGCAAAGCATTGGAACAACGTGAACGATCGTAAGGAATGTGTCTGTGTCTTATCAGAATATCTTTAAAACGACCTCACGGTCAATATTGATAAGATCGTAAATAATGTCACCTTATCTCTGTGTTGATGGGTGACACGCTTACACAATAGCAACGGCGGCAAAGACCACTACACTGCAGTGCACCCTCAATCATACAAAAGTGATATATATATATATATATATATATATATATATATATATATATATAATATATATATATATATATATATATATATATATATATATATATATATATATATATATATATATGTATATATATATATATATATATATATATATATATATATATATATATATACATATATAGATATATATATACACACACATATATATATATATATGTATATATATATATATATATATATATATATATATATATATATATATATATATATATATATATATATATATATATATATATATATATATATATATAAATATATTTATATATATATATATATATATGTATATATATATATATATATATATATATATATATATATATATATATATATAAATATATATATATATATATATATATACATATATATATATATATATACATATATATATATATATATATATATATATATACATATATATATATATATATATACATATATATATATAAATACATATATATATATATATACATATATATATATATATATATATATATAATATATATATATATATATATATATATATATATATATATATATATATATATATATATATATATATATACAGGAACTTATTTGCTGCGAATGTAAGCTGCGAATGTAAGCTGAAGGGGTTGCTAGACCCATTAAGTCGTTTGAATTACTAGTAGAACACATCCTACTAATGCTTTAAAAAAAAGTTATATTTAGATTAATCCATTGACATATCTAAACAACCTGGAGGTACGCATTGTAAAAACGGAACAAGTTAATAAAATGTCAAGCGTATTGGAATTGACTTTGACAAGACAATGGCTTGTTGATGATTATAGCAGATAGTGCACAGGTAGAATTCCGCGTGATAGATATACCTCCCACGCTGAAGTGAAGGTTCCTAGGTTATTAAGGATGTAATGGAATGAAGCACCTGTGTCAGGTAAGGCTGTGGCACCACTCAGATGGCATCCTCCCCAGGCAGCAGTTAACCGTGCGGCGTGCGCGGTGCCTATCCGCAGGATGTCTTCTGTCTTGCTCGCCAGCTCTATACTGCTCTTTCCTGCTGGTCTGCAGTGCTCCACGCTTCTGAGCGGATTATTTCAACCACGACACCTGGCATATGGGAATCCTCTATATCCTGTGCATCAAGGAGAATGGCGTGGCTATCCATAGAAGATGTTAAAGGAATCTTGAGTAGGGTATATGTGTAGAATGTTTAATATCTGCAAAAACATATTCTTCATCAGGATTTGTAGATTTAAGAAACACAAAAGATGAAGATGAGAAAATCGAAAGTGACCAAAGCGCTATGATTTTGATGTTATCCGAAGTGGGGCTTTGTTGCGGGCACACATCCAGGGGGAAGGGGGGAGGAGGTGGAGCGACATAACAGGGTAACACCCCTAACCTAACTTCAAGTCAATGCCAACTTTCTTACATGGCTCTGGCGAGTCTACCCATTAGCGAACATACTTGGACCAATGCGTTAAACCACTTGGCTATTGAGGGAGACCCATCTGTGTGATAGGTAGCTGGGTGCAAAAAAAGGAGGGGGGACGCACACACACACAAATACGAGTATGGCATACTTGCTGACGTGTTGTGAATTTAAATGAGGAAACGCATTGTTTTTATCCCCTGGAGTGCTTCCTACACGTCATCGCATCATTTGTACCACTCGTCAATGCATTGCTCTCGAGTCGCATCCTTATTTTCACTTTTCGTCCTATGCGTCCATGGCGTTATTTGCCATGATTGTCTTGGAATGAACAAGCCAATGCTTACCAAGTTGATAAAACAACCGAGCAGAGACAGTTCGCTTATAAGATATGTATTTCATTTTGTGGTATAGGACAACAGCAGTTTATCTTGTATTACGGTATTGGGGTATTTTCTCGTTTGACATACATGTGCGGTCAAACTCGCTCAAGCCATAGACACTTCACTCGAATAGAGATCGAGTATTTAAACCAAACGCCCGCCTTGAAAAATATGACCTGGATTTTACAATACTTATAAAGACCATTTTGGAATGAAAACATTGATTGATGGACATTCACCAATTAGGTATCATTTAACATTTTCCAGCAGGTATTTTCCAAATATATCACTAATACAGTCAGTCTAAATGTTTGAGCCTCTGTTATGTATGTATGTATGAAGGGAATAAATGCCTGCTTCCGAGCGAGGCAGTGTCTTGACTTAGATAACATGTAGTGGCGTTACGCCGTTTCTTCGGCCACGTTCGAATCCTTGCCGGCTGGTTGCCAGGAAGATGTCGCCCCACGCGAGGAATGCCCGGCACGCCTCCATTACGCTGTCCGCGCCTGCCACTAGGTGGCAGCTTAACTCCACAAACAATGCTGTTGACATGGCAGCCACTAATGCCGGCTTATTAGGCTCCGTCATTAGAGGAAGGGCTTACATAAGCGGCCGAGCACACCAAGTCTCGCGCGAGCTGCCTTTAATCAAAAAGGGATTTAGAGAACAGGATGTGCATGTCACATTTCAGGGCACTTGAGACTTACCTCATCAAGCACCTAACTTCTGTAGCCTCACTAGGTAAGCACTAAAGACACAGACATTAAGACCTTCTCACCATAGTTAGGGATTTTGTAAAAATACCACTTAAACCAACAATCTGTCATGTCGACTTTTGATGAGGGTTTGACCCAAATAAGCCCCTTAGGAGATGTTTGGCATACTAGTATGGCACTGTTGTCTGAGGAGTGTGCAGGAAAGGTTAATACAAGTACCTTTGTCAAAGCATATAGGAAGTCCAGGGGTATGGGGCTGCCAGGTAAGGCAGCACCGGTAGTGAAACATTCTGTTATGCATTGGAACCCTATAAGTCGATCACATCTGGGCCATGCAAGTTTTTAACTCACATATCTGCTTAACTTATGAGGTTTCTTTCTCGTTTGCAATTTGATCTATATTCCCTCTGCATTCAACACCTCTTACTTATTGAGGTTTTACTTATAGTGGAGGTGTATCTGTCAGTTACTAGTAAGTTACGTAGGACTCCTCTAAGTTTAGAGATACCAGGAAACATAGCGGGGGCTGCTCATGTTACAAGTTTGTGGAGAATGCACCTGAAAGGTTGTGGCACATGCCATATCCATTGTGAGGGTGCACAGGTAGTCAGTGAGGAGCAGCATGGCTCTCAGGAAAGGGCGTAGCTTCAGGGTCTACCTATATTAGGAATGGTTTGATTACATGAGAACTGGGAACCAGTTTTAAATTGACGCTCTTTATACTGAAAGACCTCATATAGAGTGTGTTAGGCAGGAGTGTACCTGGATTAGAAACCGTCTCAGAAGATTGGACACATTTTGAAAGTAAACCCCTTTTGCAGGTAGAGCCAGGGCAGAGGCTGGGACCAGGTGCACTGAATATGAAGAATGTCTTTATAAATCAAAGTTGTGGGGACAGATTTGGTGTATCCCATCATGCACTTGCTTCTAGTCGCGCATTTACAACACATTTCCATCCCAGAGACAAGCACTATCAATCGACCCAGTAGTCAATCAGTCAATCAATCAATCGATCGATCGATCAATCAATCGATCAATCGCTGACCTATCCTTGGCTATGCAATTTTTTTGAAGAGAAATTCGTTAGTTTTTTTGTAATCTAAAGAAATAAGAGGTTGCTGGCTAGTGCTCATACGCGCCACTAGGTGGCGAATCTTGTCAAGGTCATGTGCAAAAATAAAGTAAATTAAAGTAAAAATAAAATCAGCTATCACTCTCTCTTAATCCTCAGACGGCGGTTTCAGTAAAATTGCGATTGCAGAAAGTATTCTCAAGATTATTTTGTGGCCGGTCTATTCTATAACGTTATCTCTTTATTTCGGAACTTATTCATCTGTGGGCTCTTTGGTTGGGCTCCTTGGTGCTTATACGTGTAATTAAACACACTGCCATACCCTGAACCATCGGACGACTGAAGGAAATAGGAAATGCACATTGAACCTTGAAAAGCTCATGGTGAAAAGCTCAAGGTTCTTCCAGCATGGAACGCGACGCCGGCCACGTGGTGTTCAGAGCTCAGCCCCCTTACTACTGTCAAAGGGGTCGAGCACGCGTGCCCGCCGCGCTGCAGGCACCACGCGACAGCTTGGGGTGCCGCCCCTCAAGACGGACGGAGGAGGCCCATGAATCAAGGGACGACGACCGATCGAACACAGACAAACCTCACTCTACCCCCAAATAACGGTTACAGGCGGCAGGAAAGCAAGCTAACTCGTACTAACCATTAGAAGTAAAGAGGGGGTGCTTTATTGCCTAGCTGCTGGCTCAGGCGGGCTGTGCACGGGGACATTGTGTGAGGTGCGGCAAGCTGTGCGCTATGCCCAGCGTGCCGGAATGTCAGGGTGGTGTCAGCTGCAACACCGTCTTTAAGATGCTATAAGGGTATTAACCGCCAAACCCAAAACAAGATAGGGGTAGCGGGTTTGGTGTGAAGGGCGGTAAACCAAGGGCTGGCCATAACTATTCAATACAGGTGATCCATTGGTGTACCTGCTGCACTTAATGTTAGGGTTGGGTTGTATTGTGGTTAGGATAAGTTTTCATCATCATTTTGAAAATATTCTAATATTGAAAGAAGTAGCAAGAAAAACGTAAAAGTTAAACAACGACTGGGCCAGGAAGAGACGTTCAACTTATGCATGTGGTTAATCATTGCTAACGATTAATCATTGCTCAAGGTTTAAATATAACACGAACGGCCATTAGAGACTTTACTTGGAGTATTTAGCCCCGGTAAATGAAATACATATTCTAAAATCACATGGGTAATTTTTATCTATGTATGTATGTATACATATATATAATATATATATATATATATATATATATATATATATATATATATATATATATATATATATATATATATATATATATATATATAAATATATATATATATATATATATATATATATATATATATATATATATATATACATATATATATATATATATATATATATATATATATATATATATATATATATATATATATATATATATCTCGAAAGAAAGACCTTTATGACTGTGTTATCAGCCTCGGGGTCTATCAAAACCTACCCGTTGAAATTCAAATTCAAGGAGAGCTGTCTGGAATGAGTATACTTAGTCCTAATCGTTTACAGAATATGCACTAACAGGGATTTGTCTATTGAGAAGTGCTGGCTGTCGTTGTTGGGATCTTCCTTCAATGCACCAGCTGCTACCTTCCCTTATAGATAGGGGAAAGACAGGTCAGACCCTTTTACTGCACAGGCCACAGCACAATGTCTGCTCAATGGGAAGATGGCACAGTCCTCTTTGAAGCCATCATGCATGAGATAGAAGCCACAATGAGCTTTGTAACATAAAGGTCTACCTTTAAGCAGAGGAGCGCTGAACGGTAAGAGAGTTGGAGATTCGCCACAAAGTGTGTCCACGTGTCTCATCTATTTATCCTCCAGCCTACTTAATACTATAAGCACTGTCTTGGAAATATGCACGCATGTGCTTCGCTCTAAGCATATGTTCTTGAACGTGATCATTATGAAAATAATTGGCGGATAAAAAGGCAATTATGAAATAGCGGTGGAACGTTGAGTCCCAGTGTCCCTTAAAGAGTATATTTAATGTATTAACATGTTACATTTTTGCGTTTTTTCTTTAGACTATGGGTTCACACAGCAAAAATCACTATTAGCGAAAACTTGTGGTTTGGAAATTCAAACCGTGAACTTTGTGGTCAGCAGTACCATCTTGGAATGTGTAGGGAATTCAACTAATTTGACCCCTTACCAATCTGTGGCGGCGACAACATCCACGAATCTAAGAATTAGACAACACCATATACTATTCATGGATATACAGCCAGTCTAGGCGAGGAAACCAACTGCTAAACATAGAACACACAATCTATCCTGCTTGGGAACGAGCCTATGGGAGGTGACGTCTCACTCTGCTCAGTGATGGCCTCGACAGTCAGTTGGTCCGAGTATGTTCAATAAGGTGTGGGTACTGAAATAAGTGAAAATTTCAAAATGACCCCATATTCACCATTACTATACCTCACGTGATGTGCCCTCGATTAATCGTCGTGTTATACTGTTGATAACAGCGGGTGTTATTCAATTAAATAAACACAACAACAGCGTGTGTTAATTGATCAAAACACAGCAACAGAGTGTGCTAATTGATTAGCACACGCTGGCCCGAAAACCCACGAACAACCACGGAGTTTTCGGAGTGACCTACCGATGAAACTAGGTCAACAAGGCAGACGACGAGTATTTACCCAAAATCACTGTTTGTAATTTTTCCCCCTTTTGTGTTTTGCATTTTGTTCGGTTCAATAAAACAGATATGACATCCGTTGTGGGGTGTACACCCCACAGGGATCTCATATGTATATAATGTAAGTTGATACTTACAAAATCAAGGTTTTGTCACTATTATGTGTTAGAATGCACACGTATTCAAGATTTGGTCACTTGTTATTATCATCAAGTTATCAATAGTTCATTTGGCCATCCTCCATGATCTTTGAATAACCATCGATACCAAATTCGTTGAGCCTATCTGCAATTTAAATGGAAGGGTTCAAGAGATTACCCAGTGTCCCTTGTCCTTTACGCCCATATCAGTTAGAAGTAAGATACAAGAGTAGATCCCAAAAGTGGTGTACAAAGTGAGACATGCTCTGCTTGTCCTTTCATTTAAAGTATGGCCACCAAGCTGATGGTAGTCTTTGTGGCCTTTTGAGTTGATGTTGCCTATTCAGTGGTCCAAATAAAAGGGTTGGCACAGCCAAATCATAAAAGCCTCTCGATACATGTTGCAAATAGACAAAGGAATGTTAGGCCTGTTTCAGCCAAGAACAGTTACGAAGGCTCCCATTCAACACCAACCCCATTTCCTAGAACTTGGATATGAACGGAGTCTTTCATAAGATGGCCAGCTATTTTTGACACTCATATTACTAAGTTTTGTTCCACTGATAGTCTGATTGGATTCACTATTTTGAATTTCCCCAATTCTCAATTACTAGTATATCAGTGAGTGCACAGATCACATCATTCGTACCAGCTTGTGACAAAATGCACTTGCTCTGAAGCATGGTGTAATGTGTGAACATCTAAATCTGCTCATGCTTCCTTTACTGTTAAGCCCTCCTCCAACAAAGCAGGCATTTGCAGAAACTATAAAGATATAAATAGAGCCCATTGCCAAACGTATGGGTATTTGCTGATAGAAATAGGTCCACCAGAACTAGATCCAGAACTGAATGTCAGAAAGGAAACCAAATTGAAAATATTACAACTGATTCCCGTCACTGATAATACAGAACTTGCATGCGAGTTTGTCAAGCATCCCT